>VBSM01001124.1:63539814-63554056 GCA_008086735.1 Cheirogaleus medius
TAATAAAAAATAATATTAACTACTCTATGCTGAGACTACTAACAAAAAATACTAGCTATAGTATGGTAACAAAACCAACAGACAAAACTAACTATAGTATGATAACAAAACTAACAATCTACTAACTATCCTATACTAACACAACTAACAAACAATGCTAACTATACTAACTACACTAACAATGCTAACTAACAAGGAAAAAGCAGTCTTCCTACGGTCAAACTCCACAGGTCACCAAAAAGCAGCCTCCCAGGCAATAAGGACAGAAATCCTAGGCCCAGCCAGGGGTTTATGCAGGTGTTAGTACGTTGGTAACAATGGCTCTTTATGATGTCAGAGCAGGAAATGGGCCAATCAGGGCTGGGTAGAACCCACAGTGGCTTTTCCGTTTTTTGGGAGAACATTTTCCTCTTTAAAGAAAACGAGTGTTTTTTATTTACATGGTTATAGAGATTCGTGTTTAGTTTACTAGAAATTTAAACCTGCACAATGCTTCAGGGACCTTTCCATTTATAGTTTGAAAATCCGTAATAACTTTAGGCTTTCAAAGACCTCATGCTGTCTATACTTGAAGTACTCAATTTCTTTTTCTTTAAATTCTGACTGGTGTCAGGGTGATGCTACGACATAGCTCGCATGATCCTCCTTTAAGTGACATTCCTGGGGCAGGAAGAAGCGTGTCCGGGCCAGCTCTGCACCTCAGGGCCCAGCCAGCCTGGCCCGACATGAGGGAGAACAAGTGGCAGACACCACAACCCAGCGCTGGGCTGCGGGTCGAGCCAGGGCTGACTCGGGATGGCTGCGACCCAGGTGCAGCAGGAGGTTCCATGAAGGCAGGGACTGGAACTCTTCTGGTTCCTGGCCTGGCCTCCTTGCCTTGAGGGTGGATGAGCACTGTTGAGCAGGGCCTGGGGGCCCCACACACCTGGAACCTGGGCGCCAGGGAGGAGTCCCTTCCATTGCCACACCAGCGTGTCGGCGTCCTTGCTGGCCCTCGGTTTCTCTTGGTCCAGGGTGATAACACCGCAGCCCTCCTGGGGCAGATTCAGGGATGCAATAGGGCAGCGGGACTACCAGCTGAGGGCCCACTGTGTGCCAGGCCCTGAGCTCGGGCCCAGCACTGAGTGTGCCCACAGGACGCGTCTCCTGGACACTGACCACAGCGCACGGTGTGGCCTCAGCTCCAGCGTGCTGGTCTCCCGGCCATGCAGCAGTTACGCTCCAGCCCGCAGTACAGCCCTTGACCATTTATCAAGGACACTGTGGCCACCTCTCACTTGCTCCACGCAGGCAGGGCCAGGCCCCATCATCCCCTTTTCACGACAGGAGGCTTGGAGGGGAGCAGACTCCATCCCCACAGGCAGAACAGCAGGAACAGCAGAGGAGGCTCCGACCCAGGGTTTGCACTCTGAACTCTGCACCCTTTCTGATGGCTGTAGGTGGTGCTGAGAGCAGCCATGACCCAGCTCAGGAAGGCCAACCCCTCCTGGTGGCCACTTGGAGCCACAGAGGCCAGGACCCTGGTGTTGATTCCTGGGCTGGGCTCTTAACAACCTCTGCTCCTCCGGACAGATGGCTGCTGTGAGCCGCACGCGCAGCAGACGTGAGATGTCCATGAGGAAAAGACCGTGTGCAAGGCACTTTCAATTCCTGGCACACTTACCCAGAGCAGCATCAAAGCCTGGCTCCATGGTGAAAACATCACGTGCTGGGACTTCGGAGATGGCTTGCTGGAACTGCCGCTGGCAGCTGAGGAGGGACTCTGGGTACAAGGTCTCGATGACTCCCATCTGGGCCAGGGAGCACTCACCTAGAGAGAATGAGGGAGCAATCGGATGGGGCCAGGCCTGCTGGCCACCACGCCCAGGCCCACGAGACCCAAAACCCCAGAATGAAAGCAGTCCAAAAAAGCCACCTGTACCCACATGCCTTCCACACAGGGCCCCAGGGCTGCCCAGAGCTTGGAGATGGATCCACAGTTGATAAATGCCAAGGTTAAACCATACTGAGGAGAGGGTGTCATTCTGAATCACGGGGAGTTTCAGATCAGAATTTCAGCATTTGTTCTAGAGCGTGCATTCAGGGGCACGGCAGACAGGCCAGGCCCACTAATGCCTGTCTCCTGTCTCCATCAGCAGGGGATGAAGGTGCATTGATTCTGCACATTAGGAGGGGACCAGTTCTGCACCAATACACTGAGTGTCACTTAGCAACAGCAGAGTGCTGTCCCCTTGCACTGAGGCAGGAAAGGAGAGGTTACCATGAAATGATAAAGCTGTCCCATGCATGAAAACAAAAACAGTGGTATTTAACCACTTCAGTACCGCGCTCACTGGCCACGAAACCTTGCCCACAGCCGGCACTCATAGTCCGCACGATAGTTTGTGCTATGCATTGACGACGAATCTGTTTTGCTCTTATGTGATGAGGAAAGCTTTAAAGCACTGAAAGCTTGTTTTACTTTACAGACAGCTTTACTTCAAATGTAAATCAGAATAGGTAACATATACATATATGTTTTCATTACGTTATTTTTAAATGTTCACAATTTTATTTTGATAAATGAAAATTTAGAAAAGTCATATCACGGCTGTCGGCTAAAGTCGCTGTGCGCGTTCATCTGTGGCTGTCGACTACAGTCAACATTGGTACCGAAGTGGTTAATTCTATCAGGCTAAGTGGTTTTGAGAAACAGCCTGTATTGACTTATTTATTCCTGGCAGCTGCTGTCCAGGGCTGTCACCAGCAGGGGACGGGGTTGAATGTGCTATGCACGACTTGGGAGAGTAATTATAAAAATCAAAATCAGCAACTAGTCCTGTTAAGTCATTAGTTTCTGGGATTAATGGTGGTAAATTGTGGCTTTCTTTGCTCTGGTGCCCTAGGGCTCAAATTGCATTTCCAGTTCAGAAATCGGTGTGACTGTCAGCCTCCCGGCTTTAGGAACACCACTTGTGCTCACATGGTCATCATGTTTTCCTCTGTGCCACGTGGTTTCCTTTACTGGTTTTTACCAACCAGCTCCCTCTTTTAGCCGCATCCAGGGTGGTTAAGTCTTTCCTGACTTTTTTTTCAATTTCTGCAAGATATATTCTATTCCTCACTGTTCCTAATTTATTCATTAGCTCCTTGGTAATACTGCTTTGATTCTCAATTCTTTCCTTAGGTCTCCAGTCTCCTTTTACATCTCATCCTGATTTTATTAAACTTCTAATTTTGGAGCTCTTCAATTGGAGTTCTTATTAAGTTGCTCTAGAGCGGGAAACAATGATGAGGAAATTTCATTACGTTCTTTGGGGTTTCATTTTTCGAGGTAGGATCCTTTCTTTTCTAACATCATATTACAAACATTTTCAGAGAGAGAAATTGAAAAGGAGCTTTAAGTTGACCCATATCACATTGTCAATATGCAGCCATTTCAACCTACAAAAACAGCAATATCACGTTTCAGCTTGCTACTATGAACATTCAATTAAGTACTTATTTACGTACTTTTTTGCTAAAGAATAAGTTATTAGAATCATGATACTTCACCCTAAAGACTTCAGCATGCATCTCTGAAAAACATTGTCCTATATAACTGCGAGCCCAGGTTGGGTTCTTCATTTATCTGTTCCTTCCTTCCCTCTGTCTTTCTCTCTTTCCGTCTTCCTGCTTTACTTCCTCCTTGACTGTGTCTGCACAGCACATTGCATCTCACACATGCTCGGGCAGCTCTGTGCAGGTGCTCTGCGTGCTCTGACCGGGCGGGTGTGCATCCTTGGCTCTCTCCCCACTGTGTCTGGGACCAGGCACAGCGTAAGGGTCTCCAGGGCTAAGACCTAGGCCCTCTTCCTGTGCCTGAAGGCTGGCTGCAGGAGGCACAGAGCTTGGGGGACTGTGGGCAGTCCTCCTCAGGACACCCAAGCTTGGCTTTGTTTGCAGCAGGTGTGGGAACCAAATTCCCAAGTCACACTCTGGCCCAGTGCAGCAACCCTGGGTCACCCTGGGGCTGCCTGCAGAGGGCTGGAATAAGCAGGGAGATGGAGGAAGGGCATTCCAGACCTTTCTGCCCTTTACATGAGTAATTCTTTCTGCTGGATCCTTCTTCCCCTCTTTGCCTGCCTGAACTCTTTCTATCCTTCAGGGCTCAGCTGAGATGTCTCCACCTCCAGGAAACCATCCATATTCCCCCCACACTGGGTTGGGGATCTCACTCTGTATGCCCACAGTCCTAAGGGTTTTCCCCATGACCACCCATATTACCCAGAGATGCCACGTTGCATCATCCCTCTCTTGTCTCCTTTTAGCCTGCACGTGTCTCGTGTTCACTACACACTTCCTGTGCCTGGTATGTGCTTCAAAATCTGTTCTGAAGTAAATGCAAAAGCAAGTGGTGTCAAAAGAAACCTTAAAGACAAACTGCACACTGTAAGAAGATATTTGCCACACACATCACCAAGAAAGAATGTGTATCAAGATGATATAAAGAGATATATTGAATTACAGTAAAATTAAGAAATTCTATCCCTCAAAACACCATTAATACAGTGCAAAGACAAACCACAGAGTGGGACAAGATATTCACATTACACAAATCTCACAAAGGACCCATCCATAATATATATATTTAAAAACCTCCTACAGCTAGCTCCGAAACAAAAAGACAACCCCATAAAACAGTGAGCGAAAGAGTCAGAAACAAAAATCCAACCCAATAAAAAGTGAGCAGTGGTCCCCCCTTATCTGCAGTTTCATTTTCCTCAGTTTCAGTTACCCGAAGTCAGCCGTTCTCTGAAAATATTAAATGGAAAACTCCAGAAATAAACAATTCATAAGTTTTAAGTTGCCACAATTCTAAGTATCGTAACAAAATTTCTCACCATCCTACACGGGATGTGAATCATCCCTTTGTGCATCACTCTGTGCCGTCTACCGTGTCACCTGCCATTAGTCACTCAGCCGGCTTGGTTATCCAATCAGCTGTTGTGGTATCGCAGTGTCAGTGTTCAAGGAACCCTTACTTTACTTAATAATATTGTTGTAATTGTTCTATTTTATTATTGGTAATTGTGGTTAATCTTACTGTGCCTAATTTATAAACTAAGCTTTATCACAGGTGTGCATGTAAAGGACAAAATATAGTACATATATATATATAGTATATGTGGGATTTGGAACTATCCACAGTTTCAGGCATCTACTGGGGGTCTTGGGACACTTCCCCCAAGGATAAGGGGGACCTCTGTAAAGACATTTCACAAAAAAGAAAAGTCTAACAGCTGGGAGACCTGTGACAAGATGCTCCACGCCCTTAGTCATTAGGATAGCACAAATGAAATGAGAGCCGCAACGAGACAGCACCCCACACCCACCAGCGTGGCTAAAGTTAACAAGACCGACACCAAGTGCTGTGGGGACTGTGGACCTACAGGAACTCTCATTCCTTGCTGGAGGGAACGCAAAGTGCTATTTGGAAAACTGTTTCTACGAAAGCTGAACACTTGCATCTCCTTGGCAAGTCTACTCCTAGGTACGTACTCACACGGACACGCGTGCACAGGAGACAGGGGATGCTGAAGGGCAGTGAAATGGACCAACCCCAGCCACACAGACAAACGTGGGTCTTGCAGGAGAGTGCGAGGAAGAAGCCAGACACAGAGGACTAGACGCCGTCTGACTTTGTGTAGACACTCTACGAAGTTCAGTCAAGACAGTGGTTGGGGTGGGGCCGCTAATGACTGGGAGGGGGCACCGGGGAGCATTCTGGGGCTTTAAATCTTCATCTCAGGGGTAGATACTTAGACACATTCACATACACAAGTGCATATAACTGTAAAATTCAGCAAGTGCACAGCCAGGATGTGCACCTTTTATTATACATACGCTATACCTTAATTAAAACTTTGAAAATCATAGGCGAAACTAAAAAAAAAACCACCTTTGGTATGCATTATTTAATAAAGCAAACAAACAAAAACAGAAGCAGGGCAGATTACACACAAGACCCGGAGACAGTCACGGGTGGGTGAGGAGGCGGGGCGTGTGGGGAGATGCAGCTCACTGACACTATTCTAGCTCCCAGAGTGAGTGGTGAGTGCACATGTGGGTGTTTATTTGTGTACTGTCGTAATAAACAAATAGGTCCAGGCATGGACCTAGAGTTATGATGGCTCCATTCTGTGTACCTGAGGTCCTGGGTGGGCGAGTGGGTGGGGGAATGGGGGTCCCCAAAGTAGCCTTCCCCAGCTCCTGGTGCACTCATGTCCTCGCTAACCACAGCTTGACTCGTCCCTAGCCTATTAGCCCAGCACCATCTGAGCTTACTAGAGGGGGGCATATATCCGAAATCAGCTTCCCAAATAATTCAGCTTTACAATTCAGGTTTTATAAGTAGGTGGTGGTTCAGAACGTGGCAAGGACTAGGTGGGTGGGTGGCCAGATGGATGTAGCAAAATAATGAGTGGCTGGACACTGCATAGTAACTAGGTGTGGAACAGCCACTCAAGGCTAAATCGAATAGGGCAGGCTGGAGAGTGACATGGGGGACACATCCTCTCCACATGACTGCCTGGTACACACCCTTTGGTACCTCCATTGCTGCAGGGAAAAGTGGCAACTCCGAAGGGCACACAGAGCCACCAGTGTCTTCTCCATCTCAGATCCCAGAACTTCTCTCAGCCCCTAACCTCAATGTTCACCCCTCCACACCTCTGCACATGCTGTTCCTTCCACCCATCCCTGTCCACCTGGTGAACTCCTATTTACCTGTAACAACCCACACTCAGGAACCCACCCAGGTACACCCACTTTCATCTCCTTGGAGCCCAAGCCCCTCAAATACACATCTGTCTTAGTCCCCAGCCCGTGCTTTCTTGCATGGATTCATTTATGTGTCTGTTTCCCAGATCAGCTCGCGCCTGACCCACAGCCAGGGCTGGCTCAATGGCTTTGCAAGAGGAAACGAACAGTTTCAGAAGTGAAGTGGGTGTCTGAGCTCCCTCCACAGTCAACCAGTCTGCTGAGTCGAGATGAGCCCCACCCCCTATGCCCTCTCTCCTGCTCCACCTGCCCTTCTCCCCAGGCTGCCTGCACAAGCCCCATCTGGTTTCCAATTTGCTTCATGTCGACCTCTTGGGAGGCTGAGCCCTCACTGCCCTGCCGGAGGACTGCCTGGGGGCTGCCCCAGGACAGGGAGGCCACATCTCAAGTCAGGCAGGGCAGTGGGGTCAGAGCCAACCAAAGGCTCAAAGTCACTGGGGTGGGCAAAAGTCACGCCCAGACCAATGACCTAAGGAAGCAGCATAAGAACCAGCTGTAAGTAGCAGCTGCCAAGGCTGGAGTGATGACTCAGGGTACCTGCTACCCTCCGGCTGCTTGGTGTCCTCAGTGCTGTTTGCCATCAGACGGATGGCCATTGTCTCTTTGGCTGAGCCCAGACGAGGCAGCCGGCTCACTTTCAGGGGTTGAAACACCTGTCCTCAGACACTGGGCTCACACCCAGAAGGTGAGATGCACACAGGCCATGAAGCTGTGAAACTAAAATTTCCCATTCCCGATTCTCATGCACTCTGGGCAAGCACAGGTTAAGAGAAACAGAAGGCAGATGGCATTCACTATTCCAGTGGCACCCTTGCACCTCTCTGCCCCCACCCCTCTCTCCCTCCCCCTCTCTCCAGTATGGGTAAATTAGCATGTCTGCACTGCAATTCCCTGGAATGCATTCCTTTCCCTGGGCCCAGTTAAATGCACAGCCAGTATTTGCCGAACAGCTGCAGAATCATTCCCCAAGGCCCCCTTGTATGTGCCACCTTCCTTCTCGTGCAGGCTGCCCTCAGGCTCCTTCCAGACCAGCTTAGCTGGGCAATTCTCTGGCAGCCTAGGCCCTGCCCTAATGCCCTCCCCTGCCCCTCCAAGATCCTGGGGCTGGCCTCTGCCTGCATTACACTCCTGTCTCTGTGCCCTCTCAGGACACAAGGAAGGGTCTCCAGTGGGCCTGGACTTTGCATTTCTATTATAACACCAGCAGCCTTGTGGCCAGGCACTCTCCAGTCCAAGGCCACAGCTCCCTCCCTCCTCCTAAGGGAATGAGTAATCCGTCTGCATCCCAGGGAGGATGGGCCAGCTCTGCAGCTTGCTGCCTTTGCTCCATCAGGAATTTTCTTTCCCACTTTCACAGAGCACAGGCAGCAGCTGGTACCCTGCATGGAAACCAGTCCCACACACACTCCCTGGGGCTCCAGCCCTGCTCTCCTGCCTTCTGCCCCATCAGAGTGGAGCAGGGACATTACCCACCTGTCATTTACTATCCTGCAGTAGAAGGCTCAGGAGTCTTGGCCCAGCAACGTCACAGGCTCACTGTGTGACCTTGAGCAGATCACTTCACTCCTCTGAGCCTCAGACTCCCAGTCCTCAGCCTGGGGGGACAGGGGAGCAGCACGGCCTGGGGAATGAACATCAGCCTCGGAGACCGACTCACCGGCTCCATCGAACGCCACTCGTCTGGCTTAGGCTGTGTGGCCTTACCTCCCCAGTCCTCAGTTTCCCCATAAGTAAAATGGGGGACGTGATAACACCCCAGGCTGGGAGGATCCACTGAACTTGCACACATATCATGTGCTCAGCACATGGCAGGTCTTCAATGAAGGGCAGCTACCTGTATCTGGGAGCCCTTCAAGGACCTGCAGCTCTGCCTCTAACCTGGTCTTGCACACATGCTCACTGGAGAGGGATATTTCATGAAGCTGGCAGGGTCTGCACCTCCCGGGGCTTCCCAGGGAAGGAGAACCCAATCTCCAAGCCCTCACCCTACCCCCACCCTCAGAGCACCGGCTGCCAGGCCACTGCTCCTTTCCCGGGATACTTGTGTGCAGCGTCCAGGTGGCATAACCCCAGGAGGCCTAGCAACTACTCTAGATTTTTCCAGTTTACACCGACAAAGCCAGGCCCCTGGAAACTGCAGGCTGTCACAGCCTCCAGAGCCCATTAACAGCCCAGGCAACTCTGCTCTGATGCTTCCTAACAAGGAGAGAGCCTCCGTGGCAGATCTCTGAGGAGGTGAGTGGGCATTCAGGCATCCTCAGGAATCATACTGTGTGTTCTCCCTGTTTCCCACCCAATGGGGACATTCCTAGTGGGAAGAGGGGAAGGAGGCAGGCCCAAGGCCCTGTAAACAAATGCTACCATGTACAGGGCATGGCTGCTATGGACGGAACGGACCACAGCCTGGTCAATGACTCTGGAGGTCTGGAGGGAGGGAAGGAGGCAGCGAGCTTGAGTTGTGACTTTGGCCATGACCCCCTTGCCTGGAGGCAAGGGCGCATCCCTCCCCTGAACCCTCCCTTCCCTGAGGAAAAACATAGAAGCTACCTTTCGCAGCTCCTTGCTTGCTGCATACAGCCTGGGGCTTCACTGCCAGGAGGACCTTCCCTGCAGGAATTCCATCAGAAGCCTCTGGGGTGGGGACGTGCCCCTCCATCCTGGTGAGGGCAGCAGAGATGGCAGCGTGCAGAGGCAGCCATGGGGCGTGAGCTGGTGTCCAGTGGAGCGGAGCGGAGTCTCAGGCGGGTGCTGCTCCTGATGGTGCAGCTGGTTCTCTGGGCCTCCCAGACAGTGCACAGCACTTGACATCCTGAAGCAACTTCTGTGTCTGCTTCAAACGGCGAAAGCAGGACTGACACAGGGTTCTGCTACACACTGGCTGGCTGAATGGGTGAGGAGTGAACGGATGGATGATGTCTTTCTGCATGGCGAGCCCCAGTGCCTGGCCTAGACTAGGCCCTAGGGCATGTGTGAGGGCAGGTAGAATGAGTGAGCACCTGCTGAATGTGACTGCTGACACTGGGTATGCTTGGCAAAGGCTTGGGAAGGTGACATGCAGATGGTGCAAACTCAGCACCTTGTTCGCCACCTGGCAAGCAAGACAGGGAATGTGGCCTTTGTTACCAGAAGATAGTCCCAAAGAAAGGCTCCTGCAGCCCACAAGATTAAGAATGTGGAGAAAGATCAAACAAAGCCCTCAGCCTGGGGAATGAAACAGACTCCAGAGTAAAGCGTGAGACGAGGTGCAGAAAGCTGACTGGAGGACCCGCTGTGAGGACAGAGCGGGCTCCACGCAGCTGCCTGACGGAACCGGGAAGGACACACCAATTAAATCCGTGTGAATAATCAGCTCAAGACCAAAATAGCCTCTCCAGGTACACGCAAAGCAATGGCGTCCACCGTCCAGGTGCTGGACATGCCCATCAGGGTGGCTCTGTGACAGTTGTAAAAGTCAGCCTCAGGCTCCCCTAGAAAAGCAAAGAACTGGAACGGCAAGAGTTTCATTTTAAGAAATATTTTAAGCCTGAATGGCTTCACAGTCACAAGTAGCCAGATAGAGCACTTTGTGCATCTGAGGGAGTTGACAAATGCCACTTTGGTGCCAGGGCCAGGGAAGGCAAAGTCACACAGACAACAAAATACCAAGACCTTATGCATGGATGTGTGCGTGCGGCTCGGAGAATGCAGACACACGGCCACTGAGTCTCACCCCCAGTACGGGCTGGGCAAAGCGGTGGGCACTTTGGACTGTTTGATCTGATCCCATGCAAGCCCCGGGTTTCACAACCCCGAGGGCCAGACCTCAGAGGGCCTCCACGATGGGCCAATGTCACACTCCTGGGGAGTGGCCGAGCTGGGACTCAAACCTGTTTCTCAAACATCTCTTGTTGAGAAGGGCCAGGACACTTCAGGCAGGACCTACTACACAGCTCACAGAACAAGCGTCCTCAAAGTCCCCGAACAAAACAGGCCTGGGGCCTCCAAACCAAATTGCTGTCCTCAGCTCCCACAGCCAAAGTCTGCTTTCTTAACAATTTCTGAACATCCCAGATACCGGGTGCAGGGGGTGGTGCCCTCAAGCTGGTAGGGCCACCACCCCTGGGCTGGGCAGGCTTCAAGAGCTCAGTCCAAGACCTATTGGAAATACCTTTAAGTGGGCGTGCCCTATGGCCATTCTAGAAATCTATCCAAAGGACATAATCATTGCACAAAGATGTGAAAAATACTAGCAGTGACCAACCGCTCAGTGGTAGGAGGTTAAATACATGACAACCTCACACACGCAATATGGGGAATTATGCAGGCATTAAAAAGGCTGCTGGAGAACAATGTTTCCCTAGCCGTATCCCACATGACCTCCATGAGAAACTCTTGCTCAAGTACATTTAGGACATGCTGCACAGCATGGAACAGAAGCCTCTCGGAAGAGGGCATCAGAGTGACCACGTGAAGGGCAGGCTCGCAGAAGGCAGCAGGGCAGGGAGCCAAGCAGAAATGCTGAAGCACACAGCAAACTGACCCTTGTCCTATGGGACAGGGGAGGGAGAAGTTACCGGAACCCGAAGGGACTGCAAGAGAGAGCCGTGGCTGGGGACAGAGGGCTGGATGGCACAGAGGGGGCTGGAGAAGGAATACCCTGGCCTCTCTCCATCCTGCCCACTGATCTCCCATCAGGGAACCCAACAGGAAGCTGAGGGCACAGGAGCTGGTGGGAGAGGGCACCTTCTAGGATACAGAGCTCAGAATGCAGCAGACAGAGCAACCAGACGGACAGATGGAAGGAACACCCCAGACACTCTCTCTCCCCCTCTCTCTTCTCCTTCCAGAATCAAAATGCATATTGGCTAGCACACTGGGCATACACACTTAACTTCATTTACCGCTGCCCACTCCCAAACTTACTGGCTTTTCCCCTGGTGACTTTATGTTGCACTGACCTCGGAGAGTTAATGCCGTAGGACACGGTGTGTCAGGAAGTAGGCGAGATGACCACACTACAAAGCCTCACTGCCAGCATGAGCCCAGTGGTGCTGACCAAGTATCTGTACGTGGAGAAAAGCCTGGAAGGAAATTCTCCCCCAACTACGGATGATGAAAGATGATTTTAATTTTATTCTCAGTGCTTTTTTAAAAAATGTGTCCAACTGAACACAGTGAACGTGACTCAGGGTATTTTGTTTGTTTTGTTTTATAATTCTATGATTTTCAGTAACTTTACTGAATGGTGCAACCACCACTGTATATGAGTCTTAAAACATCTCTCCCCAGTGAGATCCCTCAAGCCCTTCACACACAGTGCATTCCCTTGCTCATCCCTCCCTGGCAATCGCTAATCTACTTCTATCTCTATGGAGTTGCCTGTCCAGAACTTTCACAAGAAACAGCCTTTTGTGGCAAGCTTCTTTCACTTAGCACGTGTTCCGGAGGTTCGCTCACGACATGGTGCATATCAGTAGTTTGTTCCCTTTTAGGGCTTAGTGGCATTCCATTGTGTGGATGTGGCACAAGTTGCCTACCCATTCGCACTGTTTTACAGAATGTTTCCACCTAGAAGCCACCCGACCTGTTCTCCAGAAAGAAAACAGTGCTCAGGGCCAACCCAGAGGAGGATGCCAGCGAGGTGGCTATAGAGTGTACAGCCACAGCCGGCCTTGTGAAGAAAGAGCCGAAGGGAAGGGCTCTGCTCAGGCACAAAGAGGGCATGCAGTGGCCTGGGCTTGGCAGGACAGAGACAGCCAGTGTACCTTGACCACCTCACTGTTTTCCTCCTGCATGTTCAGCAGCAACGGGAGCAAAAATTTATGCAGTTCCCTTTTCATCGTGGCTCCTAGTTTATATTTCATGTCCTGCCCCAGCATGTGGCCCAGGACAGAGGTGGCTGTGATCCTCACCGGCTCCCTGTCCTGCCATGGAGCACAAAATGGAGATGAGGAGGCGGTGGCTTCCCTGGCCCTGCCTGGCCCGGCTGCCTCCCATCTTCATCTCAGTGTGTGAGTCCAGGATGCACCAGCCGCCCTGCTTCCTCACTGCGGAGACCACATTGCCTGTGTCTCTCGGTGATTCTCTGTAGACCCCTAGAGCTGAGAAGTCAGTTCATGTAGGCACAGGGCCAGGGCAACCGACATCATGGCTTCAATTCTACCATGGACCACATCTACAGCTCGTAACTTTCTTCCCTTCTAAGAATTTAGCTTAAGCATGCCACATTTTTAAAAATGCATATTTTTATCCTAGTTATGCTGTGAATAAAACTGTTTAAGTCTATATTAGCTTATGTGAATGAGTAATGTCCACAAACAGCTAAGTTTTGTACACTTTCAGGAGTGTATTATATATTAACTGAACAAATGTCATGAGCATCTATCATGAACTAGGCACAGCGCCAAATGACAGAGGCATGGTAGGACAGGAGAGAGAGTTCCTGAACAGAGGTAGACTTTTGAACAAGTTGGATGTGCACATTACACCATAATGGCTAAACAGAGAGAGGATTCCTCATCAGTCCTCCAATGGCAAAAACAAAGAGAAAACTATCACATGGTGCACTAGCTCAAAATGGGCGATTGCGCCTTGCTGCAGTCATCCCATCCTAGCATGGCAGATGACAGGGCCAAGACTGTGTCAGCCTCTGCACTCAGGGTTGGCCATTTGAATCAGCCTGGTTGGCCTCTGCCTTCACTTCCTCACTAGCCGCCCCATCCTGTGCAAGTCCCTACTGGAATTCAGTTTTCTCACCTGTGAGATGGGGCTGGACTCCTAACTAAGTGGTTGTCATACTTTTTTTTTAGCTTCCGCACATTTGATTCCAATGAAATATGAAATGAAAAGTGAAAACCAATGAAGCCAATAAAGGAGAGACACTCTGATTAGGTGTGGAGGTGAAGTGTGAGAGCAGCATTTGGAAACCACCACTAGGACATCCCTGCAGTGTCTTTCATAGGACTCTGTGGTTGGAGGAGGGTCCAGGTGAAGGGGTGAGTGGACGGGCAATTGGAGATGAGGCCATAGAGTCATGACTTCTTGTCAGCAGCAGAGCAGAACCCAGATCCCAGATCTGAGAACTGTCTCCAACTTGCCAGCACAGGAATGCAACACCTTGTTCAGCTTTTTGTCCTTTTCTTTTCACAAACTCAAAGGCGGTGGCCTTCAGTTTTGCTTTGGGGGCAGTGCCATTGGTACTGGCAGCTGGGTTTGAAGGAGTGGTGTCCTATGCACATGACCATCAATGCTGGGACCTTCTGTCCAGCTCCAAATCTTTCCACACATGGGTCATAGACCTGACAAGGTGGAACCACTTCCCCAGTGTCCCTGGCACCACTCTGACCCCTGATCCCAGTTTCTCAGGTCCCAGCACTCAAATATAGTAGCCTTCCACCCTCCCTCCCCAACCTCCTAGCTCTCTGCTCTCCTGACTCCTCAGCCCGCATGTCTTCCCAGTTGT
>VBSM01001124.1:63554156-63564673 GCA_008086735.1 Cheirogaleus medius
TACCAGCACTACCCCCAAGCCCTTCCCCATAGCCTCCTCCCCATGTGACCACATGTGCCACTGCTCTCAGCTGGATGCAGTCCTTGCCTGAGCAGGGGCTGAGGGAGGGCTGGAGGGGAGCACAGGGTCCCCACGACCTTTCCTCCATCTGTAACCATGGTGTGCTACCCCTCAGCTACTCTGGCACCCATCAGTGGCACAGACCCTGAAGCAGCACTCTCTGGGTGCTCTAACTCAGTGGATCAAGGATCCCAACCTCATCATGGAGGAAATTGGCCTGCGGGGAATCAGTAACCTGGCCCTGCACCCAGAATATATAAGAGTTGGGGAGGGCCCAGTGGGATCCCCTGGGAGTCCCTGAAGCATTTGCTTTTCCCCCTTGGGTCCCTCAGTTGCCCCAGGTTTAGTACACCCGCCCCCAATCCGAGGACATCACAACATCCAGTGTGTGGGCCTCCCTAGGCGTGTCCTCAAGCTGCCTGACCCCCTGAGCCTTCATTTCCTTGGCATGTCCAGCCCCTAGGTTTCCCACGTCTGTTCCTCTTAGGCACCATCTATGTGCTCTAAGTTCCAGAGTGCAGCATGATCCCCAGGTGGTGCATGATCTCTGCCTTCTCCCACAGTCAAAGGCTCTCAAGAGGCTGATTCCATTCTCATGAGGCTTCCTGAATGCCAAGGTGCGGGTGGCGGTGCAGGCAGGGGACAACCTGCAGAACATCACCCACCCTGTCCCTCCCCGTCACTGCCCAGCAGACACAGCTCACTCTGAGCCAGGCTTGTAAGAAACATCCAAAGACTGAACACCCCACCTCACCCCTAGGAAATGAGGGGGCCACGCACATGCAATCTGCTTCCTCTTCTGTTCACTTGCCATTAACAGTGGAAAGGAAACTGACTCTCTATGTTCAGCAGAAGATGATTTCTGCCATATTTTGTCCACACTAACTCTAGACCACCAAACTTCCTCCTCTCCTACGCCCCTTGGCGCATCCCCAGGCTTCCTGTAAAATCAGGCCAGCCCCAGAATCAGGAGAGAGCACAAGCTAGTTACCCTGCCTGTCAGTTTCCTTCTTCATACAATGGGATTGGTTCCCACCCTTTCTCCACCATGCATTCTTAGATCCAAAAGCACCAGAAGGAGGTTAAAGTGCTCCTTTGAGGAGCCAGTGTGAACCTTCTCCTCTCTGCCCCTTCCCAGTACCTCCTTGACCCTGGAAGTCAAGCCCTTTGATCCACAACTCTGCCCCCAAGCTCTGAGAACGGGATGTCCTAGGCCCCTCCTCCCTGTACTGACCGCTGCAGGCTGGGCATCCATCTCCACTGTGTCCTCTCTGGAGCGGGTCTTTTCCAGGATGTCTGTGAGCAGCTGCAGGGCATTGAGTATCGTGTCTCGCTGGGTGCAAAATACCTTCCACAGGGCCAGAGTGGAGCTGCAAAACCCAGGGACAGCAATGTCATGGGCCCTGCTTATCACACTTCTAGGACAATTCTGATCTCAGGCCCATGAAGAGCAGGTTCTCAGGAACCAGAGGGAGTGAGACCAAATAGAAATTGGCCAGAGCGCATGGAGAGGAGGCTTGCTTGGGATCAAATAGAAGGGGGAGAAAGAGATAGCATCCTTGAAGAGTGACTTTTAATCTGGGCTTGGGGCCAGGCACCAGGGGCTTCCTGGGCTACAGAATGTGCCCCTGGGCCAGGGCAGAGGCACCTGTCCCAGGGCAGGGGCTTGCTGAGCAGCATGGGGACCAGAGTGCAGGTGTTACTGGCTGCCAGAGAGCACATGGCCTGCAAGGTCTCCTTCTTTATGTTGGGCTCCAGATTCAAGTTGAGCCATTCAAGGACGCCCTCCACAATTTCCTCCACCTACCAGGCAGAGCCAGGAGAACTCCCCATAACTCCTTCCATGCTTCCTTCCCACCCTCCTCTTCTACCAACTCCGAAACTCAAGGGGCCTAGTTGCAGTCCTGCCAGTGACACCCTTCTCAACACAGAGTTCTGGGGCAAGCGATGCCAGACCAGCAGGGGCCACAGAAAAAACTATAGAAGCTGGCACAAAGGCCGCTGTAGCAAATGCCTGCCCACAGCCCCAAAGCTTGTAGATGAGTTCCCAGGTTATTCAGGAGGTACCAGTCCACCAGGAGGGAAGGCAAGGGCCCTGCAGACACTTCCGGGGGTCCCCTTCCAGCTGGGATCAACTTTCAATCAATTTCAACCCTCAACACTGCAGGGACAAGTGGCATTGGAGGTGGGGTGACCCAGGCTCTTTCCTGGCCCTCAAGTCCTTAACACAGAGCCCTGGGAAGGCCACTCCAGCGCAGTGCTTCCAGACACCCTCAGCGCATCCTTCCAGCTCCGGTCCCGAGCGAGGCAGGTCACATAAGTGAGTGAGAGCAACGAGTGTCAGGGGACTCAGCAAGAGTAGGATAGTCTGAGAGGACCCGTGTCCTATGTATAAAAGGGACAGTGGCCACTCAGATAGGTGCCCTACGAGACCACATTTTAAGTTTTTTTCAGTGAAGTGGAAAATGTAGATTTTTTATGTCAAATCTTTCATGTTACACTAAAAAGAAAGAAAAGACAATGCATTCAAAGGTCAGAGTCACCCCATGAGAGCTTGTTGATTTGCAATCCACAGCCTAAGCCCTGGCACCCTGGGGAACAAGGTGAATGCCCCCAACAATGCCTCCCCATGCTCTGGCTTTTAGCCACTCTAGCTGCCTTCAGCCCTGCACAAGGTGATGTTAAGTGAGGAACCAGACCCCAAACAGGAGGCAGTTTTGAGCTCAGGATTACAAATGTCACAATTCAAGTCTATATTTTATAGGTGAGTGAATTAAGACCAACAGAGGAGAAGGGACTTGCCAGAGGCTTTTCATCCGGTTGCTACTAGAGCCAGGAGAGAGCCCAGGGCTCCTGATTTACAGGGCAGAGCTCTTGCCATAGTGCCACTCATGTCTCTGTCCTGCTCCTTCATGACAGTGCCCATCAGCTGGCAGCAGCCAGGGAAAACTCAGCCTTGCTGTCAGTCAGGCGCTCCATGGCCTCCAGCTCCAGAGAGCTGAGCTGGATCTGGGTGAGATACTCTGAAAACACCTGCAACATGGGCCATCAGTCTGGGCTCACCTGGGCACCCTGCCTCATATGGCCCGGACCACCCTTCCTGGGAAGGGAATGAAGGACAACCCCTCTCGGGAGCAAGATGCCCTTTGTCCTAGGCCTGTCCTGTCTGCTGAGTTCCCAGAGGACACTGTCCCCACAGCCAGAGTCTTTGGGGTGGGAGGCAGACATACTGACTTCAGGTGCAATGTGGGGCTCAGATGTCAGAGGCTACAGAGGCAGAGCAGTGGCAGAGAGGGGCTGTGGCTAAGGTCCTTAGTGCCACCTCTCTGAGGCAGGAGTTGGGAAACACATTACTCAGGAAGCATCAGGACCATGAAACCAATGCTTCTGGGGGACAGGCCATGATGAAGGATCAGGACCCAGGGTGCTCAAGGGAGAGCATTCGGGAGCCCCCGCCTGATCTTCCATGGCACAGGACAGTCCCTCAAAGGAAATCTTCACAGCTAGTCACAGAGAGGGAAGGCAGGGGAATATGAGAGTCCCACCCCAGGGGGTTGAACATTATGTAAATGAGAGCCCCTCCTCCCCACTCTGTCTCTGGCCCCGCCCCCCTGCCAATCTGAGCGGGGTTGTTGTAGAAGGTGTTGGCACTGCAGGCTTCACTCTCACCCTCTTCCTCCAACAGCCCCCCTTGTTTCCTTCTCATCTCTGAAGCAAAGACCCCAAACCTACCCCTCAGAGACTCAGAAGGCTTCTTAGGGCCACCTTTCCCCACCTTTCAGGGACCTGGCCTAGCCCAAGGCACCTACTGAGCTAAGCCGGCTTGCAGAGAGCTGGGGGCAGGCAGGAGAGGAGCAGACATCACCATAAGGAATGCTGACGGCCCCTGGCTAAGGACCCCCACTTTGCCTTCCTCAGAGCAGAGACAGAACTGGGGATGAGTATGAAGTTCAACCAAATGGGGAGGAACTAATTCAAAAGAACTCTTTCCTGAGCAGGTATTCTGTCCCCAGAAGGTCACTGCTGGTGTTTGGAGGCAGGTCCCTCCATGGAAACAAAGTGCTCAGGTAAATTCTAGGCCCTCGATCTTCTGGAATAGAGTGTGTGCAGAGGTTGGAGGGCAGGGATGAGAGAGGCTGTGCAGATGCTTTTTCAGCAGGAGGACACAGTAGAGGTTGTAGGTGGCCTCGGCAGACAAGGAGAAGACGCCGTCCACTGGGTCCTGGCAGCGCACAGCCAGCATCCTCACCAGATGCCCCAGCCAGGTGAACGGAATTTCCACCTGGGGAAGAGAGCTGGAAGTCACAAGTTATCCCAGTCACTGCTTCAGGCTGGGATGTCACAGGGGGAAAACAAGGAGGAGGGGACACATGTGCCAGAGACCTGAGCGGTGAGATCCTCAGGTGCAGGAACAGGGAAGGAATCAGATGAGATGCGGCTGGAAAGCACATATCCCAGCACAGCGGGGGCAGGACCTGACACAATCCCCTCTTCTCTGCCTCTTGACACCCCACTCGTCCTTCCAGCCCAGCTCAAATGCGTCCTCCTCTATGAAGCTTTCCCAGATTCCCTCATCTGTGTTTCCATACATTCTCCCCACCACACTTGGTTTGAGCACTCATCATGGCAATGAGGGAACTGTCCTGGTCATCTACGTTTCCACTATCCCGATTAGCACAGTGCCTGGCCAAGGTGACGGTCCAGTAACTGCTTGGTGAGATGAATGGAGACCAAAGCATGTGGAATGAAATTGAAGTGCTAGATGCATAAAAAGACCAAGTGGAAGATGTAGGGGTGAGGGAGAGGGAGGAGAAAGAAAGGAGAGAACAAGATGGGATGCACAGGAGGAAACAGAGCAGGGGCCGGGGGCAGAAGGTGAGGCTGAGCGCCAAGGCCATGTGACAGTTGTGATGAAGTTGGGGCCAAAGGTAGGGGGTGAGGGTGACAAGAAGGGGTACCAGGCCACAGGCTCTGGGGCAGGTGGCCACTCACTTGGAAGTTTTTCATTTTTACAGTAAAGCCAAGAACACAGGTAGCACACCATATGGCCTGTTCCTGCTCATGGTCCTTCTGGGAATCCAGCCACATCTGGAGAAGCTGGAGGGGGAAGAAGGTGAAAGGAGAGGCCCGATTAGCTGGAACCCAGAGGGTAGAAAGGGAACCTTGAGACTGGCTTCCGCACAGAATCAGGGCCATACTTCTGAGAGCACGATTTCTTTGGCCTAGAGGCGCATTCTATGTAGGTCTGGCACATTTTCCCGGCCCCCAATTTTCCCCTTCTCTAGGTGCTAGAAATCTCTCCACTAGTGCCTCTTTCTTCAAGGTATAAGCAGTGACTCTCAAATGATATTGACTGTGGCTCTCTGCAATGGGTCAACAAACCTCACAGTTCCCCTACCCACCTCTTCCTATTCTTCAGTAGAAAAAGAACTTGGTAATAACAAAGTGTCAACTGTATTCACAAATTCAGTGGTGAGTTATGCACACGTTTGTTGGAGAAATATAGTTATGGATCGTTCCTATTTGAAACACAATGTGTAATGTCTCACCACCAGTAAATTACAGGCCCTAAATACCACTGATCCAAATACACATCACTTGCTCCATGTCAACCTGTAGCCACTAATCTGACAATGATGCAGGTAAAGAAAAGGCAACTTATAACAGAATATGAAGAATAGCAGCAGATGAAAAAATCCACAACCAATTCCAACTCCAGAGAATACTGACACTACACCAGTTAAAAACAACCAAACAAAAAACATCCTTCCTGAAGACAGGAGGCACTCCAGTGGGAGCTCTGCAATATGTTCTTATGCCAGACTCTGATGAAATACGCAAGCCAAAACTGTGACTCTACATACCATTTTCCATAAAAAGGAACCATATCTTCTTGAAAAAGCAGTCAATTCCTGGCCAGGGAAGGAAAATACACAACATATTACAGTGGAAAGCAAGGAAGCTCTTGGAGATTCCTAGAGTCATGTTAAAAGGACTCAGGAGCCAACTTGAAGAGGCTGCCACTGACAAAAGATGAGACAATTGAAGCATTAATAAGAAAAATAGTTCTCATTGATTCAAACACATCAAATATTTTAAAATTCATTTTAAATTCAAGGGATACAACAGGACTGCCTGTGAAGTAACCTTGCTAAAAATTAATTCTGAACCTGATCAAGCCTCTAGATCTAATTATCTATAGGAAATACTGGGACAAAGGATTTTGTTAAATGACCCTAAAAGGATGGAATCAGTGCAGCCCACAATGTGGAACATTTACAGAAGAAATTACTTGGTTTCTTCAACCAATATATTTCAAGGAAAAAGTGACAGAAGGGGAATCTATAGATGAAGAGACTTAAGCAACCAACCAATGGGAATGTATGTACCTATTTAGGACCTGATTCAAGTGAACAGATTTTTAAAAAATATATATTTGTGAGACCATCAGGCCAAATTAAACATTGTCTGAATATTTATGACATTAATAAATTAAATCAAAGTTACACTTGAAATATAATAATGGCAGCACACTTTTATATTTTAATAGATTCTTATATTTGATAAACATACTAAGATATTTATGGATGGAATTTGCTTCAAAATAATTCAGGGGTAAAGAAGCTGGGGAATGTGAGGAGTATAAGTAAAATAAGATGGGACAGGACTGACCTTTGAAGCTGGATGGCGACACACGGGGCTCACGACTCTGTTCTCTCTGCTCCCTCTGCTTTCTGTTCTACCTTCTGCTCCATCTTTGTTCCTCAGTCTTCCCCCCAGACCAGTCTCTCACACCCTCATACTCTTCCTTCTGAGACATTCCTGGTCCCTAGGAACTCCTCCTGAGTCCCCATCAGCCCCACAGGCATCCCGGTTTGTCCCCCTCCTCCCCCCCCCACACCCCCATCATGGCCCAAGTGGAATTGTCCCCTGAGAAGAATTAGGAGAATCAAGACTCTACACGGCGCCCCCTCCTCTGCTGCCCCATCCTCTTCTCCCAGGGACTCTCCCATCATGGGGTCCAGACCTGGGTGGAGGCCGAGTTCCCCCACTGCCCCCATGAGGCTCCTTGGGGGCGGTCTGTTGTCCTCTGATTCATATAACAGCATATCCATTACCCTGCTCCGCCCCAGTTCCCAGTTCTAAGGGCGAGTAGAACTGCAGACCCTTAACAGGATGGGCTGTAGGGTCGATTGCCTAGACAGGGATCCCAGCTGTGTCCTTGCTTAGGTTAGCGTCTGCAAGCCTGAGTTGTCGCATCTGTAAGATTGACATGGGTAATAGAGCTCACCAAAGTGCTTTAGACAAGGTGGGTGATAGTGTCCCCAAAACGCTGTCGAAATCGCCAGAGAAGGTAAGTTTTGAAAGCGCTTGGCTGAACCGAGCCAGATTAAGAACTGACAGGTAAAACCCGTTATAATGAACTCCTATGAGCCGGTGACAGTTCAACCATAGGCCGCGCATCCCTCGAGCTGCTGTTTCTTCTTTCATTGGCCTCTGGGCTGTCAATCAGACGCTGGCTCCGCCCCTGAAGTGCCTGACCGTTTTTCCCCCTGATTCGCCCCGCCCCTTTGCAAATAGGGTCCCAAGGGAGCGCAGCCCCCTAGCTTATCGCGATGCCACGCCCAGCTACGGAGCATGCGCGCTCTGGGGCGCGCGCGTGCATGGTATCGTCTTGTCAGCGAAGCCAAGACAGAAAACGTTTGGTTCCTCAGACCCCTCCCTCCCCAGTCAGGGGGCTCTAGCCCGAGGCATGGGGCGCTCCCTCGCCACTACAGCGAAGCAGCCCCAGACCCGGGAGAGAGCCTGGGTTCCCGCTCCTGTGCACCGAGCGGTGGTTGACGCGCCCTCCGCGCGCAGCGGGGCTGCGGCGCCCAACTCCCCGCCTGGGGCTGCCGAGGAGCGTGTTCGTTCCACCGCGGTATGTGTCTTGGGGGAAAAATTCTTCCCCAGGGGAAAGTTTTTGTTTTGGAATTAGTCCGAAATAATTTTGGTTGCCATGTGTGAAAACCTGAACCTAACTTTTCAGAGTTTTATGTTACTCAGGGATGAAAAGAGGTTCATTTCCAAATGTACTCCTCCTTTTAGGAAGGGACTGTGGCCATTACGGTGTTCACATAACCCGGGAACAGCCCAGGCCATAACATCAGGACTTGGCAGAAAGGGAGTTCTTAGGAAGAAGGTTAAATCGAGGTAAATTGTAGGGAAAGTCAGGCAGTTGGTGCAGTTGTGGGGTTAAGAACCTGCTAGATCCCTTTTACACCCAGCGCCGCAACTGGGAAAACAGCTCACTGAAGCTGGCCAGTGTGCCTGTGTGCGCAGTAAATGTGCGTATGTTTGCGAGTGTCTCTTTTCGCGACTGTGCAAGTGTATCTTTGTGCCAGTAAGTGTGCATGTGTTTACATGCGTGTGTATCTGCGTGCATGTGTCTGTGTGTGGGGAGCGCGTTCGGAGACCGAGCGGGGCTGTCAGGGCCGTCCCTGCTGCTCTGCAGCCCCTTTCCACTCCCAGGGAGCTAGAACGCGGCCGCGGGTGCAGCTACAGCCTTCCTGGGATGTGCTGGCTCCGCGCCGTGGAGGCGCAGGTAAAGGCCGATCCTGGAGACGGGGCTCTGGGTAGTCACGTTTCCGCACCTTTCCTGAACAAACTGCCCAGGGGGACCTCGGGCGGCGGGTGGGGCGATGCCCCAGGTGAGCCGACCCGGGATCCCAGGCCTATCCCTTTAACCCCGCCGCCGGGCGGGAGCACGTGAGCCTGGCTCTGGGGGGCATCCGAGCGCCGTCGCCGCCTTCGCCGAGGCAGTCGTATTTCGAAGCTGCCTCTGGGCCTAGGACAGGCGTCTTGACTGGGCGGTCCACCTGGCCTCCCACCTCCTCCTCCTTTTCTTCCTGCGCAGCCTCCTCCCCTTTATCCACCCAGGATTAGAGGGGGGCACTTCCCCCACCCCGGGCGCCACCCCTCCCCAAGCGCGCACACACTCGAACCACTTGAATCCCAGGGCAGGAACTAGAACACCTCCACCTGGGCAGCCGCGCTTGGTGCAGGACGCAGGAGCCAGCGGCCAGTCCCCCTCCCACTCTCCGGTGTCGCTGCCGCCTGCTCCCGCCACCCGAGGAGGCGCAGTGCCAGCCACTGCTCTGTCCCTTGCTTGTGCTCGGTGCCTGACCCTATCCTCCTTGTATTTCCTTATCCTCTCTTTACTTTCCGACTGCCCAAGGCACTTTCTGCCCTTCCCCCCCCCCCCCCCCCCCCCCCCGCCCATATCTCTCTCTCTCTCTCTCTCTCTCTCTCTCTCTCTCTCTCTTTCCCCCTCTCCCGGCAGGTCCGGGTGGGGGAAGAGGAGGAGGAATTCTTTCCCCGCCTAACATTTCAAGGGACACAGTTCACTCCAAGGGACACAATTCACTCCAAGTCTCTTCCCTTTCCGAGCCGCCTCCCAAGTGCTCCCGGTGCCCGCAACTCCTGATCCCAAACTGAAACAAGAGCCTCTTCATTGTCTTTCGCTTCCCTCCTCCTCCTCCCCTCTTCTCTCTTTTTGGCTGCCGCTGGACGTCTGGGGTTGACGGTGGCGGAGGTGGCAGCCTAAGCCACAGCAACCCTCGCAGCGCCAGCTCCCGCGCACCCAGCCTGCTTCTCCAGCCCTGTCATTTGATCTCGGGAAAGGAGCTGAGCAGATTCGGGCAGTTGAGGCAAAGCGCCTGCAGCTACGTTAGAGGCGGCGGTGGCGGGAGGCGGGATGAGCCGGGAGCGCACTCGACGAAGGCGCTCAGCAGCCATCCGCTCCAGCCCATGGACAACCTACCGCCAGGCGCCTCAGAAGAGAGGGCGCAGCTGACGCGGGAAGCAGCAGCAAGTCCGTTCACGAGCGGGTGGGGACACCAGCGCAGCCCCGTTCCCGCTGCCAGGGCCCCGCGACGCGCCTGGCGGCCAGAGTGCCAGTATCCCTGCGCGGGGGAGGGGCGGGGAGCCGTGGCGGGCGGCCGCGGGAAGGTGGAAGGTAGGATCAGGCGAAGCGCTTCCTTGGACTTTTCGCTATTTTGCGCGGCCCTGAGTGGCGCGGTGTCGCCTGGTGACGGGGAGCGGCCGGGGTCCGACAAACCAGGGCTCGCCTGTGCTTTCCTAGCCGCTTTTGCAGTTGCCCGAGAAGAAGGAGGTGCCGGGGACCGGGGCGCTCTGGCCGATCAGGGCTGAAGGGGCTCGGGTCCTGGGACCGAAGCTCTTCCTCCGGTCTCCTCCCGCGCGGGCCGCTCAAGCTCCGGCTCCCTCTCGAGTCGCGGGCGGCACTGTGCAAACTCCTCGCCTGCCCGCGGCGGCCGCAGCTCCGCGCCCCGTCGCCCCGGCGGCTCCGTGGGGCATCGGGCGGCGGAGCGCGGCGAGGCGGGGAGCGGGCGGCACCGGGGGCGGACCCCAGCGGAGGCGCAAGCCGAGAATGGGCAGCGCCAGACCCGCCCGCCGCT
>VBSM01001124.1:63594649-63612029 GCA_008086735.1 Cheirogaleus medius
AAAAAAAGAAAGAAAGAAAAAGAAAAAGAAAAAAATTGGGAGGCATCAATTTACCAGACTTTAAGCTATACTACAAGGGTATTAAAAACTAAAACAGCATGGTCCTGGTGCAAGAATAGAGACATAGACCAATGGAACAGAACTGAGAACCCAGATATAAAAGCATTTTCAAATAGCCATCTAATCTTTGACAAAGCAGACAAAAACATACACTAGTTAAAAGAATCCTTATTCAATAAATGGTGCTGGGAAAATTCGATAGTCCCATGTAGAAGACTGAAACAGGATCCACACCTCTCACCTCTAACAAAAATTAGCTCATGGTAGAAAGACTTAAACCTAACACATGAAACAATAAAAATTATAGAAGAAAATGTTGGAAAAACTCTTGTAGACATTGGCCTAGAGAAAGAATTTATGAAGAAGACCCCAAAGGCAATCATGGCAACCAGAAAAGTAAATAAATGGGACATGATCAAATTAAAAATCTTCTACACAGCCAAAGAAACTATCATGAGAGCAAGCAGACAACCTCCAGAATGGGAGAAAATATTTACATGCAACACATCCACTGAAGGGCTGATAAATAGAATCTATATAGAACTCAGCAAAATCAACAAGAAAAAAATCAAACAACCCCATTAAAAAGTGGGCAAATGACATGAACAGAAACTTTTCAAAACAAGAGAGGTTAATGGCCAAAAAACATATGACAAAAGCCTCAACATCTCTAACCATCAGGGAAATGCAAATCAAAACCACAATGAGATAGCACTTCAGTGAGAATGGCTTTTATCAAAAGTCCCAAAACAATAAATGTTGGCATGGATGTGGAGAGATAGAAACACTCATAGACTGCTGGTGGGACTGCGAACTAGTACGACCTCTGTGGAATGTAATATGGAGGTACCTCAAAGAGCTACAAGTAGAACTACCATTTGATCCAGCAGTCCCACCTTTGGGCATCTACCCAAAGGAAAAAAAGACATTCTATTAAAAAGACATCTGCACTAGAATGTCTGTAGCAGCACAATTCATAATTGCAAAGATGTGGAAACAACCCAAGTGCTCATCAATACATGAGTGGATTAATAAAATCTGGTATATGTATATCATGGAGTTCTACTCAGCCACAAAAAATGATGGTGATCTAGCACCTCTTGTATTATCCTGGATAGAGTTGGAGGCCATTCTACTAAGTGAAGCATCACAAGAATTAAAAAACAAGCACCACATGTACTCACCATCAAATTGGCATTAACTGATCAACACTTAATTGCCCATATAGTAATAACTTTCATCAGGTGTCGGGCAGGTGGTGGAGAGGAAGAGATGTGTATATTCACACCTAACGGGTGCGGTACACACCTTCTGGGGGATGGACATGCTTGAAGCTCTGACTTGGGCGAGACAAAGGCAATATATGTAACCTAAACATTTGTACCCCTGTAATATGCAGAAGAAATAAAAAAAAACCTTAGAAGCCTAAAGTCAATGTGTTGAAATATTCAAAGTCATGGAAGAAAAAAAAGCCCTTCAACTATGAACCCTATATCCAACAAACTATACTTCACAAATAAGGGAGAAATTAAGACACTGCCAGTTAACCAAAAGCTGAAAGCAGCAGACCTGCCCTGCAATGAAGACAGTCCTTCTTCTTGACAAGAAAGGACATCAGATAGATACTCAAAGGGTTGTGAAGAAATAACGACCTCTGATAGAGGTAAATACATGGACCATTATAAAAGCTACTGCTATTTTTGTTTTGTACATGATTCAAGAGACTAATGTATCAAAAAATCCTATTATTGATGTTTTTGGACACAAGATGCAAACACATGTAATCTGGTCACTCCAAAGACTGAAAGAGCAATTAGGCAAGAGAAAGAAACAAAGGCAGTCAAATTGAAAAGGAAGACGTAAAGTTATCAGTTTGCAAAAGACATGATCTCATATGTACAAAACATTTAAGATTCCACAAAAGAACTGTCAGACCTAAAGGAAATTTAGGAAAGTATCAGGCATATGGAATCCCAGAGGACCTCAAACAAAGAAAACAATCCTGAAAAAGAACAAACTCGGAGGTCTTTAACACTGCCTGTTTTCAATACCCATTTCAAGCTCTAGTAACCAAAACAGGGTGGCCCTGGCATGGACAGACTTACAGAGCAATGGAGTAGAACACAGAGCCCAGAAATAGCCCTGCTCATGGGTGGCTACATGCTTTCTGACAAGGGTGCCAGGACCATCCAGTGGGGACAGGACAGTCTCTTCAGAAAATAGTGCTGGGACAAATGAACATCCACATGCAAGAGAATGAAATTGGTCCCTGATGTAACACCATACACAAAAATTAACTCAAATTGAAGATCTACATGTTAAGGGCTAAAACTATAAAACTCCTGGAAGAAAATATAGAAGGAAAGCTTCAGACAAATGGGTTTGGCATTGATTTTTTGGATATAACATCAAAAGCACAGGCTACAGATTAAAAGTAGGTAAACTGGACTACATCAAAATCTAAAAGTTCTGTGTAAAAGATGACAACAGAGCCAAAGGCAACCTATGGAATGAGAGAAAATATCTGCAAATTATATACCTGATAAGAGGCTCACATCTAGAATATGTAGAGAACTCCTACATGTTGACAATAAAACAAATAATCCAATTAAACAATGGGCAAAGGAGTTAAATAGATATTTCTCCAAAGGTGATATACAAATGGCCACATGCTCATACAAACATGCTCAGCATCCACCTGTAATCCCGGCACTGTGGGAGGCTGGGTGGGAGGGTCGCTTAAGGTGAGGAGTTCAAGACCAGCCTGAGCAAGAACGAGACCCAGTCTCTACTGAAAATAGAACAACAATTATTCAAGAAATTAAAAATAGAAACAAACAAAAAATATTAGCTAGGCGTGGTGGTGAGTGCCTATAGTCCCAGCTACTTGGGAAGCTGAGGCAGGAGGATTGCTTGAGCCCAGGAATTCGAGGTTGCCGTGAGCTAGGCTGATGCCAGGGCACTCTGGCCCAGGCAACAGAGGGAGACTCTTTCGCAAAACAAAAACAAAAACAAAGACAAACAAACAAACAAAAAATAACTGTCTGTGAAGATGTGGAGAAATTGGAACTCTCATGCATTGGCGGAGACAATATACAATGGTGTCACTGCTGTTGAAAATAATGTGGTGGTAACTCAGAAAATTAAGCAGAAATACTGTGTGATCCAGCAATCCCAGCTGTGGGCATATACCCAAAGATATCGAAAGCACAATCTCAAAGACGTATTTTTGTCCACTCACATTCATAGCGGTGTTATTCACAATAGCCGAAAGGTGGAAGCAACCCAAGTGTGCACCAGTGATGATGGATGAACCAAAGGTGGTCTATACATACAGTGGACTGTTAGCCTGAAAAAGGAAGGAGATTCTGACGCTTGCTACCACATGGATGAACCTGGGGACATTTTGCTGAGTGGATACACCAGTCACAAAAGGTAAATACTATCAAATTCCACTAATATGAGGTATCCACAGTAGTCAAATCCATGGAGACAGGAAGTAGAAGGGTGGTTGCCAGGGGGATGGGAATTAGGGTGTTATTGCTTATTGGGTAGAGTTTCAGTTTACGAGACGAGTTGCGCAGATAAATGGTGGTGACGCTCGCACAACAGTGTGAGTGTCTTTCATGCCACTGAGCTGTACATGTAAAAGTGCAAAGCTGGGAAGTTTTCTATTATGTGTATTTTATCATAATCAAAATAAATAAGGTTTTAAAGCTTTAATTAAAACATTGATGAAAAATAAAGGCAGGGATATAGGGCAACTATTAGTAGTTTCAGTTCATGGAACAACTTTGAGAAAGCTATTTGACGGTACCCGCTCTTCCATGCTGGTCCCATGGCCTAGGAGTCTCACCTTTAGGGACACACCCAACAGAAATGCCTAAGTGAGTCCCCGCA
Source organism: Cheirogaleus medius (assembly GCA_008086735.1). Lineage (NCBI taxonomy): Eukaryota > Metazoa > Chordata > Mammalia > Primates > Cheirogaleidae > Cheirogaleus > Cheirogaleus medius. The sequence goes on from VBSM01001124.1 coordinate 63,598,610, forward strand.
AAGGAAGGTGCACAGGTGTTCTTAGCAGCCCTGTGGATCAGAGCCCCAAACTGGAAGGAACCGAAGTGTGCAGAGCAGCGTGGGTAAATCTATTGCTCTGCATTCACACAACGGCATAATGTATAGAAATGTGGCAAAGGATGTGCAGTGTGCAGCAAACGGGGCATCTCATGAACAATATTGAGCTGAGGAAGGCGATACAGAAGAGTTTATGCTCAGTGGTTCCCTTTATAGAAACTGTAGCATCAAGCAACATTGGGCTGTGCTGGTAGAAGTTAGGGTAGTGGTTTCCTTGGCCAGGGTCTAGACATCGGATGGGTCTCCGGGAGATTCTGGGGTGCCGATAGCCTGTTTCCTGATGTGGGTACTAGATACAGGATGTGTTCAATATGTGGGAAAAGTTATTGTAAATTATATGAATATTATTAATTAAAATTAATTTAATTAATTAAATTAATTAAAATTATATGAATAATTCCATGTGAATTATTCTGAAATAAACATTTTTAATTTAAAAACATCAGATTGCATATCAAGCCCAGGATGAAGGAGGGACCCTCAGCCTGTCGTGTCTTCCCCAGCAAAAGCAAGTTCACGGTGACCATGTGGTCCTCTTTGTGGAAATGCTGCCACCAGGCTCTAAGCAGAGCAGCGGCGTCAGGGTGACAGCTGAGGCCCAGGGCTCCACCATGGACTTGGTGAGCTACAAACATGGCCACGGCCACCTGCATGCCAGGATCACCATCACTGCCTACCTGGCCCTCAAGGTGAGCCAGGGGCCCTGCCCTTCACCACCCACCCTGCCCACTCCCTCCATGATGGGAATTACTCTCTTGCTCTGACAAATCTGTGTGAAAACCCAATTGTTCAGAATAGCTTTTGGCACAACTCCGTCTCTCTGTGATTTTCTGGCTGAAAGCAGGAATTGAGGTAGAAGGAGCAGAGCCTCCCCACGGGGAACAGTGGTTGCTGACATCCATGTGATCATGTGAGGTCCTGAGGGCAGAGCCTGCATAACTGGGATTAATGCCCTTTTACTAGAGACCCCAGAGAGCTAGCGTGTCCCTTCCACCATAGAAGGACGCAACAACACGTTTGTTTTGTTTTGTTTTGTTTGCAGAATATTTTTCTTGTCTTGTATGGTTTTCCCTTTCCTATATGGTTGAGATCATGCCGCAGGTACAGAAGAAAACAGACACACCTACCCTTAATGCGTCCACAGGCTGAGCAGGGAAACAGACACCCAGGTGATTAATGTCCTTGTAGTATGCTGAGCACCAAGTGAAGTGGGGACCAGAGGATGAGCCCTCTGTGCCGCAGGGTGGTGCTGAGTGAGAGGGGACGCAGAGGCTACCTGGAGGCAGGAGCGCTGAGCCTTAGGGTGTGAATAGGGCAGCAGGGCAGCCTCTGGGAGGGCCTGGGGACAACAGAGCATGGTGCGCTGGAGGAGGAATGCCGCTAGTCTGAAGGTGGGACTGGGGCCAGGCTGGGAAGGCCGGAATCCCAGGACAGACTCTAGGCCTGTATTCTGCGGTGGCCTGAGCAGCAGAGTAGCTTAATGCTGTCTTTCCCTCACTCTTCCCTGCGGGCAGCTGCTGCACCCCCAGTGCCTTGCACGTGCCTGGGGTACACTGGGTGCTCAAATAATCCGGCTGTGGGTGAGTCTGATCTGGGCTGTGTCCGGCAGTCTCTCTCAAATGACACGTGGCAGGAAGCAGAGCCAGGCAGTGTGCCGCTCAAGGCAGTGAGGGCTGTCCTTGTCTTCTTGGGAGCCAGCCGTGAGGACTTTTCCATGGGACCCTCCCCCATGGCTTGGCCTGGCCAGTGGCTTTCCCGTTTGCCCAGCCCCCGGCCCCTCCCCCAACGCAGTACCTGCCACATGCTCCAAAGCCGCCATCTGCTCTGAGGTCTTGACGGTTGGGGGTGTGTGTGAGTCACCCACCCTGTCGGGCCTCGCATGGTGGGGTGGGGCTGGCATCTGAGCAGGACTGTTGCTCTCCCAGCCTCTTTCTGGAGTGGAGGAGCCAGCACCTTGGTTGAGAGAGGCCTCAAAGAGGACGTGGCCATTCAGCAGGGCTCAGGATCACCATGGTTTTATTGGGATTTGTGTCCTGGATGAATGAGTGGCCAGGACCAGGCCTGCTCTTCCCCAGGGGCAGCCTGCGGGCAGGCGTGGTGTTGGCCTGCAGTTGGCCGTGGCCTCCTGGATCTGATGGTGTTGGCCTTGCCCTTTCAGCACGACCCTCCTGTGCCGCTGTCAGCCTCCATAGAGCTCATCCTGGTGGAGGACGTGAGGGTGAGTCCAGAAGAGGTGACCATCTGCAACCACCCTGGCATCCAAGTACGGCCCCAGCCCTGCCAGGGCCCTGCTGGGGTGAGACCCACTAGGGGACCCCTCACCCTCTGACACGCAGCCTGACCCCTCCCTGCCCTTCCTTCCTGCAGGTGGAGCTGCCCGTCAGAGAAGGCTCAGGATGCTTCCTCCTCAACAGGATCACCGCTGGTGTTGTCAAGGTGGCCTCCCAAGAGGCCAAGGGTGTCACCATGGTGCGTAGGCTTTAGTCCCTCATCTGGGCCACTGTGTGGTTAGTGGATTGACTATTTGCAAAGCTGGCACTTAGTCACACCAGCCAGAATCAGCAGGGTCTTTAGATTGTCTGCTTCACTCAGCAACTTTAGTCATCGCCGTGCCGCCTCTGTGGGTTTTACTCCACATCCACACACTACTCGCGCTAGTAGTTACCTAATGGTTTCCTTTCAATCCATCTTTTAATTAAGACTAAAACATTATTTCATAAGTAGCACTATAACCATAAAGAAAATCATTTTTACAGGATGTATCAGCTTTTTCTATTAAGATTTTTCCCATGTTTCTTTCTTGACCCTCTCCCTATCCTTCCAAGTACCGACTTCGCTATGCCTGTGTTGGGGGCAGAATTTAGCATCTGCCTTTCATGATTATGTTATCCTAAGATTTTATATTTTTCCCTGTTGCAATATAGGCTAGCCAGTTATTTTTTGCAGTCATTTGTACTTTAGCCATTCTCTTTTTTTGTGGAGCATGTGGATTGTTTACAACATTTTGTTTTTTAAAAAAATATAGCAAAGCATAGAATAATAAGAGCAAAAACAAACAAACACCAGTGTCCCACATGTCAGCATTTCTGCATGGCGGATTACTGGGCAGTCATGAAAACTGAACTCACTTGTAAAGGCAGGGCTTTCCACTGAATGTGTAGTGAAACCACTCCCTAAGTCATGAATGCCACGGTCAGCACCGACATCCACCCGTGTGATGGGGACCAGGCTGAAGGACACCTGGGGGAAAGAGTCTATGCTGTACAGCAAAGTGCACAGAAGTGCTTGATGAATTTTACATATGAAAACACCACGTGTAACCACAATCTAGGTCAAAATATTGAACATTTTCAGCACCCCAGAAGATTCTACCATGCTTCCTCCTAGCCACAACCTCCTCGCACCCGAAAGTAATGACGATGCTGATTTCCACCCTCATGGATTAGCCGTGCCTGTTCCTAAACTCTGTGTCAGTGGCACAGTACAACATGTACCTTCTTGTATCTTTTCTGTGTGAGACTCACCCAAGTTGTCACATGCAGCTGCAGTTCTATTTCCTTGCTGTGCAGTGTTCCATTCCTTGCAAACGTTACCACTGATGTTTCCATTCCTTTGCTTTGGTTGTTAGGAAGTGTGTCATTTTGTGGGGATGTGCACTTTTTTAAACAAATAGGCTTTATATATGTAGAGCATTATAGGTTCACACAATATTGAGCTGTGTGAATGTCCAGAGCTCCCACATCCTCCTCCCCCTGCAAACACACAGCCTCCCCCACTACCCACATCTCCCAAAAGAGAGGTATATTCGTTCCACTCAGTGAACCTGCACTGACACATCATTGTCAGCCAAACTGACTCCTGTATCCTTAGGGAATGCTCTTGCTACATCCTTGAATACTCTCTTTGCTCTGAACTCTGCTGTGATCCCTACTTTCTTTTCATTAGTGTTAGTGTGATGTATTCTTCTCTATCCATTTACTTTTCATGTGATGTGTCTTTGTATGTAAAGTGGGTTTCTGGAAGACAACCTAAAGTCAGGTCTTCTTTTTTGAAGCACTCTGAGAATCTTTGTCTTATATTTTAACCATTGACATTTAAAGTAATTATTGATACAGTTGTGTAAAAGGGAATGGCCTGGAAAGAAAAAAAAAAAGATTTCTTGTCTTTTTAAAACTTTCCCACTGTTGTTGAAACTGCAGCCTGGCCTGCATTCCTGGAGCAGGTAAAGTCTTTGGTTAAAACTCCCAGGCTGTACCAGGCCCCCGAGGTGGGCAGCTGGGGAGTTCACAGCTTTGCCTTTGCAGACATGGGACAATTAGAATAACCACAGGACTTGCCTGAAGCTGAGAACGCTCCCTTTAGAAGATCTGTATTTTGCCTATATGGAGGAAAAATTTGGATTTTGAGAGGACAGTTTCCTTTTTCCTCCTTTTGCTGACAAAGGTAATAAATCTCTTTTCCTATCCCCCCAAAACTTGTCTTTGTTCTTCCAATTCAGCCTCCTGGACAAGTGCCCAGTTTTCAGTAACAGATCTTGGCGTCTCTGGGTGGGCCCATTGGCTTTCTGGTAGAATCGCACCCTGCCACTGCGGGAGGAGGCAGGGAAAAGCTCCTTCCCCTTCCCATCCTCCTCCTTTAACTCTCCTCTTCCTCCTCCACGCACAGCACAGGGGGCCCTAAGATCACAGTGGCCACTCCCAGGAGCTCATTAGGAAGGCAGGCTCTCAGCCCACCCAGACCTGCTGATCAGAACCTGCATCTCAACAAGACCCCTGGGGACTTGTATGCACTTTTCTAATCTCAGATTAATTTGAGTTCATTGACAGGAAATACAGATAAGCAAGAAGAAAAGAGACATCATCTACAGCCCCTTTCCTGATTACTTTTATTTACTGTTCTTTCTCCCAAGATTTTTTCCTATATACATGCACACAGAAACAACTGTTTCTTGCAGAAATGTCAGTAAGCTAGAGAGATTTTGTAACGTATGTTCTTTGTGCATGTAAATATATCAGGGCATCTTGCCATGTCAGTAAGTACAGGTCTATGTTCATTACTCACTCATTATACATTGATTCAACAAATATTAAGTGCTTACTGTGTGCCGGGCACTGTGCTAGGTTCTGGGTTTACACTGGAGAATAAAACAATTATAGTCCAATCAGGAGAAAAGACAAGCCAAGAATCACACTGTACACAGAGCATTGCCAATGTGACGAGGTCCTGGAAGTCCCACATTACTGAGGGATGTGACCTGGTCGGGGAGGGATCTCTCAGGGAAGCGATGACTGGGCTGGCATTGGAAGAGTGAGTGGTAGTTACCCCAGTGAGGGGGGAGTGGAGAGAGTCCCAGGCAGCAGGCACAGTGCTCAGGGCTGCAGGCTGGTTGGAGGGAGTGCCACAGAGAGCAAGGGGAGGGGCTGCAGAGGTGGCTGTGCACGCATGCGCGGCTGACGTACCCTACTCCAGGGAATGAGCACGTGGCTTGTTCCCAATGGTTTGGTGTCATAAGCAACGTTGAAATGAACATCCTGGTGCAGACAACCCTGGGCTTGCCAACATCTTCCGTAGCACGGCCTCCTAGCTGCAGGCACGGATTTTCCTCTGGGTGGGTCTTGAGAGTTGTTGAGGCAAAATCCCATCCTGGATTTACTGCCTGCAAGCCCCTCCTGGAAGCAGCCACCCCAGCTCTGTGCCTGTCTCTGCTCCAGTCCACATCAGAGGTGTCAACTCTGGTTGGCCAAGGACAGCCTGGGACAGGGACTAAAGCTGTTCTGAGGACAGAAAGGATGAAGGCAGCTGAGGTTCCCTGCTGGTGGGAGGGGTGTTCCTCACAATCCTGCACCTACCTCACTGGGCCTGGGACCCTGGAGGCCTCCGACCCATCCCTGCCCTCCCAGAGCTCACTGTCCAGTGTGGAGACAGCCCAGGCACATACCAGGGCCAGAGTGGGGACAGTCCTGGGGAAGCTCAGACAAGGCCTCACTCTGGTGGAGAGGAGGGGTTGATCAGAGAGGACTCCCTGGAAGAGGCATCCTGGATTGGGGAGGGCTCAGGCATCTTGAAGTAAGAAGAGGGAAACAGCGCTGTGTTCCCAGAAGAGGAAGAACACATGCAAAGATGAGCAGGACCTGTGCGTGTTCCCGGTGGCAGTGGTGGCAGGGAGGGCAAGGCTGAGGTCAGGAGAGTGTTGAGGCTGTGTGGCCAGGGTGGGCCTTCCGCAGGTCTGTCGTAGACATTAAAGTGAGTAAACAGAGGGGCTGGACCAGGCCACTGTTCTGTATCTGTGGGAGCCAGAAGCCTGTGTTCCAGTCCTGACTCTGCTTCTCATAAGCTGTGTGACTGTGAGTAAGTTGCCTGACCTCTCTGTGCTTCTGTTTCTTAACCTAGGAAATGGAGGCAACACTAGCGGTTCCATCGTTTGGGGTGATTTGAGGATTCAATGAGTTAATTAATGGAAAGGACTTAGAAGAACGCCCGGCAGGTGGAGAGAACCTACTCGGTCAAGAAGAGCTGCTATTATTATCACTGTCAATGCTGCTAATGTTATTATTAATACCAAGATTATCATCATCTCTATGGCATCTGCTACATTCATGGACATTCTGTGTTCTTCTTAAACTTTTCTTTTAAATTGATTTATTTTGAGCTTGGCTTTCTCCTAAGCAATCATATCCCCCAAATCACAAGTTTTCTGACTTGTCAAAAAGTTTTTCTAATTAATTCACATCAAAACAAACCCGTAACCATTAACCTTAGAAAAGTGGTGTCCACGAGCCATCTGGTGACACTGTACCTCTGCAGCGGTACATGGACCACCTGCGGGGAAACCCTGGTTCCTGCCCTTGGCCTTGTGCTCCCGGAGACCCGTCTGCAGCCCAGTTTCATCTGCTGCCAGGGATTACCCCTTCCGGTGCTTTCTCCCTCCACCCCAGCCCATCATACTAAGGTGTAGTGACTACAACTGCTTTCGTGCACACAGCACAGTACAGCATAGGACCTACACCTCAGGTAGGTCACTTACCTCTCTGAGCCTCAGTTTCCTCACCTGCAGGATGGGCACATCAGAACCTCTCTTTCAAGGCGCTTGTACATATTAGACCACATTGGACAGGCGTGTGTTGAACACCTGCCACGTGCCTGCCCTCTGCACGGCGTTCTAGCGGGGGCGTGGAAAAGGCAACACATAAGATTGTGTCAGAGGCCGTGCTAAGTGGCCATCCTTTTTGTGGGCAGAGCTATTTTAAGACTTCTGTGCCAGGCCGGGCTTGGTGGCTCACGCCTGTAATCCTAGCACTCTGGGAGGCCGAGGCAGGAGGATTGCTCAAGGTCAAGAGTTTGAGACCAGCCTGAGCAAGAGTGAGACCCCGTCTCTACTAAAAAAATAGAAGGAAATTAATTGGCCAACTAAAAATATATAGAAAAAATTAGCCGGGCATGGTGGTTCATGCCTGTAGTCCCAGCTATCAGGAGGATGAGGCAGTAGGATCGCTTGAGCCCAGGAATTTGAGGTTGCTGTGAGCTAGGCTGACGCCACAGCACTCTAGCCCAGACAACAGAGTGAGACTCTGTCTCAAAAAAAAAGACTTCTGTGCCAAGTTCTAGTTTGGCATTTCCGTACTGCGTCACATCAAACACATTAAAAGGCACCCACATGCCTCATTAAATAAAATTTGTATATAACTATATAAGTGAGGAGTTGAGATGCATTTGATTAGTTGACTAATGTTATGTTCTGTGGGCATTTAAACATTTATTCATTTTGACGTGTCAGTGTGCGTTTCTCCCCGCCCTCCCCCATTCCCCATCTCAGATATGTTCTCGGTCCCCTGCCAAGCTCCTGACTGTGACGCTGTGCCCGCCCGAGGGTGTGAGGGAAGAGCCTCGTCTCCAGCCCTAATCTTCCCATCTGCACAAGGAACAGGTTGCACAGGGTGGCCCTGCAAGGCTCCTGCAGCCACGGCTGTGTGAGTAGCACCTATGGTGCCTGCTGCGGGCCACGGGGCCCCTGATAGGGTGAGGCCGGCAAGTAGAGAGGCTGCCACGACAAGCCCAGTGCTGTGTTGAATGTTCACGTCGCTCCACAATTTATATGTCGGAACTTAAAGCCCAAGGCAATGGTATTATATATTAAGAGGTGGGGCCTTTGGGAGGTGATTAGAAAGAACGTGAGGGCTCTGTCCTCATGATGGGATTAATGCCCTCATAAAACAGGCTTCAGAGGACTTCCAGGCCCTGCCATCTTTTCTGCCACTCGAGGACACGGCACTAGTCCTTCCCACCTTTGCCAGGTGGGGACACAGCACAAGGCTCCATCTTGGCAGCAGAGAGCAGCCTTCACCAGACACGGGATATGCCACGTTACCTAATTTAATCTCATGGCTTCCAGCAACCCTTGGCAGTAGATATTATCCTATTTTGCAGCTGGGACAGAGACTTGGGAGAGGGTTAGGATAAGCCCTGTGGGGTCCCTAGGACACCTGAGACAAAGTCCCTGGCATCGTTTGAGGAGATGAGCCCAGAAGCACAGTAAATAACATGGAGTGGCAGGGAGAGGAAGGGCCCTCCTTTTTCATTTCTCTTGCTATCCTTCTGATTTCATATAAAGGAGAAGGTCTCAGGTAGGTGCTGATAAGTCTTTAACACCTTGTTAACACTTGCAAATCTCCCTTTTTAACAAAGACAGAACAGGCCTCAAACTCATAGTTTAGAATGACAACAATTTCTAACTAAAAACATTTTTCCATTCCATTTTATTTTATGGGTCACCTTCAATTTATGGCAAGTGACAAAGTTTCATTATAGACTAAATATATCTTGGTAAAAAAAACTTTTAAACTAAAGATAGTGTCAAAAAAAAGAAAAAAGAAAAAAAGACACAACCAGAAGAGAGGGAGCCCGAGGAGGAGGAAGAGGAGGAACATATGCTATCCAGGTTATCTTGGGAGGCTTCCTTGCCCTTTGTGAGGGATCACCCTTTTGGATGTGATCCACCCGTAAGATTCGTCACCTGTGATGAAACAGAGCCAGCTATTCAGAATGGTTGAGAAGTGAGCGTGGGTGGCGGCCCCTGATATTTTTGAATGTGGTACGTGTTCGTGAGGGAGAAAAGTTTTCGTAGGAACGTGTATCATGGTAGTAAAAAGTCAATATATGTGTTTAGAGTGTACCCACTCATTGCAGAGTTTATGAAGTCAGTATTTTAATGACGACATTTGGGGTTACATTGGGGAAGTCTGGCATTAACATGACGTGTGTGTGCTTAAATCACTCACTCTTTGGGCCTCAGTTTTCCCATTTGTAGTAAGGGTTGTTGGCCCAGACAGCTCCAGCTAACGATCTGACTCTGATGACTCCTTTCTCTGATCACGTTCCCTTTATTTCAAGGGAAGTTCAGAGTCTTCCATATAGATCCAGCAGAGAATGGGCCAAAGACACTTAAAATAGGGCTCAGTCCTGATACTATGCTCTGTGTACTGGAAAGAAAAATAAATCTCAGGACCACCCTCCCCCTGCAAACTCCTTATGCAAAAGGGAAAGTCAAGCATGGAGGCTGAGTCACGTAAAACCCCTTCCAAATGAACAGTTGTTCCTAACAATGTGCATTAGCCAAATCCCCCAGGGAGAGGCAAAAGGCCTCTGGCCTCTACGAGAATTGTCCCAAAGAGCATTCATAAGGAAATTCCTTGCTGGACTTTCATAAACAAGAACATGCAAATTGTAACTTTCGCTCTGCAGCCACAGGTGCAGGTGAGGGTGGTGGTGATAGTCTTTATGCTGATTCAGGATGTGGGGACAGTCATGCAATTTGAGCGCTATGACATCTGTGACCTGCTGAATGCACTATGCCCCCATTCTTAGACGGCCAGGGGCCCTGGCTGGCACAGTTGTGCCCTCTGCAGGTCCTGGGTGTGGAGCTCCTGGGAGGCAGGAGGAGTGGAGACTGCAGTGAACCTTGCTGGCTCCCACTTATACAAAAAGCACGACATCACGGGGTGCAGTTCAATAAAACTCCTGTCACTTCTGCTTGGGGCCCTGCAGGAGCTACAAAATTGATTTCAGGAACAGACACCTTACGCAAGGCAGAGGTGTGGTGTCTTCCCTGGCAGAGAGGAAATGGGGTTTGTATTGAATTTGGCCCAAAGTCATCATACGTGGCTGTCGTCTCTGGGTGTCAATGAACCTGGGGAGCTGACATCACTGAGACGAAGGAGCCCTCCTAGGCTGGCCTGTGGTCCCAGCCAACCACCGCATAAAACCGTGGAGTCAGCGGCCAGCTCCTGGCTCCAGGAGGGGGAGGTGCTGTGCTCCCCTCCGCAGCAGGGCTGTCTTCCCACTCACCGCCCGCCCGGAGCGCATGTGAACGTGTCCATCTGAGGACATCTTTTAGATCAGCACTGGACAGGCCCCCTCCTAGTTCAAAGACGTGATGTGCTGCTGACCTGGGCCAAGACTAGATGGATTCTAAGGACAAAGAAAAGTGCCCCGGGCTTGGAGGCAGAGGCTCCACCCCTTTGCAAGAGCCCCTCCAGCACCTCTGCTCTGGGCTGCATGAACAGCCAGGTGAGCAGCTGGGCTTGGTGACCCCTGAACCCCCTTCCACATCTATGCTCACAGAACCCTCTTTGCCCTGTTCACTGGAGCTGCTCAGGTCAGCAGCTGCCCCGTCGTCTTTGCACCTTGACCTGCTGTGAGCAAGCAGCTTTGTTTCACGGGCAAGAGCCTGTTTCAAATATCTGAGAAGTGCAGGTTTGAGTCTTAGGCTGCCATTTTTAGCTGGGGCCCTCAGCAAGCCACTTAAATGCTCTGAGCCTTGGTGGCCACACCTATAAAATGAGGTTATCAAATAGAAGCTATTTACAAACAACCCTTCAGGCTGGAGGTGTCTGTAGGAGGGTGGAGCTGGGCTGTGGATTCCACTGACATTTTTGTTGTGGGGATATTTGGGTCCTCGCCCCAGCACTGTGACTTGCAGGCCATGTGATCTGGGACAAGTAGTCTATGCTCTCTGAGCATAATTACCAAGTCAGGAGAGTAACATCTGACTTTCGCAGCCTTCTTCCATGCGCTAATTCATCCATGTGGCACGTGCCCATCATTTAAGAGTCCCCATCCAGGATCTGTAGATGGCACCAAGGTGTGGACCTGAGCCTGCCTCACACAGCACACACCCTCCTGGGGATGGACACACAGGTGGTGTGACACAGGGCAAGGGGTCCCAGAGCATTTGGGATAAAAGGAAGAGCATCTAGGGAAGTATGCAAAGAAGCAGAAAAGTATGACCAATGAGGAGGAGAAAACCAATCAGTTGGTTAACCTAGATCTTACGCAGGTATTATAACTAGTAGTACAGACATTAAAACAACTATTATAAATGTACCTACTATGTTCCAAAAGCTAAAGGAAGAATTGGTCATGTCAACCAGAGTCATAGAAGATATGAAAAAGATTCAAATCACACTTCTAGAGATGAAAAATATAATATTTGATATGAAAAATACATAGTATGAAATGAAGAGGAGAAAAGACATTGCAGAAGCAGAGTTCAGTGATCTGGGAGGCGAAGCAAAAGAAACTATACCAAACAAGACACAGAGTTTTTTTTAAAAGACTAAAAAGTTTAATAGAGCAGCAGAGAGCTGTGTGACAATGTCAAGTGGACTAATATACATGAAATTGGAATCTCTGAAGGAGAGGAGAAAGAAGTGGAGATAGGACATTTTTGAAAAAATAATGGTCAGAAATTTTATACCTTTGATGAAAACTGTAAAATCCACAGATCCAAGAAGCTTAATAAACTTCAACAATAGGATGCATGAAGAAAATAATAACACTGCATACTGTAATCAGGTTGGTCAAAACCAGTGATAAAGAGAAAACCTTACAAGTAGTGAGAGAAAAGGACACATTACATACAGAAGAACAAAGCTAAATGTGACAGCAGACTGTTTGAAACAATGCAAGGAAGACAGTGGAGCAATATTTTTAAAGCGTGGAAAGAAAAAAAGTCAAAATAAAATTTTATACCTAGTGAAAATATCTTTCAAAAATACAATACTGTTCAAAAACTTCCAATGTCTTCTCTGATATGATCAAGCTTGGAAGTTGTCATTCTTGCACTCAAACTACCACCCTTGAAACGGGAGAGCCCAGTATATTCAGAGAATCCATGTTAGGGTACGTGAGACAGAAATCACTGCAGCCCGTGACTGCAGGGATGTTTAAATGCTAACTCCAACAAGTTACTGGGGCTGAGTGTGGACTAGCCTGAGAGCTAAGAAACCCCGGTGTCCATTGTAAAGGAAAGTCCCCACACTTTGTGGGTTTTACCTCCAGGAGACCCCAGTTCCTCCCCCGTTTGGCCAAGGGGAGGAAGAAGATAGACATTTTGAAATATGCTCAGGGGAAAATTAAAATAAACCCAGAGCGTTTTCCACAACAAAGGCTCCCCAACAAGGGAAAATACTCACCCCAGCCTTATCAGACTTGGGAGAAGAGAAATTACCAGCCCTCTCTAGCCTTCAGGTCTTGCCTAAGGAGGGAAAAAGAAGCTGAGAGGTAAAAGTGTGGGCACACCCCAGAGGCACAGGGTCGCTAAAATCTATATGAATCTCAGTCAATATCCCAGGGGACTTATTTTTGTAGAAACTGAGAGGCTCATTCTAAAATTCGTATGAAGAATAAAAGAACATAGAATAGCCAATACATTTTTGAAAAACAAGAACAAAATTACAAAACTAAAACTACCAGCTTTCAACACTTTCACAGTGTGGGATTGCCGTCGAGATAGATGAAAACATCCATGGATTGGAATAGAGTCCAGAAAGTGACCCAGCTGTGGCAGGAAGAATTCTAAGTACCTCTCCTCCCTCTGAGATTTCCCATCCTCATCCCCAGGACTGTGAATACGATGGATAGTTGTGAATAGGTTGAGTTACAAGGCAAAAGGATAATTAGGATGTAATTAGGGTTACTAATTACATCTTAATTATAGCCTGCCTCACACAGCACACACCCTCCTGGGGACGAACACACAGGTGGTGTGACACAGGGCAAGGGGTCTCAGAGCATTTGGGATAAAAGGAAGAGCATGTGATGAAGCATGCAAAGAAGCAGAAAAGTATGACCAATGAGGAGGAGAAAACCAATCAGTTGGTTAACCTAGATCTTACACAGGTATTATAACTAGTAGGTACGGACATTAAAACGACTATTATAAATGTACCTACTATGTTCCAAAAGCTAAAAGAAGAATTCATCTTGACCTTAAAAGAGGGAAGTTGTCCTCGATGATCTGGGTGGGACTGACCTAATCACTTAAAAGCAGCAGAGGAGGTTAGAG
>VBSM01001124.1:63613690-63631018 GCA_008086735.1 Cheirogaleus medius
CAGGGTGGAGCCCAGAAACAGACCCATGGATATGCAGGTATTTCTGTATTCAGGATCAGAGGACACACACTGGGCTTTTCAAGAAATCACGCTGGGAAATCGGGTGTCAGTGCAAAAAACAAATGAAATGGAATCCCTACTTCATACCACATGCCAAAAATAATTCCACAGGAATTTAAGATTTAGAGAAGGGAAAGCTCTGATGCTATTGAAAAATATTATAGTAGAAAACCTTTAAATCTTTTGGGCTTCAGGAGCCCATGGGGCGGGAGAGCATCACCTCCGCAGCATGCCAGGTCAGCGGGGTCTGAGAGCTGCTCTGTAGGCGGCAGACCCGGGGTAGGGTGGGGTGGAGTGGAGGAGCCCCTAGGACACCCTGCTCCCCCAGGCCCAGTCTTCCCGCTGGTCTCTCCTCTTCTCCGCAGAGCTGCAGGCCAGGAGAGGGTTGCCTAGCTGTTTCTCTTTAATTCCTAGAGCTGTCTCTGAGGTCTACACTTGGCCTTCCTTCTGTCTGCCCACCAGGCGGTGTGCCCTAGGCCTGGGGGCGCAGCGAGGCTCACGACTCGGACCACAGGCGGTGCAGGTGGACATGTCCGTGCGGAAGGTGGGCCAGCCTGGCGTGCTCAGGCTGCGCTGGGCTCGCGGGAGGGAGCCGTGGTGTCTGTCGCCGGCCCAGGGTCCTCTGAGGAGGGGACGAGCTGAGATTGGAGTGGCCAGAGGCACAGCCATGGGAAGATAGGGACATGTATTCCAGGCGGGGGACTGCTGGTGCAGAGCCCTGAGGTGGGGCCCAGGTGGTCTCATCTAGTGAGGTGGAGCTGGCAGGTGGGCAGGGCCAGCCTGAGGGCCTTTGTAGAGCTAGGTGGGACATGCTGGACAAAGCCCGGGGCAGCGAGTCAGGGAGGGTCTGAGCAGGGCAGAGAGTTGGCTCTGGTGGCATTTCGTAAAAGGGCTCTGGGGTTCTGGAGGGGCAGGCTCCGAGGCTGGGCCCCAAGGGCTGTGGGGGACGGTGAGACGTGTAGCCTATGCCCCAGCAGAGGCATGGGAGGGGCGAGGTAAGACTTTGGTGCAGGGGTGTTGGGGTGACACGTGGGGCTGTGAGGGGCAGGTGGGAGTGGAGTCTCAGGTGCAGGTGGATGCGCAGCAGAGGCTGCGGATGCTGTGGGGCTCTCTCAGGTGGGGGAGGGACGTTCTTGAGGCAGGGCTGGGCCTGGCGCCTCCCTGGGGTTGTGCTTTGAATGGAGGAGTCCTTGCCCTGATGGAGACAAAGGGTTGGTCGTTGGGCACATGGCTGTGATTTCACCAGTGTGGTGGTGAAGGCCCCGCCCTCAGCAAAGGATAAGAGCTCCCAGAACAGAAGGGGACAGCCCAGAAAAGAAGTTGGGGGAGGGGGGGCTTGGAGTGTCTTCCTGCCAGCACCAATGAAATTTCTTTCAAAGCAACTTACCTTCCTCTTTCCCCAGTAAAACTCCAGATTTTCCCTTTGTTCTTCAGACACACCTATGGGCTACCCTGGTCTGTGTTTCCCAAATTACAATTCTTGTGTATTCCCAAGTGAACTCTTTGCTTAGAGATTCATCTCTGTATATTATTTCAAGTTAATGATGTTGAAGAAAAAGCAGAATGAAGACTTATGGAAAGATACCAAATAAGATTGCTCAGAAGAATAGAACCCTCATCTTTGCATTATACTGCCATCAACAGTGAAACACTTGTATTGTTGGACGCATGCATTAGTGTTTTACTCAGAGACAAAAAAAGTCACACTGTGAGACAGGGGAAAAGAAATGTAAGGTGCAATCCTTGACATTGACAATTAGAGGTTATACCTGGCTACTCCTACTAATTCTTCAAACCTGAGCTTAAAAGTAACTTCCTCTGGTATGTCTTCCTTGACCTGGAAGTTTATAGCTTCTTATCCTTCAGAGCAATACCTGCTTGCTCTTTTCCTGACACACACAACATCTGTAATTACTGCTTTATTGTTTTCTCATTAAACTCTAACCTCCAGAATGACAGGTAATATGTCTGCTTGGCTCATACCCAGCACCAAGCACAGTGCCTGACTCAAAGTAGATACTTGCTACTTGTTGCATATTTATTACATTAAATTGGAATTAATGGCCCCTCTATGGCTTTATGAGCCATAAAGGAGAAAAATAAAACGAAAATAAAGTTCCAAATTAATATAACTGACTCTAACGCTTGCAACTAGAATATGCAAAAGACTATACAAGTGCTGAGGAAATGTCCAACAAATGTCCAACAATGATAGGGGCTTCAAGTCTTTGGACGAAGTAAATGGTGAGTAAGCAAGCTCTGAGGGTTTCAATCTAATGTATTTGTAGTGTGTTTCAAATAAAAACATCAATGAAAAAGGAATTTCTTAGTTTGCTACCAAAAATGTGGGGGAGGACAAAATGAAAAAAGGAAAGGTTGTCTTCAATACATTGAAACATGCTTACCATACACCAAATGCTGACTATATAACTATGAATAAGACATAATCCTTGGCTTATGGAGTTGAATACTTTGGAAAAGGATATGTGACTAGATGATTATAATACAAATTGGTGACTGTTACAACAAAGAGGTGGAGTTATGAAAACTTGAAGAAAAAGAGATGATGATTAATCTGGGTCTTAAGGAATGGATAGTTGAAGAAAGGGGGCAAAACATTTTCCCACATTGAGGAGATTCAAAAATATTTAAGCAATGCTTATATAATGTTTAATCCAGTTCAGAAAACACAGGCATCCCCATGTTAGGTATCACAAATGCTCTGTTTGTCCCAAATTTAGAAGTGGATCTTGAACTGCACAAAGGATTAAGGACCTTAACCTGTAAAAATGACTTTGTGCAGATATAAAGATATGAAGAAAGTTGCTTTCAAGAGATTAAAAATTTACCGACTTAATAACAAAAAATCCTCCTGTGGTAATCTCAAGTACTGGGTAAGCAAGTAACAGTCATCCTGGTGAGACTGTGTTCTCATCTGTGAGAATCAGCTGCTCAATTATTTTATCATTTTAGCAACATAGGAACTCATAGATATCAATAAGAAGTTTATTGAAGAATTATCATCAGGAAAATGATTTCCCACACATTGAAATGATTCTCTCTGGTTTTCTTCAGTCCTTTTTAATTTGATGTATATTTTAAACAGCCAAATTTATTGATAACAGTGAGGAATATTGTAGAGGAAAGAACAAAAGTCTTGGAAAGTTAAGGCAGTTATTGATAATTAAGAGTACTGAGGAACACAGATTTGAAGGCAGGACTTTAACTTTTTGTTTTATTAATATTACTATGATGTAATTTGATCACAGCTGTGATTTAGTCAATCCATTTAACCTCTTTAAATTTCATTTCTCTCATTTTAAAAATCAATGTTGTTTTGAGAGTCAAATTAATGCCTGTGAGAGTGTTTTGACAGATAATTATTTTATTAGCAGATAAAACATGTAACCTTTAGAGTCAAAGAGATGAGGGGAGGTGCCTCATTTCTTTTTATTTATTTATATATTTTTTTGAGACAGAGTCTCACTCTGTTGCCTTGGCTAGAGTGCTGTGGCGTCAGCCTAGCTCACAGCAACCTCAAACTCCTGGGCTCAGGTGATCCTTCTGCCTCAGCCTCCCGAGTAGCTGTGACTACAGGCATGTGCCTCCATGCCTGTCTAATTTTTTCTATATATTTTTAGCTGGACAATTAATTTATTTCTATTTTTAGTAGAGACGGTCTCCTTCTTGCTCAGGCTGGTTCTGAACTCTTGACCTTGAGCAATCCTCCCACCTCAGCCTCCCAGAGTGCTAGGATTACAGGCGTGAGCCAATGCGCCCGGCCTTCATTTCTTAAATCATATGTAAGAGGTGCCATATTTTCTTACACCTTGCCAAATATATGGTAGAGGATTGCAAGAGAGCTTAGATTTCATGAAGATATCACCCTCTCCCACCACAGGCTGAGCAACTTGTGACTTATCTTGTCCAAGGTCACAAAACTGACTAGTGGTAGCCAATCATCTAGTTCTGCTTTCATGCTGTTATTCATCATTCATTCATACATTCAATACATTTTTATGGAGGATAAACTAAGGTCAAAGCATTGTGCTTGGTGCTGTGGGTGATTTCGATTTATCAGATACAGACTCTTCCCTCAACAAATTTAGAGATTAGCACGGAAAATAAGACTCAATCGTAAGTGTACAGTCAGAGAAGGGATTAAGAGAGTATGAATAAACTATTATGTAATTTGGTGAGGGTCAGTGGAGAGTGGGTGGAAGAGGTGAAAACTCAGCCATGCTTCAAAGGGCAGAAAGGATTTTCTATAAATCACAGGGTGTGAAGAAGGCAGTCCAGGGTTAAGAAACAGAGTGAGCATAGGCACTGTGGTCTTAGGCCTCAATAAATTTTAGGGAAGTTTCGTCATAGCACAACTCCTACTGTTCCCTCTGGGGTGCCTGTCCTGGATACAATTCATGTAACCTCTCCATGAGGACACCTCTTCGCCTAACTCCCTCCAGGCCCAGTGAAGGACGGCCTCCCGTTTCCATGGTTCCCGGCCACCCCTTTCTCAGGGCACTTATGACACAGGGCTATGTATTTGACTTCTTTGTCGAGTGCCCCTACTCCCACGTTTCTGAGCTCCTTGAGAGAACAGGGGCTAGCTCATCAGTGTACCTGTAGCCTGAGCACTTGGCACATCCTTCCCTTTTCTTACAGCAAATGCCCACACTCGTTCTTTCAGGTTCGGCTTGAATGTCACGTTCTTCGTGCACCCATGGCTGTTCCTACCACCCTCTACTACACAAGGCACAGGACACGAAAGCTGTGTCTGATTCATCTCTCCCACGGCCTGGCACGTAGTAGGCGCCCAATAAATGCTCGCAAACGCACGGAAACATTCCGACATCGGGGGAGGAGCTCCAGCAGGCTTTTCCTCAGAACGAGCTCCACCTCTTCCCCAGGTAGGACCCCCAGGGGTGGTGCTGCAGCGGCGAACTGACCCGGGCGCGACCTCCAACGCCGCCCCCAACCGGGAGCAATGCGTAGCTTACTCACCCGCCCACCGCCGCGCAGCGCCCATCCCCGCGCCCCCAACCCACACCACGCAACATCGCCCTAGCGTCTCTCGGGGCGTCGCCGCGCGGGCTGCGCCGCCTGCGATTGGCCAAACGCAGCATAGCGCCATCTCGGCATACCGCGCGGTGCGCGCCCTCATTGGCCAGCGGCGGCGGCATGGGGCGGGGCCTGTACGCGGGGCGCGAGGGACGGGGCGCGCTCGCCCCTGTAGTCCCGCCCCCTGGTCCCTCCCCGGGAACCAGCCCTCCCGGCGCGGCCCGGGAGGCGCGTGGGCCGGCGGCAAGCGGAGTGCTCGCAGCGGCTGCCCGGGTTACTGTGCCCGCGCCGCGCTGGGAGAGCCGCTGTCCGCGAGGGATGCTGGTGAGGAGGCCGTCGGGAGCCGCCACCTCCGCTGCCGTCTGAGGTCTCTCTGGAGCCCGCCTTTTGCTGGCGGGGAAGTGAAGTCGCGGACGGACGGGCGGTTCCGGGGCTGGTGAGTCCGGAGCCTGCTGAGAAGTCCGGAGGTGGTGGCTGCCCTGCCCTGCCCCCGCACCCTCGATCCGAGGCCGTCTTTTGTTGGAGAAGGCGGCCAGGAAATTTCCCCTGAGGGTGGGTTGAGACCCTTTCTCCCTGCTGGCCCGCAGCTCCGACCCTCCCGGCGGCTGTCGCCAGCGGCGAGGCGGCGTTTTTCCCCAGCGTCCAGATATTTCTTTGATCGTCCCCTCACCATCCCCTTCTGAAAGGGCACTTGCTGCTGGTGAGAGAAAAGAAAAAATTTACAGCACGACGAGCCAAGACCAAAATATAAAACATCACCCGCAACAGCCCCCCAGGAAGCCCCAACCAAAAAAGGAGGAATTTATGGATTGCCTGAAAGAGGAGGAGCGTGTCTAATCGGGAGTTCTTGGAGCAGACGATTTTTAAATACTGCTTTCTAAGTCCTTTACAACTTTCTCCCTTCAGATAATTTTATACTGACTTTATATGATTTTTAAAATTGGTCTGATCTGACTTCTAATCCTGTGACGGTGTTTACCGTAGTTTGGCTGGTTCTCCGTGCTCCTGTGGGTACCACATTTTGGGGAGAACCTAAACCCACCAAGGGAGAATCTCAACCTTGACTGGTGCCACCAGAGCAGCCTTTTGAACCATGTGGACTTTTCTTGGCATTGCCACTTTTACCTATTTTTATAAGAAATGCGGGGACTTCATCACTTTGGCCAACAAGGAGCTCCTGTTGTGCGTGCTGGTGTTCCTTTCGCTGGGCCTGGTGCTCTCCTACCGCTGTCGCCACCGAAACGGAGGCCTCCTGGGGCGCCAGCGGAGCGGCTCCCAGTTCGCGGTCTTCTCGGATATTCTCTCAGCTCTGCCTTTGATTGGCTTCTTCTGGGCCAAGACTCCCCCTGGATCAGAAAATAAGGAGCAGCTCGAGTCCAGGAGGGTAGGTTGATTTCAAAGTGGGCAAATGAATGAGTGTCATATTTTAAGATTAGGATTGGGGTCACTCAAATGTAAGTTTTCCTCTTTAAAAGGCAAAAGGTGGCAGCTTAGATACTTTATTTGGATTTTTCTTTTAAAACTCTTGACTGTGCCTTGGCTACATCCTTAGGAATGATTGAAAACATTTCTTTCCTTTAGCGTTGGTGAGCCTCCGATGGAGGTTAGATATTGATTTGATTATGAAATGTTAGAATTTCAGTTTGAAGAACATAATCACTTTCCATCATGGAAAAAAATGTTTTATTTAAACCGTTCGGGTAAGGATTGCATTGTACCTGCAAAGAAAGAGATGTGCTGCAGGTAAGTCCACTGCTTATAAGAAGTGACAGCTGACTGGGGAAAGTGACACCAGTTTGAAAAGCAGGCAGAGTAAAAATGCTCAACATTTTAAAGCCTTGGGTAAAAGCCCTCCTCCCCCCCACATTGGAGCACTGAGTAAATCCGTGCAGTAATATCCTGAAAGCAAAGACTCGGTCTTCAAATACATGTGTAGTTATCATGCCTGCAAAGGGAGCAGAGGAGGCCAACGGTAGGAGATGAGGGGGGAGATCGTTGAGGCCAGATCATTTAGGGCCTGTTGGCCATGAGTGTTTGGAGTTTTCCCTAAGAGCACTGGAGGATTATAAGCATGGGAGTAATAGTGTTTGATTTTTAGTTTTTAAAAATAACATTCCAGTTGTTGTATGGAGAATGGATTGTAGTGGAAGCAGGATTATCAGGCAAGAAACTATAGTAGTAGACCCAGCAAAGGATGAGAGTGGCTTGAAATTAGGGTGACTACAGATTGAGTTCTGGATCTACATTATTTTACTATATGTGCAGCATAGATTAGCAAGGTTTATAGAAGAGGGGGACTTGATTTAAATTTTGGCTCCACCAATTCTGGATGTGAGGCCTTTGGCAAGTTGCTTATTTTCTGTAAGAATCAGTTACCTCTTTTGTTAGAAGGGAATGGCACCACTCTTGCTGGTAGTCAGGGAATTAAATGATTTAATGTCTGTGAAATACCTGGTTCAGAACTGCCTAATAAGTAATAGTAAGTATTAACATTAGTCTAAAGCTGCGGTCCTCAACTCTGGGCCTGTTAGGGACAGGGCAGCAGAGCTCCACACCTCCCCACCCCCACTCGGGCCATCCATGGAAAAATTGTCTTCCAGGAAACCTGTGCCTGGTGCCAAAAAGGTTGGGGACTGCTGGTCTAAAGGAAGTATGCATTTGTTAGGAGGAACCTTTTGAGTAGAGCTTAGTTCGGTGGCATGGTAAGTGTGGATTGGAGGAATGGGAAAGGAGGAAGAGGATATTCTTAATTCTCAATTTGCAATCTTTTGTATTGTTGTCTAACATAACTTCCCTCAGGGTAATTGAGCACTAGTCTGGGTGGCTGGAATGCTGTTTCTGTCTTTCATGCTGTGTAGAAAAGAAATTTTAGAGTAGTAAAATGGGGTTACCCCCAATCAATACTGGTTCTATTTTGTGAATGCCTCAGGCATTTTACTTAGTTGTTGTAAGCCAGGGAGTTGTTAGATTGTGATCTGTGGAGTCAGTTTCCATTGCTACTTGGTCTGCTTATCAGGCTCTAAAAGACTTGATTTCCTCCAGAGCTCCCCTTTCAGGATTTTGTGTGTATGTGTGTGTGTTTAAGTAACAGGAAAAACTTAGGAAGAAAAACTAGTGAAAAATGGTTAAGATAATAAAAAGTTCTTATCTTGCTCCCAGAACAGTAATTTAAATATAGTCAGTTTTTCTGGCCATTAATAAATACTAATGGGAAGAATAGACTGTTGATTTTTCCCTTAGTAAAGGACAGAAAAGTATTTCTCTCAAGAGAAATTAAAAAAAAAATAGACAAGTGAAATAGACAAATCCCCAGTCCATTTTACCTCTATAGAGGTAAAAGAGTGCTGGGTAAATATTAGAATCACAGAGCAGTAAAGTTCTAGAGGAATTTAGGCTTTATCTTTTTGCTTGTGTTCTTTTATTAAAACCCCTTTAAATGGCATTTAATTTTAATCATTAAGGTCAGAGAACTCAAGGAAAATGGTTCCTTGCAATTCTGTATCTGAAATGTACTCACATTTGTGAATCTACCTACCAAGAACAAATACTTATTTACAAGATCGAATCGTTCATTTTAAAAAGCCAATATGCACTGTTATTCTCAATGGTCATAAATCTCTCAGAACAGGACTTTTCATCTTCTTATGATTAAAGTTAACATTTTTGCTGTCAGTCTAGCCAGTGATAGATTTAATGTCTGTCCTTTTTCCTAAATCTGGGAGCCAGCTGTTTGATGAAGCTCGCTTAGTGTATGGGAATGGGGAAAAAGGAAGGGATAAACTAAATATGTGATTACGTGTTAAGGATTAAAATTATAAACAAGGCAAGTCCCAAGGGGCAGTATGGGTTATTTGTTCTTTTATAATTTTGTTGATTTAAATAATCTTCAATTAATAGATCAGTAGTCAGGATTTGACAACTTTTCATTGTAGAAAAGTGATTTTAGATTAGAATAGATTTTTCAAATGAAAATCCAGAAGGAAAAAATAAAGATTAGTAGTGGAAATATCCAAAAGATGCTGAATAGTTTGCAACATGAAGTCAGATCAGAAGTTGTAAGTGATTTGCCTCTGGTAGATGCTTAGTATATATTTGAAGAATTGAGTAATTAATGATAGAATTTACCCTGTAATAAGTATTTGAAGCCCCCTGTGAACATTTATTGTATTAGGCCTGGTGTGGATTTCTAAAAGTGTCTGTATAACTGCATTTTATAAATATCATGTTTGGAAAAAGGAATATATATTTAATTTTATTGGGATAATATATATTTTTATTTAAGCAATATTTTGATATCATTGATTTTTATAATACATGTGATCCAGATTTAAAAATGTAATAGTTCATTTGGTTTGATAATGTTTGGGTTCTAGCTTTTGCCCAAGATACAAAAGTCCAGTGCATCTACATAGAATAGTAGTATGATTTAAATCTAATAAATTTTGAAACATAATTCACTTTTTTTAAACAGCGCAGAAAAGGAACCAATATTTCAGAAACAACCTTAATAGGAGCAGCTGCCTCTACATCAATATCTTCTCAAAGTGATCCTGAAGTTATCATCGTGGGATCTGGTATACTTGGCTCTGCTTTGGCAGCGGTGCTTTCCAGAGATGGAAGAAAGGTGACCGTGATTGAGAGAGATTTAAAAGAGCCTGACAGAATAGTTGGAGAATTTCTGCAGCCAGGTGGTTATCATGTTCTTAAAGACCTTGGTCTTGGAGGTAGGTTCATATTGATTTTCATTAGAGTAATGTGGTATAAGCAAGCACTCTTCACTTTAGAACATCCTATGACTAGTAAAAAGGTATTACATTTTGGTTTTTTTTTTTTTTTTTTTTTTGAGACAGAGTCTTACTTTGTTGCCCAGGCTAGGGTGAGTGCCGTGGCGTCAGCCTAGCTCACAGCAACCTCAAGCTCCTGGGCTCAAGCAATCCTTCTGCCTCAGCCTCCCGAGTAGCTGGGACTACAGGCATGTGCCACCATGCCTGGCTAATTTTTTCTATATATATTTTTTAGTTGGCCAATTAATTTCTTTCTATTTTTAGTAGAGACGGGGTCTCGCTCTTGGTCAGGCTGGTTTTGAACTCCTGACCTTGAGCTATCCACCCGCCTCGGCCTCCCAGAGTGCTAGGATTACAGGCGTGAGCCACCGCTCCCGGCCTTTGTTTTCATTTATAAAATTTACCATACTCATTTAGCAATAAATTTGCATAAAAATGAGAGCAAAGCATAAAATAAGCACTTAGTAGTATGAGGAAATATGAAGTAGATTTTATGAGATATAATGAAATGGCTAAAAAATTGTAATGGTCAAAATTAAGGATTGGAAAATTCTAGAATGAGGACATAAAATTTAGTGAAAGGTGAAGGGAACTGTTACTTGTAGAGTGTATATCATGTGCCTTGTTATAATTTTATTACCTAGACTCTTTTATTTAAGCATCATTGATCCATCTAGTCAATACTTTTTTAGCACCAACTATTCATTTAGGAAATATTTATTACTGCCTACTTTGCATAAGGTCCTATACTGTATACCAAGGGCATACTGGTGAGTGAGACAAACTCTATTCTTGAGGAGCAGAGTACAAAATATACCTAGGCGGTAAGGTGGGAAACAGCTTGCTTAGTGTGTGTGGTAGGAAATATAGTGTTCCATTGATTCTGGAACTAGGTTTGAACACCAGTTCTGACACTTAAAAGCTGTATGATCTTGCCTGAGTAACCAACTTTAACCCAAGTAACTTAATCTTCTGTGTATTAGTACTCTTATATGTAAAATGGACATAAAAAGGGTCTCTGCCTAAAATGTTATTAAGAATAGTAAGTGAATTCATACACATAAAGCTTATAGAACAGAGCTTAATACTATGTAAGTGTTCGCTTTTTTGTTTAAGGAACTGGATGATGGGGAAAGAAGAGTGGCTTAAGATTAAGGTTGGAAAGATAGGCAGCAGCTAGACCATGCAGGGCTTTGTAGGCAGTAGATCAGGAGTGTGACATATCTTGTTTATGCATCTAAAATAGTGGCTTCAAACCTTCATGACCTAATCACCTCCTAAAGGCCCCATCTCCAGATACCTTCACATTAAGGTTTTTAGTATATGAAGTTGTGGGGGGGGGGGATACAGACATTCAGTCCATAGCATATTTAAACATTTTATGTCACTATTTTCATATACATGATAAAGTCCATTTTACTTAATACAAACCTATTTCCAATTCTGTTAACCATTCTTGATCATCATAACCATTCTTTATCATTATCATTTTAAGCCTATGCATAATATTTTTTCAATTAATATGTCATAATGGACTTGACTTTTCAAACTTAGATTAATGTTTAGATTATTTTCATTTATTCTTTATATAAATAACACTGTAGTGAACCTATTCTTGCATGTAACGTTAAAGATTATTAAATATTAAATATTATATCTTTAGGATACTATCTTAGATGAATTTCCAAGAGTAAGATTATTACATGAAATGATGCAAACTTCTTCATAATTCATGATAATTATTGCTATAATTACATTCTAAATTATAATATTAGTTTATAGTATCACCAGTAACATATGAATTTATCAGTTTTATCATAATCTTGCTGGAGATTAGGATAGATTTGGATAGATTGGGATAGATATTGTTTCATTGATTTTTTTAAATCAAGTTTTAAACATTTTTTCTGGTTTGTTCACTATTTCTATATTGCTTTATGTGAATCATTGATACACTTTTTTGTCCATTACTGTTGGAATCTTAATATTTCTTCTGTGGTTTTAACAAATAAATTTTAACTATAAATATTAATCTTTTGTTTTATTTGATATACTTTTCCCGAAATACTATTTTAGTTTTTATCATTTTTAAATCAATTTTTAAACTTCTTAATTTTCAATTGGCACTTTAAAAATGTTATATTTTCTATTGAAATATTTTTCTTTTCCAACTTCTTTTACTGCTTTAAACTTAAGAAAGCAATTTTTACATGAATCTAATGAATTCGCTGTTTTGTTTGCAGCTACCATTTAAATTATTTGATTTACCAAAAATACCCTAGTTTGTCCTTATTCAATTTGGATGGCTAATATGTAATTATCAATGTTTGAAAAATAATTCTACTTTTTCCATTTGGTTTGGGAAATCTACTTTTTTGTATATTGAATCTTTATGTGTAAATTGGTCTTTTTTTTAAATTTTCATACTGTTTTTATTTTATTCTCTTTTTATTTCTTTTTTTGTGACAAATCTACATATTCATTCATTGAAAAAAGTATTAAGAAGGACTGAATGTGTTCTTTTATCTTTGTGGACAGAACAGGTTTACTCAGGAGAGGATTGTGGTTTATTTCATTTCATGTTGTGTTTTCTTATCTTTCTGAAGTGAAATGGAATTACAGATCTGAAATAGTTGGTCATTTTCTTTAAATGATTTGTTAATTTCTTCATTGTCCTCCAGAAGCATCAAGATTTCTCAAATAGTTATATTAATTGTCCAGTTCTGGAAACTGTATCTTAGCTTTATGAATGCAAAAACTAATTTTTGATGTCTCTTTGTCTCTCTTGGTTCCTAGTATAACTCTTGAGTATATTAACAAAATTGATTGTTTTGAACCAAATTGTTTTGCAGATACAGTGGAAGGTTTCGATGCCCAGGTTGTACATGGCTACATGATTCATGATCGGGAAAGCAAATCAGAGGTTCAGATTCCTTACCCTCTGTCAGAAAACAATCAAGTGCAGAGTGGAAGAGCTTTCCATCATGGAAGATTCATCATGAGTCTCCGGAAAGCAGCTATGGCAGAGCCCAAGTAAGACTGCTTCAAATATGTAATATTAAAGAATCAACACATTTAAATTTGGCCTTTGTATAAATAAGATTTTTTTTTTTTTTTTTTTTTTGAGACAGAGTCTTACTCTGTTGCCCAGGCTAGAGTGCCGTGGCATCAGCCTCGCTCACAGCAACCTCAAACTCCTGGGCTCAGGCGATCCTTCTGCCTCAGCCTCCCGAGTAGCTGGGACTACAGGCATGCGCCACCATGCCCGGCTATTTTTTTCTATATTTTAGTTGGCCAATTAATTTCTTTCTATTTTTTTTTAGTAGAGATGGGGTCTCGCTCTTGCTCAGGCTGGTTTCGAACTCCTGAGCTCAAACGATCCGCCCACCTCGGCCTCCCAGAGTGCTAGGATTTGTACAAATAAGATTTTATAAATTTTTGTGAATGTTGTAGGCATAGTATAGAACATAGGTATACTAAAGTAAACCATAAGTTAGAAGAGTATTAGATTCAGTGGTTTTGTTAAGAATATCATATAGAGAATTTTCCTTTGGTTTTTTTATTTTACATTTTTTATTTTTTTAATTCAGCATCACTAATAATCAAGAGAATTTTCCTTTGACATAGAATTAGAGAATTTTCCTTTGACTAAATAAAAAAATTATGTGATTTTTTTTTTTATGTGATTGGATTACAGTTCCCAACCTTTTTGGCACCAGGGACTACTTTCGTGGAAGACAATTTTTCCACAGACTGGGGAGCGGGGATGGTTTCAGGATGATTCAAGTGCATTGCATTTATTATGTACTTTATTTCTATTATTATTATATTATAATCTATAATGAAATAATTATACAACTCACATAGGTTGGGGACCCCTGGATAAGTCCATGTGTGCCCATTTCAGAGTTATGGTTTGTGGTTATGATACCTTCTATTAAAAGTCAGGACAGAGAACTGCAAGGAGAAATCACTGTTTCACTCTCACTAAGGACCTAGTCTGACAGGACTGGCTTCTCTTGATTATTAACTTATATTTACCTGTAGCCTTTAAACACTGTAATTGAGAAAGTTTTAAACATGAGAACCCATGATTGACAAAGACTTAAGTATTGACACAGCAAGTGAAGAAGTAAGTGGACTTATCCTTAGTACTGAAAGGACTTGATATCCATGGAAGAAGAATATGTTCATTGTGTGAAAATGGAAAAATACCCCCAAATATAAAGAAGATTATAAAAATTATCTATCTACAAAGCACAATCAGCAAAGGAAAAAAAATTATCTGTGATCTTCTGAAAGAAATACTACTCTTAACAATTTGGTGGATAAACTCCAAATCTTTTTCCCCCTCTGTGTATCAGTG
Organism: Cheirogaleus medius; assembly: GCA_008086735.1. Classification (NCBI taxonomy): domain Eukaryota; kingdom Metazoa; phylum Chordata; class Mammalia; order Primates; family Cheirogaleidae; genus Cheirogaleus; species Cheirogaleus medius. The sequence goes on from VBSM01001124.1 coordinate 63,627,959, forward strand.
TATGAGGGTATGTAAAGTTTCTCTGCCTGTATTTTATTTTTTAATTCATTAAGATAAAAATCTAGTGTTACTTTTTAAGATACTTTTTAATTCATTATATTAGTAACATGGATTCAGTGTTGAGTAATTAGATAATAAAATCACACATAATTCTGAAACCCATAAATGATAGTTTTGCTTTTTATCATTCCAGACCTTTTACAAAATGCAGACATTATAGACACACATATGTGCACACACGTGTGTCCAGTTTGTGTGGGTCAACTGGAGATAAGGAATAAGGAATTTATATCTAATTTAAATGCTCAAGTGTGCTACTTTAGGAATTCATTTCTGTTTATTCTTTAGTGTAACGTTTATTGAAGGTGTTGTGCTGCAGTTATTAGAAGAAGATGATGCTGTGATGGGAGTTCAGTACAGGGATAAAGAGACTGGAGATATTAAGGTAAGATTTATCAAGTGTTATGTCTTCATAAGAGATGTTGCTTTTCCTTCTTTTTCTCCTACCCTTTAAAAAAGTAGGCTCACCAATTTACAGGTTGAGTATCCCTTATTGGAAATGCTTGGGACCAGAAGTATTCAGATTTTGGATTTTTTTCAGATTTTGGAATATTTGCATTATACTTATCAGTTAGCATCCCTAATTGTAAAATCTGAAGTCCAGAATTATCCAATGAACATTTTCTTTGAGTGTCATGCTGGCAACTCAAAAAGTTTTAGATTTCAGATTTTCAGATTAGGGATATTCAACTTGTATTTATCCAATGGACTGAGTTCTCTTTAAACCCTATGCAATAGGATGGGTTTCAGATTGCAACACATTGTTCTTTAGAGCACCTCAGAATGCCATACAAAACACTTTACACTAAAACTAATAGTTATAGTGTTAAAGACTGAAATGAGAAATACTTATCAGCAGAGAAACAGAGGGGAACCGGAAGGGAGGAAGAGGCAGGATTCAACATAAAAGAGATGATTAGGAGAAAACATCCAATTGTTTAAATCAGAAAGGTAATAGAGAACCTTTTTAAAAATGTTAGCCTTATTTATTTACTTTAAGAATTTTATTGTGGTAATAATCTCACAACTCTGGCCTGCTCCATTGGATCACCACCTCCTAGTAATTGTACTCTAATGAGGTGATTGCAAGGTTTTCTCTGCTTTTAGTGTAGTAATATATATACATATAGCCATTTGTACAAAAAAAATGTTTGTTTTTTTTTGAGACAGGGTCTTGCTCTGTTGCTCAGGCTGGAGAGCAGTGACAGCATCCTAGATCACTGCAGCCCTGAACTCGTGGGCTCAAGTGATCTTCCTACCTTAGCCTCCTGAGAAGCTGGGACTGCAGGCACACACTACGATGACTGGCTAATTTTTAAATTCTTTGTAGATACAGGATCTTGCTATTTGCTATGTTGCCCAGGCTGATCTCTTAATTTCTGGCCTCAAGTAATCCTCCCACCTTGGCTTCCTAAAGTGCTGGGATTATAGGCATCAGCTACCGCACCTGGCCTGTACAAAAATTCTTATAAGCCCTAGCTGCTGACAAAAAAAGCACTATATGAAGTTAGAAAAGTTTAGAATAAAAGAATCTGGCTAGTCCTTGGAATTTGTAATGAGATTCAGTCATGCTTGCCTGTAGTTGTTTCCCCTGTTGTCCATCAAAAAGTAGAGTAATCCCAGATTGGTTGGTAGGGCTGCAAAGTGAGAAGATCTTCAGGGCCTCAGAAAAGTGTCTATAAAGATTAGTCATGCAGTACTTAAGCCCACATAACAGTTTCTTCAATGGCATTATCTTCAGCTACCCTCTATTATGTTATCTGGTAGTATATTTAAATATGTTCATGCACATTTTTAAAGAGTGGTCTTTTTGCTATGTATTTCTAACCATTTCGCTGAGTATTCCTTATCTCTGTTATAGGAACTCCATGCTCCATTGACTGTTGTTGCAGATGGGCTTTTCTCCAAATTCAGGAAAAACCTGATCTCCAATAAAGTTTCTGTTTCATCTCATTTTGTTGGCTTTCTTATGAAGGTACTGTAGGAATGTAATTGGAGAAAAATAAAAGCAACTTAAAATTTGGAAATTATTAAAATATTTTATTTTATTTTTTTAGAATGCACCACAATTTAAAGCAAATCATGCTGAACTTGTTTTAGCTAATCCGAGTCCAGTTCTCATCTACCAGATTTCATCCAATGAAACTCGAGTACTTGTTGATATTCGAGGAGAAATGCCAAGTAATTTAAGAGAATACATGGTTGAAAAAATTTACCCGCAAATACCTGGTAAGAAATAGCATTTTACTCCCACTGTATGTAATCTGCAGTCTGAAAGCAAATCTCGCAAAGGCTCTCCGTCTTTCACTAAAGCTGTGTCTAAAATAGGCCAGAGATAAGGATGGCAGGTAAAAAATGCATCCAGGCAATCAGATATACTGGAGCTGAACTATTTAAACTAGCACATAAAATAACCAAAACAAACTCCAAATAAAAAAAGTTTCAATATGTTTTTATTATATTAATAATTAAAGCATAGTTTTCAGAGTAATTATTAATATTGGCATATATATTAATGTGTAAGGCAATCTGGACAGCAACCTAAGGTCTTAGAATTCTTGAAGTATCTCTTATACTTAACTGTTTTTGTGCTTGTTTAGTAATGATAGCTACCATTTATTGAATGTTTACTATAAGATATTTGACAAACATGATTTCATTTGATGTATCAACCACCCTATGAGGTAGGCATTATCATTCCCATTTTACAGATGAGAACACTAAGGCTCAGAGAGATTACTTAGCTTCTCCAAGGATAAGCTATTAGTAAGTGGCAGAGCCAAGGTTGATATCAGGTCTGTCTGGCTCATACATGACTGTTCCAACATGCCTGCCCTCAGAACGTGAGCATTGTAAGGGATCTTCAAGATTATTTTAGTGTTGAGTTGAATACAAAAGCCTCATGAGACTTAGACATCTTTGTAAAAACACTTATAAAAATTACTTTTTCACAGATCCAAAGTTTTTGTGGTACTAGTTTTTTGGGTTTTTTTTTTTTTT
>VBSM01001124.1:63631118-63770597 GCA_008086735.1 Cheirogaleus medius
AAAAAAAAAAAAAAAAAAAAATGTTAAGAATTTTGATAAAATTGAAGGGAAATGCTGATTGTCAATTATGATGTGATTAGAGTAATAGGAAATTATCCTTGGTATGAATACCTTTTGTTTAAATACTGTAGTTTTTCAAGTTGCTTTTTAAACTAAATGAAACCACTGTTTAATAACTAACAAGTTATTAACAGAAATGAAGTGAAATGAAGTAGACAAACAGGTTTTTAGTAATAAATTTTTAACATGTATATGGTAATATTTCAATAAGTTCTCATTCAATTAAGTTAGTTTTGAAGTTTACAGTGGGTAAATGAGTTATATATATTTAGGAAAAGGATTGTTCATTACTTGATATTTTTAGCATTTATTTTTGTTTTATTCCCATCCTGAGGTTAGACTGCCCTGAAATCATGGACAGAAACCATTTTTAGGTTTATATTGATATTAGGTTACCACGGTTCTACTCCTTGTATGAATGGAATAGTTTCAACATAGGCATTCTACTCCTCTATTCCCAGATTATACTAGGAGCTGTATGACAGTTCATTTTCTATACAAGTGGAAGCACAAAACTTTAAAACTGTGAAGTATTTCAGAAATGAGCGAATCCAACCATTTCCTTTTTATAGATGAAGAAATTAAAGCTCAGAGAGGTAGAGCTGGCCTATGCCTCTAAATCTAATTCTTTTTAACCTTCCTGCTGTTTGTGAATTGGTAGTATGTTTCATATGAATTACAAAAATATGTTGATTATAGTAAATTAAATATTAAATATGACAGTTGTCTGTTAATATTTAGAAGAGAATGGGTGGTTTTCTCCCTGTCTTAACTCATCTGAATTTGTCTCACTCTTCCTCTAATGTCTGTTCATTTAGCTGTATGGATGTGTATTTTTTTAGAGACAGGGTTTCACTCTGTTATCCATGCTGGAGTGCAGTGGCATGGTCATAGCTCACCTAGAAGTCCTGGGCTCAAGCGATCCTCCTGCCTCAGCTTTCCAAATAGTTAGGCCTATAGGCATGTGCCACCATGTCTGGCTTATGTCCATTTATGTTATTTTTTTTTCCTTAGATTCTTAGTCATTCCTTAGCATGAATAGCTAAGTGCTTAATGAATAATTTTATTAGTAAAATAATTAGTTCTTGGTTTATCACGAGGGATATATGTAACTACCATAACAGATGTATAGTAGTTATTTATTAATACTTGATAAGGAAATATGTGCTAATTTGAAATTGAAATGTTATAAACCATTTATTTGGGTGGGTGGGATTTATTGCAGACCACCTGAAAGAACCATTCTTAGAAGCCAGTGAGAATTTTCGTTTGAGGGCCATGCCAGCAAGCTTCCTTCCTCCTTCACAAGTGAACAAACGAGGTATTATTTTATTGGACTTATTTTATAATGAAGTCAGTATTCCAAATGACATATACATGATTAAATTTATACTGCTAGGAATAACATGTGGGACAGAATTGGTTACTATGGATTAACACATTACTAATACTAAAATTAGTTTTATGTTGTATTTAGTTATTTGATACTGGGTGTATAGAGGTCATGTGCAGTCTTTGGGGGTATAGTTAAAAGGCAGCCCTTGATCTGAAGAAGGCAATTTTCTAGATAGGAATGTAGACAGAATTTCACAACACTGTTGATAAATTTTAAGTTTTAAGAGTTCTTTATATATTTTAGGTGCAAGTCCTTTATTAGATATGTGATTTGCAAAATTGTTTTCATTCTATGGGTTTTCTTTCCACTTTTCTTGATGGTATCTGTTGCAGTACAAAAATTTTTAATTTTCATGAAGTTCAGTGTATTTTTTCTTTTGCTGTTTGTGCTTTTTTTGTCATATCTAAGAAGACCACTTCCAGGTCACAAAAATTTACTCCTTTATTTTCTTCTAAGAGTTTTATACTTTTACTTTTATGTCTTTGGCCCATTTTGACTTAAATTTTGTGTTTGTTGTGAGGAAGGGGTCCACCTTTATCAGTTTATATGTGGATATCCATTGTCTCAGTTTCATTTGTTGAAGACTACTGGTTCCCCATTGAATTGTCTTGGCACTCTTGTTGAAATTAAATTGACTGTAAATGTAAGGGTTTATTTCTTTCAAGAATATTTTGTTTTTAGAGTGTAAGTTTTGCATTTCTTTTGTTAAATTTATTTCTAGGTGTTTTACTCCTTTTGATGATGATGTAAATGGAATTGTGCCCTTAATTTCAAGATTGCTCATTGCTAGTATATAGGAATACAGTTGATTTTGACATATTTATCTTGTATTTTGAAATCTTGCTGAACTAATTTTTTAGTTCCAATAGGTAATTGAAAAGTTTTTTTTTTTTTTTTGAGATAGGGTCCTGCTCTGTTGCCTGGGCTAGAGTGCAGTGGCATCATCATAGCTCACTGCAACCTCAAACTCCTCGGCTCAAGCAGTCCTCCTGCCCTAGCCTTCGAAAGTGCTAGGATTACAGGCATAAGCTACTGCGCCTGGTCTTGAAAAGTTTTAAACAAGGTGGAGACATGATTAGATTTTTATTTTAGGAATATTACTCTGCCATTTTTGTGGAGGATGGTTTGGAGGAATGTTCAGACTGAAACATAGTAAGGTTATTTAATCATTCCATGTGAGTGATCACAAAAGGCCAGAATTAGGGTTGTAAAATGAAAGGTAGTGAATGGATTTGGGTAGTATCTAGGGTTTACAATTAGAATGCATGAAACTCAGTGATTAATTGGATATTGTAGTGAGAGAATAAGATCTCTTGATATAAATTCCAGGTTATTTCTGCCAGCCTGTGCTGACATTTCTTGATTTTTTTTCCCTTGTAGAAGTCTTGCTTTTTATGCTGGAATAACTGTAGATTCTTTACTATTTTCATATTTTAATTTGAAAGAGGCCTTATAAATGTATTGACATTGTTGGACTTAACATTAGATTTGCATGTAAGTTTCATTAGGGCAGAGACCATACTTTTGTTCTCACTGTATCCCCAGTGCCTGGCACTAATGGTACCCGACAATATCGATTCAGTCAACTCTTAAATTCCTGACTTAACAAATTTTAGTCATGATTCATTTCCTTCTATTTCCACATTTTTCCTATTTACTAGCTTATGTTAATCATCTTTATAAACTAACAGAGTAGTCATATTTTCCTTTTTTGTTTTGTTTGAAGGGATGCTCCAGGATGTTATGATCTTAATTAATTACCTCTCTTCACAGGTGTCCTTCTTTTGGGAGATGCATATAATATAAGGCATCCTCTTACTGGTGGAGGAATGACTGTTGCTTTTAAAGATGTAAAACTGTGGAGAAAACTGCTAAAAGGTATCCCTGACCTTTATGATGATGCAGCTATTTTCCAGGTAAGATACTAAATTATTCTTGCACAAAAGTGTCTCAAATATATTTCTCTCTGGGGGCTAAGAGCAATGGGGCTCTGATGGGGACTGTACTTGGGAACCCGATGCTTTGTAATGGTTCTTAGGCAGTCTTGTTTAGGCTTAAAGCATCTGAATTGCAACCCATGAATCTTACAGAATTTCCAAATTTCTTTATTTGAATATTATTTAATATTGGATTGTCATGGGCCACTTTGCTCATAAGGGCTGTAAATTCCACTTCAGTGTCATATAATCCATTGCTGTGAAAATAATTTTTTTGTAAATGATAAACATAAGGCAATATTATTTGCAGGTAGTCCTTAGGATAAATATCAGTTTGAGGGGATTATAAACATGAGTTTTTTTTTCCTTACCCTATAATAAGTGATATTTTTCTTTTTCAGGCCAAAAAATCATTCTATTGGAAAAGAAAAACATCTCATTCTTTTGTTGTGAACATCCTTGCTCAGGCTCTTTATGAATTATTTTCTGGCACAGATGGTAAGTATAGATATTTCTTACCGAACATTACTGAATTGCAGATTTTTAGCATGGGAAAGGAATTAAAAATTTAGGGATTAGTCTAGAAATCAAAATGTTACCTGAGTTTGCTGACTCCCAAGTTGGTAGTTCTTTTAACTCTACCCTTGAATAGTATTTTTGGTATCTAATCATCATGCATCCACCATTTTGTCTGAAAGGCTGCTGACTTTCCTTAAACATTAATGGTAATACCTCAATAATGTATTTATTATTTTGAATTCTTCTAGTCCAGACTAGATCTTGCATGTCCCCACGTGCTAATATTGTGATGGAAGGTCTTTTTGGCCATGTATTAAAAGGCAACATAGTCTGTTTCTTCCTGAACACTAGTTTCAATTTCTTTTTAAAGTAGTATTTTACAAAACGAATATGAGCTTCTAATCATGTTTAGAGTTGCTGCCTGTTAATAAGCACAAGTAACAGAATGCATTCATCTTTTACATATTTGAAATATTCCTGTGCTTTTATTTTTGTTTTCATGTTGTAGAGAGATGATGGTCAATTTATGTATTCAGGAAAACATGACTTAGCAGAAGCAATGTTAGAAATGGAGGAGTAGGCAACTGTGCCACCTCCCAACCACGGCCGTGTACAAATCAGTTCATGCTAGGTTAATGAAACTAGGCTTTTAGGTTTTCAAGAATAAATATGACTGAAATTCCATTACTCTCGTATATTTGAAACATAGCTATTTGTATGACCTGGCTGAGGCCCTAGTGATCAGTGATTTGGCTATGATTACAAAAGGTGATACAATATAAATGCTTTCTGTAGCCTTTATAACTATCAACTCTTGATTAAAAAAAAAAAACTCACTGATTGTGCATTTAGCAAGTCTCTCTTGCTAAATTGGTATGGAAGTTAAAGTGGCTGGTTGGGCAAATAAAAAGAACTAAATTTTGAGTTTTTCTGAGTTCTTCTTTTTAAGCTTTCTAAGGTCTTGAGTTCTTACATTATTAATTTAAATCTACCAACAAAGCACCATTTTAAAAAGTTATGAAAGATTGGAGGAGGAAAGAACTTTAATGGAACTTTAATTGCATGCTTTTTTTAAAAAATAAAAAACGATTGTAAAGAAAAATCTAGGCATACCTGTAAAGAACATTGATTCTAAACTGTTAAAAAGGTTATTGATTGATTATACTATGTTGTGAGGGTTTAATGAGTTACTTTGAAAAATATTACAAACTGTACAGATATAAGGCATTTTTATTTATTACTATTTACAGCCATTCTTTTTACTTGATAATTTACTTCTTAGATGGGTTTGGCATTATAGAGACTGGGAAATTGGTTTTTAGAATTGTGTTTTTATAATAAAAACAGTTTCCAAAGTATTTTGTGTCATTTAGTAAATTAACAACAAAATCAAGGAAATAACTTAAAACAACTCTAACTTCCGAGACCTAAATGTTAGTAATTATTTACTAACAGAAAAGAGTTTATTCATATTTATATCACTACTCATAATATTAATTATGGAATTTAAAAGAAAACCTCGTTGTTGAAATTCTAGGACTAGATATTTTAAAATTATATGTAAGGCTTGGTATTTGTTACATTTTTATCATTTTTTTCCTGACATATCATTAGCACCCTAACATAAATGTGTAAATATTTTGATTGAGTATAATTTTAAAATTTTATTTTAGATTCCCTGCATCAGCTAAGAAAAGCCTGTTTTCTTTATTTCAAACTTGGTGGAGAGTGTGTTGCCGGTCCCGTTGGGCTGCTTTCTGTGTAAGTTGTTTTGATGGCAGAGAGGAAACCAATATTCTAGATTTTCTTAAGACTGTTCAGTTTCTGAATTATTACAAATCTTTCTTCTTTATGCATTTTGTCATTTTATTATCCATTAGTATCCCAATCAGAACGTGGCCCAGAGAAAAGAAAAAAGGCAACATTTTATACTGTTTTACTTCTAGGCTACAGCATTGATTAGAGGAGGTATATAACTCTTGGTTAAAGTATAAGCTTGGTTTTTGCCTGTGGGTTTATCCACGTGATCTGATCTGTGGGAGCCATGAATAATTGAGAAATTTGAATTTAATAATTAGACTCATGCAACTCAGTTTTGACAGTGCAGACATATGTGGAACTATTCTTGGGAAGTCTGCAAAGTGAAATTCTTTGAGTCATTTCTCATTCATCTATAATCCAAATGTTAATACTGATATATTTTTTAAAAAACCTAGACTCTGACAGCTGTAGTGGGGCCGAGTGGTTAAGGTGATGAACTAGAAAAAACCTAGACTCCAACAGGCCAGACCATCTAGGTACTTCATCCTGGGATCTCAAGATGAGTGAAAGAAAACAGCTCAAAATATATGACTTATGTAAACTGGAGTGAGAGGAGTTACTTGGCATCTCTGAAAGGAACATATTCTGTGTAGCTCCTTGTGAAAAAAATGTATTTGCTCCTACCATCAAATTTAACATGCAGATGTAAGTTTGTGAAGTCCTTTAAAATGTAGAATGTGTGTTGAGCTCTATAGATGATAAATAATTAGAACCTCTGGAGTAAATTTTAATTTCTGGGTCTTACCAATCAATATGTATTTTTTTTCTATTACAGATTATCTCCTAACCCTGTAGTTTTAATTGGACACTTCTTTGCTGTTGCAGTCTATGCCATATATTTTTGTTTTAAATCGGAACCTTGGATTACAAAACCCCGAGCCTTTCTCAGTAGTGGTGCTGTATTGTACAAAGCGTGTTCTGTAATATTTCCTCTGATTTACTCAGAAATGAAGTATATGGTTCATTAAGCTTAAAGGGAAACCATTTGTGAATGAATATTTGAAACTCACCAAGTCCTGAGAGACTTTTGGAAGAGGATGTATATTTCATAGTACTATACCACTTCTGAAGTGGAACCTCTTGAACAACCAACATTGGGATTGATTTGTTTTTGAAGTTTTTTGTATATAAACATGTAAAAATATATGCTTTGATTTACAATTTAAAATGAAGGGTAAAATAAGCTAGATACATAAAAGGAATGATTGTTACCATAAACTAGTGCTAATACTAAGGAACTGCAGCTATTCTTTTGAACTTAGTATTTGGGATGAGTCATTGGGACATGCAAATAAAATGAAGAATGAGCTTTTGTGTCTTTTTGTTTCTTGTTGTGGACTTCTTTACATAGCTTCATGGTAATGGAAAAGAAAACCAAAGTGGGATGGAAAGTGCAGAGGGAAACCATTCTATTAAATAACTGACTTTGAAAAAGTTGCTTTAATGTCTCTGGACCTTATTTTCCTTATCTGTCCAATGAAGCAATTTGATAAGGTTTTTTTTTAAAAAATTATTTATTTTATTTTGCTGCCGTGGCTTGGTTTTGAACCCCACTAGGTTATTTTTTGAGGTCTATGAAAATATCAGATTCCTATAAGAACAATGAAGGACTTTATAGTTCCACTGTATGACATTAATAAGCCAGGCTAGGATTATTTCAAGATATAGTGAATGAACAAATAAGCACTTGTAATACATGGCATAAGGCCTTAAAATCAGTTAGAATTTACTGAGTTTATCTACAGTAAATTTGAAGAGATTATTTAAAGGGTATCATGAACGTTCAGTAAATCCCTAAATATCATGAAAGTGAATTGTCCCTGAAAAAGCAGTGAAATATAACCTGGAAAATTAAGTGACTACTTCACATTCTAATGATTAGGGCTAAAATAACTTGTAAAACTTTTATGATAAAAATTTCTCTAAATTTTTAAGTTCTCTCTTTCAGTTGAGAAGATAATTCACTGGCCAAATCACTAGCACAATCAGTTTCAAACATCACTTTGTCTAGTTTTAGCAGAGCGTATGGAGAACCCATTTGCTTGGTTACATAAGATTCCCTTATAACTTACCCCAAACGTCTATTTTCTGGTTCAAAACTCACTTCTCACTTTCTTAGCTCTGGCCTTTTTAGGAGCTGGCTTTCTTTTCACAGAGCTAAAGATTTCACTTTATGTGGTTGCTGTTAACAAGATTACAAATGAAAAATAGTGATATATTTTTGAGATATGGATGTTCCCACACAGCAGCCTTGCAGGGGGTGAGACTTGCAAGCTCCTTACATGCCAAGCAACAATTCACTTAAAATTCTGTCCTGGGCCTCAATGCCATCTCCATGGCCAGGACGTGAGACTTCCCTTATTCTCTACTGAGACTCTTTAAAATATTTTCTACTATGACAGTGAAATAAAGCCTGTAAAGTCTTCCTTTTTTCTTTCAGTATCTTAGAGTTTGAGGACTTCAGACAAAAGAAATAACATACAATTAGAAAACTGAAGGAACCTGAGAAATCAGCCCTAATTTTACAGATAATGCCAATAGGCCAGCTTGGGATTATGTGTAGCTAGTGGCAGAACCAGGACTCAGACTTTGCCTCTTGACTATAAATCAATGTTTCTTCCCCTCAAGTTGCAAAATGACTGTCAGTTTTCTGGTTCTGGGGTTTGTTTTTGTTTTTGCTTGTTCTTCTCTAAAGGACACAGGTATAGGTTCACAGCAAAAGCATCTTTCTTGCTCTCACCCAAGTTGTCGATGTCCAAGTTGCCTTAGTAGGATGGTAGCTTCCTTTCAGGATATTTCTCATGCAGAAGTGATTTTGAGGGAGTTAAAAGCACATGGCTAAGCTGTTACCCGCCCCCCCCCCCAAAAAAAAGGGTGGGGGAAAGGCATGTGGATAGTGATATGCTTGGAGGGACTGGGGGCGGGGCTCAGGGCTTGCAGAGGGAAGAAGATGCTAGAAAGAGCAGCTGAAGGTAGGGAGTCCTACATAAGGGATGCTGGGAGCCCCTAAGGTATCTGGGATTGGAAGATGATGATGAACCTCAGACACCAAGAAACTTCATGGTGCATGGTGTGCAGATCGTGTTGCCACAACATTTGCACTAGTCTGGCCATACCATATGCCTTCCAGCCTTGTCATGGGTGGGTCATTGTACCTACCAGAGTCATCTATCTTCCAAACAGGATTTATTTACAGGATGACAGCTTTGTGCAGTGGCAGTATTGTAGCCAATGAGGTTTATCCGAGGTGTGATTATTGCTAATTGAAAACTTCTCCCTGCCATGACGACGTGCAATATTTACAGGGTGGATATATGGTTTTTGAATCACAAACAGAGGGACAACTTTGATTACTGGCAGTACTATTTTACTGAAAATCTGGAGTTGCACAAATAGTTCTTTAGAACACAAAACTAAATGGATTTATACATACAGTTACATTCAACATTTATAAGAGGCAGTACAAAAATGCATTCTGCTTCTACATGATATAAATTGCATATAATACCATGATTTAAATAATATTAACTAGTGCTGTGAGATACATCTTAGGATCTCTGATGTTTCTCACAGTAAAGGCAAAAAAAAAAAAAATGAAGTTATATGAGCAGTTGAGTTTCATTTCCAAATTCATTTTAGTAGTGATGGGGGAAAATTGAAGGACAATCCTTTCATTGTGGGAGAAACAAGTTACAGGACTGTTCTGAATTCATCAAAAATGAAATTAGGCACATGTGCTTCAGCAACCTGAAAAATAAAATAATTAAATCATAACATTATAGTTGAACAAATTCAAAATTTTCCAAATGAAAATTAAAGAAACGAAGATATCCTTTCATTTGGAGCAAGGCAAATCACAGGGAAGAGGAGACTCACGTGGGTGGACCCCTCCTTGAAACAGCCACTTTCTGTTTGTACTGGTGTCTGTTCTCTGTACTGGTGTCTCATTTCTTTGCACTGCTAACATTTGAGGGGATGGTATATACCGTGTTTCCCCGGAAATAAGACCTACCCATAAAATAAGCCCTAGCAGGATTTCTAAGCATTTGCACAATATAAGCCCTACTCCGAAAATAAGACCTAGTGATGGGCGTGGCTACGCAGCGTATCTGCACAACCCATGCATTTCGTCGCAGAGCGGTAAAGACGACGGGCAGCCCTTCTCATCTGCCCCATCGTGACAGCTACTATCCCAGAGGTGACCGGAAAGGTGTGGGCAGTCCCTACCAACAAGGTCGGCTCCCCCTGTCAGGTCCCGGCCATCCTGTGAGTGCTGCAAGCTGAGGCTATGAGGGAAAAGTCTCCTCAGTGAAGTGAGGAGTGGGACGCTCCACTTTAGGTATTGTATGTCCCCAGGGAGAAGAAGGAAAGCTGTGGCTGCCATTTTACTATGATGATGTTCCAGAAGAAGACGAGTTAACTATATTTGAATAAATGTAGATTGTTGTACTGTACTTAAAAAAACTAACACATCCCCTGAAAATAAGCCCTAGGGATCTTCTTGAGGAAAAATAATATAAGACCCTGTCTTATTTTTGGGGAAACATGGTAGCTCTCCCTGCCTTCAAATGTATGCAATTACAAGAGATCAAATCTCTAAATCTTTCCCTTTATAGTTTCCTCTTTTGGTGTTAGGAAGTTCTGAGGGCTGATATATATTTGTCTAAAATTTCTAATTTATATGTTTCATATTTCATATTAAGCCTGTAATTAATTTTGATAATATAGGTAACAAGATATAAAGGGACTGCTTGCTACTTTTCAACCACATAATGAACTAGCGTACCTATTGACCCATATTCCTTTTCTTTCTTAATTTGAGATGTTACTTCTTATATACAATTGTATGCATAGATTTCTAGTCTACATATTTTAGTCCATTGATCCTTCTATTGAATTGCATACTAGTACCACACTATTTTGCTTTTTATAGTTTTACATTGTTTTAATATGATAACATGTTTTAATATCTTTTTTTTAAAAAGTCCAATTATAGCCTAAGTCCTATGAAATTTTTTAAAATATATTTTTTGAAGTTAAAAAGTTACTTGAATTGTAACTGCAGGAAACTTATAAACTAGAAAGAACTATTATCTCTATAATATTTGAGTACCCTCATTCAGAAACATGGACCTTCAAATTTTATATTTCAAAATTTTATAGTTTTTTAGAATAAATTATTCTTTCATAGTTCTCGTAGAGGTTATTCCTAGCTATATTATTTCCTTGTAATTTCTGTGTATAGGTCCTTTTTCACATATTTTTGAACTGATTATTAGTATATTTATTTTGTACATTTATTCTGTAGGCAGCTCGTTTTCTGATGATTCTATTGGGTATTCAAGAAAGACAATTATATCTCAAATAATACAGAGTTTGTCTTTTCAATATACATTTTATATTGGTTTCATTTCATATTTGTCTTGTACATGTATCACAAAAGTAGCTGTGAGAGTCCATATGGTTGTCATGTCATCGTCACAGTCTTAACTTTAGTGGGAATGCTACTAGCATTTCACTATTAAGTATGACATTGCCAGTTAATTTTTAAAAGATCACCTTTGGCCTTTGTTTATAAAAAAAGTATCTTCAATTCCTAACCTAGTTATTTAAAATCAGAAATGATTTTCAGCATCTATTTAAAGATCTCTTATATTTTAGTATTGGGCTCTCCACTTTGAGCCAAAACTTAACAAAGTAGAATTGCTAGTGAGAAAGGAAAAGGAAAGAATTTCTCAGAAGGTGAAAAGTAGCCTGTCATTTTTGGTAACAGTGCTTGTATATAACTTCAGTCATGGCATAAACATAACCAAACTTGCTGTGGAAACCAGCACAGTGGGGAGAGAAAGAATGAAAGATACATGATTATTTCTTTACTCTGCCACTGAACAAATCCCCTCCTGGCTTGCCCATCTCACTTAACTCCTCGTGAGCTGGGTGAGTTGCCATCAGGAGGGCATGAGGAGAGTGAGAAGAAGAGGAGGGATATTGTTAAACTCCCGATGAGTCCAGGGCCACTATTATTACCATCTTTTTACAAACAGGTCGTTAACACTTACCCTTCTGGGTAGCTTTGTGTACCGAACATAGTCCTCCAGGAACAGAAGGGCACCCACAACATCTGCAGGTATTTCAGGTATCTTCTGGCTGTAACAGAAAACAGCCTGGATCAGTTCATTGCTTTGCACATAATAGGCTCTCAGTTAAAATACAGAACAACTAAATATGCGACAGCTTACCAAATGAAGTCAAAGAACAAATCCACAGAACAGCCTCTTGATTCCTATCACGTCACTACCCTGCTCATGTATCTTCAAGAATCTACCCCGTAGGATAAAATCGAAACTTTTCTGTGTGGTGTACGTGGGCCTTCACAATACAATCCCTGCTGTCTGTCTGGACTCATCTCCCTCTGTTCCCCGTTAGTACCTTCATGATTCAACACCTGGCAGGCTCTACACTTTCCTACCCCTCCAGTCTTTGCAGCTACACTTGCTTTGCGCACTTACTTGAAAGTAAACTTCTAGACATTTTTTCAGGTCCCAGCTTGGGTACTTCCTCCTCTGTGAAGTCTTCCCTGGTTCCCCTGGGCAAATGCCCTTTTCCTGTGCTCATTTTACTTAGAATCATTCTGCAAGCCTCTTAATTTTCAGTTGTGTGCCAGCTTCCCTTCTAGAGTATAAGCTCCTTGAGGGCCTGGGTCATGTCTTCATCTTTCTATCTCTAGCATCTGAGATTGTGCCTGGGACAGTATTTGAAGGTATCAAATAAATACAGCATCTAGCAATTTTTTTATATGGGATCGTACTCATGTATTCATTCATTCAACAACTATATCACTAAGCACTGTTCTAGAGCTGGGAGGACACGAAAGTATAGGATAGTCTCCTTATAGAGCTTATACTCTTTCTGATTACAGCAAAAGGAGTTTTTAGGTGTTAAGACTATTTCCAATTTATGTGCCAATTGGTATTTTATTTATTTATGTATTTATCTGTCTATTTATTTGACATGGAGTCTTGCTCTGTCACCTGAGCTAGAGTGCCACAGTGTCAGCCTAGCTCACAGCAACCTCAGACTCCTGGGCTTAAGCAATCTTTCTGTCTTACCCTCATGATTAGCTGGGACTACAGGCATGCGCCACCATGCCTGGCTAATTTTTTCTATATATTTTTAGTTGACCGGCTAATTTCTTTCTATTTTTAGTAGAGACGGGGCCTCACTCTTGTTCAGGCTGGTCTTGAACTCCTGACCGTGAGCGATCCTCCTGCCTCAGCCTCCCAGAGTGTTAAGATTACAGGCATGAGCCACCACGCCCAGCCAAAAATCTGCTTTTTACAAGTTGTCATGTGATAACTTTAAAAAAAGAGTTAAAAAAAAAAATCTGCTTTTTAAAGCAGGTCTGACCATATGTCCTAGAAAAACATCTCGTGTTTGTTGTTCAATTCACTAACTAAGATGGGGAGAAACTGGCCTGATTGCAGCTCATAGGAAAAAACAATGTTGGGATTTAAAAAAAAATGCAAAATCAGTATGAGCCACTGGTATGTAATGGATGTCAAGAACCCATCATGCAAATTTAGCTGTTCTGTTGTTCACAGAGGGCCCAGAATGAAGGAGCATAGTAACCTCTCTGCTCTTAGGGGAGTGCAGTATTTGGAATCTCGGTACAAGTTTGGGAAGCCACAGTTTAAGATGGCCAATAACAGACTGAACATCCACAAGAGGTCACCCACTATGGTGAGCAGCCTCTAACCTATAGCACATCAGGAACAGGTGGAAGGGTGCTTATCTAAAGTATAAGAAGACCTAGGGCAATAGCTGGCATCAAGAATTGGAAGTGATGCTGTAAAGGAAGGAGACTGCATTTATTCTGTGTCATTTCAAAGTGTAAGAAAAAATTCAATGAATAAAATTTTCAGAGACATGAGTTTCTAATCATTATAATCAGGAACGCTAATGATGAGAAAAATGCTCTGCCAGCATGCTGTGTTGCCTTGGTGGCAGTGAGTGCCACCTGATGGGGTGTTCCAGCCCGCAGGGATGTCTCACAGCTCATTCATGCACTTGGGGGGAGGCCAATTCAATGGCCTCTAAAATCATTTCCAATTTTAGGAGTCAGTAGTGTTTTGTGAGGACTTGGAAGATAGCTCTCATTAGTCTTTAAGTTACACTGGCAAAATTGACCAAGTGGTCATTGTCCAAATTGTGAATATATAATATGACAGAGAAATTGATTTAGCAAGGCTGACCCTTTAGGATAGCAGAGAGGGAGCCAGCATCTCATGCAAATAACTTTTTTCCTCTATCCCAGAAAAGCCACATTTGGGGAAGTGGGGGAAAGAATTGGCAGGAATGAAAGGTTTATAAGCTGTGTATCAAATAGCTTCTGTGTGATTTGTTTCATTACACTAACCCTTGCCCAGGTTTTGATACTGGCATGTTCTCTGACTCCCACTGGAGTGTGTGGAAGCATCTCCTGGCAGTGCCCCAGCAGAACACAGGGGCTCACAAAGATCTGCAAGCTGGATCCAAGGTGGCAGAAGAACAGGGCTGCCCTTTCGTCCCCAGGGTGGTTCCTCATCGTGGTCAGGATGCATTCCTGGAAAATCACTGCATGTATGCCTAGACGAGTTCCCCTGGCAGGGTGACTAAGGATGGGGCACACCTGTAATTGCTCCAAACAAGGAGATATGCTGACTCGCTTTATAGAGAAGGGTAAACTACCATTTCCCAGCTCTATTAGGGCAATAAGAAGAATTTGGCATGCAAGGTTTAAGTCAAGTTGTACGACATTCAGTTCTACTTATTCCTGGTTGGTCTTGTACCTTGTACACTGCTCCACTGTGGAGCGGATAAACTGGCCAATCAGCGCTAGGAACTGCTCCGTGTACCGGGAATGAAACTGCTTCAGCAGAGTGAGCAGCCCCAGGACAAGTGGTGGCCAATCCACAGGGTCGGCAGGTTTTCGGCAGACCATTCCTGCGAGGGAACAAATGACACCACCAGGTGAAGTACTTGCTTTTAGCAAGTTTCACTAAACATTAACTCTGTGAATGTCAAGATGTTTGCGGCCCACATTCCTCCTGGCAGATGATTATTTGGAGGGGATGACAAGTCTCAAGTATATTTTGAATTAGCCATGGGATTGGTGGAGAATTATGGTGGTCTGAAGGATTCAAAATTATAAAGTGATTATTAATTTTTATAATTATCATTACTGTTTCTTTTGGATTATTCAATTAATGCATGGTATTGTAGCAAATTTTAAGGATACAGATAAATGTAGTTGAGAAAATAAAAGTCACCTATAATTGACTTCTGGCAGCATTACATACTACATACCCTGAACTACTCTCTTAAGTGAAAACAACTACAATGCTAGATAAAATATTTTAAAAGTAGCTTTAAATACAACGTTGAGCATTATACATAAAAAGAATCTGCAGAAGTTAAGACGGTGGAAGAAGGAAATTTATGAAGCCAGTAAGTGCCAAAGCCAGCTTTTTCCACTAAAGATTTCTGCCAAAATCTGGAGAACTTGACCTTCTGCCTGGATGGCTGCGTGAGAAACAGGAGACAGAGCCAAGGGTATTCAGGAGGAAATACAATGTCAAAAAGAACAACACTGGGAGACTTACAGACCTGATTTCAAAGCTCTCTCTATAGTTACAATAATCAAGATAATATTGGCATAAAGATAGACAAATAAGTTAATGGAACAGAATAGAGAATCTAGAAATAGTTCCACCCTTATATGATCAATCAAATATCACAAATATATTAAATAATTTAATGGATACAGAAAAATCTTTTCAACAAATGGTACTGAAATTGGATAGCCTTATGGAGAAAAACGAACCCTGACCCCTACCTCACACCATACACAAAAAATAATCTTGGACCACAGACTTCAAAGGGAAAACTACAAGGCTTCTAGAAAAAGACCAAGGGAGAATATTTTTGTAACCTTAGTGTAGGCAAAGATTTCTTAGATAGGACACAGAAAGGACTGATTATGAAGAAAAAAATGGGTAAGTTGGATTATTAACATTAAAAACTTTTGCCTGTTTAAGTCACCAGTAAGAAAATGAATAGATAAGCAATATTCACAATACATGAGTCTAACAGAGGACTTGTATCCAGAGTACATAAATAACTATGATTTTAAAAAAAAGCAAACAATTCAATTTAAAAATGAGCAAAAGACTTGAACAGACACTTCACAGAGAAGGATATAAGGAATGGCCGATAAGCACATGAGAAAGTGGTCAATACCATTAATCATCAGGAAAAGGCAAACTAAAACTAAAGTGAGATACCATATATACCCATCAGAATGGCTAAAATTAAAAAGACCAACATCACCGAATGCTGGTGAGGATGTAGAATATACACACATGCACTGTTGGTGATTAAGTGGTACAATCACTTTGCACAAAGGGTTGATAGTTTCTTACTAAGTTACACTGGTCAAACAGACCCCCAGATCCCATAGTTGGGTTCTTGTGAAGACTGGGTAATCTCTTCCTTAAATGAAAGATACCTAAACAAGTTATCCTGAATTACCTAATCTAGGCCTTGGCAATTATGACTTACTCAATGTGCACCGTATAAGACACTTACAATACTCAGACCATGAAGACATAACCCTAACAGTACTCAGTATGGAGAAATAATCCTTTTTGGGTAGAGAGCAAAAATGATATTAAAACAAAACTTCCTTCACAAATAGAGCACCACAAAGCTTCTTTCTTAAAAGACAGACCAAGCCAGGCACGCATATCTTAGATCAGTTGAAAACAATACTCATGAGGTTAAATAAACATTTTTAGGATACAAAACACACTGATGTTCCTTCCTCAGTCCTTTTCTTTAATTTGGTTCCTTGTATTAACAAATCGGTCTTATTTAAGAAAAGAATTGTAATCAGGTATAGAAATTAATACTACATTTCTAAGATATTTAAAAGTTTTCTTTTGTTTAAAGATCTGGGAATTCCATGGACTAGCACCTCACTTTCCAAAAGCAGTTGTATAATCAAGGTGCCAGATGCTAACCGTATGTACAATGAAAGAACTATTACCTTAGAATGAGAGTAGTGGACACATATTAAATAGTTCATCTTTGATGAAAATAAGATTCCTTATGCACTGACAACTCATCATTATGAAGAATCATATATTCTTATTTAATGATAACACAGGGACAACACACAAAGAACAAGAATCTCTGAATCTTGAGATCAATCTTTCCAATAATCTTGGGATGGCCCTTTAAATTGACTTTGACCGATATAAAGAGATTTAGCACCTGTTGAGCACTCACTCTGTCAGAAAAAACTTGGCCAAAGTCACAAAGGTGATGAGTGTGAAGCCAGAATCCAAACAGACATTGTTCCCTCCTCCTATAGCAAATATTTATTAGTG
This sequence comes from Cheirogaleus medius, assembly GCA_008086735.1. Lineage (NCBI taxonomy): Eukaryota > Metazoa > Chordata > Mammalia > Primates > Cheirogaleidae > Cheirogaleus > Cheirogaleus medius. The sequence continues at coordinate 63,648,281 of VBSM01001124.1, forward strand.
ATAACATGCTCTGCACTCTGTGGCAGTAACAGGTATTGTCCTGGGAGTAGTGTCTAGAATCTGAATCATTTTGAATGAGACAATAAAAACATTAAAGAGATTCCATATTTTTACCCTAAAAAAGCTTATGAAATAGGAAGGGAAACACTTTAAGGAAGAAACAAATTTTGGAATCTCTGGTTAAGAAAAAATAATAGTTGTAGAAGTGTTCTTCTGATGCTTTTAAGATAAATTAAACTCTACAGTGGATTTTTAAAAATTTCACTTAGTTGGATATAGTTTGGAGACAGAGGAAGTACTTGGGAATCTATTACGTAGTTATAAAAATAAACTGTTCAAAATAAACTGATCAGTGACCAAAAAAAAATTAGAGTTATATTCCAGGACACAACAAATGCATTAAAAGCCTTTGGTATCTATTGTTTTTACCAAATATTTTGACATATAAGCATATATATATTAAAATATTAGATATTCATGTATTAGTCTTATCTCTGTAACTATATTGTTACTTTTCATATCACAGTTCCAGATGTACAGCAGGCACATGAAACTTGTTGAAAGAACAGAACATTAGCCAAAAGAAGTTTCTTTGACCCATAATTAGCTGACTAAACATTAAAGGAGAGAAGCAAAGCTCCGGTCCCACACATTCTACAAGTTGGATAATTAACCCTTAGAAAGATGGACTTCACTTGGTTGATTTTAAATCCACTGTCTACATTTCATGAAGGGGCATCATATTTCAGGGGCACAAAGACACAGATTTCATAAACATGCACTGAACTAAGAAAAGATCTCATATCTGACACAGCATTCTATACAAAGAGCTCTTTAGTTGGATATTAATCTATTATTATTGTTAATCTTTGCAAAGAATAAATGTCATACGGTACCTAGATTTTTGTTGTACTGAAGTTTTGGCAACTGGGCGATCAAAAAGAGAAAGTTGACAATTGGGAAATAGGGTAAGCGCTTTGTTGTTATGTATATCTGGAAAGAGAAAGGTAAGAATAGGTTAGTTCCTTCACATTGCACAATACTGTAGAACACATTTTCAAATGATAAGCTCCAATTTTATTAATTTGCTCTTTACCTAGCACTCAGATGGTTCCATTAATTTGCTGCCTTCAGAGTTTTATTTAACACCCCTGAACCTGCCCAAACAAAAATAGCTATATCACAATTTGCCCTTCTGGAAAGAGAACAATTTTGCTTAGAGATTAGCAAAATCTTTCTCCCTGAATTCTGTTAATGTCAGTAATAAAGGGAGGGGGGAAAGGGTGAAGAGCAAGGAAGGTGGGGGGAAGGCGAAATAAGGAGCAGTCAAGGAAGAGCTGGAGGGAAGAAGTATGGGAGGATGAAGGGAAAGGAGAGAGGGGGAAAGTGGAGAGGGGAAAAGATCCACATGGCAGCGTATGGTAGCACATAAGCAGAAAGAAAGCAAAGTTCCCCTTTGACATTTGCCATCCCCTGGGCAATGCCACAGAGCAGTCTCTCTCCCAGTTAACATGGCAGAAAGCACATTGAGGGTGTACATGGTCAGGTCCAGCCTCACCAATGCCCGGATTCCACAGGAAACCAGGTAGCATGCTGCTTAGGAGCATGGGCTCCAGTCAGATGGCCTGGCTCCATCACTTACTAACTAGTGTGGAGTCTTAGGGAGGTTGTTAACTTCTCTGAGCCTCAGTTTCCTTACCTAATGATGGCATATTTCACAGGGCTATTGGAGATTAAGACCCCCCCATGATGGGGGATAACACAGTGCTTGGCTTGTAGTAAATACTCAAAAGATGTTAGCTGCTGTTCCTGCTCATAATCTTTATTCAAAACCCAAGGGATAATATGGATTTTAGAATGTCAAATTTTATAGATTTTAGAAAGATAATATAGGGGCTAGGGGCAACACCTTATAATCAAAGCCATGACTATTTTTACATCAAAACACATGAACATTCACACTAAGGAGGATGAATAACTAGTATAAACAGCCTTGTGTCAGTTTAGGACAGGTTTTGCCACCAAAGGAGATCTGGCGTCAACTTAGAAAAAATGTGAGGTTATCAAAGGTGTTTGGAGTTTAGAACTGCAGAGAAGAGACTGGAGCCCCCAGTTATGATTGTGACTACTGTCAGTCACAAGGGGAAGCACCTTAGGGCAAGACAGAGTGATGCTACCATTTAGCTGCAGTTCAAATACCAAATCCCAAACTAATCTCTTACACTGATACAACGCTCTTCACTTTTTCATGAGCTTTCACCAACAATGAGCACCTGATTCTCACAGTCCTGGGCCAGGCAAGGAAGGTATGATGATCGCTCAGAAAGGGCAGGGACCTGGATAGAATGAAGGCTCTGGGGTCTGAACCCAGGTTCTGAGATTTTCACACGCAGATCTGTTACCTGGGCCAAATCACCTTTTGTACCACACTGTCCCCCGCCACACCATTATATGTTTTAATCATTAACCTTATTCAGTGGGTTGTGAATGCCAGCTGCCTCCAGATAGGCTGTGATTTCATATAAGAGTGTGTTATCTTCTTTGGGGTAAGGAAGTGAAGGGTCTTGATAGTGGGCTTCAATATCTGCTAGAAGAGCCCTAAATGAAGGGGAAAAAAACAGTGATAAACATTAGTGATTAACTGAATTATACAACAGTTAATACAAGCCAATGATGTAATCTTTCTGGGCTTTACTTTCCACATCTGTAAAATGAGGGGTTGATTCTTCTAATTTTCAATTTCCACGCCTGTGATTAGTTGCAAGTGGAAAATTTGATCTAGAAATATTTTATCTTTTAGAGTTAAGGTAAATCAAATGCATTCACCATTCAAATTTTTATGACTTGACTGAACTGTTTTCCATACTTGCTTTGTCAAAAGCACTGACACGGTGACCGAGAAGCATGGATTATTTATCTTTAAGTAGATGGCTTAGATGTGAGAGCAGGTTGCTGGTGAGGTGGTGCATAGGAGTGCCTTCCAGTATGTGTACTCTTAATCACTCTTGGTAATCAACACACTTTCCACTGCCCTCTGGACAATAAGTGATCAGTCCTATAGAAAGCCAGTGTGGGTTTTGGTAATAATTACTTTCTTGCTTTCCAAATCTATGCAAGTACCCAGCACAGTGTCTGGTATATATTATGTGATGGATACATGTTGGCTGGATAAATGAATCCATCCGAGAGAGAGAGAAACAGATGGACACGGACACACGCACACACACAGAGCAGGGATAATATTGAGGAAAGAGGCTTCTGAAGACAGATTTGATCATCTATAGGAAGAAATCCTGTAAATTCAGAGAGACCTCTTATTCAAATAGAACTTAAACGAGGAAGAATTGAAGAAACTGGGGTGCCTGGATGATGAACAGTCCAAGCCCACCGATGGCTGTTTCAAACCCTGGCACTTACTTATTGAGATTCTCCAGAGCAGCTGCCAGATGTTTAGAGTCAAATCGACATGAATAATTTAATTCATTGGCAATCTGTTGTCTCAGAATCTGCATCTGCCCAACCTGTGAACAAGCAAGAGAAAGAGCAGGCAGTACCTACAAGAATTTCAGGGTGACAGTCAGGAGGCCAACAGAGAGATGGCAATTTGTCACTGGAAAGATCACAACACTCTACAGAAAAATTAAGGATTTCCTGGATTGGCTCCATGGCTCAGACCAGCAATATACCTGACGGAGCAATAGAGACCCTTCAAGGAATGTCTCAATAGACTCCCGTTTGCCAACCTCAAAATACCCCTAAAGTCTAAGTTTACAAAGCAATCCATTCATGTTGTGTTGTTCAGGTATCAAAGGTATCTTTTTTGAAGCTATATTTTTATCTATTGGAATAAGCTCTCCAAGTTTAGAAGCTGCTATGAGAAATCCTGCTTCCTTTTTTTTTTTTGTATCTTAAACTGACCTTTCTCAAGTCCTAAGGATGCCATTTCACTCCAGTATTCTCAAATTTGGTGACTATAAATCTGTCCATGTCACTCAGGATTATAGATCATGTAGTTATCTGGATTATAAAATAATCTAAATAAAATCTTCCAAGAAGGCCTAACAATGATAATCCCCTAATCCAAGGGTTCTTAACCTTTTTGTGTGCCTTGGCCCCTTCTGGGAATCTGATGAAGCCGAGACACCATCTCAGAATAACACTTTTAGATGTATAAAACAAAACACAGAGGGTAACGGTGGAAACCAATTGTAATGAAATATAATTATCAAACTATTAAAAAAACAAATCTGTGATACAGAGTTATGCTAACATGGTGGGTCAACTACAGTAATTTCAAAGTGGTGATGAGTATAAACGATATTTGGAGATATCTACGACAGCTACTGGGTGATAGGAAGTGATCTTTGGGTCAGGCGTGAGGTAGAGGTCAGTTTGCTCCCATAAACATGTCAGCGTCTTAAGGTCAATAGCATACTGTAACTTTTTGTGCCTGTAAATGTCATCGTTTGTACTCTAGGAAAAGCATCCCTAAAAGATTGTCAAGAGAACGTGAGGGAGGAGGGAAGGTGGTATTATAATGCAAGCAACAATAAGGAAATACACACATTTCCTCTGAGTAACAACAGGGAGCAGAGAAAAGTTAAGAAAAAGCGAGTGGCCTTCTCTGAGAGTGAACAAAAGTTGCCTAGATAAATAGAGCTTGTAACAGTCAAAAGTGTTAAATGACCTCAGATATATTACTTTTGATCACTATTTGTGCAAGGCTATTATTCTACTTAGGTGAAAAAAAAAAAACAAAGTCAATCTAAAAAATGCTGTTTATAAATAAGCAATATCTTAATTTATAGAAAAGTACTATTTAAAACTTAGAATAGGACAAGGCCAAGAAAACAGTAGTTCACTTGGGCCACGCAGAAATGTCCCCTAAACCCTGTATCTGGCCCATATAATTCCCTGCTTAATTATGTCTAGGATACTCTATGTCAAGGATTCTCTTCAAAATATAAATCTAGAAATGGAAATAGAAATAAAGTCAGTTTAGTACAACTTGTTCTCATTTAACGCATATTGAATCTTTGTGACTGACATTTTCTATTTTTGGTGCTCACTTACGTCAAGCTTTGCTAAACTACCGGAGAAGCTAAAGACCCTGGGATGGATGATAAACTTATTCTATCTATTTATTTGCTTATTTAGAGATATCTGCCTTATCATTCTTTCTCCAAGATTCTTCTGGAGTTGTACTGTCCAGTACAGCAGCCATTAGCAACATGTACCTACTTAAATTTAATTAAAATGAAATAAAATTAGAAATTCAGTTTCTCAGACCCACAACCTGCATTTCAGGTGTTCAACAGCTACATGTGGCTAGTAGCTGCTGTCAGCACTGAACAGTACGGAACATTTTCATCACTGTTCCAGATCATTAACATTGGTTTAGTGACTGCAAGTTCCCCAATTCAAGACAGAAAGACAAATTTGTTCTTGGGGGCTTTATTTACAGATCACTGATGCAGACACAGTCACCTGGTTACTACTGAATTACCAGCAATAATAACTGACAACAGTCTGTAGTAGCTACCGGACTGAGAGCCATTTGGTAAGCAAGGGGAACTTATCTTTTGGAATAAGTTCTCCAAGTTTAGAAGCTGCTATGAGAAACCCTGCTTCCTTTTATTTTATCCTAAACTGACCTTTCACAAGTCCTAAGGATGTCATTTCACTCCAGTATTCTCAAATTTAGTGACTATAAATCTGTCCTTGTCACTCAGGATTATAGATCATGTAGTTATCTGGATATAAACTCTTCAAAGACTCCTGGCCTCTTCAAAGACTCCCTGCAATCTCCCTTGGCCTCCTACAAAGTTAAGACTCAGGCCTGTCCAACCTCAAGTGACTTTTTATTCCTCCTAAAAGGTTTTCCAGCAATTTGCAACTTGGCCTAGGAAGCGCTCAATATCTGACAATCACAAGGCCAAGGCCTCAATCTCAGGCCTCTATAATAAGAGGACATCTAGCAGAGCCGAATGCTCCTGTATGACCTATTCTGTTTGTTTAGTAATCCAAAGTAAAAAAAAAAAAAAAAAAGCAAAAAGAAAGAAAACCCCCCAAAAAACCCTACTTGTCAAAATTATGGGAAATGTATTGTGAATTTGGCTGAGATACCAATGAGTACTGCCTCGATAAGGAACTTAAATAATTGGGAACAAGAGAATGGAACTTTTCCAAATTTCCTTAGCATTCTAGACTTTTCCTATGGCATGTGATACTTTTAACCATGAACCATAGTATTCTACCAGGAAATCTACTTTTTCCTGCTATGAATAGATGGTGAGGAGGCTTTCTGAGGAGACAGGTAGCGTTTCCTTTAACTCTGTCTCTCACAGCAACTAACAATGCCTTATATAGACTGGGTGTCCAAAAAAGGGCTATAGCGTATCTCAGATAATCAAATGATGAGAGAAGGACATGCAGAAGACACAGAGGTCCTTGTGGAGCTTCTGCCATAGCGTGAAGGCAGGGAAATAGGTGACTGGATTCTAAGATAAGTTAGATTTCTATCCTGCAAATTAATCTCCTCATTTGTCTTGTTTTTTTCCAAAGACACAATGTTTTACTCACAGTGTGAGGATAATTTATACCCCAAAGAACCTGATTTTCTAATATCTATGCAGATACAAGAGGAGAGAGACAAATGTCCTGTTCTAATGGCTACTTGGAGCAGATGAAGTATATAAAAATGAACCTGTTATGGAAGGGGGGATTATTACTACAGGAGAAAAATTTTTCTACCCGTGTGTGGAAGTACCTCTGGCCAACATACATTTCAAAAAGAACCAGTTTTCTTGAGCAATACGCTCATACAAGGCCTGGTCCAGAACTGTGATTGTGCTATCGCATTCCAGCCTGGGCAACAGACTGAGGCCCGTCTCTAAAAAAGAAAAAACAAATCCCAAACCTAAAACCAAACACAAACAAAAAAAGAATAGGTTCAGAAAGGAAGATAAAGAAAAAGTGAATTTAAAAATAATGATAAACTAAAGTACAATATTTTTGTTTTAATGACAAAAGAAGAGCAGCTTTCTTTGGGCGACAAATTTATAAGAAAATGGAAATTTAAAAAATATAGTATTGATTATTACTCTCTCTCTCTCACAACATACCTTCATTATAGCCTCGAGGTAAGCAGTCCAAATCTTCTGTGTTTTGGCAATGGCGGAAAGATAAATTTTATTCGAATTTGCTGAAAAGTTAAAACATAATTTTCTCCTTAGTAAATTTGAAAAAGCTACAGTGTTATCTCCACCCCAGGCTAGTCTCAGGACACTTACCTACAATACTTTTTAGGGGGCTGACAGCATTCATGAGGGTTTTTAAAGTTTCCTGAACAGTTCTGTCTCTCAGGATAATTTTCTGAAACATACTGAGGAAATTCTAAAAACAAGAAGGCATAATCAGAGAACCAAACATAATGAATAAAATGAATAAATATGCCAGTAACCTAATGCTATGCAGAACAGAGACTGGGCCTAAGTCACATGAAGCCTCTAAGCAGGATGACAGAGGAAAGCAGCTTCAGGTTCCTATTAGAAACATCCCGTTACTGGGAGGAGTTACTGGCTCAAGGATAAAAAAGTCTTATCTTCCCAAGTTGAGACTCACAAAAACAGACTAACCAAAAAATACTATGCTGGCCAAAGAATTTCTAGTTTGTTCTCAGTTGTTATCTACCCAATAAAAATCATATATGCCTGATGTCAGTTTTAAAAAGCATGAAAGAAAAGTTAAACGAGTCTAAAACAGCCAGCAAGATGTATTCTCACCGCTCCCCCAAGACAGCAGAAAACAGGCACAAAAGTCAGAAGGCTCACCTGTAACTCTTTCACAATCATAAAGCACAGGAGCCTGTCTAACCCATTCAGACCAAAAGTCCCCAAGGTGGTCTGGATTTCTGAGAAGAGGCGGCTGCTGGTCACTTCTTGATGAGTTTTCATATCGTACCAAGTGTTCAGTTGGTCTATGTGACATGTCATTCTAAAATGAAAACAAACAAAGCAAAAACCCAAGAGCAGCTCAGAATTCACGCATTCACGACCACCTTTTCCTGCCCTCTGCTAAAGCACTGGTGTGAGCCATTTATTTCCTGAGTTGGGCTGTTGATTTGGAATCATGCTGAGAAGACAAGGGGAGGTTCAGCTGTCAGGCCGGAAGACTTTAGAGTTGTCTCTCTATTCAAAGAGCTTTTCTTTAAATTTACAGAGACTGGGGACAAAACAGGGCCTTGTGTCATTTCCCTTTGGTAACAAAGGAACTTAGAAGCCTCACGCTCTATTATAACATTTGAGACTATGACGACAAAGCAATTTGTTCTTTCCTCCCAGTTCCTTAAACTTGTAGAGGCCATCTTCTGGTTATTTCCAGATGATTCCTTTTGGACTCAGGAGTGTGAAAACAACAACAATGATAACAACCAACAATATTTACTGAGCACTTATTGTGTGTCAGGGACTGTGCTAGGACTTTTCCATGTGTTATCTCATTTTATCCTCATAAAGCTCTGTGAAGCATAAGCCATTTTATCTGCATTTTACAGGTGAGCTAGATAATGGAGACTCACATAGGTCTGACCACCCTTCACCACCATTTCAGTGGTTCTCAAACATGGGGGGAAGGGCCTAGAATCACTGGTGGAGTTTGTTAAAAATAAAGGTTCCCAGACTCCAAACCTGGAGAATCTGATTCAGTAGGTCTGGGGCAGAGCTCTGGCCTCCGCATTCTCAACAAGCCGCATGGAGGATATGCCCCATGTTCTAAAGCTACCACTTCTGAGGCTTGGAAAGGAGATAGTAGAACCAACCCCAGGAGCAAGGGAGGTTTCATTTTAGAAGTAAATGGGAAGGATAAAAAAGATGATACCCAGAACCGAATACAACTTCTACTTTCGGGCTTCAAAATGTCCTTCTCCCGCCACCCAGTGCTGGCACTTGGAATATGTTATTTGAGAGGTTCCCAATTCTGACAGTGAAACCCACATATGACACAGACACCCTCGTCATGCTCAATCCTTTCTGCATGTATCAACAGGTAGATAGTTTTCTAAAAGGGCTTCAGTGATTGGACCCATGGGTACCAAGAGAAGAGGAGCTATAAAACTTTTTGGATCATTTATTTTTCCACCTATGAGTCACAGACAAAATTCCTTATTTCTGCTGGAAATTCTGGAAGAAGTCTATATATGGTTTGTCAACTTTCATAAGTTTTGACAGACAAAATAAGCCTGGATTAGAAGGCAGTACAAAGGATCCAGGTCCTAAGAACATTTAATTTATACAACTTCAATTACACAGGCATAGCTGGAGAGAGAAAGAAGAGGATCACTTTTTCCTGGGTAATCCCAGCGGCCATTCTACTCAGTGACCTGTGCTCAGGGGTAAACGTGAGATAGAGGACATGAGCCCATACTTTCCTCAGTTGGTTTTAGTACCACCTGCTTTGTTTGAGGCTCAAATGAAGAAAAAGAAGGAAAACTGGCTCAGGTGGCCTCACTGAGAGGCAGCATGCTGTTCTCTGCCATGGTGCTCACCTAAAACATTCTCAAGAGCAGTTTTAATTATATGAGATTTTCATATAATCTGAATGCAGAACCTGTGTGACCCATATGTAGACTGTGACACACTGTATACAACACTACACAGCCTGCCCTTGAACAGGGCAGTGCGTAGGGGCCGGGCCCTGGAGTCAGACTGCCTCCTGTGTATTCTAGATCCACCATTTATTACCTGTGTGATCCTGAGCCTCAGTGACTTCATCATCTTTCAAATGACAACAGCAATGCCTACATCATAAGACTGTGGTGACGAGTAAATGAATCAATCAATGTGTACAATGTGCTGGGAAGAGTGCACAGGTAAGTGCTCAATAAATGGTAGTTGTTACTATCAAAGGTGCTTGTGTGTTGGGCTAAGAAACAGGAGGTAATCTGAAAGGGTCGGATATGAGTTGACAAGTGCAAGATCTAGTGACTGGAATAGGGGAGTGTGCCACAGTGACAATGGGTACAGATGAGGTTGTCCACGGTGTTCAAGGCCCAGGAGAATTCAGATACACCTACTTTGGGTCTGTGATCCGCAAGATTTCTCTGCAGAGTCGACCAATAAATGTCACAGATTCATCCACAGGGCTAAACTTTGGTATTGGGATGTGAGTGGACTGGTACATACTTTGCCAGTCTTGAATCTAGAAAATAAAACCACAAATATTCAATACCTCTTTGATAAGGTAACCTGGTTACTTTCTTCACACAATTTTACAAAAGTTAAATTGCATGAAGAGTGACAATAAATGTTCCTTGGTTTTGAAGCATCAACTTCTAAAACTGCAGAGTTTCCCAGAAATGCCACACATGACATTTATAAAAAAAAAAGAAACATTTGTGAAAAAGTGAAATGACTAAGGAGAAGTGAGAAGTAAGAAGAGACATGGGAATTTCTGGCTTTTTGTCTTATGAGTTGACATGCATCAGTATAATATCGGAATCCAAAATATTAATATCATAAGGCTGGGAAGTTACTTCATTTTTCGAAAATGTCACCAGAATCGTGTCAGTTCCCTACAAGAAAACTTGCAGACTGGCTCCTTGTTACCTACTGACTAAAATCAAACTTCTCAACTTTGGCACTTATGAATTTGATGTTTTTTTTTTAACCTAATTGGGAAAAAAGGGGAAAGGACTTTAGTACACATTTTCCCAAAGAAGACATACAAATGGCCACTAAGCAGAGGAAAAGATGCTCAACATCATTAGTCATTAGGAAACACAAATCAAAGCCACAGTGAGATACCACTTCACACCCATGAGCGTGGTTATAATGAAAACAATGGAAAACAGTAAGCGTTGGTTAGGACGTGGAGAAACTGGAACTCTCACACGCTGCTGGTGGGAATGTAAAATGGTGCCGTCACTGAGGAAAACAGTTTGGCAGTTCCTCAATAAGTTAAACACAGAACTACTATATGTCTCAGCAATTCCACTCCTAGGTATATACTCTGATCAAACTCAACTGAATAAGTCCTAAGTCTTTTGAACTCTCAGTCACTTGGGTTACAACAAGCAGCTGTAGCCACTGAATGAAATCTGCCTTCTTAGGACAGTGAGCTCCCAGGAGTCAGGTGCCATGTCAACTTTTCTGCAATCTTCATGGCTCCTGAAGGTATGCTGAGGGTACTCAGATGACCTAGTGCTAACTGATTTTTAGTAACTATTTAAATAAACTTTCTTGTGGGCATTTCTGAGGTTTGGAGTGTGTATTTTAAACATGAGAAATAACAACTATGGTCAAGGATTATAAATGTATTAGATACCTTTGTTCTTAAGAAGTTATTACACTCTTGCTCCACATTGTAATTTATAATACGAGATACTTCTTCCTGCCAAATCTTCAGACCATAGATGTTGACATAGTCCTGTATGTATTCAAAAGAACGATGGAATCCATCCATGGTCGCTCCCAACTCCTTCAGCTTAGGCATCAATTCACTTGGCTGTGCAAATGGGGAAATGTAAATCTATTATATTAGAGGGGATTTTCAACTACTAAGACCTACATTAGACTTTAAATGATACACCAACTGAAAGACTATACTCATTGTTCAAGACATAGTTTAAGCTTTTGAAATACTCATTTTCTACTTTCCTACTTCATCTAGGATGAGTGGCAACTGAAGTCATTCAGCAATGAACAGATTTTATTCATTTGGGAAGGAAGCCTCGAATAAAGGAATATAAAAAATGAATCTAGATAATTTCTTTCGTGTCGTTTCATGAATATGCCTAATCTTAGAATATTTAAAATATTTAAAATTGAATTTACTGAGGGGAAAAAATACCCTATATATAAATTTCCAGCCTTTTTTTTATCCTGAGAAAAATTACTATATTCGCTAAAATAGAAAGCAAAATAAAAAAATTATAGCCTTTATAGCTCCTATCTGCTTTAGGGTTAACAAATTCTTTTAACTATAATAAGTAACTATGAATCATAAATATTAGTTCAGTTCTTAAATTTGGGGAACAATAAGTGGAGGAAAGAAGCACTGGTTTTAAAAAGGATTTTCTCATAATACAAATAGATTATAAATAGGATCAAAAAGCATATCAGTTGCTCATACTGAAAATCATAGATTATATATACACTAGCTAGGAGGAAAGGTCTAGTCCATGATAGGTTAAAAATGATATTCTAGTCCATGCTGATAGCTGAGTAGAAAAAAGAACGGACCCATTTTGGTCGCTGGGTACCTTGGCTCGAGGGTTGAACATCAATCCCCTATGAAGGGCAAAAGCAACACGCTTAACAAGCTCCTTTCGTATTCCATCTTCCAGCAACTGCTTTGGATCCACCTAAGTATAAAAAAGAATATTCAATGGCAGTTGGGAAAGATTCAGTCCTGAAGAAATCCAGAGGAAAGATGACTTCCAGAATCTGTAGTAGAGAATTTTCCTAAATGATTTGTATATTTTTCCTTTCTTGCCCCTATGTGATCCTGTGCAGTGTAGACAGATCTATGAAATCTGTCATCTCTTTAAGACTCTGTTTATCTCAGTGAAATTTATAATGATACGTCTACAACATGACATGTCAAAGATGGTGAAAATGGAAAGTTTTGAATTGCCTCATATTCTAATTATTTCATTAAAAGTAAAAAGAGTCTTTTCTTATCACCAGGAGGAGGGGGTGGGATGAAGGGCATTTGTTTGAATTCAGATGATGTTATCCCAGGGCATCTCTATCCATATGAACAAACCCAAGTTTTGGGTTGCACCACTCTCTAAACTGAATAATTCTCTTTTCATTCAGCATTCCTGGAATGCTGTTTGTAATTTGGGAGATAAAATAGGAAAGCAAATCTGTTATCTAACTCTAAAAGTTTATTTTGCTAATTTTCTTTTCTGTTATGAAAAAGCTTTAATTTCCTAAAAAACAGTCTCCTATCAGATCCATAAAACATCAAATGGTTTTAACACACTCCCTTGAATTCCCTGAGACTTATTACTTCTAATTTGTAAAGAAACAGTATTGTAAAAAGTCATACAGACAATTGATGGGTTCTGTCTGGTTTTGATTATATTTAAACTTCAAATAAGACAGTTTTGCAATGGGAGTTGCAGAAAATATAAAAGCCAGAGAAATATGTTGAATTATATCAAGACTATGCAATTAGCAAAATCAACACTGTGGAGAAAGTAAAGGTGAAATGCCCTGGATTTATTGACAGATACACTATAAGAAAAAAAGGAATGGATGAGAAATCTGTAGATTAAAAAAGACTTAAATGAGATAACTTTTTACAAAAATTTCTAGTGTCTATAAATGTCTCCTTAGACAACAAAACTATAGAGAGCCTGAGACTGGGTCAGGACACATGGTGGGGATTACAGAGTGGGGTTGGCTAAATCTATTTCTTGACTTAAAGGGTGGTTAGAATGAGTGGTGTGTACAATAACCCAATAAACTACATAATTATTTCTGTAGTTTTCAGTATCTGTGCTTTATTTTACAATAAAAAGGTAAATTATAAAAATATACTGCCTCAAGGGGGGAGGGGGTCATGGGCAATATACATAACCGTAATATTTGTACCCCCATAATATGCTGAAATAAAAAAAAAAGAGAGAAAAAAAAGGTAAATTATAAAAATATAATCAATGAGTACAAAATCAAAGCAACAGGAAGCTTTCAAAGAAATATCCCTCATAAGAACAGATTTCGTGAAAAAGAGTTCAATGTTTTCATGAATTGAAAGGTCATGTGGCTCTTCCAATTCTTCCTGGATTGTCACTAATCTATGGAAGTGTCCACAGCTAAGGGAAAGCTGTCTTTACACAGCCCCTTCCGCACATTTCTATTCCCCTCCCCTGAAGTTAACAGTTCACAGTGTTCACATGGATTCTCCAGACATTTATTCATTTATACACATAAATATTCATCCTTAAGCCCATATTTAATTTCAAAAATTGAAATATAATGACATATCATAAGACATTTGTTATTCTGCAATTTGCTTTTTTCATTTTCCATCTTGAGAATTTTCCAGCAGCAAATTCTTTTATGAATGGCTACAGACCAATCCATAGTAAGAATGTACCATGATATATTTAGCCATTTCGCCTATTGATAAATTTTTAGATTACAGATGCTCCTTGATTCATTATGGGGTTACATCCCGATAAACCCATCCTTAATTGAAAATATCACAAGTCAAAAATGCATTTAATATACCTAACCTACTGAATATCATGACTTAGCTTACCCTACCTGAAATGTGCTCCAAACACTTACAGTAGCCTATAGTTGGACAAAATCAACTAACATAAAGTCTATTTTATAATAAAGTATTGAATATCTCATGTAATTTATTGAATACCATACTAAAAGTGATGGTATAGGTACAATCATAAAGTTGAACCATTGTAAGTCAAGAACCACCTATATTTCTATTTTTTTTTTTTTGGCTGCCTCTAACAATAAACACTTATACATATATCTCTATATATCTCACTTGTTTTAAGTCATATCAACCAGAGCAAGCCTATTTTATAAGTGTTTGAAATACATCCTTAACATTCTGAGGTTAAAGATTAGTGAGGGTCACAGGACTCTTTCCAAAAGCTCTGACTGTCACTGTTACACTGGCAGAGAGGGTCTACTGGGTTGGATGGGGTTGGTCAGTGAGATATTCCTTCTGATCTTATCATCTGAAAGACTGTGGGAAAAGATTTACATTTTACCAAGCAGTCTTTCTTTTGATAATTAGTGCTATTAGGTTCTATTACATCCTTCCTATACTGGTCACTTTGTAGTCTTAGAATTTATTATCCTGTGTATCATCCTTCATTAGTAAAAAGTGAGTAACCTGCATGCGTATTCACTGCACATCAACTGAACTAAACTGGTTATCGGGTCTAAAGCATGGTTAGCAGATTCTATTAATATCCTAGGGGCTACAATGGTATTTCTTTTAGTATGCTTCCAGAAAACACATACCAAAGTTCCCTTTCTATTTAAGTTCATTTTCTCTAGTTTCTTGGATTTTAGTAACACAAATGTTAATCTGGCAATTCAATAGCTATACATTTTTTAAAAAAATTAGGAATGTTCAGATTCTACCAAAGCACCATGAACTATGTGAATGGGCACATCACTAGTCATCATACCATTCCAAATTAAAACAGCAATGAGATGTCACTTTACATCCCTTGGCATGGCAAAAATTAGAAAGTAGATAATACCAACTATTAGAAAAGATCTCAGTAGATACACTAGAAACAATCATTTCAGAAGGCAATTTATACTTTGTGACAAAGTATACATTTTCTTTTTTCTTCTTCTTCTTTTCTTTTTTGAGACAGAGTCTCACTCTGTTGCCCGGGCTAGAGTGCTGTGGTGTCAGCCTAGCTCACAGCAACCTCAAACTCCTGGGCTCAAGCGATCCTTCTGCATCAGCCTCCCAAGTATCTGGGACTACAGGCATGCGCCTCCATGCCCGGCTAATTTTTTCTATATATTTTTAGTTGGCCAATTAATTTCTTTCTATTTTTAGTAGAGATGGGGTCTCGCTCTTGCTCAGGCTGGTTTCGAACTCCTGACCTTGAGCGATCCGCCCACCTTGGCCTCCCAGAGTGCTAGGATTACAGGTGTAAGCCACCTCACCTGGCCTGTGACAAAGTATAAATAGATCCTAAGTTCAGTGGCCCACTCCTGGGTATGCAGATTTCAGAGAAATTCTTGCACAGGTCTGTAGTGGGGACATGCTCAGAGATGCTTATCATGACACTGGTTGTGATACTGGGGAGTGCAGGTATCTATCCCCAGGGATGGTTAAGTAGTGTGGAATTCTATGCAGCAGAAAAAAGTAACCAACTATCTGACCTATAGCAACATAAATACATTTCCAAAGCAATAACCAGTGATAAAAACTGGAAAAAGAGGAGACTTAGAATACATTATGATTTAGATAAATTAAAAACACATGCACACATAAAATAATGCCATATGCTGAAAGTGATACTTGCATATTTAGGAACATACAACAAACATACAGAGTGGGTGCTGTAGGGATGGAAATGGGAGTGGGGATCCAAGAGAAGGTGAAAAAAGACAAAAGAAGAGAGGGGCTTGCATGCATCAGTGATGACGATGGTCTGTGAATGAGGGACATGACTGTCTTACCTCTCCCTACCTGGTGTGTAAAATAAAATTACTAAAAAGAAAGAGGTGTGGGGGTGGGGAAGAGAGAGAAAGAGAGAGAGAAAGAGAAAGAGAAAAAGCAATTTTGCCTTAAGAAATTGAATAATTTTGTTTTCTATGCTTTTATAAAAATTCAATGAAATAGATTTTTCTTAGATTTAAATAACTCAGGCAAAACAGTTACTAGTACCAAAAACTTTCTCTAGAACTATAAGATAAAGAAATTCCAAGATTATGCCATAAAGTTGCCTTTGTTATGAGAAATAAAGATTACAATGTTCTCTCTTCCTCTACCAAAAATGAGTAAAATGAAGATCAAAATCAGAATGTGAAACCACAAGATGGTATCACTCCCTGTTCTACACAGGACAATGACCACAAAAATCCAAACAGCCGAGAGTCTCAGTATGAAGTCACAAGGACCAGCACTAGAGTCGTTACCTTGATGATGCCAACTAGAGTCGTTTTCATCATTAAGATGCCTTCCGTAAAGATGGAAATAGCGTGAGTAAGCTTGGCAACCTTTAACAAAGAGGAAGAGGTATAATAAATTACTTCAGATAAAAGACGCAACATTTCTGTGGAAAGCTAAAATAATTAGCTAACAGTCCTGAAATAGGCCAAGATAACAGGAACTGAGAACGTAGCTTTAGGACACCTGTGTCCACATGTCCTCGAAAGAAATAAGCTTTTGTGGTAAAGACCACTGTTAGACAATCTTGGGTAACTAAGAAGACATCAATTAATTCTTTAACATTTGACAAGGCATTTCTCCTTCTTTGGGCATCATTTTCTCATGTCTAAAATGAAGGTCAGGACTCACTGATAGGGATGGTCCCGTCCAGCTAGAAAAGACCAATTGAGACTGAAAAGGTGACCTCCCCGTCACTGGCATCCACGTTCTTCTCACGCAACACCAGCAGCCATCGATAGGGTAGACAGATGCTGTATTTTTGAGTCAGAATAAATGTGGAAATACCAAGCTACATGATCTAAATTCCTGATGTATTCTTTGGAGTTGCGTTGGAGAATGTGACATCACATTTTCAATTTTCACTTGATTTTACTTTTCATATCTTTGAATTTTAAGTTCAGGGAGAAAGAAACAGAGGTGTGTGGGTTTAGGAACAACCTCTGAGGATGCTTAACTATTGAGTGGGTTTAAAATTTGTCTACAGGAAATGGTTAATGGAATATAGATTATTTTAAGCCACTGGTTTGGTGTACAAAGCAGGAACATGAATATGAAAAGTTTCGGTAATCTAGCCCAAAGAGAACAAGGCTGATTAACAGACTATTCTAGAAAACGGTAACCAGCTGAGCTCTCTTTCCACTGAGTGCATTCAGGTGGGCAAAGCCTTAAATGACACCAGGAAAATGTCAAGAATAAAGGTGTGATTGTACTCAGATGGTAAACCATGGCTATGATTGAGAATGTGAGAAAATACATCAGAATTGGACTGGAGGTCCCTGGGATACGGCTGGCAACACAGACCTGCGATAATTCATGGTTTTTAGTTTTAAATATCAAAAGGCAGAAGTCAAAGGGACATGGCACCTCGTATCGTGGGCCAAGCTGAGCATAGTCCCTCAGCTTGTCTTTGTCCAGGCGGGTAGGCACTTCAATGATATCGTGGGTCTGAAGCTTTATGATCTTTAGAAGAGATGTAAACATGCTTTCTGGAATGATCTGCAAAACCTTTAGTGAAAGGAAAGGAGGAAATACAATTAAATATGTATTGTATTTTTCTTAGCTGACAAATATTAGGATGACAGTAAGAAAGGTACTGGTGTTCTGATTTGATTAATACCCACTCTGTGTTTGTATCAACACAGCACATGTACTCTATAAATATATACAGCTATCATGTACCCATAATAATTAAAAATAAAAAAAAGAAGCGTACTGGTGTATACAAACAGCTATTTGTTTATAGGAAGGGATGCTGAGAAATCTCGAGTTGTTTTTAATGACTGCTAGCAGGCACAGGGCTCCACTCCTTCAAACATTAATTGCTCACCAAATATAAAGCTAATCCTCCTAGAAATGCTGCAAAAGAATGTATCATCCCCATATTATAGATTTTTAAAAGTCTGAGGTTCAAAGATGTTAAGTAACATCACTGTAGAGCACTCAGCTAGTATGTGACACAGATAAATTTTGAATTCAGGCCTGTCTGGCTGCACGCTCCATCCTAAGTTATTAAAACAAGCACCAAAATGCCCATGAAAATGTGAACTAGGTTCTGACCAGAATATGTTGGATCTGGATCTTTAACTAACTAGTTCTGTGATTTTGAAGAAGCTACTATAATCTCTGTTTCTCAGTTGCTATACCTATAAAATGGAGGTTAATAACACCAGCATTTATAAAATAGAAATAAAACTCCTTTGCAAGTAAAACTTCATCTGTATGTCCAGAGTAGCAGTAAGAATGTTCATTTTTGGGTACTACAAATTTCTGGGATCAAATTTTAAAAAGGGAAAGGGACCAAGGTGTGCTTTTTTTACAGGGCTCCAGTGTACCTTTTGTATTTAAAACACCAGTTGGCCAGTAAGAGTGAACATCACTTTGATGCATTTCTCACCTTTCTCACATAGGACACCAACTCGCCAGAATAATACTGAGACACGCTGAGAAGGTCAGGGCTGTTTGCTTGATTGATGCGAAGAAGGGGCAGATCAAGGGCAGAGGCAAGCTGGAAGAAAAGTATGGTATATCTGTTTCTCTGTTTCATAAAATGTCCTAGAAATCTCTCTCTTTCCGGAAAATGTAATATACAACAAAACACTTGGGCTTTACCCAATAGAGGACAACAACCACCAAATCTCATCCATATTATTAATAGTTTCTGACAATACAATTTTTAAAAAATTATAATGATCTGTTATCGCAGTGGTTCTCAAATTGTGCTCTCTGGACTAGCAGCATCAGCATTTCCTGAGAATTTGTTAGACATGCAAATTATTGGGCCCTACCCCAGTGGGACTTAATCAGAAGCTCTGGGGTGGGGCCCAGCAATCTGTGTTATAACACGCCCTACAAGTGATTCTGATATGTGGAGTTTAAGAGCCACTGTGCTTCAGAAGACAATGACTGCCATATGGAAATCAGACTCTTTTTTTTTTTTTGAGACAGAGTCTGGCTCTGTTGCCTAGGCTAGAGTGCAGTGGCATCAGCCTAGCTCACAGCAACCTCAAACTCCTGGGCTCAAACGATCCTTCTGCCTCAGCCTCCTGAGGAGCTGGTACTAGACGGGCACATGACCATGCCCGGCTAATTTTTCTATTTTTAGTACAGATGGGGTTTTGCTCTTGCTGAGGCTGGTCTCGAACTCCTGAGCTCAAAAGGATCCTCCTGCCTCAGCCTCCCAAGGTGCTGGGACTACAGGCACACATGACTATGCCTGGCTAATTTTTCTATTTTTAGTAGAGACAGGGTCTAGCACTCTTGAGCTCAAGCGATCCTTCCACCACAGCCTCCCAGAGTGCTAGGATTATAGGCGTGAGCCACCACGCCTGGCTGGAAATCAGACATTTTGATTGATGGCTTACTGAATCTGTCCAATCTAAGATGCCATCAAGTGTAAGAAATGCCATTATTTTATGCACCTTTCTTTCAGAAAGAAAGAAGATGCTGACAACTAAACTATGATTATGCCATCAATGACAAACCCATCCCTAATTACAGAAATGTTAAAATATGAAAAAAGTACACCTTAGAATTGGTACATAGGCAACTCTGTCAGAAGACATTGAATAAACTAGTTGTTCATTTACTACCTGTTAGGTTTGTTCCAGGTGAAACCCAAAACGTGTGTATAGGACAGAATACAATTAATGGAAAACTTAGGCTTGTAAAACAATAGCCGCAGGAGTCTGGAGAGTCCCCAGACGATGTAAATCTAACAGCCAGCTGCAGCCAGCATTCCTATCCCCCTTCCCATAGGGATGAAGTTTATCCCTCCCCAGCTCTCCTGATAAGGACAACACCGGAGCTGAAGGATGGATGTGACTGGGGCAGGGGTCCTAGGAGCTGGTTGTTTGAAAAACAATTTATTACAAGGGGCTGTTCTGGCCCACTTACTCCCCCTGGAGAAACTCTCCATAAAAACCAAGGCTTTCCCCTCCCTCAGTGTGGACACTTTTTCTCCTCCACCCATCTGCACCCAGATGCTCAAAATAAACAGCATTTTGCTACACATGAGGCATTGTGTGTCTCTGTCTTGGCTCCGGACCTAACGCTACCATCTGAAATTACCTTGAGAGCAAGGGCTGCGCCTGTGTTGTTCACCACTATTCTCTAACCGTTAGAGTAAATACTAGGTTTGCAGCAGAGGCGCAGTAAGAATTTTTTCAACAAATAAGTAAAAGGAATTAATTCATGCTTAGGGAATAAAGTACTCAAAGGATTCATTCAGATTTCTAGTATGCTAATAAAAAAGCCTATTTCTTTATTTAAAAACAATATTCTGAAAGACATTCCAACTTATATTATTAATTCAAGCTTTATTTCTGGCATCTTTTGAAACTATGTTCTCATGGAAAAACTGCTAATAATTTTCAGTCTATAAAAACACTTAAATTATCCAACTTTCTAAAAAGATGAAATCTTGGGAATTAATGAATGAGGTAAGAAGGAAGGCCAACTCTTTCTAGTAACAGAATTTGATCTCACCATTCTTTGCTTACCTTTAGGAATGTAGCTCTGAGTTTAGTAACCATGGATGGGTTTGCCCTTATGCTTTCCTGCATTATCGATGTGAAACTGCAAAAAGACAAAAATGGTAAGAAGATGTTCTTACTGGCCTTCATCAAGGGCAAATGTCAAGCTGTTCCCATTACCTGTCAATTAACTGCCAAGCAAAAGAAAGATCCCCGACGATCTGCATTGTGATCAGGACCTCCTCTTTAATGTTAATGGTTCTGATCATTTGATGGAGAAACTTGCGAGTATCAGCAAGAAACTGACATACTTGCAGATTTGATTCCAGCTGGTGAAATTCTTGGACCTGTGTTACATAAATAAATTTAAAAATTCTAAAGGGCCTCTATGGTGCTCATTTCTCTTTGAAAACACTTCAAATGAAGCACACTATATACCTATAATTTCTTCATAAAATTTTTATTTGAAATCATAATTTCAGAAATATATAAGCCAAGTCATGAAAAATGCACAAGTTTCTAGGAATAGAAAATTGTTTAACTGCTTATTATCCTATACACATAGGACATCATAAATGAATACCCTCCTTTTTTATTTTATGATAAATAAACATATTGGAAAATCCTCTTAATTCTAAAGATTTGAAGGAGTGCTAAAAAAAATTAAGTTACATCTCAACCAATGTGTTGGCGCTTATATATTATTAAGTTATTTTAATATACTCTTTAAAACAAAACAATAATTTCATAGTGTCTGAAGTTTCATGTAGCTTAAGAGGCCTGGACTATATGCCAAAATAAATAAGTTAAATGATAATAAACATCCGTGATTTACATAGTTGTTTACAATTGTACTACAGACTAGAAAATCCAAAAAAACAGGCAAAATAGAAAAAGTACAAGTAAGCAATTGTTCTAGAATGAGAAAATTTAGTATGCTAACAACAGAGTATTATACTGTGTTGCCATTTATAGTGACCATCCTAAAAAACCTGCAAGAAACAAGGAAAAGCCTATAAGAAAGTTTGCCATTCAAACAAAAGCTGGAGTGGCTAAAAAAAAAGTCTGCCAAGTGAAAAAAGTATTAATTATATATAATCATACCAATTGGATAGGGTTATAGATTGAGTAAAGATGATGTTTTAAATAACAGAATTTATGGTTATTGTTCTTATGATCTTAGTTTCCATTTTAAACTTAAAGACACAACACAAAATTTTAAGAGTAGTGAGATATAATATTTTTTTTTGGTACAATCATTGTTGAGTAGATTATTGCTTGAGCTCAGGAGTTTGAGATCAGCCTGAGCAAGAGTGAGACCCCATCTGTACTAAAAACAGAAAAATTAGCCAGGCGTGGTGGTGCATGCCTATAATCCCAGCTACTGGGGAGGCTGAGACAGGAGGTTCGTTTGAGCCCCGGACTTTGAGGTTGCAGTGAGCTATGATGATGCCACTACTCTAGCCAGGGTGACAGAGCAAGACTCTGTCTCAAAAAAAAGAAAAAAATTATTTTTTCAGAAAACAAAAGATACCCTTTTAAGCATATGAACATTATAAAATTATTTTCATTTTTGCTATAAATCTAAAAGTGGTATACACATGCAATTTTGTTTTTGCATTTTTTTCCTTATCACCATTTACCCAATGTTTCTATATTGTTTTATATTTGTTTTTCCAAAAGTACATGTTTCCTCAAGTTGAAATAGTATCATTTTTGCTACCATTCTCTTCATACTAGTCATTTAATTATTTCTCCAAATTTGGGACACCACGTATAATATTACAGGAAGCATATTAATTCACATCGCTTTTGCTTCTGATGAAATATTCTCTCAGATACATTTGTAGGAGGAGATGGCTGGGTGGGTCACAGGTATGATTCATGATCCAAGAATTGTCTTTTAAAAAGCCTTTCCTTACCTCCTCCAAAGCTTGTATTAGTTGCACAGTTTTTCTGCCTGCAGCAGTAGAATCATCATAATTTAAAGATGATATTTGTTTTGAGATCTCTCTGAACCAAGCTTGAAGATTTTCTATTAATACAGAAACAAGGAAAGACTACTGAAATTCCAGAATTCCTGTAGCTGTGGCTTTGAATGTAAATTAAATAATCTTTTACAAATCCAGTTTTTAACTCACAGAGCTTTTACTGTGGGCCTAACACTGCTCTTAGGAAGTCTCCAAACAACAAAACCTTCTGAAGCATGTGACATAGTAGGATAGATTAAACTTTCTATACACACAGCTTAGTTTACAGCACTTGGCAGAAAAGGATTAAAGGCTCAAGTCCACGTTGTAAAGGATAAGCGCAAAGGTGGTAGAGGCAGTGCAGAGGAGTCAGGAAGGAACTGAAGGATGTAACCCAGTTCCCAGAGAGAGTTTTCTGGAGAAAAGAGGATGGGTAAAGATCTGGATGGTCAGAGAGGTAAGAAGGGTATTCTGTGTAGATGAAAGACAGTCACTGGCAGCAGCTTCGGGGCAAGAATGGCAATGGCATGTCTTGGAAGGCAAAGAGGAGACCAACATGTGAAAAGTGGGAGGTATGACTGGCAAGTTGCAGGGAAGTCTGAGCAGTTCAGCAGGTGCCATTTGCATTCACAACCCAGTGGACATGTCACACAGCAGAGAAAGGAGAGGGTCTTAACATGATGACACCCTCAGTGGGTCAGGCAAAGGTCTAAGCTTCATCTCATTTAATCTTGATAGCAATCTATGGAGGTAGAAATTATTGGCCATTTCTCCCATAAGGAAGCTGAGGATCCTACACAGGGTTTCACAGTTACTCAATGGTAGAGTCACAGTTTTCACGATTGTCTGTCCAGGTTGAAAGGCTCTTTTCACGCTCTTTTCGCCTTACCAAGTTCATTCCCTCAAGATTTTTTTTTTTTTTTTTTTTGCTTACCAATGGGATGGTTTCACTTTATTAGAAGAAATTAATGATTCATAACCCAAGTTATTTCAAGAATTGGCATGAGGGATACTTGTAATATTAAATATTTTTTGTAGGACTGAGGGACAGCGATGGAGTAGCAGAAAGAGCACAACATTTGGACTCTGAGGAGATGAGTGAAATCTGTGAGGCCCTACCTTTGTCACCTTCATGTAAAGATGATTACATTTTAAGCTTCAGTTTCCTTACATATAAAATAAGGATTAAGATGTTTATCTCATAGAATCAAATGAGAAAAATTTGTGAAAGTACTTCCTAAGCTGAAATAAACACTATATTGGCAGAAAAAATGGTCAAATTGTTATTTGAAGGACTTCTGAAACAAGGCTGGTATTTATAAGGATAAAAGAAATTATCACAGAGATTACTGCACTGGTTCTGGCCAACTAATCTTACAAGTGGTTCTTGTTTTTTAAAAATTACAACACGGTGATCTGTAAAACATGTTTTCATTTTATATCATATTATTATAAACTGGCTTACTTTTCCCAATAGGAACAATAAAATTTGGAAATATATTTTAGACCAACTAACTACTTAGTTCAGCAGGCACCAAATAAATCAACAAAAGCCAACATACAGTAATCACAACTTATATCAATTAAAAATAATAAAGTTTTAAAATAAAAGCTACACTATTAAGCAATTCTACTGTGTAATTAACTTCATTAGAAATGTATCTGACAGTTAAACATTAAGCATTAAAAAAGTTTAATTTGTCAAATTAAAATTCAAAATGGTTTTTTGAGGAACAATTTGAAAAGTTCTTATCCATAAAGATTTGAAATAATGCCAAAATTTTTTTATGGATAAAATTTCCTAAAAGAAGCAGGATCAAAATTATCAAAGAAAAATGAGCTGGCCCTTTCAAAAACAGTCTGCAGGTTCCCTCTTCTGCCACTAGGTGGCAGGTACATTGGTGAACAGGAACCAAGCAAGATTAGAAGACAAGAATCTTACATATGCTATGTTGGTAGTTAGTGATATTTTTGGGTGACTTATCCCTCTGAGAAGATCACGAAAGCTATAGATCCTTTCCCCCTCCAAATGCACATAAATTAACATATCTGTTTTGTATACCATGGGAGCAGAGGCTGATTATGACTCTTTAAACTCTATGAACCAGAGTTACAAGAACCCCTAGCTTAGCATAGCCTCTTATTTCAAAGATAAGACATGAAGCCTGAGGACCAGATGGATACGAACATTGCCCATGGGAGCACAAAGCTAGAGGCAGCCAAAACTAAACTTCATATCACTATTAGCAATGCTAAACAAGAAAATCAAAGCATACAATGATGAAAACATGAGGACTTTTTACTCTGCCAGTTTCCAAGGTTTCAAATAATTTGCATATATATTTCACACACACCAATATTTCCTCTTCAGCAATTACCATTTTTCTCCACTCTGGTTAGAGGTTTCACTCCTGAAAAGACATCAGCAAGCTCGGTCATCCGTTCTGAGCCCTCTTTCTTGTAATACTCCCATTTTGTTTGCTTTTCTGAAAGCATTTGCTTAAACATCTGTTCAGAAGATAGAAAAGACTTATTTACTTAAGAGAAAATCCAGATTAGGCAGCTTATGAAGAGAGCCTGAGTGAAACCCAATTTATTATAAAAGACACTAAAAATTAACATTGACCCTGATGCCAACTCTTAGGCATTGCTACTTCATACGAATTAAGGGGCAAAGCTAGACCACCTCTAAGACAATGGTTCTTAGACCAACAGCACATAAGCATCACCTGGAGGACTTTGTTTTTAGATTCCCAAGCCAGATCCCTAAAGATTCTAGTTTAGAAGGTCTTGGGTAGGCCCAGAAATCACCATTTTAATTGTTATTTACTTATTTTTTGAGATGGGAATCTTACTTTGTCACCCCGGCTGGAGTGCAGTGGCGTGGTCATAGCTCATTGCAGCCTCAAACTCCTGGGCTTAAGTGACCCTTCTGCTTCAGCTTCCTGAGTAGCTGGGACTACAGGAGTGCACTACCATACCTGGCTAATTTTTTTTTTTTCTATTTGTTGTAGAGATGGAGTCTCACTCTTGCTTTGGTCTGGAACTCCTGACCTCAAGTGATCCTCCAGCCTTGGTCTCCTAGAGTGTTGGGACTATAGGAGTGAGCCACCATGTCTGGCCTATTTTTAATGTGTATTAATAATTAAATTTGTGACCACTGATTTACAGTTCTTTCTAGGCAACAATTTCTGCAATTCTAATGTAATTAGTCAGGGAAGCTTTCAGTATTATCAGATGACTGAGGAATGAACTAAAATACCTACAAAGGTTCTTTTTTATTTTATCATATAGTAATTCTGCTTATTAATTCACTTTGACATAAAGTTTAAATCCTGTAAAGATTGAATTATACCTCTACTTGGGTAGAGGAAAAAATGATATAAACTCAAGGTTGGGTTTTTCTTTTCTTGAAACAAACTTAAAAAATACTTATTTCTCATTAAAAAACATGGTATGTCAGACAAAAGTAAAGGGTTTATTTCACTGGGCTCTTATAAGGTAAATATGCATGAATGCTGATTTTTCTCTTAAATTCTTCATTAT
The DNA here is from genome assembly GCA_008086735.1 of Cheirogaleus medius. Classification (NCBI taxonomy): domain Eukaryota; kingdom Metazoa; phylum Chordata; class Mammalia; order Primates; family Cheirogaleidae; genus Cheirogaleus; species Cheirogaleus medius. The sequence continues at coordinate 63,674,670 of VBSM01001124.1, forward strand.
CAGCATTATGATGAATATTGAAAAGATGAACAATGGGATAGGGAGACTCCATCTGCGGAAGGAGAACCAGGCTGTATGGAATTCTGTGGGGCCCGTGGAGAAGGAATCTCAGTGATCTGGGCAGGATGATTCATCAATAAAATGATAAGAGGATGAGGAACAGTGAGAATTATTTATGGAGTCTACCCTATCTTTCTGTATGCCTGGGATGAATCGTTGCCAGTTGACAAAGGCAAAGCAACAATACAAAATCACCCAGAGGCCTTCATAATAGACCAAACGGCTTTGGGCCCTTCAAACACTGATTGGACAGGGGATGGTCCTTGAGTTAGGAAATGTACTGTCATATAAACATTAGAAGAAACACACGTCCAATTACTGTGTTTAAAGGATAATCAGAAAGTGATTCTGGAAAAGGCGTGGGATGGGAGATAGCAGAGAGGAAACATACGTTAAAGAACCAAGCTGAAATGTCAGAAATTCAAATATATTATTTCTCTGCTCCATTTGTATTGGGTAGTTTTTTTCTTTCTACCAGAGCCTTTTCTCTTCTTGAAGACCTTTAACAATGAGTTGGTGCTCCCTTAGGCTGCCTTCTGTTTCCTCTCTACCTGAATAGACAGAAAGAAGCTGTTCATTCTATTTCAGTAGATTCCAGAGAACAGATCTATGAGTAGAAATGTAGGCCTGGTCAGTTAGATAGCCCAGACCCGTCCTGATTTCCACACAATGACACTGAGCTATATAGTGTAGGACTCCTGGGTCCCTGATGCTCTGGTTCATGACTGCAACTGGTCTGAGGGCATTTCTTCCTTGTGGGCCACTCTCAGTTGCCTCTGAAAGACCAGTTTTGCTTTGATTAACTAATGTGATGCCTGGTTCCTCTTTTTGGATCTTTCCTGGTTTCTCTTCTTGGCTGTCTTTCTTCCCCACTATACTGAAAGCTCCTAGTTTGGTAGGGGCATGCCTTGTTCATTTTGGAATTCCTAGCACCTAGCTGGGAACAGAGTATGTACTCAATAATTTTTTGCTATGTAGAAGGAAAACATTTAAAATTATTAATAGATCAAAAAGGGGTAGCATTTCCCTGATCTTATAAAATTATACCCAAATCTCAGAAAATACTCAACACATGCATTATCATTATGTTAATAATCAGCATCTATTTTTCCTTAGCTACTTAATAGGGGAATATAGTATCCTCACATACCCAGAAGACACAGAAACATCTAGTATACCACTGACCAAACTGAGGCAAGGTGAGGATTGGTTTGGAATGGGCATTAATGTCCATGGCCAGTTCCTGGGTCCACTTGATCCAAACTCCCAAGGTACTGGTTATAAAACCTGGGCATTCCCAAGTATCCACCATTTTTATTATGCCCATAGAGGCTTCTTTAGGGGTAAGACTAACCTCAGAATTTCCTTCAGTGAACTCAGATTTCTTATAGTCCTTAAGATGGCCTTGTTCAAATGCAAATCACCCACCCTACTTAAACCCCTTCCAGTAGGTTCTCATGGCTTATAGGATCAAAACAGAAATTCTGTAAGGCCCAGCATGAGCTGGCTCCTGCCCACCGTTCAGCCTCATTTCATACTAGCTTTCTCTTTTGTTCTCTTCCCTCCAGTCAACTAGTCTTTCTGGTGCTTGAATTGGCTGAGCTCTTCCCCAACCAAGAGGACTCTCCTCTCACTGGACTGTTCTCCAGCATGCTCCCTACCTTTGTCTAGCTAACTCCAACAGATCCCTTCTCCAGGTCCCTTCAGAAAAGCTCTTGCTTCTCTTCTCATGGAAGTCTTCCAGGCTAGAATAGGATCCTTTATTTTATTGATTTATTTTTGAGATGGGATCTTGCTCTGTTGCTCAGGCTAGAGTGCAGTGGTACAATCATAGGTCACTGCAGCCTCAAACTCCTGAGATCAAGTGATCCTCCCACCTTGGCCTCCCAAAGTGTTGGGACCACAGGTATGAGCCAGCCCTTAAATTTTAGGTACTCAGAGAACTATGTTCCTTTCCTTTAGAGTCTATATCTCAGTTTGTATTTACATTTTCATTAGTGTGATTCTCTGATTAACATGTTTATATTCCCCATTAGACTATAACCTCTATAATCTTATGCGCTTTCCCCCATCACTGTAGCCCCAGTGACAGTTGGTATTAAATGCTTTAATCTCCTTTTTTCTATAAGAACTATCTCAGACAGCTAGAATCTGTAGCTTGAATCAGAGACAAAACAATTAAATTCTAATCTTTTTAAAAATACTTTTAAGCATAAAGACACCAAGACTTTGGTGGTTATTCAATATTTTTACCTCTTTGAGTATAAACTCAAATTGTGCAGTATCCAACAGCAACTGGAAGAGGATCTTGGGATTGTACCTGGAGTCTGTTAGAATCTGGTCCTTAATTTGACGAAGGCGTTTGTTGTTTGGGTCACAAGCTAGAAACGGGAAGAAAAGCGTTATCCACTCATTAAATGTGTAGAAACTATCTATGAAATAAGATGAATTCTTAAATATTTTCCTTCATTTTAAGCATTTAAAAAGTAGTAAGAAAAATGTATACCAATAACAGATTGGTTTTGAATGGACATTAATGTTTTGAACGGGCTAGTTCCTGCGCCCACCTGATCCAAACCCCCAAGATTACTGGTTATAAGACTGAGGCATTCCCAAGTAGCCACCGTTTTGATTATGTCCATAGTGTATCTATGCTATGGAGTACAACCGCACTGCTAAATGACAATTGAATCTGACATGGAATGTCGTCACTGATATATTGTTGAATGACAAAAGCAAGCTGCAGAACAGTGTTCCAAAATTTTGTAAGCATTTTGGGGTTGGTTTATAGTGACTGCCCAATATGGATGGGCAGAGCCTTCTGGTACCACTTCATAGGTGGGTGGATTCCTTATGTCCTGTCTGTCTGGGATTGCTTTTGGTTTAGGCATTGATCCCTGCCATTCAGTTGTGGACAGGCAGGCCTGAGACTGCTATCCTTAGAGAGGTCTGTTTGTAAGGTTGGCTCTTAGCTGGCATCTGGGAACTTGGATTTGGGGAAGAGCCCCTGCTATTTTGAGAACTCATAAGAATGGCTCACTCTGCCTCAACTGTACAAACAATATGGTTCATGGTGAGCACTTGCTTTCCTTCTGGGAATCTGGAGTTTTGGTATATGCCAGGCAAAGGCTGTCTGTGTGGGCAGCCCCCAGTAAAAACCAAGGAAGCTGAACCTAATGAGCTTTCCTGGCTGACAACATTTCACGTATGTTTGCACAACTTACTGCTGAAGGGAGTAAGCGTGTCCTGTGTGTTTCTACTTGGAGAAGACCCTTGTAAGCTTGTGCTTGGTTTCCTCCAGATTTACCCCATGTGTCTTTTTCCTTTGTTGATTTTGCTTTCTGTCCTTTTGCTATAATAAATTGTAGCCGTGAGTACTACTATATGCTGAGTCCTCTTAGTCATTCAGTGAACTTGGGGACTGTCTGACTGACAGGGAAGAAAGATTATCCACACAAAGACATGGCCCCTCCAAATAAGAAGAACCAGACCTGTGGCCACCCTGCTCCTTGTAAAGGCCTAAAGGCATGGCAGACACTTAGACATTTCTGAACTATCTTCTATCTAGGCACAGAGACCTTCCATTAACTAGGCCAAGGTCACAAAATTAGATAGTGATTGACCTAGGGTCAATCACCAGATGTCTTGATTCTTAGTTTAGCCTGTCAGCTACCAAGCTAAATAATAAGTTAAAATAAATGCATAGAATAAAAAATATTGACATTTGCTGAGATTGGTTTAAGGGCTGATTATGTATCTCAGAAAGAATAAGAAAGTAGGAGAAGGCAAAAATACTTAAAAGTTAAAGCTATTGCTATGGTTTGAATGTGTCTCCCAAAAGTTCATGTGTTGGAAACTTGGTTGCCTTTCAGCAGTGTTAAGAGGTGCGGCCCTTGGGAGGTGATTGGGTCATGAGGGTTCTGCCCTCATGAACAGATTAACTTAACTATCTCAAGAGTGGGTTAGTTATAGTGGGAGTGGCTTTGTTCTAAAAGTGAGCTCTCTTGTACATGCTTTCTCACCCTTCCACTTATCTACCATGGGCTGACTCTCACCAGATACTGGCATCATGCTCTTGGACTTGCCAGCCTCCAGAACCATGAGCCTAATAAACTTCTTTTCTCCATAAATTACCTAGTCTATGATATTCTATTATAGCTGCAGAAAGTGGACTAAGATAGCTGTCTAGACCGCAAATAAAGTAAAAATAAAAAGTCTAAGACAACATTATCAAAACATTCGCAGCTGTATAAGGTATTATATAAGGTCTGAGGTAGCTGTACTAGTATTACACATGCATACTCCTGCTTTCCTAGCCTTCTCCTGACCAGTATCTCAGCATGTCTGGATGCAGAGAATGATCATGTTGTATGAGCCTATATCATGGGTGTTTCTGGTACTTCAGTTATGATGTAGCCTATGGAATACCATTTTATATATTCATTTCTAAGTTACTCCATCAGGAGACTTGTGACAACCTGGAAAAGGGCCTCAGTTTTCATGGGAAATGACAGAGTTCCAATTTCTTGTGCATTCTGCATAATTACCTGGGAAGAAATATTTTGAAACTGTTGACACTGAATATAGAAAGAGAATTTATTCAGCTTCATATTTGCCTAACAAACAAAAACTAAATAAACTCAGAAAGAGTTCTACTTGTCTTTATATTAATTCTAATTCAACAAGAAATCCAATATTAATTTGCTGTCATTTTTGGATAGGGAACTGTATTTCTCAATGTGCATTAACATTTAGCTCCTTGGTATAAACCAAGTTTGGTTCCAGTGTTCTCAGGGCCTGATCATCTCTCTCAGATTTGATCCTTAAGAATTCAGGCCCAGAGAAGTATGGGACTAGATCCTAGAACCATGGTAACCTCAGGGTCAGACCTCAGTAGTTGGCTAGCCTTTCTTATCCAATGTTGCCTCCCAGACTGTTTCTTCAATGTCTGTAAGACACTTCAGAAGCATCCTAAGCCTGAGTGAAATGCCTTCAGCAAGTTCACAGGAGGTGAGATGAGTGCCCCATGACACCATAAAAGCTAAATCAGCAGTTACTTTTCCCACGTTTGACTCAACCAGATAGGCCACTCATTTGTTTCTGGCAAATTACGATCCTGTGCAATAAGGTCAAACAACTGGCATGCACAAAAATGAAAAACAGATGTGGAGGCTGATGATAAAATCACAGACCTCTGGCAAACCGAGGTTGTCCGTGACATGGGCGCAAATTCAGGAGACTGCTGGCTTCCAGAACACAGGCACAGCTGTCAGAGAGAGCCGCACAGAAGATAAAGATGAGGTTGAGTCACTGGAAAACCACAGTTGGTTTTATGATATAACAGGATGAAATGAGGGCCTGAGATGTTTATGTGCTTGTGAGTGTAAGACTTTGGGTAAAGATTATAAGCTGAGTCAACACAGTAAAAACCTCAAATTAGAACTGGAGTTTATAAAAAAGATAAACTCAAATAATTAAAAACAGATTAGATGATTAAAACTTTAGCCATGGTAGTCATACTGTGGGTAAACTGTAAATAGATCTAAGCCGACAAACAAAATGATGAAAAAAAACTAGACAGCAACACTCGTGAGAAAGGTTCCAGAAGCTGGGGAGAAGGCTGAGGAGAAATTCCACACATTTTCAAAGGTACAAGGATGAACAAGTGCAAATTATGTTTTCACTGTGGACGATCACAGGAAGTGAAAACAGATGGCACTAAGAGGGCCTGTCAAGTCATCTTGGCTGCAAGAGTTGTGAGCCAAGGGCTACCGTGTTACCAAAGAGGCTACAGAATAACTTGTTATGCACAGTTCTTTTCTAGAGACACAGTCTTACTTGAAAGAACAAGGGAGTGTTGAAAGCAGTACCTATTTCAGTGTAGGTCCTCAAGAAAAATTTGAGTGAAAAACAAAAAGCAGATGGCTTTACAGGGCTGCTGAATGACTCAACTCTTGATTTTACCATCAGCCACCACATCGGTTTTTCATTTCTGTGGTTGGCAACTGTTTGACCTGATTGCACAGGGTCATAATTTACCAGAAACAATGATTGGTCTATCTGGTTGAGTCACATGTGGGAAAAGTAACTGCTTATCCAGGGGTACGTAGCCCTGGATACATTAGTTATTGAATGTTGATCAAGCATTTACTAACTATGAGGAACTGTGCCAACACTGAACAAGCTCAGAGGTGTTAGTTCAACTTACTTTCCTATGATTAAAGCAAAGGCTTTAGAGTCATAGCTCATGGGCCATGTGAAAGCGTTTTACACAAGCTGTGAGGCTTCTGAACTTGATGGCCAAACTTTGTGTGGATAGAAGGTCTCAAAGACTATGACTCAGAAAAGTTTAGGACCCAATCTATCTTAAATAAGCACTCTGGTCCAGCCAGGTCATCAACTCAGTGGACCCATACATTTTTCTGAACTTCCAAAATCATACCATTTACTCTACCATTTCTGTGGTCATGAATTTCTCCCAGTTTTTGCTTCAAAGCTTTATCAAGAGGCTGGTCAGCTCTGCCTCCTGTATGGAGCCTTCCTGACGTCCTCTGCTCCTCCACCCAAGTAATGTCTCTCTCCCTACTCTGGACTGAAATCACCACCTGTCTGTTTGACACACCTGGGTCTTATTACTGCCATGGACCTTGGATTAGTTTCCTACAGCTGCCCTAACAAATTACCACAAAATTAGAGGCTTAAAACAATAAAAAATTTATTCTCTTATGGTTTAAGAGGTGAGAAAATGGGCTCACTGGGCTAAAACCAAGGTGTCAGCTGAGGTGGGCTCCTTCTGCAGACTCTAGGGTAGCATCGGTTCTTGCCTTTTCCAGCCCCTAGAGGCTGCCTGTGTTCTTGGCTTGTGACCTCTTCCATCTTTAGAGCCAGCAGTGGCTGGACCAGTCTTTTTCAGGATGCCATCTCTCTGGTTCTGACTCTTCTGCTTCCCTCTTACTGATTTAAGCACTTTAGAATCACATTGGGTCCACTGGGATAATGCAGGATCATCTCCTTACTTTAATGTCAGCTGAGTTGCCACCTTAATCCCCCCTTTTAATGTAATATAACATTATTATATTATCATAATACCTTATATTATAATGTAATACAACAATATAACATGTTCCAGAGATTGGAACATGAACATCTTAGGCGGGGTGGGAGGCATTCTGTTTACCACAGATCTGTAGTTATACTTTTTTGTACATATGCATCTGATCTCCCCAGTCTGATGAGTGACAAGCTCCTTGAACATGGGAGCTAAATGTCTTTAGTCCCCAGCAGCTAACAGTACCTGCCGGGGCAGAGCTATTCAGGTGAGCTGTTGACAAAGTAACTTGATTCTCATCCAAAGGCTCTCTCCCTGCTAAACAACTTTGCATCATGAAATAGATCTTAATTCTAAAAGCCTTTATATGGAACAGTAGAAAAGGCCACCCCTTTTGTGCATTACCCGAGTCTGTCGTGTGAAGCATCAGCCATCGGATGGCAACGTTGCAGTCTCTCAGGCAGTTCAGAAGCTTTGGGATGTTGTCCAGAACCATTTCCTCCCTTAAATAACCTTCTTTCAGAAACTGCTGCACTTGAGCGTGTATTCTTTCACTGACAGTAGCATATCTGCTTGCCTTTGAAAATAAAAAAAACGATTTACATTTAAAAAAAATTACTTACCTTGAAAATGAATCACATTCGAATGACTCTATTGACAAATAAAAACATTCCTATAAGATGAATAACATATGGACTATAGTCAGAAGGCTCAAGAACAACTGGCTTATTGGACATATTTGAAAAGAGCATTGGACTTAGAATTCCGAGTCTAAATCTTAGTTCTGGCTGTGATTAAACACTGGTGTGACTTTGGGTTTAATCTCCCTGTATCGTTTTCTTCAAATGTCAAATGGAGAACGTCTTGGACCAAGTGGTTCCTCAGATTCCTTCTTTTCTTAACTTGGATAGAAAAGAAACATAGAGACAAGAAGCTAAATTGCCTGTTCTTGCTAACACTGTTGACAGAGGAAGCAGAACAGAGCAAAACACTCAAAAGATGAGACTTCTACAGGCACATGAAAGCTTAATGAAAAATACACTTTGGTATATCAAATTTGGATTTTCAAACCAGCCTTTGGAATTTGGTCATTCTGTTTTACTAAAGCAAGAGTCAGACATTAAACGTCATTAACCTAGTCAAGTTAGTTTAAAACCATGGTATCAAAAAACATCTTAACATGTCACAAATGAGAAAATGCAATTTTTAAAAGAATTATAGTAAAGAGGCCAGGCGCGGTGGCTCACGCCTGTAATCCTAGCTCTTTGGGAGGCCGAGGCGGGTGGATCGCTGGAGCTCAGGAGTTCGAAACCAGCCTGAGCAAGAGCGAGACCCCATCTCTACTATAAATAGAAAGCAATTAATTGGCCAACTAAAAATATATAGAAAAAATGAGCCGGGCATGGTGGCGCATGCCTGTAGTCCCAGCTACTCGGGAGGCTGAGGCAGGAGGATTGCTCGAGCCCAGGAGTTTGAGGTTGCTGTGAGCTAGGCTGATGCCATGGCACTCACTCTAGCCCGGGCAACAGAGAGAGACTCTGTCTCAAAAAAAAAAAAAAAAAGAATTATAGTAAAGAAAAATCAATACTCTGATGTCAGGAAATATGAAAGTGTCACTTTCTCTAATATATTTCTAGGAGATATGCCAACATTGAAATTATTTTGTGCATTATTTATGGAATTCAATTTATTTGAATAAAACATGTTGAAGTTTTTTGAGTCAATATTGTTCTACCCACACAGAAAACTCAATAACCCAGCCAGGATGAGGAACATATTGTTTGGAAATATCAAGTATGCACCCCAATAAAAAAATTTAATCTTCATGTCTCTATTTACTCAGATATGTCCTTCTGCCTTGTGTTCTTATCAAAGAGACAGAACACAGCCATTTAAATTTTAAGATGAATGTCTGAGTCTATAGTCTTATTATTTATTTAGCACAACAGAAATGATGAATTTAAATTACAGTGATAGGACATATTATCTACACTCAGTTGCCATCTTCAGCACTCATCCTACTGAAAAAAACATATTAATTTCAGCTACTGGTAAACCCAGCTCTATCCATAAGGACATGATCTTTAAGCAAGAGTAAACAGTCAATTGGGGCATATGTCACTGTGATTTCTCTTAGGGAATTGAATCTTCCTTAGGTCCCTGGTCTTCAATTTATATATAGCATATAAATTAGCCCAAGTGTGGTGGCTCATGCCTGTAATCCTAGCACTCTGGGAGGCCGAGGCAGGAGGATTGCTTAAGGCCAGGAATTTGAGGCTGCAGCAAGCTATGATGATGCCACTGTACTCTTGCCTGGGCAACAGAGTGAGACTCAAAAAAAAAAAAAGAAAAGTAAGTATAGCATATAAGTTAAAAACCTACAATTATCTATCTTATTCTAATATACAAAATTTACCTTTCATTAATCATTGCATTAAAATGTCCATGTAAATATCTTCCAAATTCCTTGGGAAATCTACTTAGCACATTTCCTACTTCATAAACCAGGCTTGCAGTTATTAGAGAATCTTTCCTGATTAGACAGAACCTACCTGTTCTCTGACATTTGAAAGGTCCAGGGTATTGTTTAAAGCAGTTTTTGCAGCTTTGTAAGGTTCCCAAGCATCTGCTAGATTAACTGTGATCCCCATGTAAATACTAATTACCTGAAAAAGGAGACATTTAGTATTTATGAAATACCTACTCACTTCAAGGAAAGGGGTGGGATACATAAAAAGTTATAGAAGACACTGCCCACTCCTTCAAGTCCAAACTCCATTCTAATGAAAAACCAAGATTTTCCAAACATATAGGTAAGTGTTCCTAATTGTTAATTCACCTTCGTGGATTATTCCTTTTAATATTATATATGATCCCTCTTTATACCTATTCATGTTTTTCTTTAAAATTCTCTATTGTGTGATACTGATATTTTCTCACTAGTATTTTTATTGGTTGGTGTTTGCCTGGCATATGTTTTTTAAAATCCCTTTATTTTCAGTGTACCAGGGCATTTTTGTGTATGTGTGTGTGTGTGTATCTTACAGGCATCATTGGATTTTGATCTTCGTTAAATATGTCTAAATATTTAGTCTAATAACTAAAGACTAAATATGTCTTTAAATAAGTATTACTAAATAAGTATTACGGTCGAAACTTCTTTATTAAGCTTAGGAACATGAAGCCAGACTATCAGAGTTTTCTTCTTGGTTGCTTAACTCTAAGTTCATGAATATGATTCATAATTGGCTAGAAATCATCTCTTAATGTAGGCTACTCTCACACTACCAATACGCTGAAGGTCCCTCATAACAGATAGTTAATACAATTCAATAGCTGGTAAGATGTGGAACAAAATCTGCTACCTGAGAATATGATCCAATTCACTGCATTTTGTTAAAACCTCTTTGTGCAAAGAAAACATTTCATATATATTAAATATGAAGTAAGTTTTATTCCTTTAGGAATTAATATTAAGTGAAACAATGTTTAAAAAGTTCTAAGCATATCCTTGCAGTAACATAAACCTTAACAGCCCCATCACAGCTTATAGATAAAACTTAACTGTAACAGTGAAATTCCTATTCACAAAATGACAAATTATATGAATTTTGTTAGCTTAGATTCATAAAATAGAAAAGAATAAAGAAATCCTTATATAACTTAGTTGCAATTGCAGTAGCTAAAGGAAGATACATTTTAATACTTTTTTTTTTTTTTAACCTTGAGAGTATCCATTTAAAAAAAGACTAATGGGTTCTTCAGGAAATTTTACTGACTTATTTAATCCCTCATGTTATGGTTTATAAAATTCTTAACATACTTAGAATCCTTTTACTTAAGTGATTTTTATGTCTCATTATTTCCAACATTACGGCTTCTGAGTTAAAGGCCAAAAGAATGGGAAATTATTTCCTTAACAAATTTACTATAGAAGATAAAAAAACAAAAACCAAAAAAACAGTAATACTTGCCCAATTATCTGGAAAGTATTTATCCACTATCTCTCTCATTTTTGCTTGATGGGTGTGAAGAATGGAAGGTTCAAAGTAGAGAATCACGTACAGCATGGCAGCTTGATTTGCCAGGGCAGTGCTGCGATGCTCCGGCAAAGGATACGCTGAGACCTGCAATACAGAGATGACACCCAAAGAGGAAGCTGTTGGTGGCACAGAATGTATACATGCTCTAATTAAATTATCTAGTTCTAGCACACATCAGTTTCTCAAAATTCCATCACCTTTCAAGATCCTGGACAATGGAAGCGATTCTCAGACTGTGGCACTGGTCACCATGGTCTTCCTTCTTATCCCTAAACCCACAACATTCTCTCCCTTCCAGTCCTTAACTCTGCTACGATTTTAAGTCTTTTCCTTAAAAAAAGGAAAAAGTCCTACCTCCTAATCCTGAGTCTCCCATTTTTTGTCCATTTCTGTGTCTTTCTCATCACAGACAATTTGTTAGACTGACAGACTCCACTCACTGTTGCTATTTTCTTACTTTCTGTTTATTATTCAATTCACTAAAATTTGACCTCCACCATCATCCCAGTGGAATTCCCTAAGATCACTCAATTCAACAGGTTGTTTTTACCACTCTCACTTAAATTCTCTCCTCCTCTGGTTTCCTAGATACCACTCTCTGTCTTCTTTCTGCTTTGCTGAGTCCTCTTCTGTCTGTCTTTTAAATGCTGATGTTCCCGAGAACTCCATCCCCTCATGTACTAGGAAATCATTTGCTGCACATAACACAAATCACTCTGAACTACCATTGAGCAGAAAGGGGAGAAATGATAAGAACAGAGACAGCAATATCACATGGACTCTGCAGGCAGGAATGTGGCTAGGACATGGAAAGGGCCTGGGGCTGTGAACCAGAATGTCTTCCCTCTCTCTCCCTTCAACGTGTCTGCCCATTTTTTTTCCCTCTCTCTCTCTCCAGACTATTCTCTAAATACACAGCAGAACAAAGCTGCCTTAAAACTCCAAATTTTGCACATTGTGGGTAAACCCCAATCTAGAAACCATTTCTCAGGCCCAATTCCAAATTACCTGCAGACAGAAAATCTGATCCATGAATCATGACCAGGGATGGGGGAGGTGCAGGACAGAGAGTGGGGTGGACACACAGCAGATCCATAGCTTAACTCCTGTGTTAATAAAAGTCACGGGGCAAGGAGAAAACGGAAACACATTGCCTTAAGAAAGACATGGACTGAATAAGAGGTAGAACGGTGGAATGAGACAGGAGGTTCACAGGCAGTGAGGAAACAGCATGGGCTGTGAATTCATACAGACTGAATGCAAGTGATGATTCTGCTATCTAGGAATGGGGCCTTGTGAAAATTATTTAAGCTCTCCAAATCTCACTTCTCTCAACAGCAATGTAGGGACAATGCCATCTACTCTGCAGGAATGGCGTGAGGACCAGAGAAAATGGTATATGAAAAAAAACCTCCTCTGAGGCTGGCTTAGATTAAATTCTCAATGAATGGCAACAAATATCATGGAGACCTGGTGTCTGCAGGTAGCTTCTGATTTTGAGTTGTCTTAGAAAAAACAAAAACCAAAAGCCTCTTATTTATACCTGACATATTCACACAGATAACTAACAGGCTACATAAAGAGCTGTACAGAGCAGTTTTGTTCTGTGATAAATGATAGCCACAGTTATGATAGGCCCAACTCTTTAGTCTTTTACAGTAATAAAATATATATATATATAATATATAAAATTATGTTTTCTTCAGAACAATGAAGTCAAATGGTCATTTTCTCTAGTATTCTTTTAAGTGAGTGAATGACACACATACAAAGAAGACCACTTTCAAATGCTGTAGGACCTTTAAAGCCCTAGTCAAGCTGCCTCCTTTGCCTGGAGCCCTTACGTTCCCTTTTGTCACCTGCTATGACCTTGCTTCAGTGGCACCCTGTGCTTCCCCTAAGGTAAGGTTCATCTTGCTTTACTGTAATCCCTTTAGTTGTCTGTCTCCTTTCGTAAGCTACGAGTTCAGTACAGGTAGGGACACGGCCTGCCTTCTTCAGTGACAGATCTCCAGCACCTAGCACACGAATGGGCACATAACACACACTCAATGACTATTTCTTGAATGAATGACTAAAAGCTTGCCAATAGCTCAATCTCTTCTCCCTGAAATCTCTAATTCTGTCAAAATTAATATCCCTCTTTCTTCTATCATCTTGGACCATGGCTCAAAAGGTTGTAAAAAATAGTTTCTAGCTGCTTTAACTCTTTTGGGAAAGGAAGGAAAAGAGTAATTGAGGAGGAAAGTGAATTTAGTCTGTTAAACTATTAAGAACTTAATCAATTTATTTCCTACCTGGTTGTAAATATCGTCAGATCTCAGGCGACCAATGACCATGCTGATGAAGGATTCATTGATAGGCACTCTCTGGAAATAGCTCTCGGGATAGTTGGGTGGTCTTTTGGCTCCTGGTTGGCTGGAATAACCTGTACTTCGAAGCAGCTTACAAATATCATCCATATTTGAATCAGCAGAAGATCGAGCAGCACTGAGTCGGGTTCATGATGGGAAATAAAGGGCCACACAAACCACATATGTTAGAAACTCTAAAGTCCAATAAAGCAGAAGAACCCATTATCATTTGACCTTATATGATATTAGATATGAGCATAGGTCCATCCATATCCTTAAGATGCAAATTATGTTTTTGAAAGCCTATTTAGAAGATGGGTATTAGTTCTCTGTAAAGGTCTACAATCCCTTTCCAAACTCCTTGGGGCTGGATTTGTTTCAGAATACAGCATTTTTCAAATATAAGAAAGTAATATGGAATGTAGATCATATACAATATAGTACTCTAGCAGGGTGTGAGTTGGCATTCCACGATCAACACAGGTTAATAATTCTGGAGTAAAATTTATAAATACTCACAAAAGTAAGATAATTGAAGAATATATATAGCCTCACATCTGTTCTGGGCAAGTTTTGACTCCATGTGATTTCAGGTTAGATCAGGTTTTGCTGCCAAATGGGTTACTATGTGCATGTGCATATGTATGCACCTGTATATGTATATTTTTTCAGAGCTCTCTGAATTTCAAAATTATGGATATCGAATGTGAACCTGAACCAATGTTTCACCAATTAAAAAATTAATTAAAAACAAATGATGTCAATTTAAAGTTGGATATATTCTAAATAGTTTTTCTTGGCAAGCTGCTGCTTCTACAAAGATCTGATAAAAACATCTATGATTTTCAGGGTGGATAGCAAGCTCTGAAAAAAATAAACTAGATTCAGCAAATCTTAGACTTGAAGATGACCTCCTATTTGAGGTAAGAATCTCTCTGACCACAACGCTGATGTGCAATTGTTCAGTGTCACTTCAGTAATGAATGTTCACATTCTAACACGAATTAGCTGTTGTACCCAAAGGGACTAAGTCAGATTTTGAAAACTAGGCTTGATAAGCAAACATTTTTTCCTTCTTCTTTACATTGTTTGTTGTTTTTGTTTTTCCAGGTACTTTCAGAAATATAGGCAAGGCCATTCAAATTTCCTTTTTAAAAACATGGGTGTTATGTGAATGAACAATCAAAGTGATGTGAATGAATGACGCATACAGGCAGATACTTCTTTCATACACTGATAAAGGAGCCAAAGATTAATTTACTGCTGAGGAGACAGTATCAGGTGTTGCTGGAAATAAGATATCATTAAATAATCTCCTCTGTGTTGAGGGTCTGCCTTTCTTGCCATATTTATTTTGTCCTAATTTATAAGTTTGAAAATGTTCATTATTCTTCTCATACCATAGCTGAAGTTCCGACTTCTGCTTTTTGACTATTTCTTCCCTGAATCTTGACTATTTTTGACATTGATCTTGTATCTATTATACTTTTTGGCTCATTCATTTGACAGACTGAAAACCTATATGCTAGTTACTAGAATTAAAAATTTGGTTAAGGTGGCTCCTGTTTTCAAGACCCTACTTTTGGAAGAATCACAGCTCTAAACAGACATACATAACATATGATTGTGGTATGTGCTGTTGTTTATTTTGTTTTTGTTTCTATATATGTATGGGTGAGAATTTACTTTCAATCTGATCCTGAATGATAACTTTTTAAAGTCACCAAACTAACTTGATGAAATGAATGAAAAGTTCATTCATTTCCTTATATCTGCCAAGGAGTAATATTTGAAAACTTAAAAACAAAAGCCAAAAATAATTTTCATTAGATTTCCAGAATTCCTTGAAATTTATCTTCAAGATAAAGAAAATTTGGAATTCAGATTCCTTTTATTTTTATATTGAGTTACCATCATGAACATCATAATCTATACCTCTAATAGCCTATAATATATAGGATATTTTATATATATTGATTATACAGTTTATATGTAATTTATAAATATATCGTTCCTGCAAATTATATCATTGCAAAATATATAATTTGGAATAATTGTTATATTCCTACAATATGTTCAGAACAGACAGGAATCTTATACTTTTTTTTTTTTTAAGAGACAGGGTCTCACTAGGCTGGAGTGCAGTAGCGTAATCATAGCTTACTGCAACCTCCAACTCCTAGGCTTAAGCTAGCCTCCTGCCTTAGCCTCCTGAGTAGCTGGGACTATAAGTGTATGCCACCAAGCCTGGCTAATTTTTAAAAATTTTTTTGTAGAGACAGGGTCTTGCTATGTTGCCCAGGCTGTTCTTGAACTCCTGGGCTCAAGCTATTCTCCCACCTGGGCCTGCCAAAGTGCTGGGATTACAGGCATGAGCTACCATGCTTGGCCAATAATCTTATACTTTCATAGTCAATATTATATTGCTGTTGTTCATAATAGAAGTAGTGTGGGAACATACACTGCATTTTACCAATAAGGGTGCTTTGAGAGTATGCAGTCCTAGACCAGAAATACCTGTATCGATAGTAAGAAACCAGCATTCTCTCTCTGACTTCTCCTTCAATCTTTTGGTCGATGACCAGTAGCATAACTCCATACAAGTACAGTGCTTCACACTATGAAGAGAAAAGGAGAGTAGCCAAACTCACAGGATTATATAATCTGATGGAGTAAAATTTGACAATGGTTACAATGATAACTTTGCTCACATTTCTCCTAAAATCTTTATATTTCAAGGAAAATGTAGGTTTTCTCCAAAGGGCTTTTAACTTCTGTGCAGAATGGGCTTTGAAAAGTTTATGTGAAATAAATTTTAATTTATAGTGATTATCTTTCAGTTGGCCTATTTTTGATATTTTGCTTGGGACACCCAAATAGCATCTCAGTATTACAAATACCTCTTCATCACAAAGGCATTCACGTAGTAACATTTCCTAAGTAGTCACTGTGTACTAGGGACCAGACTAGATGGCTGGGATGCAAAAAGTAAAGCAGATAGAATTCTCACACCAAGGAAGCTCATAACCTCCACATACTCTTTTATTCACTTGTAATTTTCTTCAAAGTCTACTATGTTCTGAACTCAAATATGGATCTGCTGGTTAGAAGATAATTATTAGCTTATTTTTCTTCTCTTTAAAGTATGGTACTTTGTATATATTTGTGACTTACAGGGAAAAAAGTGATGCTAAGTTTGATATTCTTAAATTTCTATTTTAAATGGTACTATCACTTACTAGAAGTTGTTTTCCATCTTCATTGAGAAGCACAGATTCTAAGGTTTGCTGAATATAAACACCTTCATTGAGATCATCTAGATATCTAGAAATGAAAACCCAGAGCAAGTTATTCATTTATAATGAAAATTTTAACATCTTTGAAGAAGGAAACATTTTAAAAAGATAAGGCAGGAGCATTATCTAAGCATTATTTAAAAAGACCAGGCATTCTGGCTTTCAACTAGTTTGTGGTCCTTCATGCTCTTAAGAATAGTTTTACGAGTTATATTCCTAGTGATTTAGGGTCACGAGTTGGTATTTATGGCTATTCCAAGTAAGAGGAATACTCCCTAGTCTTGATTTATGAATTACAAGTATCTAGGAATAAAGGCACTAGAACATGGAATAGCTAGTTTAAAAGTTAATGACTAATGAATTCTTAAGAACTGTAGAAGAGAAAGTTAACTACAAAATAAGTTCTTTTTTTTTTCATTTTTCACATATAATACGCTAGAACATGATCATAAACTATAGAATTGAAAGCTATATGACTTAATATGAACCAAGTCTATTTTGATACTTTACAAGAAAAGGAAATTCTAATAAAACTCTAAAATACCTAAGATGACCAGTGCTGTTGGAAGGAAAAGAGAATTATGTACAGCATAAAGCAGGGCATCTTGTACTAACTCACAAGGATTTACATGTCCTTGTGTATCCCTTCTTACACTCCACTATTTAATATCAGAATAAGCTATTACTAAATTAATGAATACCTGTTTAAGTCTACAATATATTTATGCACACTTTGAAATGCTAAATAAAATCTGGTCACAATTTCTATGTTGTTTTCACGAAATTCTTCATCTAAATCCTGTAGCTCTGGCTTAGCTTCCAGTTTGCTTTCCCATAACTCTGGACCCTAAGAAGAAAAACACATTTATATGAAACATCAATACAAACATACTTTTTGGTAACAATTTCTAAATAGTCTTTTAAAAATTTGTTCTTATGTTCTTGAATATCAAAAATTTAAAGCAGAGCAACAGAAAGTAATGAAGATAACAGAAGCCTAGCTATAAAATCCCTTTGAAAGAAATGAATTCTAATTGCAACCAAGATTAGCATGCTTTTAAGTGTGAGGCACTTCAATGTGAAAGACATTATACCAAAGCTGTCTTTTAAAAATTTGATTAGATTGTGTAAGGGCTTCCAAGTAATACATTTATCTTATTTACAAGTTAGCAGCTCATATTAAATTTGGCTCAAAAGCTTTTCTCTTTAACTCTTTTTCCATAATTACTGAACCTCTTAAAGTCTCCTGGTTTCCAGAGAAAACATGCTTTTGTAGAAAAGACAATGATAAAAATGCTATAGAGGGAGATTACCTTAAAATAGCTGAAATCAAATATGATATCTCCATATTTCTGTTGATCAGCTCGGTCTTTTAACCTGAACACAGCAGGAATAAACTCAGAGAGCCTCAAAAGTTCAGCAATGATGGCATTGCCACAGGAAACAATCCTCAGAATTGCCTGGCCACAGAGGTTGTTCTCAGCTAGAAAGTCCAACATCGTGAAGATGACCAACTACCGTGCGCCTGGACAGTGGGAATGATTAACTGGCTTCAGAGCTGGTGTCTGTAGATCATTAGATGAAACCAGGTCTGTAGGTAGATTGGCTGCTCCATTAAAGAATCTGCATCCAAAAAAGAAAGTGTGAAAATCTCCATTTTTAAAGGAAGTATGTGTATATACATATGAAACACATACATAATATTTTTCTCCCAAGCTCACTAAAAAAATAATAGATAATGAGTTCTGATATGGGGGAAGGGCACTTATTCTTCACTCTTCTTCATGTTTCCACGTGGAGTGACTTTGCTAGGTTAACACTCTTGTCCTCTTCTTCAACCTTTAGTCATTTCTCGTCATGAGAAATGATATGATATAGCTCATCTCTGAGCTAGGGAAAAGGAACCTTTGGGCATGTATGGTTCCAACACAGCCTAATTGTACAAGCTACTCCCTGCTATTTGATATATTAGCAAATAATTCTAAGCACTATAAATAGAGCTCAGAGATACACCCCTGTAGATCATTTTGAGGCATTTGCCTAATTATTTCCTATTAATAGAATTACAGGGTTAAGGTATAAATATGTCCAGGATTCCTTTCAAAATTGCAAATGCCAAGTTCTACAAAATTCTGTGAAGATGATTTATAAATACTAAATCAAATTGGTCCAAAAGTCTCACATAATTTGACACTTAGGTGTCAGTTCTGTTAGCAGATTGCAATAGTCATTTCTCTTGTATTTCAATGTACCCTGAGGATAGTTAGATCACATAGCATACTGGAGAGTGTTGTTATTGTTAACAGCTCATTCTTAAAATTCTTGAAGGCAAAGATTCATCTTCTTTACTCAATCATTTTTTGCCGAGTACCTCTCTGCCAGGCTGGATATGAAGATGTTTAAGCAACTCACCTTCTAGGACAGTGGTTTTCAAGCCTGGCTATATAACAGAATCACCTAGAATCTTAGAGTTCTGGTAAGTAGGTTAGAGATAGCCCTGAGCATCTCTATTTTTAAGAAACTCCCCAGTTGATTCTGATATGAAGCCAGAATCATTACAAGAGTAGAGAATGATCTTGTGGAAAACTTCAGCAAGTCAAAAGGAAATTAACAATATTTATCTTTGTATCCTCTGTGCTGAACTCATTCCTTGGCATTGACAAGTATGATGAGTGCATAAATATTTTAACAATATGAAGGATATAAGAGGCGATCCTTGCCCCCCGTAGCTGCCTGCAATGCTGTTGGAGAGAGAAGCCTTGAAGAAAAAAATCAGCGAAAGAGATGAAGTGCTTGAACCTGTGGTCAAGATAAATCAGAAGTATAACACATATTCAATTGTCAGTATCGGGCCTTTACTAGGTCTTTTGGCAGGAAAAATATTCTTCTTATATTGGGTGATCTTTAATAAAATGGCATCTCCTAGGAATTCAGGGCTAGAGAAGGAAACTTAGAAGCTACAAAGAAAGACATATTTTAGTATATAACACTTAAAAACTTTTATATGGTAAGTGATTTGGAAGAGAGATTTGAAATGAAAATGGCAAAGGGTTCATTTCTAAAACACGCAAAGGGATCTTACAAGCTGACAGGAGAGAGCTAACAGCTCAACAGAGAACTGGGCAAAGAATACAAAGGGGGTAATTCATGAAGATTAATCCAAATGACAAACAACTGTATGAAAAGATCCTTAACTCGCTAGCAGTAAAGGAACCATGAATTAAAACAACTATCAAAAAGCATTTTATTTGCATTACTTTGGAAATGATTAAAAAGAATAATAATATTTGCTTTAGGTAGGACCTGGAGAAATACATTACTGGAGAAATGTGAACTATTAGTCTTTTTGTAAAGTGCACCTACAACATTTACTGAAATTAAAAATACATACTCTTTGAGCTAGCAATCTCATGCTTGGGATTCTATCCCCTAGAAATATTAAGATAAGCACCAACATATAAGGATATAGGTCCTAGGATTTTTCTTGCAACACTGTACTGCTGGTAATCACAAAAATTTGGGGGATAAAGTAAATGCTCAACAGTAAAGAAACTGGAATTTAAGCAGCCATTAACAAGAATGAATTAGAGCTATTGAGTGGAAAAATTAAGATGCAGAAACATATGAATAGGATGCTCCCATTTTATAAAACAAATAAAAATTAAAAACCTATAGGCCAAGTGCAGTGGCTCACATCTGTAATCTCAGCTACTTGGGAGACTGAGGTGGGAGGATCACTTGAGGCCAGGAGTTTGAGACTAGCTTGGGCAACATAGCAAGATCCTGCTTAAAAAACAAAAACAAAAAAACCCTACATATGCAAATATGAATAGAGAAAAACATGAAAGGAAGAAGAGTTGATGGAGGTGGAAGCAGGAAGAGAAGGGGAGGCAGAAGTCAAGTAAACAGGAAAAGAAAAAAACCACATTACTAGGGAAAATTTTAATAAGCTGACCACTTATACAACTACTCTTCACTCAAAAATTCCACAACTATCTATCAGGTTGAATTCTTATTTGGGTTAGTCAATCTTTTAATTGTTAATATTAGATGGACACAGTGCAATACCAATGCAAAGTGAGCGTACAAATATTGGGAAAGACACAGGCTTTCATGAAGCTGAAAAATGATTCAGGCTTCCATGAAGTTAACAAATGATGACCTGGCTCAATTAACAATTGGAGAAGAAAAAGGCAACAAAGAAGAAGACACAATTAACACTTCAAAAGATAATAATTTGAAAAAGAATTAGGAGACAGAGGCCTTTGGAAAAATGAACGACACCTTGAAAATGTTTATGTCAATGCCAACTTCTACTTTCATATGTGGTCTTCTAATGACTCTAATAATGAATGATAAAATAATGAGGACTTCACTGTACATAAAACTAGAATGTAGAAAGACTTTTGACGGGAGACGGCTTCCTTTGCAGCAATAGCAAAATGATCCTCAACACTTGTCACGTTTTTAAAGTTCATTCACATTATGAGCCACCTACTATATAGTTATTTTTTACCTGGAAGCTCTGTGTAACCCTTAAAGGCTTTCTTTTTTCCTTTAGGAAGTCTCTATCACTGATGTAATATTTGGAAAGATCTTAATTTACTGGGATGCAGTGGCAACAACTGTTTGTTGGCTACTCAGCAATATTTCCCACCTTCCTTCTTCTTTCTTACGGTAGAGGACAAATGGTCAGATTCTTATTTTTCAGAGTTACACATGTGATCTAGTTTTGACCAATGATATTTAAAAGTAAATCCTGGTGGGGCTTCTGGAAAATATTTTTTTCCTCCTGCTAAAAGGAAAGAGGCATGTGAAGAGAAATCTCTGTTTGTCCTGGGTATTCCCCTGCTTCTAGCCTTTGAATGTGGTCCAATGAACGTGTGATGCCTGGAGCTGCAGTAGCCACTTTGAGACCATAAGGCGACAAGTCTGGGGGAAAAAGGCCAGGAACCTGAAGACCGTAGTGTGGAAGGATAGAAAGAATCTAAATTCTTGTTGATGTCACTGATCTGCTGATTCAATTCAACTGTGGAACTATTTCTGTAATCCTTGTTAAATGAACTGTTTTTATGGTTTACCTAGGGTTAATTGGGTTTTGGATTATTTGGTGAAAACATTCATAATAATACAAATTCATTCATTCAACAAATATTTATCCAGTGCCTACTATGTACCAAGCACTGTTTTAGGATCTTAGGACACAGAGTAGGAAAGAGATAATAAACAAATATATATCAGGCTGTGATAAGTGCTATGAAGAAAAAGCATGATGAAGAGATGGAGCATGTGTTAATTTATATAGAGTACTTTAGGAAAGCCTCTCTGATTAGATGATATTTGAGCAGAAATCAGCAGGAAATGACAGAGCAAGCAGCAAGGGTACCTGGGTATGGTTGGCAGTTTCTAAGATGGTCCCCAGTAGTCTCTGACTCCTGGTAATCATGCCCTGCGCAAGCCCTTTCTTTGAGTGTGGCTGACTTACTGACTCCCTCCTAAAGAACAGAATGTGGTAGAAGTGAAAGATACCACTTCTGAGATTACATTGCAAAAAGACTGACTTCTTGGGTACCCTGTATAGCTTGCTAGTCCCGGGGAGGAGCACATTTGACAAGGAACTGAGGCTTGCAAACAACCATCTGAGTGAGATGGAAAGTGAATCTCTCCAACCCCAGCTAAGCCTTCAGATAAGACTATATATAGCAGCTCCCCTGCCTGACAGCAACCTCCTGAGTCCTTGAGCCAATGGCAGCCAGGTAAGCCATATTTCTGATTTCTGACCATAGAAGATAAGATAGTAGGTGTTTATTGTCTTAAGTCACTAGGTTTTGGGGTAGTTATGCAGCATTAGATAATGATTCTGAGAATGGCATTCCAGGCAGAGGTTATAAGTAAGTACAAAGGCCCCAGGGCAGGAATATGCCAGATATACTTAAGGAATAGCAAGGTGGCTGAAGTGGCTGGAACAGAGTGAGCAAGGAGTAGAAACAGAGATCAGAAGTGGAGTGGATTAGGTATAAGAGTTAAGATTGTTGAGAAGCCACTACAGCTGTCTAGAAACTCTCTCTCATGACAGTATCCTATAATATGCATTAAAGTATAAATTATTAATTAGTCCTTTTAGTTTCCTCTGTGAGGCCTGCTTGTTAAACCACATTGATATGTAACAGGCTGAATTTCATTTCATTTTCTGCACTGATATGGTCTGGCTTAGGAAATGGGAGAGGGAAAGGGGAAAATAATGGCTAATGGGCAAAATAAGTTACCTTCTGAGGTCCTCTGAAGACAAGCAAATTAACCCAGAAAGTCTCAGTAGGATGAAAGGCTTAGACTCATGGACAGGAGGGCTAGCTGTGATGAACAAGTCTAACTGCTACTAGATTTTGGACAGCAAGATAGTGCAGGCAATGGGGTCCTAGAGAAAACAGCTTCAAGCAAAGCAACATTACCTGCCTTTGTTGACTGAGAAACTGGCTCTGAAGAACAGAATCTAAGAACCATCATTCAAGATGCCTAATCATGTTGCAGCCATCTAAGAGGAAGGTAGGTGGCTACACAGGTGTTAAGACTCAGTTTTGTCTTAAAAAATTACTCTAGAATGAGGTCCAAGTAAATATTGTAACTGTGATTTTCAGTTTGGGAAGTAATCCTAATCAAAAGATAACATGCTTTCAAGAATAAAGCATGGCTTTGTTGCACCAATTACATCAAGAGTACAGAACAAAATTTCTTAAGGAAATTAAATTGTCTTGGACAAACCACTGTTTGCCCTTCTGGAGAGGACAAAAGAAGACAGATCTGTTTTTATCCTTTCACAAAACCTCAGTTCCATAAAGGAAGCACTGGGATCCACAAATCCATTATCATGAACAAAATATAATGGTTGTTGATCAAGATAAATGTGAGCTGCATCTCTCTTCCAGAAAAGTTCTGAAGTGAGCCTGATCACTGTAATTCAATTCCTGAATCCTAGGAAAGACAGGTTAAGGACAACTAGGGAAGGCGTCCCTTGTTGTGGGTAGAGGTAGTAAAACTTCTCCTTCATTACCCTTCACCTATGTTGGGAGGTGCTCCATGAACTTGGAATCAGGAGACTCTGTTCCATTACTAGCTCTGTGACTTCTTTTTTTTCTTTCTGTGCGATCATAGCCAAGTACGGACCCAGGTAACATTTTTTTTTTCCTGAAATATAAAGGACTTTGGCATCACCATGTCACAGGTGAGGAAATTAAGGTGGAGAGAGGAGCAGTGACTTGGCCAGACTCACAGCCCATTGAACCAGAATTCAAACCTGGGTCCTTCAGACTGTAAAAGGTCTCACTTAACCATTCAGGTTCGCGAAAGTTAATAAAGGAATAACCACCACCACAAAACATTGATCCGGGAAACTTGGAAGGATCACTTGCGGGCCAACCAGCTGAACCTCGCTTACTAAAGGGCCGAAGGGGTGTGCAAAATGATTTCCATCTAAGCGGAGAAGCAGAGCGGGACACAGTCCCTAGAGGCCCCTAAGTTCTCCATCCCAAGTCCCCAGTCCAGACGGCACGCGACGCAGCAGACTTCCCCTCTGACAGCGCTGCCTAGCAAGGGCGGGAAGGGCAGGGGGCCATGAAAGGAAGGGATGCGCACCCAGCCCCGACTCACCTGTCAGCCGCGTGCGCCAGCGGTGCACGCGCAGGGCCGGCGTTTGCACGCACAGTCTGCACCCCGGTCCCACGCCTGCCTCCCGGCAGCGATCCCCTTCGGTCCCCAGCCCCGGATCGTGAGCTGGCCAGACCCCAGCTTCCGCCCCTGGCTCCCCAGGCAGTCACATGACCGAGGAAGTGGAGAGCAGGGTGGGTCGTCACGTGACCACTAGCCGGCGACGGCTGATGACGCAGGAGCCCGCGCTCGCCGTTTCAACTACAGGCGAAGGAAGTTGAGGAAAGGAGTTGGGGTCCGGGTTGGAGAAGTTGGGTGCAGCCACACGGAGATAGTTCGGGCAGCCAGGTAAGCCGGAAGCGGGGTTGGCGAAGGGGAGGGTGGCGGGAGTTGTCGCTTCCCTCTGGGCCGCTCCGCGGGCGCCCAGAGCTGGGGGTCAGTGGACCTGGGTTATAGTCCTGGCTCTTTAGACGCCACAGTAGTGAGTCCGGAGCAGTTCACTCGCCCCCCTCGTCCCCAACGCCATCACTCTATCCTCAGCCCAAAGTGTGTAGGGGTCAGACCGCGAATTTTTGATCCAAGTAGGTCTGGTTTGAACTGGCTTTTAAAGCAGGACCATGGGCACGTCGTTTAAGTAAACTCTCTGGGCCGCAGTTTACTTTTTGCTTATGTAGATTGCTGTGAGGATTAGGGATAATGAGAATGAAGCTGCAGGGCACCAGTTTACAGCACACTGTAGGTGACCTAGAAATGGTCGTTGTCTGTTACTGTTGGTGTTATTTGTGTAACTTGCCAAATCTTTATTGATCACCTATTTTATGTGAGGAACTGTTTTATATGTTAAGAATATGTCAGGGTTCTAGTTTAAGGAGCTCCCAGGGTGAAGGAGTGGCAGACATGTGAGCAGCTGATAGTTTTATAGTTTTATAAAACTAGTTAGTTTTATAAACTAGATAGTTTATAACTATCTAGTTTATAACTAGTTATATAGTTTTATAATAGGAGTGTGGGGTGTGTGTGTGTGCGTGTGTGTCAGATAGGGATAATGGTGGCATGAGGGAGGGAACAAGCAATTGTATGGATAAGAGAAGGCTTCAGAGAGGATATATCCTTGCATGTTGAAAAAGGAGACACTACTCTGGCTGACTTGTACAAAGATCCCATGGATTTAAAGGAGGTCAGCATATTGTCTAAAAAGTATTTGCTCTGTGCCTAATACTGTGCTATACAAAAGATGAGCAGAGGGAACAGGAGAGACATATTTTTATTTTTACATTAGCTAACACTTTGCCTATAGAGGATTTTATTGTTAGAGGAGGCAAAATAACATGCTAAGGAAGAATTCAGGAAATGCATAACCTTGTTCTAAACTTTCTTGGTGACCATAGGTATGGGGAACAAAAAGATCACTGTTATTACCTGGGGAAGGATCCAGCAAGAGGTTGATTTAAACCAGTGTTTCTTAACTGATGCACTATTGACAGGTTAGGCCAGATAATTCTTTATTTTGGGGGAAGTGGGGGCTGTCCTGTGTATTGTGAGATGTTTAACAGCATCCCTGGCCTCTGCCCACTGGATGCCAGTAGGTACTTCCTTCTCTGTGCATCAACCAAAATGTCTCTAGATATTGCTAAATGTCTCCTGGGAGAGGGGCAAAATCTCCCTTGGCTGAAAACCACTAATTTAAACCAAGGCATGAAAGATGGTATCTTAGTCAGTTTGGGCTGCTGTAACAAAATACTATAAACTGGGTAGCTTATAAACAATGGAAATCTATTTCTTACATTGTGGAGGCTAGGAAGTCCAAAATCATGGTGCCAGGCGATTTGGTGTCTGATGGGGTCCTGTTTCCTTGTTCATAGGTGGCACCTTCTTGCTGTGTCCTCACATGGTAGAAGGGCAAGGCAGCTAGCTCTCTGGAGTATCTTTTATAAGGGCACTAGGCCCATTCATGAGGGTGGATCTAATCACCTTACAAATGGCCTCACCTCCTAATACCATCACCTTGGGAGTTAGGATTTCAACATGTAAATTTTAGGGGGACACGACCATTCAGACCTTAGCAGATGGGTAAGATTTGGGCAGATAGAGAAGTGAAGAGGATATTCTCATGGTGGGGGAACACGATGAACAAAGTCATGAGCTGGGATTATGAATAGTGGATATGAGGGAGAGAATGAAAGTAGACAGTTGATTTATTCATTTAGGGAATATTTTCTGAGTGCTTACTGTTTGTGAAGCACTGTGAGCATCATGCAGGTTAGTAAGGATTAACAAAGTAGAGTGACTGCAAAGTGTAATCAAAGGAGATGCTGTTAGAGTCAGAGAAAGAAGGGATTATCTTTGACTTATGGACTTAGCTGTACTTATTGGGAGGAATTGAGAAAAGTGTTTCTACTCCATCTTTCTGTGTTATCCATTCTTTTTGCCTCTCAATCCAATCTGAATCTTTTTTTTTTTTTTTTCTTTGAGACAGTGTCTCACTTTGTTGCCCAGGCTAGAGTGAATGCCGTGGCATCAGCCTAGCTCACAGCAACCTCAAACTCCTGGGCTCAAGTGATCCTACTGCCTCAGCCTCCTGAGTAGCTGGGACTACAGGCATGCGCCACCATGCCCGGCTAATTTTTCTATATAGTTTTAGTTGGCCAATTAATTTCTTTCTATTTTAGTAGAGATGGGGTCTCGCTCTTGCTCAGGCTGGTTTCAAACTCCTGACCTTGAGCGATCCTCCCGCCTCAGCCTCCCAGAGTGCTAGGATTACAGGCGTGAGCCACCACGCCCGGCCCCAATCTGAATCTTAATATTTTCCCTACTCCAGAATTTCAGAAGGGCATGACCATGTTTTCCCTGGCTATCTGCAAGAGTAAAGTTTCACTGGAGTAATGTGAGTTTTGCATTCGAACAAATAATGATAGCTACCAGATGGTAGACACTTTCTTTTTGGCCTAGATTGCATTAATCTTTATATTGTGTCTTTGTTCAGGCTACTATAACAAAATACCATAGACTGGGTGGCTTAAACAACAGAAATTTATTTCTTACAGTTCTGGAGGCTAGAGGTCCAAGGTCAAGGTGCCAAAATGACTGGGATCTGGTGAGGGCATTTTCCTGGCTTGCCCATGGCCAACTGTCTTAGTCCGTTGGGTTACTATAAAGGAATCCCTCAGGCTAGGTAATTTATAAAGAAAAGAGGTTTATTGGGCTCACAGTCTGCAGTTTGTGCAAGAAGCATGGCATCAGCATATGCTTGGCTTCTGGTGAGGGTCTCAGGCTGCTTTCACTCATGGTAGAAGACAAAGGGGAGCCACTGTGCAGAGATCACATAGCAAGAGAGGAAGCAAGTGGGAGGGGAGGTACCAGGTTCTTTTTAACAACCAGCCTTCATGGGAACTGAGCAGGGGTCCTCAAACTTTTTAAACAGGGGGCCAGTTCACTGTCCCTCAGACCATTCGAGGGCTGGACTATAGTTTTAAAAAAACTATGAACAAATTCATATGCACACTGCACATATCTTATTTTGAAGTAAAAAAACAAATGGGCAAAAACACCCGCATGTGGCCCGCCGGCCGTAGTTTGAGGACACCTGTATAGAGTGAGAACTCACTCATTACCACCAGGGCGGCACCAAGCCTTTCATGAGGGATCCGCCTCCATGACCCAAACACTTCCCATTAGGCCTTACCTCCACATTGGGGACCAAATTTCAATATGAGGTTTTGGGGGAAAAAACATCCAAACTATAGCAGCCACCTTCTTCCTGTGTCTTCACACGGTAGGGAGAAAGAGCGAGCCCTTTGTGTCTTGTCCTCTTCTTATAAGGACACTAACCCATCACCTAAACCTCATTATCTCTCAAAGGCTCCATCTTCAAATACCATTACATTTGGGGTCAGGGCTTCAACATTAGGGGTGAGGACAGAATCATAAAACAGAGTTTCCTCTGGGTCTCCCATAGGGACTCTGATTCAGTAGGTCTGAGATAGTGCACATGAATCTGTATTTTTTAGTAATTGTTTCAACTGATTCTTAAGATCAGACAAGTTTGAAAAAAACTTGATTTGTTTGAGAAAAATTTAATTGATCCTTGCAATAATGCTGTGAGGTAGATAAGATGATCTCTATTTTACACAGGAGCAAACTGAAGATAGAGAAGTTAAGCAACATAACCAAGGCCATGCAGTTTTAAGTGGCATGGACAGAATGGAATTTCTAGGTATCTGTGTCCAGTGTCTTCCTCTTAGGCACAATTCTGTGTTACTGCTCACAGTACTATGATGATGAAGCTGACGATAATATTTGCTCTCGTTTTAAGGATTTATATGCTGGACGTGATTCTAAGGGTTTTATACATATTAACTCATTCAGTCCTCACTGTCATCCTTGAGGTAAGCACTGGATCATCCCTATTTTATAAAAGGGAAAAGTGACACATTGAGAGGTTAGATAATTTGCCTCAAGCCTTTCAGCCACTAAGTGGTGAAACCAGGCTTTGAGCTCAGGTAGTCCAAGGGCTGCATGTTTACCCCCTACTCTATATTGCCTTCATATTCTACTCCAAAATGTAGCTAATGTTTATTTTAATATAAACATGTTTCATATTATATTTAAGTAGAATTGATATTCCGGGAGGATAAGTTTTGTTTGTGCTGTGGTTTTGCTCCCTCTTGTTTACTCTCTGGTTCATATATATATAGTACACTTTGATAATTGTGCTTCTAGAACTGTGCTCTCCAGCACAGTAGCCAGTAGACACATGAGGACATTTACATTTAAATTAGTTAAAATTAAATGAAATTTAAAACTTAATTCCTTAGTCACACTAACCACATTTTAGATAATCAATGGCCACATGTGCCTAGTGGCTACCACATTAGACAGTGAAGATTATAGAACATTTTTGTCATCACAGAGAGTTCTATTAGACAATGCTCCTCTAGACAGTTAAACTTATGCTGGAGTCAGCACTGACTAGAAAACTGAATATTTGAACCATACCATTTTTGGTCCTTGCAGGATTGTGTTTTTTAAGTAATACTTGATACTGTAACAGGTAAAGCCCTAAATCTAAGTGGCTTTGCACAGTTAAGTTTCTTTCTTTCATGCATGGAGCCTGATTGGTAAGCAGTTTTCCTCCAAGCAGTGATGTAGGGTCCTAGGCTCCTTCCATCTGGTAATTCTCTAGTGTGGTATATAGCTTCTAAGGTCACTGTACTTGCTTGTGTGTCAAGCTATCAACTGGGAAAATGTGTGGTTTTTATGGACTGGGCCTGGAAATGGCTCTTGTTTCATTGCCTTTAATGCAATTGTAGGCCACACCTAATGGCAAGGAAGGCTGCAAAATGTAGTCCATATGTAGCTGTATGACCAGGTTGAATAGGGAATGGGTCTGGTGGGCACCCAGTGGGTGTCTGTCACGAGTGTCCTGTCCTTAGCCTATCCTGAGGTGTAGTCTCAAGAAATGGTCCTAGAAAGTTTGCTGTTGCATTTATTGTAAGGATATTATTAAAGATATCTCTTCAGTGTGACTTTTGTTATCTCATACATGATGAACTATACTGCCTTTATTGCCATAGAAAGCTTTATTTTTCCTGAGATTCTGGTGTTTTTTTCTTTATGGAGAAAGCAACTTTCGCATTTTGTTTTGATTGTTAGGAAGCTCACAGCCAAATTTGTATTACAAGTGTAGCACTGTGTAGAATCCTAAAGTCTGCACTGTAAGTTTTTTACTTGCTTTTCCTTTTAAGTTCTGTTTTTTGATCCTGACTTTTATGAATTTATATTTTTCCTTCTTATTGTATATGTTTGTATTTATATGTGTAAAATGTCTCAACTTCTTTGGGGTAATAAAGTGAGATTGTTAATAGGCATGCCCTTTCACCAAAATGTTTAAAACAAATGTTTAAAAATCATCATTGGTTTTTATTCATATTCATATTTTCTCTCTTTTGGTGTGAAATTTTAAAACCACAGAAAATAACATAACAAGAACCCTCGTTTTGTCACCCAGATTTTAACGTCTGTAACATTTTGCCATTTTTGTTTCAGGTTTGATTTTTAAGATAACTTTAAAAAATATGTAAAGCTAAAAGTCCCATTTGATGACCACCTGATTCTCTGTCCTGCACATAAGACCCTCTACACTATACCCCCAAAGAATGAAATCCAGTTATCTTTCCATCCCTTTGTCCCTGTGTGCCAGGCAAAGGAGACTCATCCCATACTTTACTACCTTATGACCTTTGTTCATCTTACTGTTTCCTTCATCTGAACTGCTCTCCCCTGATATTTTAGACCTTTCCAAATCCTAAATATCCTTTATGGTCTAGCTTAAGTGCCACCTATTCCATGAAGCCTATGGTTTCCCTCAGTTATGCCTGTAATCACTTCCTTTTTTGAACCTCATGGTGTACAGGGTTTGTGTAACCTCTTCTTTGAACTTCATAGTACTTGATTCATTCTTCTAATATGGCACTTATCTTCCAAGCTTGTTTTGAGGGGTTGTGGCAGAAATAGGTTGTATTTATTCTGGAATATCAACTAGTGAAGGTTACATGGAATGTATGTTTTGTCATGGGGAAAGGTAGAATCTCTGATTTGAAAAGTGTATTTGTATTATGTTGTAGAAAGCTTTGGATACTCTGCTCATAATGTTGAATTTTATTATATAGGCAACAGGAAGCTAAGACCAACCCTTCCTGCTTTTTCTTGTCTATCTTTATTACTGGTATCCCTGTCTGTCTCATCAAATGCAAAGCCCCTAAGGTGGAAGCATACTTGGGTTATTAAAGGACTAGCAGTGGCCAGATAATATAGAGCAGTGGTTTTCAGGGTATGGTTCTTAGATCAGCAGAATCTACATTACCTGGAAATTTCTTAGAAGTGCAGGTCCCCTCCCAGATCCGAATCAGAAATTCTGAGGGTGAGGTCTAGCAATCAATATTTTAACATGCCCATTAGATGATTCTGATATGCTAACACTGAAGCCTAGGTACATCAGAATTAGAATTATTATGCATGAAGTTCTTGTTAAAACACAAATTGGGGCCTGAGAATTTGCATTTCTAGGAAGTTCAGAGGTGATGCTATTGCTACTTGGTCCATGTTGGGAGTCATTTTTGTTGGTTATCATAAAGCTCTTTGATTGTTACTCTGAGTCAGAAAGTCCTTAGGGGTTTTTGAGTAGAGAAGTCACATGATTTTATGTACATTTTCAAAGGCTCACTCTGGCTGCTGTATTGAGAATTTGGTGAAAAATGCAAGGTTGGGAGCAGACAGACCATGTAGGAGGTTGTTGGAATAATTCAGGCAAGAGATGATGGTTTGGATCAGGGTGGTAATGATGGAATTGGTGAGAGTGGTTGGGTTCTAGAGATATTTTGACTGCAGAGCTGGCAAAATTGGTGATGGATTTGATTTCAGATATGAGTGAGAGGAGGAGGAAAGGTCAAGTATGAACCAAGGTGGTAGCAATGGTGAGAATGGAAATGCTAGAGATGCTATACAGTTCCCTACTTAAGAAAGGAAGGGCAGAAGGGAAAGTTTTAATACTAATTAATTATGTACTGTATGCTATACTGCACCATGATTATTCCTTCCCATTTTAAAGGTGGTAAAACTGAGGTTCAGAGAAGTTTAGCAGTCTGCCCATGGTCACACAGTAGTAAAGTAGCAGAACCTGAATTCATGTTATGCCTATCTAATTCCAAGAAAATGCCTTCTTACTGTTGCCATACAGGCTTAGGAATAGCCCTCCCAGTCCTTTAAGCCTTTATGAATTCTCTCCACTTTTCTAGTTGGTTTCAGTGGATTGAATTTCAGATGGTTTCTGAATTAAGCAAGCATGTCTTTTTTGTAGGTGGCTTTACATAAGTGGTCCAAAGCTTTAAAAGTTTGTGGTTGAAGATATAGATTAGGGAGTGTTTTATACAAAGGTAGTAACTGAAACTGTTATAGTGGATGTGCTACCAGAGGACAAGAGCTTATAGAGAAATTTTGCTTTTACTGAATCTGGGATTTTACCAAGTTTATAAATTTGTCAGAACCTAGAGGAACTGGTAGGATTATATTTATATATATATTTTACAGTTTTCAGAGTTCTATGTATGTCAGATAAGTTAAAAATTACAGGTTTTCAAAACCTTGCCTTATTAAACTACTTTTTAGTATTTTTTTTGAAAATTGTATCATATGAGTAGTCTACGTTTTCTTACCCATTTATCTTTTAGGGTTGTAAGAACTGTGCTGTTGTTGAATTCTTCAGAGAATTGGGAATCTTGTGGAAGAGGGTAATCTCCCTCTTTAGAAAAGAAGACAGTTACTTTCTCCATATATTGAGCACATTAGTGTTTGGGAGCCTAGATGATGGCACATTGCTTTGGTATCCTCTCAAGGGGTACAGGATATAGATAATTGTATGACATTTGTGAGATATTGGATACATTCATATGGATGTTTACAGCAGTTTTATTTTCTTATGCAGTTATCATTCTGACTTACAAATCTTAGTTCATTGTGTTTGAAAACTTAGGTAATAATTTCAAGATGCCAGGACGTTCCAATTCCAATTCAGGTTCAACTGGTTTCATATCCTTCAGCGGTGTAGAATCTGCTCTCTCCTCCTTAAAAAACTTCCAAGCCTGTATCAACTCTGGAATGGACACAGCTTCTAGTGTTGCTTTGGATATTGTGCAAACTCAGAGTAAGTAATACTTAAAACTTATTTCTTTTGTGTCTACTTTGGGGTAACACTGGTGATATTACTCTAAGGATGCCTGTTGAATATCCTTGGGACAATCATTTAATCCCTGGGCATCTGTTTTCTTATCTTGTTCTACATAGCAGTGTACTAAGGGTGAAATGAAATTGACTCATTCATGTGTGTTCAAACAGTTATGTTCCACTAGAAACTGCACTAGAAATTTATGGGCAAAGACATGAAGGTTCCTGACCTTAAGGAGCATACAGTCTAATCTAAGGTGTGTGATATTTGTGAATGTTAAGGTATATAAATGCATTATGGTATTGTTATTATCCAGTAGTTTAACTATACTTTGGTTGTGCTTGATTTCTCAATAGATAGGTTAAGCCTATGCTATGGAGACCAGCAAAGGAAGGCCTCTACAATGAGAAAAATTCAACTTTGATGAAATTTACCTACATTTTTTAATCAGAAGATCTATAAAGATCTTTTAAGTTGCCGGAGGGTCCAGTAGATGAGGAAACCATGTTGGAGAGCTTCTTGATTTTTTTCTTTGTATATTGCTTTTCTTCCTATTACTCTGGAGCTATAGGGCAGAAAGACTTCAGTTATTATGGTCAGGCAGTTAATTGGATGTGGAACTATGCTAAAGTATGGTGGTGATGATGATGATGGTCATGATGCTAAAGATAATAATAGCTGACTTTAGTACGTACTTACTGTGTGTTAGGTACAGTGCTATTTTTACATGTGATATCTCATTTGATCCTAACGGTAATCTTGTGAAGGGGGAACTACTGTTGTCTTCACTTTATACATGAGAAAACTGAGGCTTAATAAAGTTAAATACTTTCCATAATGTCACAAAATTAGTGGTTAAGTAGGGATTTGAGCATAAGCAGTCTGCCCATTATACTTTATCAAAAATGTATTGTGCAAGTCTAATGGCATTTGCAGTCAAATAACATTTAGTGGCATTTAACTCAGAAAATTTTGGTTGTTTTGTTGAGGATGATGTCACGTGATTTTTTTTTTTTTTAATGAAGGAAAATGAAGTTGCATCCTTTTTCTGAAACATCCTGTCAGTTTTTGTCCTATTCTGCTAGTGAAGTTCACAACGACTTACCTTGGAAGTTCTTGAGTTCTGAAACCAGACACTGCACTTTATTAGTTTTAGTGTCTTCTGTTTGTAAGGATGGAATTGAATCTGTTCATGGAGGGAAGGAGCTGGGACCTTTGGGGGTCATTGTACTGACCCTCGACTGCCTATTTCTATGTTTGTTATCATGGCAGGAAAACAAACCCTTATTTGACTAAGTAACAGCCATCAGGTTTGCTCTTCTTTGCAGCCATTTGCAGTCCTGACTGACAGAAGTGATACAGCAATTTGATTGAATGATAGTCTGTTCTTTCATGTGTCCAAAATTTGTTTTCTGGTTAAGAATGATCACCTTTTTAGATCTGATTCCTTTTCTTCTGACTTTAGTCCCCACCCAGGCAAGAAGCAAAGTTTTCACTCTGTAGACTGTTACTTCAGAGTTAATTAAAGAATGACCATCAGATTGAAAAATTATGTCGTCATGGATATTGTTGTCCTCATGAATAATTGACCTTGCATATTTGCAAATATAAAGCATTTAGTGAGAGAATAGTTATGGGTCTGGGGGCTTTAGGGGTAATATTCTACTTTTACTCCTGAATAAGACATTCTTAAATCTAAAAGTTTATTAAATATGGAAAATAATAAAACCAAAAAATTATGATCACTCATAACCCTATCACCCATCACCTTATTTTACAGAAAGGGATAATAATTTTGCTTAAATCTTTTACATTAAAAATGTTTTGAAAATTCCTTAATGATTTCATATGCAAGTACAACCAACCTGATATTTTCAAGGCTTATTTTCTTATTTTTCATTATGTTGTAATGTATTTCTCCATTAGAGAATTGCTTCTTGTTATTAGGACTCTAGTTAAATAGGGGAGGTTTCTTTTTGGCCTTCCTCCTGTACTTTATTTCATAAGTATCTTATTGAATAGGAGTAATTAGAAGTGGGTGATTTCTAGTGGTGGTGGCGGCTACAGTGATAATAAAAATAATAATAACCATAAGAAGCCAATGTTTGTATTTCCTATATATCACTTTTATAACTGGAGCCAATTATAAAAGCAAAATATTATGACTTAAATAAGTGAAGAATATTGAAAATATGTACTTAATTATGCTATCTGTAGCACTAAAAGTATAAAGGCATTGCCTACACCAGGATGTGGAAAAAAGGGAACCCTTGTCCACTATGAGTGGGAATGTAAATTAGTACAATCATTATGGAAAACAGTATGGAGGTTCCTTAAAAAATTAAAAATAGAACTGCCATATGATCCTGCAATCCCACTGCTAGGTATATATCCAAAAGAATTGGAATCAGTATGTTGAAGAGATATTTGCACTCCCATGTTTATTGCAGCATTATTCACAATAGCCAAGATATGGAAGCAACTTAAGTGTGCATCACCAGATGAATGGATAAAGACAATGTAGTACACATACATAACAGAATACTATCCAGCCTCAAAAATGAAGGAAATCCTGTCACTTGAGACAAATTGGATAAACCTGGAGGACATTATACTTAGTGAAATAAACCAGGCACAGAAAGACAAATACTGCACGGTCTCATGTGTTGAATCTAAAAAAGTTAAACTCAGACGCAGAGTAGAATAGTGATTACCAAGAGGTGGGGAGGGTGAGGAGATTTGGGAAATATTGGTCAAAGGGTATAAAATTTCAGTTAGGGGGAGTAAGTTTAAGAGATCTGTTGTACAACATGGTGACTATAGTTAATAACAATGCATTGTATACTTTTAAATTGCTAAGAGAGTAGATTTTAAGTGTTCTCACCACAGGTAACTGATAAGTATGTGAGATAATACAAATGTATAATTAGCTTGGTTTAATCATTCCACAATATATACATATTTCAAAACATGCTGTACACCATAAATATATGATTATATTTGTCAATTAAAAATAAATTAAAAATGAATATTCATATATTTATAATAAAAAAAGCAAAGGGGGGAGGGGAAAGACCGTGCCTACAGAATGTCACAAATCCGGCTCTAGAAAAACTCAGTTCTTTTTTGCTGATATCTTTGTGTTTATTCATTCATTGTAGTGGCATCTTTGTAGACTCTATAGTTAATTGGGTGAAAAAAGTTTCTGGTGAGAAATGAATTTTTGGAAGAGGAGATTAAAGTGTGTTAATAAAAAGAATCACAAGGAAAAATTTCACAATGATATGGATTAGGACCTGAACATGATAAAATTTAAACCAGACTTTTAACATCAGTTTAGGCCTGCAAAAAGATTTGCAAGAATAAATTAATATTCTTTTTATCCATCCTCTCCTTTCCCATCAGCAGTATTCACTATGTTCATATTGATGATGTTAATATCATTTTATTACTGAAAGGAACCCTAGTGGTTAGGCAATCTCTAATGAATACTTTTACCCACTGGTTCTTCAGGGAATGGGAGCTTTTCAGAGCAAGTGAGGTTTGGACAGAGAGTGGAGGAGTGAGGTAGCGGTTGGGTAGTGTGATGGCTCTCCTATGAGTTTGGTAGGATTCTCCTCCCTTTGGTTGTGAACCAAAATGAGTAAATTCCCTCTGTTATTAAGATTAAATCTAACAAAATTTAGACTTGTTTTCAGATTATATGCTCAAGAAGCCACCTATAAACACATGATCTGAAAATGTGAGCGTAAGCATCTTGCCTGGCATATTTAGGCCTTTGGGATTTAGAATTGCAACGCGTCCCTCATCCCACTTCTTTCAGAATCTCTAACCTCCTTCTCTGCTTTATATTTTTCCCTACTACTTAACACTACCTTGCCTTCTAACATACTGTATAGTTGGTTTATTATTATTATTTATCACTTGTCTATGCCTTCACTGTAAGCTCTGTGATGGCAGGGGTTTTTGTCAGTGCCCTTTCCCCCTGCTATTGCCTGTATATACCTGGTACATAGTAAGCACTCAGTAAATGACTGAACATGCTTAAAACCTACGAAGACAGTTACTATAAAAATTTCTCCTGATTGTTTAACTCATTTATTGATATATACCCATGTCTATATCTAGAGATTGTATATAATACTCCATCCATGCATATATCCCATCCATATCCACATGTTCATATATACATGCATACATACACAGCAGTGGCTGATTTTGCCCTCCTGAGTCCTTTGGCAATGTCCAGAGACCTTTCTGCTTGTCACAACTCAGGGGTGGGGAGCATGTGTGCAATTGGCCTCTACTGACCTCTAGGTATTCAGATGTTACTAAGCATCCTGCAATGAATGGGTGAGCCCCTGCACAACAAAGAACTATCCAGCCTGCAGTAGTGGTGAGGTTGAGAAACTCTGATATACGCACTAATGTACAAACATATACATATACACACATATTAATTAACTGTGGTAAAAAAAATTATCTTCCACTTAGAGAATTTTTGAAATTTAGAAGTAGAAAGCATAGGCATACTACTAAGGGTTCTTTGGGTAAATGAGACCTGGACTTTTATTGTTCTTTTTGCCGACAATTAAGGCTTTTCCTTGTTTTCAGGGGTGATAGTATTCTTCACATTCCCCTTATATTTTATATTTCTTTATGTGTTCTATTATTCTAGCTGGACTGTAGGTCCTTGAGTGTAGGATTCATGTGTAGCTATCCTCATGCCTCCTGCTGTTAGAGCCTGGCACTATACTTTGCATGTTTTAGGTTCTTTGTAAATGCTTATTGAGTGAATCAGTCAATCAAGTAATTAAGGAATTTGAGTGTTGGGTTGTAGGGCCATGGTAGGAGTTTTGATTCTATTCATGGAAATGAGCAAATGTCACAAATTAGCCTCATTCCAACAACTGGAGAGCTGATTGTTAAGCAGTTACCAACATACTACTGGGTATATGTCATACTGGAGCAATTGCCTTGGTAGGTATGTTTGGTAAAAGGCTCTAAAGGTTACAAAAGCCTATATATTGGAGGAGCTTCAGGGTTATCTTCATCCTCCACCAGTGAGATTCCATGACATTGATTTATATCTTGGAAATATGTGTGAGATGTTCCCATTAAATCTGTCATGTCCATAGTATATTGTTTAGTCTTGACCTGGGAGATGCCTCCTGATGCAACCATTTACAAAAGTTTTGATGTAGGTGAAGAAAAGGAAGCTGCCATAGCCTATGATAATAGGCAGATCCTGTGAAATAAAGGTGCATGTGGTGAAAATCACAGAACGAAGTCAGTATCCTTATTACTCCACAGATGTGGAATGAGGCTCATTGAGTGGAAATAAGCTATCACAGGGCACACACTCAAGTTGCAGCCTGGGAATTTGAACTTGAACCCAATTTGCCTGACTCCAGCCCCCTTTCTTCCCTCTTTGTGATAACTATCAATGGATGGCGGTAATCCTTAATAGCTGTTAGTGATGTGTCAGGCATTTTTTAGATATATTTTTCCCAGTTCTTATTGCAATTATATGAGGTTTGTAATTTTACTTCTATTTTACAAATGTGAAAACTTAAAACTCAAAAAGCTAATTATTTTTTGACCAAGGTCACAGAGCTAATGAATGGCAGAGCATTTGAATTGGCAAAGCGGTATGGCACTTAGGCCCATATACTGCTCAACAAAAATCCTTCTGTGTAATGACAGTGACAACAAGAAAAATTAATTTTAAAAAATCAGATCAATTTTTTTTAGTGTGAAAAAAATTCTTATTATTTATATTTTACCTGACCTATCTTTCTGTGACTTATTTTTACTTGCTTGTGTGTAGAGGGAAATTTTGAAAAGAAAAAAGGAAAGAAGAGTTTTGTGAGAAACTCATCCTATTATGGGTAGTTGCTCTTACACAATGTTAGAATTAAATTGTGTGTGTGTCTAAGTTTATGTTTCGAAAAGACAAAATAAAAACTTAGTCAATAGAGCAAGTCTTTGAAATTCCTTAACATACTTATGTCATTGGTAGTAATGTCTGTGATGTTACCTATCATAGAGCTTGGATTTGCAAGGTTAGCTTTTACAGAGTTATTTAGTTTCTCCTAAGTGATAGGTTTGCAGTTTGAGCCACAGCCTGAGGCGTGGTACTTAATTATGACTGTATGGACCGATGGCAATACCGGGGATGTATCTCTTGAACCAGTTTTTTTTTTTTTTAACTTCAAGTAGATAACTCTTTATGCATAAATAGATACTTATTAAAATTCAGATGTTTTCAAAGAAGGGCATAACATCAAGCTGAATTTAAAGAAATGCAAACATCTAAATACATTATGTGACTTCTCTTTCTGAACTCTTATTTCAAGTTACTGTTTAATGACATGGAGTTCTCCTCTAAGACCTAAATGGAAAAGAAACAATTTCAAGGCTTCATCAGACCTGCTTTTCTCTTGGTTACTTTATAACATAGTTGCACAGAGCAGCAGTATACTGTGAACTTGGAGTGGTGTCTGTTATCATTAGAATAGATGACCCTTAATTTTAAAGATTATGAATATTTAACCTCTTTGACTTTTCTTGTTGCCCAGGTTAGTGCCCCTTCCTCTTAAGATGCAGTAATATGCCATATCCTGATATCCTGATACAAGTTAATGCTTTTTCTTTGTTCCATGGGGCTTTTTTTGTTGTTGTCAACGCCTCTGGTTTTCCCTTTCAACTGGGTTTCCTGAGGACAAGGATCTCAGGGTGTTCGTCTGATATCTTAAGAGGCTGGGACTCATTTAATGTTGAATCCATATATAAATGTGTTAGTAAATGGCTTTTAAGACTGTTCCCTTAACACAAATATTTGGATCCATAATGTAGAAAGTTGCTTTCCAGAATTAAAAAATAAGCCCTTTTGTTAACTTATGAACCTAGTTTTTTAAGACTTTGCACTTAATTTTTGTGTATGGACTATCTAGGCTGGAGGTTCTCAAACTTGAGAGTGCATCAGAATCACTTAGAGGGTTTGATGAAACACAGATTGCTGGGCCCTGCAACTTGAGTTTCAGTAGGTCTGGAATGAGTCCAGGAATTTGCATTTCTTACAGGTTCCCAGGTGATGCTGATGCTGCTGGCCCAGGGATCACGTTTGAAGAACCCCACTTCTAGTCATTATATCCCACTTGGTAGGAAGCATGTGCCACTAGGTGGCACCAGAACACTTTTTTTGAGGTTAGGCATCGGTCTTGACCGGTGTTTATTAATTGTACAGTTTAAAACGATTATATGAAAGATATAATCATTAAATATTGGACTTTGGAGCCTGAATTATTCCATATACATAAGAAATAAAATTGTGTTGATTTTGTTAGAACAGAGAAATTATAGGACTATTAAGATTACGTTTTAAGATCAACTCTTGTAGGAATGAGGCATCCTTGCTGGTTTCATTTTCAGTTATCCAGGTTATTCAGTTTCATTTATCAGTGATCAATGCAGGTAATGTTACAAAATAGAAATATATATCTTATATGAATCACAAGTACAAATAGTATTTATTCTTGTTAATTTATCTTGATTTTATTGTTGATTATATTTTAAAACCACTTTAAAAAGATTTATACATATTGTTCATGTAAATTTCTTATAATTTTGTCCTTCTACTACTGGACCTTAAAAAGTGTGAAATGTGCTTTCCTTTCCTATTGGTTTCCTTAGTAGTTTCTTTTTTAAGAGCTATTGAGAGGAAAGTTTTGGCTGCTGTTTACCTCACCTCACCTCGCCTCACCTCCTGTTACCGTGAAATCTCACTCCATAAATTTCCAGTCATTCCAGCACCTCCAGGTTTTCTTTCTTCCACTGACAGGAACAACCTGAGAGCTGGCATAGTTTCTCCACGTGGTGGCGTGTATGGAAATAATTGCTTGCTGTGTTCTCCTGTTTGCTAAGCTCTCCCATTCACATTAGGATGTCACTTTTTGAAATAGTAAATGAGTCACTTTTTAGTTTTTAAAACAGAGTATGTATAGTATCTGAATACCATCTGGATTTTTCCAGACTCCTGAGAATAATCTTTCTATTAATTCTGCTTTTTTATCTTTGGAGCAGAGGCTTGGGTTAGGTTTCAGTGATCTAACAGGATATGAAAATGACTACCACAGAACAAACTGAATTGGAGTCACTCAATCAGATTAAAAAATTAGACTAGCATTTTGTTATGTATCTTTGATCACTGGAAAGAATTGAGACTACTTTAATGCTGAACAAAGATGACAACTGATGGTGGAAGTGGAACAGACTTCAGGATCATTTTTGAAACATCAGGCTCCTTTTTAAAAAGACATAAAATTTTATGTCTTGCGGTATAAGCAGAAAGGAGCTTTTAGTACGCTGGCGTTTTACATATTTGAAACCAATTTGATTATTCTAAGAAAGATTATATTATCCAGACCTATTCTTCCTCCTTCTTTGTGTACTTCACAAATGAAATTATATATTTGTGTTATACATAAATGTAAAGTATTATTTGTATATAGCAGTACTGTCCAATTAAATTGTAGTGTTAGCCACATGTGTCATTTAAAATTTTCTGCTGTCCTCATTACAAAAGGTAAGAAGAAAGAGGAGAAATTAATTTTAGTATTTTATTTAAGCCAATATATCTAAAATATTATTTCAACATAATCTGTAAATTACTAATGAGTTATTTTGACTTTTTTGGTATTAAAATCAGAATGTTACAGTGCATCTCAATCTGGACTAGCCACATTTTACATACCTAATAGCCGGGTGTGGCAAATGGCTACTGGATTAGACAATGGCAGATACATAGGTTATTTCACCTTTCAGTGACTCTATCAGAGAAGGGCAAGAAATTGTAGGGGCAGTTAAATCAATTAGTTTTGCAACTTTTTAGCCATTTTGGTGAGTATTCAAATCAAACTATTTGGTAAAACGAGATATTATTTGTTGATTTCTTTTATAGTTGTCACTTCTCTACCACTGGTGTGATTGGTATTTTAAAACATAAAATACCAATTAAAAAATTGTTTAGCCAGTTTAAAATGACGTACTTCTGGTGATCCTATTAATATTTACTTCTGTTTAAAATGTCATATGATAAATTGAATCCACATCTACAATACTTTCACATTTTGTAGCTGATGTGGTAAATTAGTTTCTTATGGTATTGAGCAAGCCAAAGAGGTTAAGCCTCTTAACTTCAGCAGCCAGAATACTGTACTCTAGTTTCTGTAAACAATTAGGCCTGTCAGCAATTGACCTTGGAAATGCTAATTTGCTTGTCCCTGGGTGTTGCCTAAGGCACTGGCTTTCTCTCTGTGGGTGGGAGTTATGAACCTAGTTTGGAGAAAACTAGAGGCATTTGGGGCAAGCTCCAAACAGATGTACTTTTTGCTTCATTTTTGCATGTGACCAAGTTGCAAGAGGCATGTTGTTTGCATGAATTTCTTTGAAGGCTTTGTAGAATCAGATGCTATCCTCTGTAAGCCTCTTGCCTTTGTTCACATGATTTCCTCTCCCTAGAATGCCTTTTCCCTGTTCAGTGTTTAGAGGGTACCTATTCGACTTTCAAGGCTAAGTTCATCTTTCTTTGGTAGGCATTCTTCTCCCACCCAGGCCAAACTGATCTCTTCTTTGGTTCCTCCATGTTTGCTGTGTATTCATCATCTAAATCATAGAGCACTTCTTTGCATTCAATTGTTTATAAGTGTGCATTCCCACCACTAGATAAGGGGGTTTGAAAAGGCCAGTTAATAATATCCTGTTTCCCAGCCACGTTGTGGTCCTGTGTTCCATACTGTCTCTATTACACTACCCAACTCTGCCATTTTTACTGAAATGGGTGTAATGCAGCCAGTAGCAGACTGCACTTTACTGGTCATTGTTCAGATAAAAGTCATTCTATGATAGTCTCTTCTTATATCTGTAAGGCTAAGAATGGGTTAAAATTTTACAAAATCAAAATATAAAGTGATACCTGCAAAGGGTCTATGGAGAAGATAGCAGCAATGGTTCTTGCAAAGAATATTTTTACTGGCCAATTCATTAAATTACTGGTAGAAAATAAAGTTTTCCAAAGAGCATGATATGAGCCTTGACAGTTTCCATATCATGGATTGCTGAAAAATCTAACTTGTCAAGTTCTCCTACAGTCAGGTATATATATTCAAGTTCATGTGTTTTAATTTCCTCCTTTCCAAAAGCCCTTTATGTTTTCCAAAGTTAGTTTCACAGTATTTACTAAGTACCTATTATCTGATGAGCGCTATGCTAGAAATGTAAAGATATGAAGATATTTCAACAAATTCATAGATCTTGTTACAGATATTTTCTCTCTTAACAATCCTATGAAAATGAGAGAGATATTTGGCAGATGAGAGAGCTGAAGCTCAGAAGGGTTAAGTGACTTGCTTGAAGTCACAAAGTTTAGTTTGACTGGGATGCTCCTCAAATCCAGAATAGCCTCTGCCATGCTAAACTACACACTAATTTGCATGCACGCATACACATCTACTCTCTTTTTCTCTCGTACATCCTGTGTATGTCAACA
This sequence comes from Cheirogaleus medius, assembly GCA_008086735.1. Lineage (NCBI taxonomy): Eukaryota > Metazoa > Chordata > Mammalia > Primates > Cheirogaleidae > Cheirogaleus > Cheirogaleus medius. The sequence continues at coordinate 63,718,380 of VBSM01001124.1, forward strand.
TGTCCTCTGCTAGTCCCATTTGTCTTTATATACTGTAGAGCTATTAAGTTTGATACATTAAGTAAAGAATCTCTCATTATGGGATGCAATTTTGCTGTAATGAAATTTATTTCAGCAGAGAATTAATTTAGTGTTTAATCACCTTAAATTCTTCTTAATGGAATTTTACTTATTGTAGCCTAGTTTTAAAAAAATCCTTCCAGTTAATTACCTCCTCTGAACTCTATTAGTTTTTTAATCCTTTTGTTTGGTGACTTTGTTAAAATAATAACTTTCTTGGCGTATAATTCACACATTAAAAGTATACAGTTTGGTGGTTTTTAGAATATTCACAGACATGTGCAACCATCAAGAAAAGAAACTCTGTGCCTTTTAGCTATCACCTTCCTATTTCCCCATATCTCCCATTCCTAAGGAGCCACTAGTTTATAGATTTGCCTATTCTGGACGTTTCATATATTAATAAATGGAATCATGTAACATCTGCTCCTTTTTGTCTGGCTTCTTTCACTTAACATAACGTTTTCAATGTTCATTCGTGTTATAGCATGTTTCAGTCAGTACTGCATTCCTTTTTATAGCTGAGTAATATTCTACTATATGGATATGCCACATTTTGTGTATCTATTAGTTGATGGACATTGAGTTGTTATTAATAAATTATTATTTGGATATTAATAAATGTTGCTGTGAGCATTTATGTACAAGTTAGTATCTCATTGTGGTTTTGTTTTTGCATTCCCTGATGAGCTAATGATATCTTGTGCTCAGTAACCATTTGAATATCTTTGGAGAAATGTCTATTCAGATGCTTTGCCCATTTTTAAATTCAGTTGTATGAGTTCTTTATATATTCTGGATACAATCTTTTATCAAATATATGATTTGTAAATATTTTGTCCCATTGCGTGTGTTTTCCTTTTACTTTCTTGATAGTGTTTTTTTTAAGCATAGAAGTTTTTAATTTTGATGAAGTCCAATTATCTGGTTTTTTTTTTTCTTTTGTTGCTCATGCTTTTGGTATGATAGCTAAGAATCCATTGCTAAATCTAAGTTATGCGGATTTACCCCTGGTTTTTTCCTAAGAGCTATATAGTTTTAGCTGTTACATTTAGATCCATTTTGAGTTAATTTTTGCATATGGTTTAAGTTTAGAGTCCAATTTCATTCTTCCGCATGTGGTCATCTAGTTGCCCCAACACCATTCTTTCCCTGTAGAATGGCCTTGGTCACATGTTGAAATCTGTTGACCAAAGACACAAAAGTTTGTTTTTAGACTCTCAATTCTGTTCCATTGGTGGAATTCCAAATGACTTTCCTTATGCCTGTACCACAGTGTCTTGTTGTTATTGTTTGTAGTAAGTTTTGAAGTTGGGAGTCCAGCAACTTTGTTCTTCTTTTTCAATACTGTTTTGGGTATTTAGGGTCCCTTGCAATCCTGTGTGATTTTTAGGCTCAGCTTATCAGTTGCTACAGCCAGCTGGGATTCTGAGGGGATTAAATGAATCTGTAGGTCAGTCTAGGGGAGTATTACCATTTTAACATTTTTTTCCCATTTATTTAGATGTTTTAAAATTTCTTTCAGCAATGTTTTGTAGTTTTCCAATATAAATTTTATACTTATTTTGTTAAATTTATTCATAAACATGTTATTCTTTTTGATGCTATTGTAAATGGAATTGTTTTCTTAAGATTGTTCATTGTTGCCTGGCACATTGGCTCATGCCTGTAATCCTAGCACTCTGGGAGGCCAAGGCAGGAGGATTGCTTGAGCTCAGGAGTTCGAGACCCCCCTGAACAAGAGTGAGATCCTGTCTCTACTAAAAATAGATTTTAAAAAAAATTAGGTGGGCAACTGAAAATGGAAAAAATTAGCTGGACGTGGTGGTGTGCGCCTATAGTCCCAGCTTGGGAGGCTGAGGCAGAATAATCACCTGAGCCCAGGAGTTTGAGGTTGCTATTAGCTAGGGTGATGCCACAACACTCTAGCCCAGGCAACAGAGTGGGATTCTGTCTCAAAAAAAAAAACAAAAAAAAAAAAACAGAGATTGTTTGTTACAAGTATATAAAAATATGATAGATTTTTATATGTTAATCTGTATCCTATAACCTGCCGAACTTGTTTATTAGTCCCAGGTTTTTTTTTGTTTTTTTTTAGTGGATTCTTCAGGATTTTCTGTATATAAAATCATGTCATCTGTGAATGGAAATAGTTTTATTTCTTCCTTTCCAATCTGGATGCCTTTTATTTACTTTTCTTGCCTAATTGCCCTGGATAGAACCTGCAGTACAATGCTGAATAGAAGTGGTGAGAGTGGACATCCTTATCTTCTTAATGATCTTAGGGCAGCAGCATGCAGTCTTTCATTATTAAGTATAGTGTTAGCTGGAGAATTCTTTTCCTCCTGCAGTGCCCTTTTAACGACTTCTATTGAGAAAGCTTAACATCATGTTCACTGAAAGGAAAAAATGCTTAAAGCAATCTCATCCGTTATCATAGAGTATGTATTGAATGATAAATTTTGAGCTTAGAAGCAATTAATTGATAACTGGAACAGCACACAATAAAGCACGTGGGATAAATCTGTAAAGGTGCTGTGATAGGAACCTATTTACAGGAAACAGTGAGGACATCACACTTGTTTTGGTTTTAAAGGGAATTAGTAGAAAAACAAAGTGTATATCTTACCATTAGGATAGGGAATTACACCGAGAATGTGTGTTGAGGTCTGGGGGAGTACATGATAGTAAGGGCCATGTGTGTTTGTGGGACAAGGGAACATCATCTTATTAGGGAAAAAAGACATTTATGATATGATTTAAGAAGCAGAAATGTGTTCTAGTTTAAGAAAAATTAGTATGGGATTTAATTTCAAGCAAAAAAAGATCAGTGCTCCTGTGGGATTGACTAAAATAGACATTTAAACCAGTTAACAAAGAAAGATTATGTAATGTGTTACATAGAAGATGCTGTTTTTGTTAGTGCTCTCTCTATATTCACTTGGAATGGAGCCTTCCAGAGTTCTTAGGTAGTTTTGGAGTTTGTTGAGTTTGCAAAGAATTACCCTGTATCTGCTCTATCTTTGTTTTCTCAGTGTCAAGCTTATGAGGGTTTTTGGGTCTTGGCTGAAGCTTAATACAAGTTGAGTATCCCTTATCTGAAATGTTTGGAATCAGAAATGTTTCTAATTTCAGATTTTGGAATATTTACATATACACAATGAGATATCTTAGGGATGGGACCCAAGTTTAAGTATGAAATTCATTTATGTTTCATATATACCTTATATACCTACCCTGAAGGTAATTTTATATAATAATTTTAAATATGAAACCATGAAACCAAGTTTGTATTAGGTACTTATGTGTGGAATTTTCCACTTGTAGCATCATGTCAGTGCTCAAAAAGTTTTAGACTTTGGAGCATTTTGGATTTCAGCTTTTTGGATTAGGGATGCTCAACCTGTATTATAGCAGTGACTGAAATATACGTGGCCATTGTGAGCTGAGTAGAGGCTGGAGAGAATAGGAAAAAGCCAGAATAGTGGTGATAGTCTCTTATGAGTCAAATTAAGGAGCTTGGATATTATTTTAAGGTCAGTGGGGAGTTATTAAAAAGTTTTAAAATAGGAATAGCATAATATGTATTTTGCATTAATTCTCTGGCTATACTGTGGGAAATGGCTTCCTAGGAATGAGCCTGGGGATAGGTGGGCCAGTTGGGAGGTTGTTGCAATAGTCCTCAGGTATTTGGTAATAGTGACTTGGACTAGGAAGGTGGTAAGGGGTTGGTGAGAAGCAAGTAGATTCCTAAGAGACAAAGGAAGAGTAATTGATGAAACTTGATGGTTTTTTGAATGTGGAAATTGAGGAAAAGGGCGAAGTCCGCAGTGATACCCAGATTTCTGACCTAAGCATTCATGTTAATAGAGGTAGTATGTGACTTTGCTATTGCTGCTGAAACAAATAACCACAAACTTAGTGGCACAAAAAACAAAAAATTCAAAAGTCTCAATGCTTTCTCAACTCCTTTTGCAGTCTCTTTCACCTAATTTTGCAGTCTCTCCCCCTCTCTCCTTTTTGTTTTTTGTTTTTAAATAAACATGTAATTTTGGAATAATGTTAGATTTACAAACGTTGCAGATAGTACAGAGAGTTCCTGTATACCCTCATGCAGTTTCCTCAGTTGTTATTAATAAGATCATCTTAACAATACCATGGTACATTTGTCAAAACTAAGGAATAACATTGGTACATTACTATTGACTAAACTAAATAGTAAACTCCAGACTTTATTTGGATTTCGCTAATGTCCTTTTAAAGACATTGTCCAGTACTCTATCCAGTATGCCATGTTGCATTTAATTATCTCTTTAGTCGCTTATTAATTGGTTTCACTTTTTCTTGTTTTTTATAACCTTGATAGTTTTGAGGAATCCTGGTTAGATGTTTTGTAGAATATCCTGCAATTGGAATTTGTCTGATGTTTTTCTTATGATTAGACTGAGTTTATGGGTTTTTGGAAAGAAGACCACAGAAGTCAAGTGCCCTTCTCATCATATCATATGAGGGGCTACTTGTCATCAACATGACCAGCAATGCTAACGTTGATCACCTGGCCCCAATAGTGTTCGTCAGCTTTCTTTCATGGAAAGGTGCTTTTTTCTTCTTCTCCCTCTACATACTGTTTTTTGAAAGCAAGTCACTAACTCTGTCCACACTCTAGAGGAAAGAATTAAACTCCACCTCTTGGAGGGGTAAGTATCTACGTAAATTATTTGGAATTCTTCTTTAAATAATTGTTTTTTCCTGCTTCTACCCCTCTCCAGAATCAGCTATTTTTTCTAAGGAGCACTGGTTCTTTTTATTGGAAAATGATATTTAGAAATTAATATCTGGGCTCTGAGTGTGCTTGCCGCTATCAGAAACTGCTTCTAAACCCTTTCAGCAGATAGAAGTAGGAAGTATGTGTATGTATACTAACACTTACGTACACATGTATCTGTCATTTCTATATCCATCCATCTATATCTCTTTTAAGGTAAACATGTATTCATACTGGTGTCTTCAACTCTAATCTAGTACTACATGTTTAAATTCTAGTCTTTTCCCCTGCTCATTTGTAACTTCCCTCTCCAGCACTAAGAAACCTGTATCCCACCATCCATCATCCATTTGCTTATTTGTTTGACTCCAGTATACAGGTAAAGCAGTCTCAAAATTACTAACCTGTACCCCTGTGACAGACAACTGTATCAGCTAGCTTAGTGTTTATATATGGTTCTTTTTGTCTTTAGTCTTGCAGTTATCAGTCAAAACACCATTTCTGAGGTTACTTAGGTCAGTTCCCTTTCCCCCCATCCCCAGTGACATTTGTCATACATTAGTAATACAGTTGAATTCTTTTGTCATGGTCTGCATTCTATTCCAGGATCCCCTTGTCTCTAATTGTTGCTTCGTTGTTGTTCTTGTGTTTGTTATTGCTTTCTTTATTATTTTGTATAGATTAAAGTTCTTAGTGAGTTAAATTTATATGGGTTTTGATACATTGTAATCTCTTTTTAAAAATAGGTACATATTTTGAAAATTTATGCACTGAAGACATACTGGGGTGTTCGCCAGCAGCAATGTTGAAAGTGTAAGTTGCTGAGACAAGAATGGTGAATGAGGCCATGGTCAAATTTATAGGTCAGCAATCAGGTCTAAAGAATTTTCTGCTTTCAGAGGTCAAGATTAACTTATGTATCAGGAACCTTCAGTAGTCAAAAGCTTGGAGCTGCTTGGATTTAGAGGATTAGGCAGATCTCATATATAAGGCCAAGAATTGAGTTATATCACTACATCAGGATATAGATATAAAATGATGGCAAATGAAATCTAAATGAAAGGGCTACCTGTATAAGGTGTGCATGGTGGTCAGCCAACAGGTAGCTTGCAGTGAGTTCTAAAGTGAAAAACAAATGTTTAGAGATTATAAGTACTTGAGAGGAGGTATTATCTTTTTGAAACCCCTACAGAAATGTTTTTTAAGCTTCCATCCTCAACATCCTGCCTTAGAGGAATCTGGGATGTGAATTTTTAAAATGGAGAATTGGAGCTTCTGGCAGCAGAGCTCAGGAATCTGCATTTTAAACAAGCATCCCAAGTAATTCTGATACATTCTTAAGTTTGAGAACCTCAGTCCCTCATTTTGAATGATGAGGCAACTTGCACAAATAGGGGCATGCTGAGAGTTTCCTAAATAGAATTGAAGATGGGTTCTGAGAGAGATGACTGTGCAAGTAATATTAATAAAACTATCTAATGCTTATTAAATGCTTATTCTGTGCTGGGCTCTGTGCTAACTGCTCTGTGTCAATTATCTTATTTAATTTATATGAAGGAGATACTATTATTATCCTCTTTTAACAGAATATAGATAAAATTAAAGTTTGGAAAATGTAAGTAACTTGCCTAGCATCACAAAAAGTTCTTAAGATCCAGATTCAAACCCAGGCAGTCTGCCTCCAGAGCCCATGTTGTTAACGACATTGTGAAAGTTTAGCTTTTGGGGATTCATGCTATGCATTCCTATACTTTCACAGATAAATGAACTAATCCAAGAAAGAATAAGAGACTGTTAAAAATCTCACTGCCATTTTGGTGCTTTTGCAACTAAAAATATAAATGTGTTCATATTCTTCTGTGTTCAACTCTCTAGGAAGCAGTGTGATAGCAATGTTCTTGAATCCTAAGATGAGACATGTATCTTAAAACAATTTTTAAATAGTTAAAAATAGATACAATACTTAAAGAAAATAATTTGGCAATGTCACATGACTATAAAAGTATAGTACCATAGAGTATAAGAGAGAGATCATAGATTTATAGACCCTTACGCCTGAAATGGACTTTATAGATCATCTGTTCCAACTTTCTCATAAAAATGAGGAAACTGAGCCCCAGAAAGATTAAGTTATTAACCTAAAGTCTCAGAGTAAATTGACAGTCCTAGATATCCTGAATCAGTCTGATATCATTTCTACTTTCATTCTTCTTCTGTCTTCAGTATCTTTATGAAACAATTAAAACAGTTAGTAATTAGATTTTAAAAATCTATTCCATTTAGATGAACCTAATTAAAAGTTGTGCAGATGTTCACTAGAGAATGACAATTTGTAGATTAGAAGCAAATCTAGTAAATTTGGGAAGAATGTTGGGTACAGTTGCAAAAATAGATGTGAGTAAATGACTAAGTTATTTAAGTAGACAAGTTTCTTTTAAAACAAACACTTTTATGGAATGTATTATTTATGGGACTTTATATCCAGTTTTGATTTTCTAGCTTAATAAAGGCTTAAAATAATCTAGGACTATAAAAATGAGAAAACAGCTGGTTGAGTTCTAGATTTATTGAAAACATTGATTTGAAGTAACAGTTTCTCTTTGTCTTAAAATTCTGTGAATTCAGAAAGAATCTCAGAAAAAGCAATTTATGATTTTAAACTTTAATCATTAATACATTAGAGTAGTGGATCTCAAATTTTAACCATGAATCAGAATCACTTGGAGGATTTATTAAAATATTGCTGGGCGTGGTGGCTCACGCCTGTAATCCTAGCACTCTGGGAGGCGGAGGTGGGCGGATCGCTCAAGGTCAGGAGTTCGAAACCAGCTTGAGCGAGACCCCGTCTCTACTAAAAATATAAAGAAATTAATTGACCAACTAAAAAAAATATGTACAGAAAAAATTAGCCGGGCATGGTGGCGCATGCTTGTAGTCCCAGCTACTCGGAAGGCTGAGGCAGTAGGATCGCTTGAGCCCAGGAGATTGAGGTTGCTGTGAGCTAGGCTGACGCCACGACACTCACTCTAGCCTGGGCAAAAAAGTGAGACTCTGTCTCAAAACAAACAAAAAAAAATGTGTAGAAAAAATATAGATTGCTGGGTCCCACCCCAGAGTTTCAGATTCAGACCTGAGAATTTACATTTCTAACAAGTTTCCAGGTGATGCTGATGCTGCTGGTCTGGTGACCACACTTTGAGAACCACCAGATTAGAGAAAACAAATTATAATAAAAAAATTCTAGTGACTTAATTATAGACTAAAAGCTGGTTTCTTTGATATTTGTTACATAAACAATTTCTTTTTTTTTTGAGACAGAGTCTCACTCTGTTGCCCAGGCTAGAGTACCATGGCGTCATCCTAGCTCACAGCAACCTCAAACTCCTGGGCTCAGGCAATCCTCCTGCCTCAGCCTCCCGAGTAGCTGGGACTACAGGCATGTGCCACCATGCCCGGCTAATTTTTTTTATATATTTTTAGTTGGTGAATTAATTTCTCTCTTTTTTAGTAGAGATGGGGTCTCGCTCTTGCTCAGGCTGGTTTGTAACTCCTGACCTTGAGCGATCTCCCGCCTCGGCCTCCCAGAGTGCTAGGATTACAGGCGTGAGCCACTGCGACCGGCCTACATAAACAATTTCTATCGATGAATGTTTTCATACATTACAGAAAAAACCTGATGATGACATTGGCACATGATATTATGTAGTCCTTGTGAGTTAAAGATTAAATTGTATGAAGTGTTTAAATTATATTGCTGAATGTATTTTTTTATTATAGTAATATACTTATCTGAAAATTAGGGATGTGTAGAGTATGTTAAGGGAACTCTCCAGTCACTCCACATCCTTGTCAACACTTGGTTTGGGCAGTCTTTTTAATTTTAGCCATTCTAATAGATATGCAGTGGTATCTTATAGTGGTTTTAATTTGCATTTCCCTGGTGATCAATAAATTTGAATAACTTTTCATCTGTTTATTTGGCATTTACCTCTTTGGTGAAGTATCTTTTCAAATCTTGTTCCCATTTGCTATTTGACTTTTTTTAAAAAATTGCATTTTTAGGGTTTTTTATATATTCTGAATACAAATTATTTATCAGATATATGATTTGTGAGTATTTTCCCCGAGTCTATGCTCTTAACAGATACTCTTTTTTTTTTTTTTTTAAAGAGATGAAATCTTGCCATGTTGCCCAGGCTGGTCTTGAACTCCTGGCCTCAAGTGATCCTCCTGCCTCAGCCTCCCAAGTTGCTGGGATTACAGGCCTGAGCCACTGCACCCAGCTTCTTAATAGATTCTTTTGAAGAACAGAAGAATTTTGATGACATCTCGTTTATCAGTTTTTTCTCGTATGGATTATGCATTTGGTGTTGTAGCTAAGAAATCTGTGCCTAACCCAGTTTCCCAAAGATTTTTTTCTAAAAGTTTTATAGTTTTAGGTTTTGCATTTAAGCCTGTGATCCATTCTGACTAAATTTTTGTATATGGCACAAGATATGAGATATAGATAGAAGTTCTATATATTTTTTTGACATATGGATAGCCAATTGTCCCAGTACCATTTGTTGATGCGAGTATCTTTTCTCAGCTGAATTGCCTTTGTGCCTTTATCTAATCAGTTGCACATATATATATATTTCTGGACTCTATTCCACTGATCTTATTTTCTATCTTTATGCTAGTACCACACTATCTTGATTACTGAGGCTTTATAATAAATCTTAAAATCAGGTAGTGTTAGTTCTCCAACTTTGTCTTTTTCAAGGTTGTTTTGGCTATTTATTCTAGGTCGTTTGCATTTCTATATGAATGTTAGAATCAGCTTGTCAATTTCTACAAAGAAATCTTCTGAGATTTTGCTTGGTATTGTGTGCCTTGCAGCCTAGAAACTCTCTCAGGATACTAAGGTGGAGCAATTATAGGTCTCATTTTATATGCTTCCAGTCATTCTCCTTCTTTCTTCCTTGCATGATGTCTGGTGTCCTATGAACCTTTTTAAATTTTAAAAAAATTTTTTTGGTTGTTTCAGGCAGGAGAATAAATCTAGCCCTTCATCTTGGCCTGAAAGTAGAAGTATGCTAGGTTTTTGATAAACAAGAGAGTAACATCAGACTTGTACTTGAGAAAGAGAATTGGTGACAACATGGAAGAAGGATTAGAGGGAAAAGAGATTGAAAAAGAAAATCGCTAAGGAAGCAAATCAGTAATCTGAAGAAGAAACAATGAAGACTGAAATTAAGGCAGCTATAGTTGGAAAGGAGATAATAGTTGACTTTAGTAGGCTACATAGATCTTTATGACTAGTTGGATATGGAGGAGGCTAAGAGGGAGGATTCTAAGATGACTTTAGGTTTTAGGTCTGAACATATGATTTGGTTCTGTTTGGTTGCAGAGACTGGGTGCCTGCAGTGGGATGTGATGGATTGGAACCTCCCATTTTATAAATAGTACTGTAGTGTTATAATTGATACCGTGGAGTTCAGAACCAGTTACTCAGGGAATATTAATAGTTTTTTAATATCTTACTTTGCAGTTCATTATAATTGTCATCTAAAAACATATATTAGTGGGTGATTATTCCCATTAAAGAAATAGTTTACTTCACTCAACAAAGAGTTCTCTTAGAGGTTTCTAGTAGATTTATGTGCTTATGGATCAGTATTTTTTGATAGGAAGCTTTTAAAGAAGGGAAAACAGAAGCAGTCCTGGGTGGGAGTCCCTGTTGATTGACGTCAATTGAATTGAAACTAAAACATCTTAAAAATAAAGTAGTGAGAAAAATAAAAATGACCTTATAAAATCTGATATACATCTTTTCAGAAACTTGCACTATGTGGAGGTACAAATATAAGGAGATATGCTATATTGGATGGGATAAGTATTATGATATTTGTAGTAAATTATGATAGCTTATTTTCTGGAGTTGTCAGTGATTTAAATTTTAAAAGATTAGTTTGCCATTATTTTCATGAAATCAGATTTATTTTACTTTCCAAAAGTAATAAGCATAGAGATTATTCTCCAACAGATAGGAATAGGAAATAAAGTTGTTCCACTCCTTTTGTGATTATGACCCTTCCAATCTTTCCTTAAGGAAATGTTTCTTAGACCAAAATACTTCTCATTTAGACCAACATTTGAGAGTTAGGCAAGTAATGGAGATTACGGTCCCTGTCATTTCAGGTTTTACAGTCTAATAAACTTCTTATCAGATATCTTAGAACTTATGCTTATAGTTTTTGAGGACAGAATTTGTTTAATTAAACTATTCCTTCATTGACTTCCTATTTTAAAGTAGGCTGGCCCTATTTGTAATCTTTTTCCTGGTATAAATTTATTTAATGTAAGTATAGAGATATGCTGGCTTAAAGCAATTGCTATCCACATTGCATGCTTAAAGATCATTAGCCTTTTTTTGAGTAGCCATCTCATTTATGAACCTATTTGATATTTTTGTTCCTGATCTCCCTAGTTCTCTCCTGACTCCCTCTCCCTCTCCTCCCTCCCCCTTCTTTTTTTACTGGAATGATTGCCCTGGCACAGTAGAGATGCTTTCTATGCATAAATCTTAGGAGGGCATTTGATAAAGTCTTATGACATGGAAATGGTTATACCCAAAGGGTGGCAGTGATTAAGGTAGTTAGGAGAATGGCCTCTGTTATTTAATAGACTCTAATTTAATTCTTCTCTCTACAGGTCATTAGCTATATGACTTTAGTTCAACATACTTACCCTCTCTGAGCTTGGTTTTACTTTCATGAAATTGGGGATAATAATAGCATCTTCTTCCCAGAGCTATTATAGTAAGGATTAAATGAGATGATAAATTGCTTAGCAGAGTATCTGAGATGTAGTAAGTGCTCAATGAATGTTACTTATTATTTATTTAACTTGTTGAAAGAAAGCTAAGAAAGGTAAGGTTGTCAAATTTATGTGTTGTAGAAAATAGGGGAGGCTAGCTGATGAATTAGACGACAGATTGAAATTCAGAAAGACGTCTACCTCCTGAATGAAATGGAATGCCATATTTCAGAGTCATGAAATCAAAAGGCCTTTAAGTTTTGAATTTTAGATTGAAAAATTCAGTGGCACTAATATAGGAAGGGGAGGGGTCTTGCTTAATAGCAGTTTCTGTTGAAATATTTTTTTTAATTGACAAGGCCAACCTATTATCACAGAGGTACAAATGTAATAATAATATTATCATAGTCTTCATTGTTTAAACCATGCTATAATTATTGCTTTTTATTCTGGAGTCCATCTTTAAAATGATAAATGAAGCATATTTAAATGAAGGCAGGTCAACTTGGTTGGAGGAACTTGATTGTGATTTATCCTGGGAAGCAAAGATTTGCAGGGTAGGAAATATTTAACAGTCACCTTCAGATATTTGAAGGACTATGATCTGGAAGGGAATTGAGATTTTCTGTATGACACAGAAGGCAGCTCTTTTGTAGCTCTGGAGTAGAGGATCAGGGTTCAAGTTCTGCTTCTGATATTAACGTAGAATCAGTTAACTTCCCAGTACCTCAGTCTTTTCAACCATATAAAGCAGAGATTAAAATCACTGTGTATAGATGTTATGAGGTATAAATAAGTTAATGTATGTGAAAGACCAATTCAGATTTATTGTTGTCATTGCTTGGCACTGTTCTAGGGAGTTGCTGAATCAGCTCTGTCTTTGGAAGGACTCTAATAAATAGAAGCTGTTCAGTAGTGGAACAAGCTTTCACATCACACTAAGAGCCAAACAAAGTCCACATATTTATATCAGTGCTTTTTAGAAATTTTTACATGGAGCAGAAATTTATAAAAGCTTTTTAAGAGAAGATATCAGTGTTTACCTTATTCACTGCTCTCTCCAGGGCACCCAGCACAGTGCCAGGCACATGGTCTTTGCTTAGTAAATGTTTGTTGAATGAGTGAATGGAAGTTTTCCCACTAACACGCCTATTCCATTCTTTGTTTAGCATCACTCCTTTCTTGTTTTTTTTTTTTTAATATGGTGCATCTTGTTTTCTCATATGTTTGTTTGCCTTTATGTTGTTATTTTGAATGGATATTTTGACATTAAAATAGCCACTTGCTTTTCTTTCCCTTCATGTATACTTATTAAACACTAGGGCAGAGAGAGAGAGTATTGATATGATTTTCACTGTGAGACTTCCTGGCAGTAGTTTCTTCTAAGGTTTAGCCATTGTAAATTCCTTATTTCTGCTAATTCTATAAGCATTTTAATTTCTGTAGGTTTTTTTGGTTTTTTGTTTGTTTGTTTTTATGAGACAAGGTCTCTCTGTCAGCTAGATTAGAGTGCAGTGGCATGATCACAGCTTGCTGTAACCTTGAACTTCTGGGCTTAAGGGATCCTCCCATCTGAGCCTTCTGAGTTGCTGGGACTACAGGCATGTGCCACCACATCTGCCTAATTTTTTAATTTTTTGTAGAGACAAGTTCTCCTTATGTTGCCCATGTTGGTCTCAAACTCCTGATCTCAAGCATTCCTCCCACTTCTGCCTCCCAAAGTGCTGAGATTATAAGCATGAGCCACCATGGTTGGGCACCCAGCCTGTAGTCCCTATTAAAGAGGGATGCCTTATGTTATGCATAAAATATTTCTATGGGATTATAGTTCTGAGAACCTCATAGCAGTGGTTTCCTGGGGAGAGAGTTTGGGGATTGAAGACAACACATTATTGTACTGTTTGAATTTTTCGACCGTATGCTTTATTACTTTTTTAACCATATGCTTTATTAATTTTAAAAACTTTCTTTAAAGTGGGTTGGAAAACCCCATGAGTCAATAGATACTAGCTTAAGTGAAGTAGATGATTTTTATTAAGAGTCTTCTGTGTTTGAGGCATCATGTTGAGTGCTTTACATTGTTATTTAATTTTCTTAATAATTATATGAGGTTTAAGCATCACTTCCTTTTGTCTTTGCTGCTATGAATTCATGCTAGAGCTTTGATATTTGGTTAAAGCCAGGCTCTGGGTCTCCAAGTTGCACACTATAGGTAAGAATTGGACACAGGCAAGGACTTGAAGACCAGAGAGAAGTGGCAGTCATTGAAATTATGTTGGTTGGGGAAATGCTGCTATAAATATTGCTTGCGGCCTTGAATTCACTGTTTCTTCCCAGTCTGCCAGGGATTAGAGAGGGAGAAATGGGCAAAAAGGATGTGGAAAAAACAGTTAAGTCAAATAAAAGACAGACCTGACCTTGAAGATTTGGGGGACATATAATAGGTAGGCAGAGGGGGTTTGTGGATATGTTTTATTCATTTATTTATTTTTATTTTTATTGTTTTAGAAACGGAGTCTCACTCTGTCATGTGGTCTGGAGTTCAGTGGCACAATCACAGCTCACTGCAGGCTCACATTCCTGGGCTCAAGCCATCCTCCCACCTCAATCTTCAGAGTAGCTAGGACTACAGGCGTGCACCACCACACCCAGCTAATTTTTTATTTTTCTTTTTTGTAAAGATGGGGATCTCACTATGTTGCCCAAGCTGGTCTTGAACTCCTGGTCTCAAGTGATCCTCCTGCCTTGGCCTCCCAAAGTGCTGGGATTACAGGAGTGAGCCATTGTGCCTAGCCCTGTGGAAATATTTTAAAAGGATAGATGCCTGTAGCTTGGGATTCATAGTACTTGTGATGACTGGCAAAGATTGATTTCTATGATTTTATTAATTTAGAATTCATTATAGAATTTATTTCAAGCAAAATTTTGAGTTATACCATTACTATGGTAGTTTATAGACTATTAACACATTCTAAGGAAATATCTGTCTCTATAATGAAAGATGTCATGGTTACCATCACTCTGAGGGAGAGCTATTTAAGTCAGTCAGTCAGTCTCTTTCTCTCTCTTAACAGAAGATAATATTTAGGAGAATCTCTTTAGGTAGAGAACAGATTATTTATTACTTCATGGCTTTTGCCTGAAATGTGTTTTATTTATTTCTATTCAGACACTGTGTCATGTGCCTCCATGGTAACTTTAAGTCAGAGTTGTGAGGTCTGTCATAACTCCACCATTTATTAACCATGTAACCTGGGGCAAATGGTTTAGTCTCTGTGAATATCTGTTTTCTTATCTTTATAATATGTTTAATAATACCTAACTCACATTGTTGTAACAGAGTACTGATTGAGGTGGTATGTGCAAAGTGCCTGGCATGTAGTCAGTGCTCAGTGAAGATTTGTTCCTTTTAAAAATCTTTCTTTCTCTGTTCATTCCCAGAGTTTTTGTTTGACAATTTATACTCTAAATTGGTCTCTGTGGAGAGGAGTGAGGGCATTTGTTTAGCCTCTGTACTCTAGTCTGGTGAGCATCTGACAAACACTTACTCATCCTTCAAGACATAATTGGAATTTACCCTCACCTGCTAAACCTTTCCTATTTTCTGTGGGCAATGTTAACTGCTCCTTCATCTTGCTTCAAGGCATTTTTTCCCCCTCTACCTGACATGTAGTAAGTGCTCAATAAACATTTGCTACCTAAATAAGTTTCTGAACTTGAGGGAGGGGTGCTGTGTTTACAAAGCATCTCATTGAGCATTGCAGTCTTGTGATTTCAACTTAGAACTTTGGAAGTCAGTAAAAACAGCTGAGAGTTAAGGAGATGGTCTTCCCTTGCTACTTTTTGGTTCCAAGGGCAAAATGATTTCAGTATTTAGACTAATTATATTTGCAGAGTAGTTATCTTTTCTGTAATCAGTATAATGGCAGATAATATTTTGTTAGTGCTTACTGTGGGCTAGGCCCTCTTCTAATCGTTTTACCTACATTATCTCATGTAGTCCTTATATCAGCTTTATGAATTAGGTGCTACTGTTATTGTACCCATTATGCAGAAGAGGAAACTGAGACTTGACAAAGTGACTTGCCAAAAACTACATAGCTAGAATGTAATATAACATAGCCTAGATTTGAATGAAATCTGATTTCAGAGCTGGCTTTTTCAGTTACTGTATTATACAGTTTGCTCTTCTGTATTATTCTGATAAGGGAATTGCATGGGTAGATAAAGTAAAGATGACTATAAAGGTGACTACTGCTTGAGGATTTTTCCCATGGTCACTGTGTTTGTAAAAAGCCCAGCTGCTTACTACCTCGTGTCATGTACTGTTAGCCTCTTTACAGTGACTTCCAGTGAGTGGCAGTTATAAAATGTGCATTCAGATTTAATTTTACCACACTAATATCTATGTGGAAAAATAATTATAACTTTAAAGTAGACTGTAGTGAGAAGCAACGAGGTTTCCATTAAATATTGCTCAAGCAGTGAATAAGTCATTAAATTCAACTCCTGATGAATATATAATGCTTGCTTAAGATGAGGCTGCCAGGAAAAACATCCACACACACACACACACACACATGCATGTGCACTCATAGAGGTAGGTGTGTGTGTAAATATGCGTTGCTACAGATATTTGGAGCTATATTTTCAGACAGGAAGGGTATTCTTTTTGTTTTTTTGGTGGGGAGGGGTTGGGTGTGGTTTATACTGTCATTTGTTTGAATTTATGTAAAAAGAATAAATGTGTTGCTTACAAAATGTAGAAGAATCAAGTTTTAAGTTGAAGAAATTAGGAAATACTTATTCCTTGTTTTGGAAAGTAAAATCTCCTTGTTCCATATGTCTCATTTATTGTAAAAAAAATTAAAATACAGTCAGGCAATTCCCTGCCTCCTTTTCTTTCTTCCTCCTTGAAAAATGGACATATGTACTTTATGACATTTAATATTTATCAGATTTTCTGAGTATATGAGTCATATTGAATTGTTAGCAACCTGGTAAGAACACTAAATGTCTGTTTTGTCTTAGCCTGGTATTTTACTAATAAAACTCATGGAGTCGAATTTAGTAAACTATATATATTTGGTGCTGTTCCTGTTTGGACATGCCTGTACATGGCTTTGTAGAATAAAAAACACTTGATTCTGCAATTTCTATTTGTTTAGGACAGAATTTCAGGAAACAGCTTGGGCATAGGTAAAACCATGCAATTGAATCAGAGACATAAAGTTAGAAGGGATAAGTAAGTGAAATTTGTCTTGAGGGTGTGCCTCTCTAATACACACATATGCACACACACACACAGACACACATATACACGTGTCCTGTTGTAAAGGTAAAGAAGTTTTATGGACCTATAAGGTACAAAATATTTAGTTCTGTTCTAGAGATTAGGGAGGATTCTGGAAAAGGACCTGTGGCTGACATCATAGGAAACAGCAGAACAAAGCAAAAAGATATAGTGTAGAGATAGATGTGTGTGGATATACTAGGGGAAAGAGGGAGGAAAGGCATCTTCATTTTTATGTCTGTTTCTACTGAAGACCTGGGGGATGATAAAGGATTTTATTTGGCTCTAGGTTCCATGTAATGCAGGACCTGTTTCATCTCTGCTTCCCAAACATCAGTGCTGGGCCTCGGGGAAGAGAGTTTATTTCTCTCTGGTGCATGCCTTAGGCTACAACTGTAGGACAGCTGTGGTTAGGGAAGGTCCCTATTTAGAAAAGTTGGTCAAGAAGCTATATGCCAAGATAAAGAATCTTCTGCTCCCCCAGTTTTGCCGTTGCTTTTTAACTTATGGCCTAGAAAATGGCATTATACTGAATGAATAAGTTATGAATAGACCCTACACAACATTGGAAGTAGCTCTCACGTTTCCATGCTGTGCAACATAAGAATGGCCATATTGCTACAGGTTTACTACCTACATCTTTTTGCCATAAAGGATCTGGAATTTGTCTTACTTGAGAGTCTGCATATATACACATAGCTAGTTTGTCCCCTCCCTTCCTTTCCTTTCTTAGACCTGTCTCTTCTTCATTTTGCTGCTGGCCTTTTACATTTGAGACAACCAATGTTGATGGTTACTATTTTGCTTTCATGTTTGTTCCTGCCTCAGCAATCCTCTTCCTCTCATTGAAGTCTAATGAATTTTGTTTTCAGTTGAATTTGATTATAACACTAAATAACCCATTTCTGCTTAATGTTCTACTGATCATGTAACTTTAATACCTACTCAACGCTTCAAAAAGAATCGTAATGTTGTAGTTATAATATTGCTGTCAGTGTGTTTTGACATTGAGTAACAGATGACGTGTCTAATAAATAGTGTGGCTGCTTACATTGCATAATTACAGGTTTGTTTGACTTTAGGAAAATCATATGCAGGCTCTATGTGGAGACTTTTTATATTAGATAAGTATCAGAGCTCTTCAGTGATTATCATTCTTTGTTTTTCTAGGATTCGCTACTGAGTAGGAAAAACCAAACTGAAACAGAAACCATGTTTAAAGGATGTGTTTAATTCTGTGGCCCTTCCTGGTCTAAGTAACACTTGAAAGTTCTTCAGGTTAATGTTGTTGTCTGTTCACAGTGGTTTGGCACAGTGTTTGGGATGGTGCTGACCAGGGTCATTGGCACTGGCTGGTACTTATAGAAACAGGTAGTATTTTTATAATGTAAATAAGGGATTGTCTGTACCTTCTGGACTAGATTTGGGTAAAGGTGGGAGCATATTTCAGCTAATTATTTTACTAACTTCTGGGAACAATTTCTTAGTGTACCAGGTGACAGGTCTCTCAGGGTCACTGAAGTCCCCCATGAGACTTCTCCATGTATTTCTTGGCTTGTAAATGAATGTTCAACTATGTTTAGGTTCATTTGATTAATGATAGCAAAGGCTGACTGTAATACATAAATGCTCATAGAATGGCATAGTGAAGAAATTTGAATATTCCTAACCTCCTCAGACCCTGCTGGCGGGGAGGGGGGTGGCAGTCAGAGTTATAATTAATAGAGATGATTTTTGACTCTGAACTCTACTCAGAAGTATCTCTGCAATGCGAAGCCTTCCAGGACTCTTCTTTTCCCCTTGAGCACGTTTCTCCTGCTGCTCTTGGTTTGCTGCCTGGTAGTTAGTCTGTAGCTGCTTTCATCTCTGCTGCCAGTGCTCTTGGCCTAGTACAGGCTTAACCTCTCAGCATCTGGAGTTGACTTAGTAATTCTCCTAGCATTTTAGTCAGTGAGTTGGTTGCTTTTATAGCACCTCAAAATTAGCTTTGCTGTTGGGAAAGGTCACCAGTTAAAACTTCTTAATCTTTTAAAAGGGAAAAATCATTTATTTTTCTTTCTTCTTCTTCTTTTTTAAATCAGTGTCTTCTACTTTAGGAATTTGGAAAGAGGGTTCCAGGACCAGATCTGATAGTCTTTGAGTAGCATTGCCCCATGTCCTACTTAGAAGTATTGCTTTATGCTAACAGACCACCAGGGAGCTGAGCTGAAGCCTTTGACTTTCTCCTAAAGGTTCGTTCCGTGGATATTCACAGAGGAGTTAGAGGGGTCTTGTCCTTCTCCTAGTGTTTAAATACCTTTTTGCACAGATGGACAAGGGTACAACCTTTGCAGTTAGAAAGGCTGAGTTGGAGGCCTGGCTCTGCTGCTTGCTACCTTTGTGGCCTTGAGTAAGTTGCTTCAGTTTTCTTTTATATGTAAAGTGGAGGTCAAACTACTTATCTCTTAATATTGCTGTGAGGTTTGCTGTAAATATGACATGCTCAACACAGTGCTGGCACATAATAAAGTGTTCGCTAATTGTTAGCTACAGCTATTTTGTGTGTGTGTGTGTGTGTGTGTATACAGACACACACACTTAATATACAAAATCTATATTTCATTTTTGTCATTACTTTCCATGTTTTATCATCTGCACCAAACTTCTCTAACACCAGGTTTGCAGGGGTGTGTTAAAGCAATTCTTCTCTCTCTAGGGTCATCATTCTGTGAATTTTAACATCTTATGGGTGATTTCTTCTATCCCCCACCCCCTACCCCATGCTGGTGCCAACATTTTTATTATGGAAAAATCACAATGAAAAATAACAGGCAAATGTATTTATATCACATGTCCTTTTTACATTTTAAGTCAATTTAATACCTGTGGTAGGACAATTTATAGTTTGGTATGAAGTAATGGTCTTAGAAGAACATTGAAGGAAGAATTGCTGTAGTTTTTTGTTGGATCCCAAGAACACCTAAGGCATCATTCTTGCCCTCAAATGGAGTAAAATCTCTTTGGAGAAAGGAGGCAAATGCAGAAAAGCAAGGCAAGATTGTTTATGGTGCCAAAATATTGAGTGTAGGTGTTAAGATAAATTAAGGAAGGAGGAGCTCTTTCTAGGCTGGTACAATTTAAAAGCAGGTAGGGCTTGAGCTCAGCCCTTGAAGGGTGTGTGATTTAATTTGGTATGGATTCTCAGGGAGGGCTTTTCACTCTCAGTGAAAGAGTAGGAGAATTTTGATAGTGGGAACATATACTGTGGGATCATGTAGCAGGGAGCCTCCTACTGGCCAGTCCCTCCACACTCACCCCAAACCCCTAGCCACTTTGTAGTCAGCAGCCAACTAACTCGTGTTTCTGTGTTTATCCTATTTTCCCTCCAGAAGTCTCCAGGACTTATTTGGCCCGTTGGCCTTTTTCATGCAGCACAGTGCGCTTCTTTTACCCCACCTCATTTCCTTTATAGAACAGGGCACAGGTTCCTTATGCCAGTGTTCCCTAGCCAGTGTTTCTGAAACACACAAGTCAGGTTTTTTTAAAAAAGGTTATTGTTGCAATAGGGAAATAAGAGTTAAAAAGAATAACAAAAAGAATCACAAAAATCATTTTTAAATGGCTATGGCATGTTACTACTTGATACAGATGTTCTCATGACTGGTCTTCAAGATACTACTGAAGGAGTCTCTTCTAATTCCTGTCTTAGGTCACTGGTCTCTCCAGCCCAGAGTTGCAGCAGACCAAGACATGCTGACTGTAGTATGTGACTGTTTAGTGCTTCCAGGTACACTATGATTCTAAGTTCATTTCAGGACTACCTTCCCAATCTCTTCTGGTGTTTTCCCTTCCCTTTGTTGCCTCAGGCTGCACTGTTCTTCCCTCGTGTTCTTCAGCAGTTTGCACCAACATTCTTGGATCCTGGAGCCTGAGTTGAGGCTGCCTGTAATCCACAGTTGGCCTCCAAATATTCTTCCTTTAAGCTTTATGCCTTCAAATCTGACCCAGGCCTGGCTTATTTCCTGCTTTGCAGGAAGGTTTCTTTGGCTTTGTATTACAAAGTACAATCTAGTTCAGGTCTTCCTAGCATCTATGAGACCTTGGTTATGAGAAGCATCATCCCATTTTTATTTTATTTTGCAAATTTTGTAGCATTTGAATGTCTCAGGCACATTCTGAATGCTTTAAAAAATTAGCTCATTTAATCCCAGAGGATTGTCAACGTTATATGTATTCCCACTGATTTAAACCCCTGACAGACTTTCATTTCTTATGCTTCAAAGACTTTTGTTCCCAATAGATATTTTAGTGGATTCCTGTTTAGTTTTCGGGTGCCTCTAATTAATGGAGTTTTGGAAAAGCAGAGTTTATGCTCTTAGTTTTTGCTCAAAGTACTAGTTTTACCCACTTTTTTGACCAGTTCTAGTTAGTGTCAGAATCTAATGCCCATAAAATATACTGAAACACTAAGAGAGAAAAAAAACTTTCTTTTAAAACTAAATAAGGCTTTTGTGAAACCAAGAATCTATTTTTCATTATTTTAAGTGGAAAAAAATTAAATTACAGTTTAACCAGAAGCTCTAACCAATTTTGCTGAATTGTAACTAAATATGGTAAAAATGCCCATATGTAAATCACAGTCGCACATTAGGATATAAATTGTTTAAAATTCTCTTCCTGGTTAAGAATGATTTTTAATGAACAATTGCTATGTATGTAGCAACATATACATCTTGGTACCAGCAATATCTGAGCAGCATGTCTCCTTTGTTGACATTTGGACATTTTAAAAACATCAAGCTGTGACTCTGATGGTCTAACGATTTTGTTTGGAATATGACCTGAGTCTTTTCTCATACATCATTTGTTTGGGAATGTATACAGAAATTTTTCTTATATAAACATAACATCCTCCCCCTACCCCTAAACAAACTTACATTGAGATATATGTACATTCTCTGCTGTCTTGTTATTAAAAGCCAAAAGGTATTCTACCAAAAGCGTGTTAACCAAGGAGATAGTCTATGGAATATGCTTTATTAAGTGACTATTACAAAATTAAAGCATAATTTAAAAGTCTAAGAAGATAATTTTTAAAAGCTAAATGTGAATGGATTTTACATGTGATTTGAATATGTGCATTCCCAAATGTGATTTAAGAAAGTCAACTTTTCTTCTCTTTTTGAACAGCTCAAATCATTTATTATCAAACCACACTGACCACCCTCGAGCCCTTAGGACTGCTGGGGTGCTGGGAACCTTAGAGGGCATTCTGCTTGATCCTGGCCTTCTTGGACTTGATGTTCATGTGTTTCCACACTTCAGCTATGATGCAGTCGGCTTTGGTGACTCCACTGAAGTCGAAGGTGGTGATACGGGGCAGGGTGTAGAGCACATATTGGCTATACGCCTTCTCTTCCTCTGTGGTGTCCCCATGGAGTGTTAGGCTCTGGAGCTGAGGGAGGACAGCCTTCCCGAGGCACTGGATACTGTTGCCGTGGTGATAGAGGACACTCAGGTTGAAGAAAGTTGTTAGGACAGGGTCAATGAAAGGTCATTAAAGGACAGGTTAGTCTTTCATTCAGTTGTTTTTTTTTTTAAGTTTTAAAATTTTTATGATGCTATGTTCTCTTCTTCTGGTCTATTGAATTATATGTTTAGAGGAGCTTGAGAAAAAAGTTTAAAAGCACTTTTAAGTAAGTTACCTTGCTTTTCTAATCTGTTAGTCATTTTTTATAGACTCAGGTTCCCTAAGGGTATTTTAATTTTGTAATCATAGTAAGCATGGTTGTTTTTTATCCTGACTAATAGATAATTGGAATACTTAAAACATCTGTGGATCTGTTTCTGCTGATTCTTACTCTTGGTAGCTTGTTTTCGTGTGTGTTTAGGGTGTGAGAGATTTTTTATTTGTTTTTATTTTTGTTTTAATTTTTTCTTCCATGATCCGTTCATTATCCTTAAAATTATTGTAAAAAATTATTTTTAGAGATTATTTGATACCTAGGATGAAAGTGTCTTCTCCAGAGAGTAGTTAATGTTTGCTTTTGCCAGATACCTGTGGGTATTATCAACCTGAGAACACCTACCAAGATCAGAGGTTTGGGGCCTGGGATACCTCAGGTTAGAGGAACCCAGGCTGCAAATCCTGGAGGCCTGCCTTGTGGCCAGTTTTTCAGAAACAGGTTTGTTTTCTCTCCCCTTTCCTCTATTTTGCTTAATGGCCAAGGTCAACCTCCCTGCAGTCCCAAGGAGCCGGGAGGGATTGCTTCTGGTTCATCTTTCTCCCAGGGAGTGAGGATCCCAGCTTACTATGGGAAGGTATGCAACTTGGTGTTCTGTTGCCTCAGTTTCTTTTTTGGTTTTCTCTAGATTTTGCTCTGGTTATTTCTTACTATCTTGTGACTCTTGTTTTTAAGATTTCCTTTTTTTCTTATTTTATTCAATATTTTTAGTTGTTTTCAATAGGAAGATTGATACAAATAATCTAGCCTGTTGTTATTAGAACTGGAAATCTTCCTTATTTGCTCTTTAACAATCCTGTGAGGTTTCTGTGGCAGATATATATATATGACTGGGCTGCTTTAATGGATGAGAGAACTGAGGCTGAGAGAGATGTAGTGACTGATTTAACATCATACAAGTAAGTGGCACAGCCTGGAACTCCTGAGTATGAGTCTTTTTCTTTCCACCCCAACACTGCCTTTAAACCTTCTTCTACTGAGTATATTCAAATTTTGAATGAAGCTGGCATATGTTGAGGGGTTTTTAAAAAAATATGTCATACCTTTACAAAATTATTTAGACCATTGACTGATGTAGATTATATTGGTACAACTCTCTTTTCAGATCTGGCACTTTAAGTGGAAAATAATTGCAATTTTTTTTCTTTCAGCTGAAGTGAGTAGTGAATATAGTATGGACAAGGCGATGATTGAATTTGCTATAATGGATCGGCAACTAAATCATTATGTAAAAGCTGTTCAATCTGCAATAAATCATGTAAGTTTATACCACTCACCTGGTTATATTTGGTTATAGTTCATTGACCTAGAAATAGAAACACAGAATCAAAATTCTTCTCTAACCTTTAACCTTTCCTTATCTTTAGTGTGGTAGCTATTAATTTCTTCTTAATTAAGAAGTCTAATAAAATAGGAATTTTAAATATTTTCCTGGCTAGGCCACCTAGATTAATTAGCATATTAAATCTATTTTTGATTGTCTTGTATTTTTTTGTCTCAAAATTTTTAGTGTAAGCCTCCTTCAGATACGAGTAGATTTTTATAAAATGCTAAAATAAAAACTGCATGCAGCTTGTTTTTGTTATATTTGTTTAAGCATACAATTGAGACCAGATTTAGTTACTCATTCTCCAACTTTAACTAATATGCATCTATTGCAAAATTCTTAGAATCAGATAATATGGAAGAGTTTTAGAGCAAGTTTAAAAATAAAGGTTGGCATTTTGGTTTTTCCAGAAGCCAAACTTATCTTTGTTGACTCCAGCCGTCACAGGAACAACACATAGGCAGTTAAGGTGGGAACATAGCAACATCCTTTTCAGTAGTACTGTGTTGAGTAAGAAATGAGCAATACGATTGCAGTAATATTTCTGAGAAGTCCTTTGTCCTCTCAGCAGTGGAAACTCCCTGTTGAATTGATTTCATATACCTGTGTAGTAGGGTGTCTTGTACTTCTGGTTTCTTTATTTGCCTTTTCTTATTTATAGCTATGGGAAAATTCAGAAAATCAAATATTTTGTAAGATCAGCTACTATTCAGTGGAAGATAAATTTTTTAAACATTGTTTAATACTTAAGCCAATGAAATGAACATTATATGGTTATATTAAATTTTGGTTTTTTAATGGTTAATATTTATTAAATGTAGTATTTATAACTAACTTTAAGGATATCTGCTTATATCCAAATAATAAACTCATTTTAGTTTATACAATTCTGATGTTTCTGGCCATTGTGACTGTTAGTTATGGTCCTGTGGATATTTCTTCTATAGGAAAATATGAAAATATCATGTTGACATCATATTTGAAACTGGATGACGAATACTTAGGCCAGAGGCTTTCAGTTCTAACTGAACCCTAGAACCAACCAGTTCCTACTCCCAGACATTCTGATTTCATTGGTCTGGAGCAAGACTGGAGCCCCAGTATTTTTTAGAAATTCATTCTAATGTGTATCCAAGGTTGAAAACCGCTGACTTAAAAGAACAACACTGACTTTATAAAGTCAAGTGTTTTTGCTTCCAGAGATCAGAATTAGGCATATTATATGGATCTATCTTGCTTTAACCCTTTCATGGATTATCTATGGAACTTGCTTGATAGACCCTTTCTATCTTTAACTTCATGCTGTGCAAATATAACAGCACAAAGTATATTATAGGTAAGAAAACAAGATTTTGGAGTCAAGAACTTAATTTTTATTTTTCTTCTGTTAAACTCGAGGATTCACAGATACTTAAGATATTTTTACATCAAGAATTAAAGTGTCCCCATTTTCAAGGAACTGAGTCACTTATTAAAGAAAAAATTTAAACACAAAAAATTCCCACCCTCATCCACATTCACTAGTTAACATTTCTTAAATCTTGAGGTCTCATCCTATTACCCTCATCCAACTGAACAGGGAAGATTATGCTTTATGTTTTATCCCACTTTTCAGCTTGAACCTCATACTGTACTAGAGTGTTGGACAACTTGGTTTTAGTGGTTCTGATACCTATTAGGAGGGTCCCTGGTATTTTATAGGAGGAGAAAACATGTTTATTTTTCTTCTGTGATGCAAATGTATGCTCTATTCAAGCTTGATAAAGTTTCTAAGACCCAAAACTATAAGGGACATAATGGGGATATGACCATTATTTTGAAGGATATGTTGTAGACCACTTTTCATACTTGTAGTCATGGACATGGCTGTCTTATTGCTTGTTTTTTTGGTGAGGGATAAAGAATGAACAGCAACTTGGGAGGGGTCATTTCTTTAGAAATAGCAGTGGTCTAGGGATCAGAAATGATTCCAAAAAAAGAAAGAAAGAAAAACTCTTTTCCAGTTCTAGTTTTTCCACATTCTAGGTTATGGTCCTTGGTCAGGGAAATAAGAAACTTAACTTCTTGGAATCTCATGTTCTTCATCTATAAGATTCTTGGCCTGCCTATTTCAGAAGATTATTCTGTCAATCAGATTAGATAATGTATATGAAAACACTTTGGCATTCATAGAATTTGATGGAGCTATAAGATAGTATATTATTGTAAACCCAGATTTCCAAACAGATCTCCTTAGAAAGGTGGAACAAAATCTTCCTTAAAAGCAAGTACTTTGTTTTGGTCATTTTATTTCAGGATACTTTGGCTTTGACTTGTCCTACACTGGAATTCAAGAATCATCTAGGATTAGGTATAAGCTACTTAAGTTACAATATGAGATGTTCATGGTCTCCAAAACAAAGAAATTGTTTTAAATCAGATTATTGAGGAAAAAAAGCAGATAATGGGACTCCATACAAATCCCATTAACCCTTTGCTCTTTCATACACCTTGAGAGTTGCTGTGCTTCCATTACTACTATATCATTTGCCTAGATTCTGATCTACCCTGTGGTCTTTCTGTTTATGAATTTTTACATATCATAGAAAGTAAAAAAAAAAAACCTTTTTTTAATCATTAAAGAGCATTTGAGTTTATTATTTAAATAGATATCTCTCTCCCACTCTAACCTTCACAAAATTCTGAAGATGATGTACCACTGAAAAGATTTTTTTTTTTTTTGAGACAGAGTCTCGCTGTGTTGCCCTGGCTAGAGTGCCATGGCGTCAGCCTAGCTCACAGCAGCCTCAAACTTCTGGGCTCAGGCCTTGGCCTCCCAGAGTGCTAGGATTATAGGTGTGAGCCACCACGCCCAGCCCACTGAAAAGATTTTGTAAGTTTACTTTGGAACCTTAGAGGTATGGGTTAATTTACCAAGAACAATCCCTGGGAAGTCCCTTTGGCAATTAATAGAAGCTCTTAGATTGCCTTTCTTTGTCCTTTGAGAAAATAAGGCTACTTTATTCTACAGTGCCTGAAGATTTTATTTGGAATCAGTATTTATTTCAGTGCTCTGAAACTTAAAAAAAAAGGCTAGTTTGTAGAGGCAATATTATGCATGGAGCTCCTTAAAAAGTCCCCAATAATCTCTAAGTCATTTATAAAAACTTTCAATATAAATGGATTATATACCTGTCACAACTCTTTTAAAACTTCATGTGGCTCTTCAAAGAGTTGTATGTGCACTCTTTGGAGACTTTCAGTCATGATACCACACATGTGATGAAAGTGTTTTGAAAGCTCTAATGATACACAGATAAATAGTACAGTTACTTCTTTTACCACTATTACTGCCAGGGAAAAACTGTTTTCACGGTGTCATGCTGAGAACAGAATGATGTTCTGAACTTTAGACTTCTGATGACCTAATATTCCTTCTCTTGTTTTCTAAGCTTTTATTATTTGAGTACATTGAAGGTATACTATTGGCTGCCCTTTTGTTCTCAAGTGTTCATAAAGAAGTGAATAAATTTATGAACATTTGAATAAATGTTTATATTTGAATAAAAATTCAAATAGATATTTACTAAATACCAATGTGCCAGGCACTTTTAGTTGCAAAAGTGTAGAAAGTCAATCAGCAAGGCTCCTATTACCTTTACCTTCCAGATGGATGTCTGAAGTCTAGGACAGGAAACAACCATTTAACAAAGAACAATATAAATGTCTTTTAATTATTGTTGTAGCATAAAGGAGAAAAAAAGCATTCAGGGAGAGTTAATATAATAACTCAGAGGACAATAATATCTTGGAGTGAGGGTTGGGAAACCCCTTCCTGAGGAAGTGATATTTAAGGTGAAAGTCAAATGAGCATCAACACGGGGAATGTGATAGGTAACTTCTCTGTTTATGTGACTTTTGCATGAAGTGGAAGCATCTTATTTCTGATTGTCTTGATGTCAGAGTTTCAGAATGTTTTGATCCGAAGACTTAATTTGAGAACTTAGGCCAGAGAAGGCCTACTATTATAAGTGGAAAGTTAAAGTTCATGGGATAATTGAGTAACCTACCTTAGGTTGATCAATGATTCAGTCATTAACAGATTTTTTAGTGCCTACTATGTGCTTAGTAATGCCAGTAACAAGAATAGTTTATTTAAGAATGTTTTCATTACTGATATTCTACTTCTTAAACAAAGGTTACCTCTCCTAAAATGACTTAACTTTTTATTGTGTAGTAAATAAATCCAATGATAGTACGGTGTGTTTCTGATTCTGTGTTTATGATTGTTTTAAACTAAATATGTAGTGCCATCCTGTGGGATTCAGATACCTGAGGGTAGACTTTTAGGGTGGGCACTAGTTTAGTTCAAGGAATCCTCAAATTCATTTTTAGATTTTTTTTTTTCAAATAAGAGATGATAAAAAGTCCAGCCACCATCATGAGAAGAGTCCTTGCAATTTTTTTATAACCTTAATTCTCACAGGGACAAAGGATAGGAACCCCGAAGGTAAATGATACTGGCCTAACAGCTTCAGATTAGTGTCACATATTTTTCATAATCAGTGATAAAATATACATCCTCTTGTGATTTTGGTGAGCAGTATAGTCCAAGAGTTTAGCAAAAGTAACTAGAGCTTGAGATTTACACCATACTTTGGCATATTTTTTTAATCATGATCCTTAATTGTATAGTTTCACAAACTTTAAATCTTAAAAGAATTGGAAGACTTTACTTGTATATTGTTCTTTTAGTATGTGCTGCTTCAGTTTGTTAATTTATTGGAAAATCCAGAGCATGTATGTTTTTTTCACTTTCCTCTAAAATTCTTTCTTATGCTACTTGTATTTTATAGATTATGTGAGATTTTAAAGCATTCATATTGTATTCCAGCCACATATTTGTTTTTGTTTTTTAAGTAAGTGTTTTATAACAATTCCTACCAAAAGTCTGGTGAGGGAGAATATTTTTTTTCTTAACTGGAGCAATTTGGTGCTACATTGGCCCATTTGTGTGGTTTCTTATAAATCAGTTCATGGATGTGCCGTATGTACTGTGGTTTTTCCTTGATATGCTGACGTGAACATTTTATATGCCTTTTACAACTAACATGTTGCAAGTTAGAAGAGTAGAAACGCACTGAATGTAAACTGTTGAAACCAATGCAATCTTAGATATAATAAAAGAATGAGGTGGGTCAAAGGTATAGTTTACCTCAGCTCTGTTGTTGTGCAACTAGTTTTGACTATTTTTGACATATCACTTCCCTGTGTCTCTTTACCCTTCACCCTTCATCAACTGGTAAGCTGTTCTTTGTCTTACTTTAAAGTCACTTTAATATCCACTACCTTAACATGAAATCTTATGGGGTATCTTGCCAGTTGGGAGTTACCATTTTAGTTAAACCACATTTGGGGAGATTTTCTCACTTAGAAAGGTAATAATTTATTTTATAGTATCTGAAGGCCATTCTGGACCAGAGGATGTAATTTGTTAAATATGATTACCTACTGACTGAATGTACGACTGCGCCCCATGCTTTTAGACCGTGTGAATCACTGACAAAAGGGAAGAGAAGGGAAAATTAGTTTTGGGGGTTATAAAAATGGAGGACAGAAAATTCTCGAGCAGAATAGCAGGAAGATAAGAGATGACAAGGGAGTGGAATTAGTGAAAAACTCTTGAAGTCAGAAAGGAAAGCACTGGGAGACCACCGTCTTCTCCACTCCTGTCCCGGACACTTGGCACTCCACCATGGTGTGTGCCTCTTGTCACAAGTTTCAAATGAGTCATAAATGAGCCTTTTCATCTATAGGAACATTGCCCAGATGTGGAAATTAACAAGAGCAAAAGTCAACTTTAGGTATTCACTCTTCAGCCACTTGGCCTTGGAATGTGT
Source organism: Cheirogaleus medius (assembly GCA_008086735.1). Lineage (NCBI taxonomy): Eukaryota > Metazoa > Chordata > Mammalia > Primates > Cheirogaleidae > Cheirogaleus > Cheirogaleus medius. The sequence continues at coordinate 63,748,228 of VBSM01001124.1, forward strand.
CTATTTCTGATTACTGGAAATTAATTTCTATTTCAGTGCTTTAGAACTCCCTCTACAGTTATTCTAACATTTCGTCTAATATACAGAGTTAGGTCTGAATGTAGTATTCTACTAATTGAGTTGTCTCTATAGGAAAGAATCTACATATAAAATGTCTTAGGTTACCAAATAACATAGCTACTAATAGGTGAAAATTCTATCTCATATCATATTGAGACTGATTTTCATGGTCACTTTATAGAAACCCATCTTAGTGTTTTGGAGGTATAAATATTGGATTTTAATCAGAATTATAAAATGTTTACACTCTAGTGCAGGGTTTCAGGAGATTGCCTCATAATACTAATTAATCAGAATGTGAATAAGTATAACAGGACAATAGGATTTTGTGGTCAAATAAGTTTGGGGAATGCTTGATGAAAAGAATTTCCTTACAGACTCCAAAGCCTTTAATATGCTTTAATGCAACGTGATTCTCCAAAGGAAGGGGATATTCAGAAGTTTCCTAAACTTAGTTAAGTAGAAAATCTCTTCGAGGAAGGAATTGATATTCTAAAGAAACCACTTTGGGAAATGCTGCTATATTCTCAAACCCCTAATTTTACACAGGAAGTGAAGAGATGGGCCCTGCAGTTTGTTTGTGGTAGAGTTTTTGTGGCAGTAAGGGAGTAAGACAAACTCCCTACCTGAAAGGGTCTTAGAGATGCTTCTATGTCGGAGGTCAGGAAGGGACCAGGCCTCTGAAAAGAATGCGTTATTCCAACAGTGAAAAAGAGGAAGGGAACGTTTTTAAAAATATGCAGTGATTGCTGGGCTATCAAAGTCTATTTGAAGCAAACAAGACCCCTCTGTAGAATGATGATTTGGGAGAGAGGAGAGAAGGAAATGTTTTAGAGAGGAAAGGAAGGGAAGGAGTTACAGCATAGGCAGAAGGAACACAGCAGCAGTGTGAGCAGGAAGTGCTACTTACCCTTGAAAGGCCTGGTTCGCCACAACCCTCCAGTTGGACACTGGGGTGCCTGGTGTGATTGTTGAACACCTTGGCCTCAGTGGCACCAGGCAATCCTAGCAGCTAATTACTTGAATTATTTAAATGAAATGAATGTTCTTTAATACAGCAAATTCCTGTTTATTTCTGACAGTGGACATGGTCCATATACAGCATTAAACTCTTATTTTAGATATTCACTTTAGCCTCCTTCTAATATCAAACTTTTCATTGTAATTAGTAAGTATTAAAGGCCTTTTACAACTGTCGTCTGGCAGTGGTGCTGGATGGGTTAACAGTGGAGAGAAGTAGGGAAATAGATTGAACTGGGAAATAGATCACTGAATGTTAAGGTTCACTGTAAAATTAATGCATTGTTACAATGTGGAGTTGAAAGCAAAGTAGTCAGTCTCCCCTTATCTTCAGTTTCACTTTCCATGGTTTCATTTATTTGCAGTCAGCCATGATCCAAAAATATTAAATAGAAAATTCTAGAAATAATGTATAAGTTTTAAATTGTATGCCATTCTGAGTAGTGTGATGAAATCTCACGGCTTCCTGCTTGGTCCCTTCTTCATCACAAGAAGAAGGTTTAGTACGGTACAGTAAGATATTTTGAGAGAGAGAGAAAGAGAGAGAATATCCATATTAATTTTATTATCGTATATCGTTATAATTGTTCTATTTTATTATTGGTTATTGTTAATTTTTTACTATGCCTAATTTGGAAATTAAACTTTGTCTTAGGTATTTATGTATAGGAAAAAACATGGTATGTACAGTCACATAACACATAACAATGTTATGAAGGACCACATATAAGACAGTGGTCCAGTAAGATCATAATACTGTATTTTTGTTGTACTTTTCTGTATTTAGATACACAAATACCATTGTGTTACAATTGCCTACAACGTTCACTACAGTAACAGGTTTATACCATATAGTGTATGTTTGTAGTAGGCTATATAATCTAGGTTTGTGTAAGTATACTCTATGTCCCTGGTGGTCTAGTGGTTCAAAAAAAATATATATATATATATATATTTTTTTTTAAAGTAAATGTGCTCTATGATGTTCACCCAATGATGAAATTGCCTAATGACATTTCTCAGAATGTATCCTTGTTATTAAGTGACACGTGACTATATTTATATAGTAACACCTGTATATCTGGGGTTTCAGGCATTCACTAAGGGTCTTAGAATTTATCCTTCATGGATAAAGGGGGACTACTGCACTTGCTTGTTTATTAATCTCATAATTAAGTTGTTCAGTTAGTGCCAGTAGTATGGTTAGTTCAATAAAGATACACAAACCTTTTGACATATGTACACAAAATAGCTACAAAATAATTTTAACAGTGAAATAGTTTGACAGAGACAGTAAAAACTTGTATAGGAAATTCATAGTAAGGGGAAAGAGTCTTTGCTTAAATTCTGGCTTTTCTGCCCTGTAACTCTAAGCCTCAGTTTCTTCTGAAAGTGGAGATAATAATATAGGTCATAGAGTTCTAGTAGGGATGAAAGGATAGCATGAAAGCACCTAAAACAGTTCTGCCACACTAATTTGTAAGGTTGCCTAAAATGTTCTGTAAAGGAAAACTCATTTCCCTTGACCAAATTCAAATAGTATCTGAAAAGGAATTTTGAGTTAAAGTTTGGAGAGTAGAGTCACAGCAGGAAACCATTGGGAAAGGCCAGAGATTCTGTTCTTTGAGGGGTTGAAGGAAGGAGCTCTTTCCTTGGAAGGGAGTTCTCTGGTAACTGGGGGAGGGGGAGGGGGTGGAACTTAGTGCTCATAGTCAGTGTAGTAACCAGAAAGGATTGGGCAGAGTCAGGTGGTCTGGGCTAATGCAGAGGTTAGTGAGCAGCATGACATTTGGCCAGTGGCATTTGATGTTCCCTGATAGTAACTCTACCTGTGTCTGGAACAATGAAAAAGAGAGTGTGCCCTTTAACATATGCCAGTTAATGGTGATGCAGGGGTCATTCTAGAGATAAGAACCAGACAACAAAGTAAAAATTCACAATTTTTAATTCAGGACTAACTTTTGATGTTTTCTTAGATATTTAAGTGAAGATTTGAGGAAATGCGGTTCTAAAATATGTTTCTCTCTGTGCATGTGAACACATTATTATGCTGTTTATTGAACTGTTTTGCTCACATTTTTAAGTAATTTTTATTTACTTTATTAGCAGTACTCATTTGAAAAAATAATTGAGAGAAAAATGTTAGATTTATTCTCTGATGTATCATGTGCAAGTTGTCAGCTGTATGTCAAATGCATAATCTCTGTGAATTGTTGACAAGTGAGAGGAATAGAAAGAGTATAAATAGAGAGCATGAAAATGAATCTTATTTTTTTCAAGCTCCTATGTGAGTTTGCACCTGTATTGGTAAAGAAAAGCTCTCTCATTCTAAAGTGGAGCTAATGCCCAGTGAACCGTCCTTGAGAGGATGGAGACGATTGCTTTCTATTGATTCTGTCTTAGAGCATCAAGCTTCTGGCAATAGTAGCACTTTCATTCTTTTGTGTCGTCATTAACCTGAGATGTTAACCACTGGAGATTTTTGAATTTCATTTCTTTCTGAGCTTCCTTTTCTTTTTTTAATGTTACATAGTACAACATTCTTTAAAATAGTGAAAATCCTTATGTTTATTTCTCATGGACTAAAGTAATGCAGTCAGTTATTATGAATAGTTTTTAATTTAGTGATCTCTTTTAGCCTTTGTTTCATGTTAACATCATTTAAATTATCTTCTAATAGAAAGTAATATTTAGAAAGGCCAAGTCAGCACTACTTAAAATCGGAAACACTAACCAGAAATGGTGGGATGTGATTGCCCCATGTGATTGATTTCCAGGCATTCTGACCTTTCTTGCTTTTTACCTTCCTCTTGGCTGACACCTGTAAGGTCTCACATGCTTCCCTGCCTGCCTTCCAGTTGCCTCAGCTGTTTGTGGTTCTTGGGATGGTGTTGGTATCAAAAAGCAAGCCCCCTCTACCCATCAGATTACTCTTGTCACCCTGAGGTTTATTTTAGCCCTCTATGTGAAACAGAAGCCAAAACTGCCCCATGAAATACTAAGAAGGAACTTTACGTGGAGTAAATTCTGGGTATGCTCAGAGAGTCCTTCTCTTGCAAAATCAGAAATTAAATTTGACACATAGGTGTAGTGCCATGTTTTAAGAAGCCTCAGCAAAAACATCATAGGCTCAGTTTTCTCTTGGAAGAAATCCTTAAGATAGTGCTTAAAGTACCTATAAATAATATAGATGAAATTAGAATATGTTATACCACATTTTCTGTAATAGTAATGGAAATGCTCTATCAGAATATAAAATTAAAGTGATTTGCCTTTATAAAGTATCATTTATGATCTTGTTACAATAGTAAATTGTCTGGTGTTAATGTTCAATTTAATTACTGTTTTTTTCAATATATATCCACTGAATAGCTGTGTGACTGTAGGCAAGTTTCATAGATCCTTTATACTTGTTTGCAAAATCTGCCCCTGTCTATCTCAAAGTGATTTCTTGATTTAAAAATGAGATAACATATGTGAAAGTACTTGAGAGGTAAAAGTGCTACATAAAGGCAAAGTCTTACTGTTCTGTCCTGTTAACTTTTAACTTCTTTCTCTTACCACAAAAGTGTCCACCCATGCTGATTTAAATTGGTGAACTCTTTCCTCTAAGCCACCTAAACTTGGACCAAATGGTGATATGTAACTTTCCTAACATTTATTCTCCTAACTCACAGCTTAAACTTGAAGGAAAAAATGTGTAAGATTCACATTTACTTTTTTCTTTAATTTAGTCATCTTTTTGGTAAAGGCTTATTCCTGTCTACCCCTCCTCCGTGTGAGAGTTTTGCATAAATCTCATGTAACAGTTCAACAAGTGACTAATGTAGATTGGGCCTGCTTAGTCACTGAGTCACTTTATTATGAAACACTTAAAGTTGAACATCTATATATAACAGTGAGGAAATAATTTAAAGCAATTTATGCTTTCTGATCTGTTGGTTTTAGTGACTAACTCATCAGGCAACAGTGGAGAATGAAATTAATGAAAATCCACAAAACTGGGTATAATTAGCCTAAAAATAAAGTCCAAATAAACTATAATCACCTTTACTTCCCTCTCCTCCTTTTCTAAGCAGTTGGCATTTGTTTGATAAGAGTGCTTGCTGTTGGGCTGAGAAATAAAGATCTGGCTTCTAATTCTCGTTCTGCCAGGTTGTGACCTTGGACAAGTCACATAATTTCTGTGCTTCAGCTTCCTCATGCCTAAATGGGATAATAATAGTATTTGTCCTACATACCTCATTGGGCAACTGTAGATAAAAGGAGATTGTAGATAGGAATGTGTTTGACCCCTCCACCAAAAAAACGTGAAAGGTGGTTATATAGTTATTAGAGTACTGACAGTCCTCATCTGACAACCCGTATCTGAGTGGCCACAGGACTGAATAGTGAAAGAAACTTCCTGATTCTACCTAGGAGGATGAGAAGGGAGTCCCTGTTAGCACTTGGAGGAGGGAAAATACATTCACAGAGTTTGGATTATTTCTGAATCGATTCATAGAACACAGTTTCCCACAGAAATAACATTCAGTGGCTATGTTTCCAGGGTAACCAATAATAAAGAAAAAAAAAGATTTACCCATAAATTGTTCATTGTGATCCAATATCTTTAAAACTGTAACAAAGCCCATTTGTAATATGAATATCAGTTTGGTGTTTGTTTAAAGTATGTTGGAGGACTTAGCCTACGTCTGGGTAAGAGATAGTGAATTCACTTCTCTTCTTCCCCATTTATTTAATATTTGCTCAGGGTTTGCTTAAACCAGATTTGTAAATGTCATCAGTTCATATTCCAGTCCCCTGGCCCTTTGATTAAAAGAGTCTAAAATAACTTTCTTTGCCCCAGCTAAGGGGTGAGAAGACCTTTTGGATCTTCAATCTCGTTAATGAGCACAGTAACCTTACAAAGTTAAGAAAGGTGGTTATTATATGACTAAAGAAGATTAAGGGACTTGCTCCAGTCACTTGGTTAGTCTCAAGAGGTGGAACTTGAACCTTAGTTTTTTGACATGTAATTCAAGGCTCTTTTAATGACATTTCTATGTTTCAAGATGAATGTTCATTGAATTCACTTAGAGTTATAGTTTTCAGTTGAAAGTAAGAATGTTTTTATCTAGTCTTGGTTATAAAGTATACATATGATCTTATACGTATCTTATTATAAATTTTCCAAAGGTAAAGGTTTGGAAAATGTAGTCTAAACAAAAAGTGGCTCCCCACACTGATTTGGCATGTGTAGGGGAGGGATTTTATTAATATTAAAGGACTGTTTAAGGAAGAGAATATTGTTATATATAACTTATATTAAAAAGAAGAAAAACTTCAGAGGAATATTATTGACACTTCTATATATTTGTGTTATATTTTAAAAGTGGCAGTGATGTGACTATGAAGGAATTTTAGATATTTAAAATAAAATAAAAATGAAACAAACTTTTTTCCTAGTTTTAATTGAGATGCTATATGTTTGTATTTATTAAAATATTCAGTCCTTTCCATAATCATTGTACACCTAGCTAACATTTCTCTAGTGTTGTTATGAGCCAGGCAGTATTTTAAATTGTATTTAATTTACTCAGATTGAATAATTGTTTTCTTCTTGCCAGGTTAGCCTACAAATTTATTAATGATACATTTTTAGAAGCAGTGAGGGAGAAGTCTGTCTGTGGAAGAAGACAGTGATACGGTCTGCATGTGGCATTGTATAGTACATGTAAAAAGGTTTCACTGAGTAGTGGAAAGGATACTGCAGGTGGAGTCAAAAGACCTAGTCTTCTTGCTGCTCCACTGACTGACTGTGACCTTGGGTTATGACTTGTCCTCATAAACCTTCAGTTTCCTTATCTGTAAAAAGAAGACAATAATCCCTCATAGGGCTGTTGCAAAGATTAAATGAGTTAATGTAGGTAAAGTACTTAACCTCATGCCTTTAGAAGCAGTGAGGCTTCTTGTAGTAGGCATTCAGAAAGTATTAATTGCCTCTTTTAATCTCCATGCCCAAGGTTATTGTGAAATTACGTTGGAAAACAATATGAAAGCTGTTTTAAAAATGTTTAAATATCATCCCAATATAAGATGCCACTTTACATTGACTGCTGCCTTCTTCAGCAATTCCAGAGTAAAACTTACAGAGTATCAAAAGAGCTGGAAGATCTGGATTTTACAGGGTGGCCGCCAAGTTTGGAAACATAGTAGTTTAGTGATATTATCTTATAGGGCATTATGATATAGTATCGTCTGTTTCCAGACTTGGCCACTCTGTAGTCTCAGCACTCCATCACCTATTAGGGATTTGGTTCATAGAAGTTATTTAATTTCTCTAAGCAATGAGAATCAAATTATATACATTATTCTAAGAAGTCTCTATAGGTTATGAAGTATCTGACATTGGCTGTTTTGTTTCTTCTTATAAATTTTCTGTAATACAATGGCTTTTTGATTAGGCGGGTGATGGATAGAATTCATTTGCATTTAGTCTAGAAACCTTTTTTATAGGAGGAGAATTAGAAGGCAAAAGGCATAGCTCTGTTAGTGGGAAGTAGTTTCAAATATCAGAAAGCCATATTATAATTGTAGAGAAGGCAACATCAGAGAATTTGATAGGCTGCTAGATTGGAGTGGGTGGAGTGGGTAAAGGTTAAGAAATATTAATAAACTGCTGGGATATTAATAATTCTATAGTCTTTATTGTGTTATATGAGATGTATGTGATAACTAAGGGAAAAGATTCAGCTTCCTGTCCTTGGATTACCCTCATTCTGTGCTGTAGGTATGCAGTATAGTATAAAGACAAGGAATTTGAAATCAGACTATTTATTAGAAACCTCATGGCACTTTAGAAGTTAGCCACAGATTTAAAGAAAAATGTAGAATTCTAAAAATAGATATTTTACTTATTTTTTTTCAGTTACTATAGTCAGACTAAGTAGGTTTTCTGATGGACATTTAGCAAGAACAGAAGGAAGAAAGCAATTCATATTTTTCTTTCTTTTTGATTACAACAGAGATGGTGAATTAGTTCTTTTGATTATTAAAATCCTCTAGTACATGGAGGGTGTGTCTAGAGGACTCAAGGAAGACATGGAGAATGGAAGAGAACAGCCTTCACCTCAGCCACCATGTAGCTTGGGTGCTCCCAGCAGTGCCAGGTGTGGAAGGCTGGTCTTACTGCTTCAGAATGCTCAGAAAGAAAGGACTTCCATGAAACTCAGCACTGTTCCATTCTCTTCCCAAGTCTTTTGCATTCTTCAGGATGGGTAGCACCAAGTATGTGTTTTCTTCCTACTCTCTCCCACACCATTGCCTGTATACTCTCACGCAGAGACTGCAGCAAGACATACTTCTTTCACCATACCTTCAGACGTTCATTGTTTAGATTCTAGTGCAAGATGGCTCTTCACCACCAGATAACCTTTGGTATCACCGACCACTACTGAGTTGTGTAATAAAGAGAAGTTTATCTAAATGTGTATAAGAAAGTTGAGATGCTCATTAGTTACAACTTTGATTGCTAGGAACCTTGAATTTGTTGTAACACAGAATAAGCAGTTAGAGAAGGGAATATAATATATGCTTGGTGTATTGAGAGTTGCATTAAAGGAATTGTAAAGTCAGTCCTAAGGCAAAGAGGCTATGAAAGAAATTATGCTAAAGGGATAGGAATAGTTTAGACTAGATATGAAAACAATAGTGGAATTTGGTTTTCTCTTAGGAAAATATTCTTTATTTTAGGAAACATTTTTTCCTATATTAGAAATGCAGGCATTAAAGTTTTCTCAGCTCCACACACTCCAATGTCTTTGAGGAGATGAGAATAAGAAAAGGTAGATAGACCTTTAATCTTTGATAGGAAAGTATATGTTGAATGCCATCTGGGAAACTTCTCTATGACTGTCATTTGCCAGTGTAGAAACTAAGCTGAAAGTCCGTTTGGTGTTCAAAGATCTCCTTAGTCATGTAGTTTGGATATTCTATTTGATAAACAGTACGTGGCTTATCATTTCAAAGCCTGTTGGGAGAATTTTTGAAATCACTAATCAATAGGTTTAATTTCTACTGAACATTTGTTTGTGGACTGCTCATGAGTTTAAGCTGCCTCTTAAGAGTGTAACGTCTACATTACGAGCTCATGATGCTTGTGGTGAATGGCGGCAGAAACCCAGTTCTCCATGTATATGCAAAGGTATGCTTAAATAGGTCTCTTTGACAAACTCTTGGGAATTTTTCATTATAAGCTGCAGAGGAGAGAGAAAGGAAACATTGAAAGAAGGGTAGAACAAAAGGAAGAAGACTGTAGTCTTTTCTCCCGGTTATTCTTTTTCAAAGTGCCTATTGCACTCTGTGGACATTTGTCTTAGTCCATTTGGGCTGTAATAACAAAATACCGTAAACTGGGTACCTTAGAAACAACAGACATTTATTTCTTACAATTCTGGAGTCTGAGAAGTCCAAGATCAAGGTGCTAGTATGTTCAGTGTCTGGTGAGGGCCTGCGTTCTGGTTCATAGAAGGTACCTTCAGGCTGTGTCCTCACAAGGTGAAAGGAACAAACAAACTCCCAAGGGCCTCTTTTATAAGGACACTAATCCCACTCATGAGGGCTCTACTTCATGCCTTAATCCCCTCCCGGAGGCCCCATCTCTTAATACCATCATCTGGGGGGTTTGAATTTCAACACATGAATTTCAGGGGGACACAAACATTCAGACTGTAGATATAGTTTCATACTTTCAACTCTTGTTTTCCTTGTTACTTTGGCCTGCCTGTCTGACATACCTAAGATATGTGGTAATGAACATAGAGCATATTTGCAGTGCCCAGTGTGTCTCACGCTGTATGAGGTGCTTTGTACACACTTCCATGTATTCTCACCACAACCAGATATGTAGGTAATAGAGCATTTTTGTGTGGATGAGGAAGCTAAGGGTGACAGTTACATGAATTGCACAGAGTTACACACCTAGTAACAAATCCAGAAGATATTGTTCATTGTTCTCTTATCTGACCTCTCGGCTATTGATAACTACTCCCCCCTTCCTGAATGTTACGTTGCCTTGACTTCATGACAACACACATCTATTTCTTCTTCTAGCTTCTGGTCACTCCTCCATAGTCTCTTTGGTAGATCCTACTTCATCTCTTCACCTGTTAAGCCTTAGTATTCCTCCCCACTGTTTGACTCTCTTCTCACACTACACGCCCCAGCTGAGAAATAGGATCTGTCCTCGGAACTTAAGTTACTGTCTTTATGCTGCTGAGTCCCCCATCTTTGTTTCCACTCCAGATTTCTCATCTGAGAACTACACAGATGAACTCCATGATATATTGGACATTTTCTACGTCAGTGTGCTATAGGTACCTTACGTTCAACATCCCAGTGTGGCGTTTTCCCCTTGATTTTCTCCTGGGATTCTATAACTTAGTAAATGGCAATATCATCCACCTGGTTTCTCACATCAGAAATCTGGTTGTTGTCTTTATTCCTCTTAGCTCCTCATATCTCACATTTCATTTCCCATTTTTACTGATTCTCAAATTAATTCACCTACTTCCATTCCCCTTTTCACAATCTTCTATCTCTTCAGGCACATTTGCTACATGCAGTTGCTTTCTTCTACTGTGTTTCATATCTAGTAGCCCACAAGATCTTTCTAAAGTAAAAATTTGATTATTTTGCCTTCCCTTTCCACAACTTTACCTGCTTCAGTTATTCCGCATTACTCTCAGGATTGACTTCAAACTTCTTTACATGGTATATACTTCTGCTTACCTCTCTAGTCTAATTTTTTACTATTCTTTTATGCTAATTCTTGTAATGTTCTCTTGTCTCTGGCCATAGCACATGCTATCTACTGGGACTGTGCTGTTCTTTCACTTTCGAACAGCTCTTTCTTCCCCTTCACACCCTGAGTTTAGCTCCTTTCTAACAGCCCTTCCTGACATCATCCCATCCCTGGTTGCCAAGTGGATTACGCTCATGTGCTCCCCTAACATTAGACACTTAATCATTTTTCATAGCATTTGTAGCTGTAACCCAGTCTTCTCCAAAACTGTGTCTCAGATGCACAACTGTCTTCTTTTCATTTCCACTTCATTTCATTCCTATAGGCATTGCACATTTAAGCCTCCAAAACTAAACTCTTGATTGTTTTTCTCCAAAACCAGCTGTTCCTTTAGACTTACCTATCTCAGAAAATGGCAGCTGTCCTATTCCATTTAATCAGGCTAAAAACCAGAGTTGTCCTTAGTTCCTTAATTGTTTCATAGCCTACATCCAGTCCATCAATACACCTTATTACTTCTACTTCAAAATGTATTTAGAAATAGACTACTTCTCACTGTTTCTACCACTCTCATCTTAATCCAAGTCCTCTCATCACTTTTTGCCTAGATGGCTGCAAGAGCCTGCTGACTGGTCTCCTGCTTCTGCTCCTCCTCCCCTGAAATCTGGTCTTACCATAACAGCTAGAAGGATCCCAGAAGAAAATCAGATCTTCTCACTCTGCTCAAAACCTTCCCATCGCTCTCAGAGTAAAGGCTAACAGTCTCTGTCATTTGTCCCACTTCACACTCTGCCCTTACTTCTGACCTCATCTCTGACCACTACCCCTGCCTCTCATTTTTTTACTCTGACTATATAGCTCTGTGAGCTCACTCCCTTATTTTCTTCAGGTCTTAGTTCAGATGTCATCTTTTCAGTGAAGGCTTCCTCAACTGTCCATCATAGAAGAGCTCACCTGTTCCCATCCTGTTTAATTGATCTCCATAGCACTTACTTCATGAGGCTAATTATGTGTGTTCTTATTATTCCTCTACTCAACTAGAATGCAAACCCTGTGAGGGCAGGGACTTGGTCTCTTGTGTTTACTGCTGTATTCCCAGCACCCTAGTAGGCTCTCAGCAAATAAGTTGGTAAAGTCTAGGGTAGTAGTTATGTCGTGGACTTAGTGATTTTACAGACCTGCTAGTGCAGTGAGTTACAGCTCCAACACTGAGCTTTGGCCACTCCTTAGCCTCAGTTTCCTAATCTGTAATAGAGAATAGATTAGATCTTACCTCTTTTATTATTTGTTTTGGAGATATTAAATAAAATAATCCATATGAAGTGCTTAGCTCGGTACCTTGTAATGATAAGTAATTAATTGAGGGCAGCTGCTGCTACTAATACTGCTGTTAAAACTCTTATTAAACTGCAAAAACTTATCAAATTCTTTAACATTACTTGTCTATCTCCACCACCAGATTTTACATTTGTCTGTATCTTAAACTTGATATAATAATAATAATGATGATGATGATAATAATGTGACTGTAAGAATACCAGTAATTATAATAGCAGCAATTATCATATGAGTGCTTACTGAGCGGCAGGGAGTATTCTCTAAGTCAGCGCTTTCCAGTGAAACTTCCTACAGTGATAGAAATGTTCTATGTCTGTACTGTCCAGAATGGTAATCACGAGCCATGTGTAGGTATTGAGCACTTGAAATGTGGCAGTGTGACCGAGGAACTCAGTTTTTAATTTTATTTAATTAATGTAGATTTGAATGATCACATGTGAATAGTGGCTACTGTATTGGATTTTAAAAGTTTAAATTCTGTACATTAATTCCTTTAATGCTTATGACAACCTTTGAGTTAAGTGGAATTATAAATGAAGAAACTGATTTTCTGAGAAGTTAAATAACTGGTGCAAGATTACACAGCTAGTTCAAGGTAAAACTGGGATTTAATAGTTAAATCCCCAGGTTATCTAGTTCCTAGTTCCAGAGTGTGTGCTGGCACCTTCTATGCGGCACCTCCCTCATGTCATTCTCAAGAATTAAAGTCCCACAGGCAAAGGGTGAGGCAACATGGCTGTATTCTTGTTGCCAGGAAGGCGGAGAAGGAGAATTTCTGGTTCTTACCCAGTGAAGTATCACTCCTAAGGTGAGAAATTCCCCAAACTTAGGAAAGGTGTTCAAAAAATTCTAGACAGGTGAGCGTGGCTGCTCAACCTCTGTACACACGTTTTTTCCAGACTTAGTTTTATAAAAACAGTGATAGCAACAAAATGCTCCCTCCTGACATGTTGCAGCTATCTTTTATAACAGTGGAAAATGTGCTCTCCTCCCTAAAAGGGAAAATAATATAATATCTTACCAGTTACTGTGTCCAAGTCCAAGATGTCTGGGCTGAGCTTATTCCTTTTGCTAATATTCCCTTATGGTATTTTGTATGTAGTGAGCTACCAACTTATTTTTATAAAATATTAGGGGAAAAGAAGGAGACATTAGTTAAAAACATAAATATGTATATATCAAACAACAGAGTAACTGTGAGTAGATAACCTCAATCTTAGCTTTTGTTACTGATCCTGAAGCCAAAGTTAGTATTTTTAAGTCCTTTTCTCCAGTATCCATTCCGTGTTCTTTTTACTCTCAGCCAACTCTCAGCTGATTGTAGGTTTTTGTTTGACTGTAACACCTAGGTTTTCATTTCTGGGGGATCTGAGTCCTTGGTGGTCCTACCAATATGGAGTTGTTTCTGTGTTCTGTTGTCTTTTACTGCTGGATGTAGCAAAACCGAGAAGTGTTCCAAGTTCCAGACACATACCTCTCTTTTCTCACTCTGTAGCAACAATCCCCTTTAACCTTGATACTCAAGATTCATTACCCCAACCAATTCTACAACCTCCCTTCTAGTCTGTCTGTTCAGTATCATGAGGAGCTCAGAATTGCTAGGTTGCAGTTTAAGCTTCCATATTAGTGGAGGCTTTGTTGAGTCCCTTGGTGAAATCATCCTTGCTTGGGTGCTGAGACTGTTAAACCAGCAGAACCAGAGTTGCAGTGATGGGGAAAAAATTGCAAGTTGGTCATTAGGTGTGTTGAAGGGGAAGAGAAGATATGTCACCAATTCTGCATGTGTCCCTTGGTTCCTGGGCCATGGGAGAAACAATGCCATATTATTCACTGGTTCTGAGCATTCTGTGGGACACTACCTTATCTAACCTAATGAGGTAGCACTGAAACTGAATCTTCAGTAGACCATTCTAGCACTGTGAAAGATCATCTTCTGGATGATGGGGTCCATGGTAAGAACAGTAGATCTTGTTAGCATCAACTTATTGTTATACTCTTTTACTGGGGACTCTGGAGTGAGATACCATGGTGATGAAAAAGGCATTTAATCATTCAGTGGAGAGCAGAGGCACAGGGGACAGGAAGGGCAATTTCATATAAGAACTGACAAATGGACCACTAAAGATTAGGATATGCATCTGCAATCATGTATGCTTTCATAAAATTACAATGGAGTATACAAATTCATTCGGAATTGTTACTTGGAGGCACTTGCAAAGCAAAATATTTAAGTTGAAAGGGTGTTTGAATGAGTTGAAACTGGCTGTTACTGACTCACTATAACCTTGGGCAAGACGCTTAACTACTGTGAGCTGCCCGTTCCTCAGATCTGTGAAATTGGGATAATGATACTTTTGTGTATATAAGGTTTTGAACCACTCAGACGGAAGGTGCTGTGCAAGCGCAAAGTGTTTGTTAATAACAACAATAATAATCCTCATCTCTCCTTCCCCTTAATATGACCTGTGTTTAGATTGAGGTCTGTTAAAAAGAGTGCCTGTGAAATGGTGTCCTCAATATTTATGTTGTCATATTTTCTCCCAGCATCTGATATTGTTTCCTTCACAGCACTTTTCATAGTTTGTGATAGTCTGTTTGTTTGAGTGTTTGGTTAGTATTTGCTCCCCCACTAGATCCAAAACCCCCCTAGAACAAGAGGGACCAACTTAGTCTTGTTTACTGTTGACTCTCCAATGCTTAGCACAGTTCCTGTGTATGGTAGATATTTAGTAAATATTTATTGAATGAATGAATAAATAATGTGTGTTTCTGTGAATTCTGTCAAAACAAAACAAAATGAAACAAAAAGAAAAAATCCAGAGAGGTAAAGTCAGTTTGTTTTCTTCTCCCCTAATATGAAATTCTAATGCTATATTCTGTGTTGATAAGTGATTCTGGTTGGTCATAACCTTATAGCAGGCATGGTGCCATGAGAAACTTATTGGAGTAATTTTCAACAGCATAAATGTTCAGTAACAGATGCACATAGATGGCAGGTTGCCTCAGTCAGCTGCCATCTGTTGGACAACTGTCTATTCTAATAGGACTGGCCCATTAGGACTAGACCATAACACTCACATATGTTTAAGCTTACTCATTTTCAAATTTTTTCTGAAAGGCTTGAAGAAGGAAAGGTGTTGCCATGCCTGCTTGGCTGCTGCTCAGTACTGGTGTATTACTACAACAACTTGGCAAACCATGAAGCCCACTTGATGTGTCATAATGCCCAACAAGGAAGTATACTCTCTTAAGTGTTTTGTCAAAAGTCAAACCCATGCTAAATAATGGTACTAGGAAACGCATTCAACTACAGATAATTTGGTCCACCCGAGTTCAATGTAGGTTATGCAGTTGACAACAGAAACTGGCATAGATGAAGGAGTATAATCCATGCTGGTCATCATTAGTGTGTGTGAATTTTTTTTTTTTTTTTATAAAGAGGACAAAGGCAATATAGCAAACTCTGTAGAAAATAGTGTGTGTCTCCATGTGTACATGTCATTAGGTTATGCCCAGTAAAAGCATAGTGATTCTCAGTTTGGATATTCCTTTTAATAAAAACTTTACCAAGCTTTTTTGCTTTATAAAGGTGGAGACAGTGTTGGCAGGTGGAGATAGGGCATATAAATTTATCCTGTATATGACCAGTTCGGTTGGTAGTGTGTCACAAGCATGGGCCAACTTCCCTAAATGTCTCAGTGCTTCACGGAATGCTTGGCACCCAGTTGGGACTCAGTAAATGTTTGTCGAATGAATATTATAGGACCAGTTGTGGCAGTTCCCTCTGTATGTCTAGTATGAAAGCAGGTCCCATAACCTTAGGTCAAGCTGACTATGAATTAGAAGTTGGAATACTTAGTGTACTAAGCAGAACACAAGGCAAATTGCTTATCACTGATATGTGCCAGTAATAAACTTCTAAAGGCTATGTCATTTCCAAATGTAATCATTGGTATATATAATATTATTTTGGGAGCCAAACATCTAACAATGGCTGTTTTGGAGAGAGTAAATTTATCTGAGTCTTGGTTCAGTTACAGGAATGACTAATTTTATACTAGATTCTCACATGATTCAAAAAGTGTGTGAATGACTCAGTTCATTAATATCCTTAGCTCCTGTGATCTCCCCTCCCAGTGAAATGATGGCTATAAGGCAGTAGTGATAATTGAAGAAGGAGGAGACCTTGACTTTACCCCCTGGCAATAAAATGACACACTTTGAGTAATTACATATGCACACAGTATTGTTTGAAAGAAATGAGGTATGTATATTATCATTATATAAATATATTTAATATTTATGTTAAAGCACGGTGAAAGTAATATGTAGCTTCAGCATGAGTGAGGGCTGAGTTCTGCCTTTTGTTTCTACCGTTATCTTTTTTCCTAAAACAATAAGCCTCTGCTTAGAGGGTCAGAGCCACTAGAAGCCTAATGAGGTTGTTAATAGTCAGCTCATTGATTGCCTTCTCTTTGCTGACATAAGAGAAATGCTGTAGTCACCGAGCTGTTGGGTTCTAATTAAATGTGGCTACATATTCACAAGTGATTTTGAGCTAAAACTGAACAATTTGTGAAGAGTCTATGGAACTTTTGGGGATTTGTGTGTTTCTTCCTGTTACTGCTCCATCTTTTTGAAACAATTCATAAACAAAAATCTGGATATTTGGAGTCAGCCTCAGTGCATATCTCTGGACTCGCTGGGGTCACCAGTGAGTAAACCATGTCTAATGGACACTTTTCAATCCTCATTTAGCTTGACCTCTCTGCGGTGTTTGACAGATCTTGAAATTCCTTCCTAGACTTTTTGGATACTTTCTTTTGATTGTGTTAACTCTTGTACTTTTTCAACTCTTCTAGCTGCCCCTTCTACATGGTATTCTCCAGCGTTCTGTCTTGGTCCTTTTTTTGCTTCTATTAATATTTATTCAGTCTCCTTGGTGATCCCATTCATTTCCATGGTTTCCATTAAAATCCATACACTGATTCCTCCTTGTGGGTGTTTTCTTGTCAGTCTTGCTGAGCTGCAGACATATCTAGCCACCCTGGAGATAGACATAATGATAATGACAATAATAATAGTAACAACAATCCTAAGCTGCTGGTTATTGAACATTCTCTGTGTCAGAAAGGCGAATGCTTTGTTGCTTCATTTCATTTATTAACCTTACAGCAACACTATACATTGTTTTAAAAAGCCAGAAAATGTGTCATAAAAATCTAGATTTCTAACTTTAAAAACCTGGGCTTGATTTCTCACCTGGCAGGGGTCATCTGGAGCTGAGTAGCAGCTTTCCTCTTACCTGGGACTTGTGCCATCTACTTTAACACAGTCCTCACCACTTCCTGTTATCCTGCACTTACTGTAGGTTTCCTCATATCCTTGCTTCTCTAGCCCTGTAGGCATTCACGACACCTGGTGAAGACTGTTGTCTTGCTTTCCCAGCTGGTCACAGTCTTCTCTGGTTTTTGCCCTATACTTGAATGGTCTTCTCAAATGAAATCTGTCACTTGTTTGCTTTTAGTGTTTTTTATTTATGTTTCCTTATAGACTCCTTTTTCTCAGTCCATAAATGTTAAAGTCTCTATGCTGAAGTTGGAAAGAAAAGAATAAAATTTTTTGATAATCTATTATGTGCCAAAGTTAAACACAAGCATGATTTAGTCATGTCTTCACAGCACTGGATGTTTCTGATTCTTAAGAGATGAGAGAAATCCAAGATCCAGACGGACTAGCTAATGTCCACCACTCAGACCAGATCTGTCTGATTTCAAGGTCCATGTTTTTTCTCCTCCCTCATATCAGCTTCACTTCAAGCTATTGTTATCCTCCATGCAAATAAACCAGTGTCTTTAGTTCTCTCTTCCCCATGATCTGCTTCTCATCTCCTGTTCTTCCTTTGCCACCAAACTTCATTCATTTGTTCACACAGAGCTCTTTTAATCCCTTTTCTCATCTCAACACAGTATAATTTGGCCTTCCTGTGTTTCACTTGTTCATCCACGTCATCTGAGCACCGACTGTGCAACAGGCAGTGTGCCAGGCACCAGGGAAATAAACCTTGCCTGAGAGAAGCTTCACAGCTCAGTAGTTCCAGTGCAGTGTGTGAAGTGCCTCATAATTAAATCCAGTGATCCCTTTTTAACTGTTTTCTTACTCAAGCTCTCTTGCATCCTTTTTCTAAAGGACCAGCACTTCTTTTATGGAAATTTTCCCTTTCTTTTCTTGTGTAGCATGCCTCACTCCTGGTTTTCTTCTTTACTTCTGTAAAATTTCCTTTGCATCTCTCTCCTTTTTTCTTCCCATGCCCTCATTTTAAAATTCTTTTCAGCTGCTTACTAGATAGCTCCACTTAGATATCATACAGATTCAGTGATGCCCACTGCTTTCCTTAAGAAATTGGCATTTAACTAGTTGTCCACATCAAATACATCAGAAGCATCATCAATCCCTCGTCTTCCTCTCATGATGAGATTGAGCAATTCTGCTTCAAAAATAGCACCCCAGCCTGACCAAGTTGCCAGCCCCTCTGCCATCAGTTGACAGATGGCAGAAGCTTCCGTCTCCCTCTTTGTCTGCTGTGCATCCCCCAGGCGTTAACTGTAATAATCTTTTATTTTTTAAAAAATTTATGGTATTATTACTTTATTCCTTGCAATCTTATAGTGTCTTTTTCTTTACTGTCTGTCAGGTCAGGTCTCAGTTCCATAGCCTGGCTCCCAGAGCCATTCACTGTCTGCTCCCAGTTGACCTTTCTGGGCTTCTCTCCTTTTAGCTACAGTGCTTAGGACAGAGAGGGCACTCAGTGAATACTGAAAGGGTGAGTGGGTAGTACAGAAAATCTGATCTTTTCTCTCCCAAGGGCAGTATTACATTTTCATTATGTAAGCATTGTGCCTGCTGTTTACTTCTCAGTAGCTGCTTTCATTTTTAAAACTTATAATGGTGTAAAGATTAATAACTTATAGCTATTTTGAAAATTCTGATTTTCATTAACCCAGTGTATTAGCTGAATTGTATTTCTCCAGAATTTGTGTGTTGAACCCCTACTCCTCAGTACCTCAGAATGGGACTGTAATTGGAGATAGGGTCTTTAAAGAGGTAATAAATGAGTTCATTAAGTGGGCCTTAATCCAATATGACTGGTGTCCTTATGAGAGGAAATTTAGACACAGACCCTTGCAGAGGGAAGACCATGTGATGACACAGGAGAAGACTGCCATGTATAAGCCAAGGAGAAAGGCCTCAGAAGGAACCAACCCTGCTGATGCCTTGATCTTGGACTTCTTGTTTCTAGAACTGTAGGAAAATAAATTTCTGTTGCTTAAGCCACCAAGTCTGTGGTGCTTTGTTATGGTAGCCCTAGTAAAGTAATATACCTAGTGTCTTTTAATTTACTGAAGTTTTAAGTCTTGTATCTAGGGACTTTATTCTTGGGAAAGGGATGGACCTAATGATCTAATAAATTCCATCCTCCCATCTTAAATTTCTTTGAGGTGTTAGAAATTTGTCCTAGGAAAAGAGGGCCATCTTTATCTTTTTCATACTAGATAGCATGCATGATCAGCTACTTGAAGAATTTTTCTACCTTCCCTTTTATTCATTTCTCTTAAAAATATAAACAAAAGGCCGGGCGCGGTGGCTCACGCCTGTAATCCTAGCACTCTGGGAGGCCGAGGCGGGTGGATAGCTCAAGGTCAGGAGTTCGAAACCAGCCTGACCAAGAGCGAGACC
This sequence comes from Cheirogaleus medius, assembly GCA_008086735.1. Lineage (NCBI taxonomy): Eukaryota > Metazoa > Chordata > Mammalia > Primates > Cheirogaleidae > Cheirogaleus > Cheirogaleus medius. Next base: position 63,768,167 of record VBSM01001124.1, read on the forward strand.
CCGTCTCTAAAAAAAAAAAAAAATTTGACTTAAAAAATATAAACAAAGCAAGAAACCATTAAAAATCATGCTCATTTACTTTATTGATTTAAAGAGATAGTTGAATATTTTTTACACTCTCATTTTGATAGCTAGAATATAGTAAGTTCTCTTTGCAGTGAATATGCCAACTGTGGCATCACACTTTCAGAGAAGATACTTGCAGCAGTGGATTTTGTGCTTTACAGCAATTTTCTGGAGGTTCTGACTGTGGAAAAAAATACATTGAATTACTAAATTTGGTTTATTCTGTTTTTCCTAATCATATTTCAGGTAGTCATGTTCTCTGACTTCAAAATGCCTATCCCTTCCATCCTTCTCCCTTACTTCCTACCTAATCTTCTGTTCAACTCTTCAGCAGTGGTTATAGTTGAACTAAGAAAATTAAGTATGTTGACTGCATTAGAGACTTTACTGGAAAAGGACATTGGAATTTTACTTATCATCTGCTCAGATTGGATCTTTTCCGATCATCTCAGATTAAATAATAATTTTAGACTGATCAAAGATCTGTAGAAGGCACATATGAATGCCGTCTATAATGTTATCATTAACTTCTTAGGTAGATACGAGTTCATTTTATTTTATAAATCCAGAAAGAGAGACTATAATCCATTTCTAAGAACCAGCAATTTATTTTCTAGGTCTACTCTGAACTCTTCATGCTATGATTTTGAACCTGTTTGATCTTGTTCTATCCTGTAGAGGTTAGATGATAGCTAGTCACCATGTGTAATAGCTCTTATTCTTGAGACATAAGAAATTATTAAATTGCCTTTCTCCCTTCTCTTTTCCAAATTGAGCGTTAGTGGTCCTTAAGGCTTATGTGTCTTATTTCAGATTTTTAATTACATATAACACTTGTCATTAAAGCCTCTCTGTGTTTTTCATGATTCTCTTTAATGGTGAATCCAGCACTGGTTGAGTATCATCAATACAAGGAGAAAAGTCACTTCCTACACTCTGTACTATAAATATAAATTTTAGACATTTTAGTTTCATGTTTATTTCTCATTTTCAATTTAGCTAATCAAAATGCATAGCAATTAAGCAAAAGAAGATTATATAATTTTTCTCCATGACAAAAGTTAATCAAAGCAGATAAGTTGCAGATATTCTTTTGACTTCATATGCATTAATACTCAGGTTCAGAGAGATCAGAAAAAATATTTCCCACTGACTAGAACCCAAACCAATCATTTTTTATATCTACCTTGTGGTCTTAGCATTGCCTCTAATTAATTGGATGGTAGAAGATAAGTCATTTTACTTTTTTTCATATCATTTTATTTATTTGTAAAACTGGGGAAGAAGGAACTCAAGATTAAGTGAACTCTAAGTTGTCTTCCAGCCCAGAAATTGTACTACATATTATACTACTAATAATAACAGCTGATAAATTGTGGCTTTTAGTGGGTAAGTACATTTGGAGCTAATAAGATTAATTTATTTGGAACACATATATTGAGCACATATACTATCTTCTATGTGCTGGGCACTGGCAGTACAGTGATAAATTAGAGATCTTTTAAAGCATTTACATTTTATTAGAGGAAAGACATATAAAAATAAGAGCAATTGTATATTATGGGGGCTGTGGAAGAAGTCTGTCAAAGATGTTTCCAGGCACGGTGGAGAGTTTGGTGAGTTTTACTTGGCAGCAGGAGCATCGGGAAAGGGCCAGTGGTGAAAGGGACCGATTATGAAGGCCTGACACAGCAGTGGCAGTGGAGTAGCGGGCAGCAGCTGGATTGTAGTGGCTAAAGCTGGAGGTTGAGGAAGTGGAAACAGTGGCTCCTTTTTCCCAAGGAGGTGGAATATTAACAGAAAATAACTGAGGGGAAGCGGCAGGGATTATAAGAGGTTGTTTGTTTTAAAATTTGGAAGTGAAGAGCCAATGTAAAGATTTTGGGGCAAAGAGACTATAAAGATGGAAAGTTCGTCCGAATGGAGATGAAGAGAATGCAATTAAGGACAAACTGAAGAACAGGGTTGAGGATGGATAGGGGGATAGATGGATAGATATGTGATAGCACAAACGGCAAAATGTTAATAATTGTGGCATATGGGAAGTAGATGAATGGGCATTCACAGTACAATTCCTTCAACTTTTCTGCATTGAACATTTTATAATACTGAGAAATAATTTTATAATATGGGGGGAGAGCATAGGTTGAGAGTTTAGCTTTGAACAGAACAAGGGGGTACTAATTCCTTGTTGTGGCAGGAAATTATGGGAGGTCAAGGTTAGAGCTTCAACTTCATTTTTAAGTAAGAGTCACCCTCGCCTACTGGAGCAGAGGGCCAGAAAAATAGGAGTGTTAAGGATGAAGGATGGTTGAGTGGATAACTAAAATGTGGTATATGCTCACAATGGAATATTACTCAATTC
>VBSM01001124.1:63770697-63818194 GCA_008086735.1 Cheirogaleus medius
AAAAAAAAAAAAGAATGAAGGATGGAATAACCATGGTGGCAAGTGGGAGAGGTGACCTAGCAGACCTAAGTAAAGGAAAAAGTGGTGATGCTCAGGTTCTGGTGAAATTGCCATGTTTGCATTTTTCCCCGGTACTCACAGGAGACAGTAAGTTAGTAGGATCATTGAAGGGCCAATACCTTAAGAAAGTTAAGAAGTAGGATGAGTGGATGGGATGAGTGATTCCCTTTAATTTTTACCAGCAGTCTGTTCTGGAACAAGTCCCAGCCTCTTTGGTTCTCTGTTCAGGGAATTCTGTTTTCTACCTTGTTATCTTTTTCTTTGAATTATACGAGATAAAAACAATGGTTCAAAACTTATTATTAACATTTAACTAAGGTAATTTTGTTGTCTTCCTTAGGTAAAAGAAGAACGTCCAGAAAAAATACCAGATTTAAAATTATTAGTGGAAAAGAAATTTTTGGCTTTACAGAACAAGAATTCTGATTCAGACTTTCAAAATAATGAAAAATTTGTACAGTTTAAACAACAGCTGAAAGAACTGAAGAAGCAATGTAAGTCAACATGCTTTGCTTTGGTTTGGCTTTTTGAAATTAGAGAACTAACTTGATGAATAATCCCAGAAAACTGATTTTATAAAGTTTGCTTGTCTGCTTGGCTTGATCCTCTTTCTAAGTTGCTTTTTATTGTTGTTGCAATTTTGTATTTGCCTAACTTTTGGTTCAAATCAGCCTGTCCATTTCTGAAAGCCAACAGTTTCCACAAAGTGCTAAGAAAATTCCCCAGCAGCTAGAAAAAGTTATACATATTGTTCCACTGCTGGGGAGGGGAATTAGGAAAACAAAATGAAACTGAAAACTATAACAATGGTATTCTTCAAATTTTAAACTGCTGTGCCAGGCTTTAAAATCCATACTTTGATTCTAGTTTTGCTGCTTTGGAGTAATATTAGCTGTGTTTTCTCAGAAGACTACATTTTCTTCTCAAATATGGACCAAAACCTTCTTGATTCGATTTATCTTTGTGGTAGTATAAATTCCACGTGATTTTTAAATGTGTTGCCTTCTTAATAAACTATTACATTCAGATTTTTTAATGAACATAATTTTGGTTTAAAAATGAGAATGGGGAAAATAATTTATTTTATAAAAAAGTTATTTAATACATTATTTGCCAGAAATAAGGTTATCTTTTCTACACAATAAAATATGTATGCCTCTTTTTCCATGTGCAATTCCAATAGCAATTTTATGTAAATTAATTTTTTTTCACATTAGCATCTATTTAGTTCTATAGTCTTTGTGTTTTTCAATATTGAGGCTCTTGAATTACTTAAAGAATTCGATAGTGAAGCAAATAACTTTTTCTAATTTTAGTCTCCTATCATCTTCATTCAATACACATGGAGCAGAAATGTTATATATGAGACATAAATTTACTTCCTGTGCTTGTATATACTTAGTGTAAGAATTCATATTTTGAAATAGTCTTTCAAATATAAGCATTTTCTTTAAATTGATGCTGAGATCTCAAAAAATGACTGAGGAAGCTGCTTCACTTTTGTCTACTTTACAAATGTTTCACAATTTGAAATGTTTTGCAATCATGATGAGACTTTTGTTTTTACTGTAGATTTCAATGGTAAGCATTTTTTTCATATTTTAAGTCTATTTTTCATTGAACATCACAACTACCAACATCTTTCTAATATACCCTGCACTATTCCCCTAAGTGGGTAATAATTCCCCAAATGGATAATAATTTGCTAGTGGCTTTCTGATCTTAAAGGTGCTAGTGAATTTCAGTTTTGGTGTTGGTCAAAATAGCCAAATATGTTTTACTAGTTGGAGCCAGTACTCACAAATTATGGCAGACTTAGCATTCAATCATAATTTCTGATTTTAAAGGTATTTACCAATACAGATTGAAGGATAAACACCCAAAAATATAAATTTCTTCCTTTTTAGTTATTTTTTATAAAGTTATTATTTCATATGAGAAATGATAAAAACTTTTAGAATCATATACTTATGGGGAAACACTTTTTAATGAGAACATATAATTCAACAGAATGATAAATGTTGGACTCATGTTTATTGTTTCTTTAATTCTGAAAAAAAGAAAAGAAAGAAAAGTTTTCCCAGGCCAGCAGTACACATCATTAGAGTAGACAGTTTAACCTTATGACAAAGTAAATTTATATTGAAAGAAATGCTTCCTTACCATAAGGTTTCCTTGCATATTGTAACACCGGAATGAAAATAACTTTCCCTTTTAATTCCTCTAAAATAGTCTTTTGAAAAGTTCTTAAATCTCAAATGCCTGAACAAGCAAATATTAATACGTTTTTAAAATGGTCTGTAAGATGTGTGTACCTTACTTGCAAAATGTAATTTTTAGTGCAGTGTTCTTAGCACTGTCAATTAAACTTGCACCATGTCTAGTAGATTTTATTTCTTTAGATATAATCCTGCTGTTAAGGTCCTAATTAGTACTGGGCTCCCACAGTACTTGTGGAGCCAGGTCAAAGATACACTATGATTTATAAATGAGCTAATGAATCTCTTTTGAGATATGTTCTGGAGGTAAGGAATTGCAATAATATTTTTTTTGTTTTTAAAGATTGGAAAATAGAAGCCAGGGAGAGATACTTGCTTCTAATTACCTATTTTGGCAAATTAAAGGCTGAAATGTTTTTATAGTCTGCATATATCTAAAGGTTTTTTTTCATGAAAATAACCACCATACTTTCACTAACTTTATTATGCAAGAACATAAATGCTTGGTATTAAATTTTTTCAAATTAGGATCTAATCAGAGAATTGCCAAGAAGCTTTTGGGTGGTGAGAGGTCAAGATGGAGATTGGAATAAGGTGGTCTGTCAGGTGATTCTTACTCTGCTGAGGTAATAGGTTAACTCAGTTATAGCTCGGCAGAGCCTTCTCAAACTTTTAGTCTCATGCTCCCATTATATCCTTAAAATTTACTAAGAGCCCCCGGAGAGCTTTTATTTACTTGGGCTATATCTATTGGCATTTATCATATTATAATAGAAATCAAAACTGAGCAATATCAAATATTAATCTATTGAAAAATAAACCTATTACATATTAATATAAACTGCATTTGATATGAAATATCACTATGTATTTTCTAAACACAAAGAAAAATTATTGAGAAGAGTGGCATTGTTTTACACTTTTGCAAATCTCTTCAATTTGTGGCTTAATAGAAGGCAGCTAGATCTTTATACTGGCTTCTGCATTTGGTCTATTTGGTTGAAGTATGTAAAGCAAATCTGGTCTCATACATCAGTAATTGTACTTGCTGAAAGGATCTTACAGACCACCAGAAGCTCTCACTCTGGGAACCCCAGATCTAGGCCAGGGGTTGGTGAACTCCAGCCCATAGGCCAAATCCAGCCTGCCTCCTGATTTTCTATGGCCATCAGGCCGAGAATGGTTTTTATATTTTTTAATTGTTAGGGATAGAAATCAAAAATCACATGTCATAATATTTTGTGACATGTGAAAATTACATGAAAATCCAATTTTAGTGTCTATAAATACTTTGATTGAAACACAGCCACACTCATTTATGTACTGTCTGTGGGTGCTTCCATGCTGTCCTGGCAGAGTTGAGTAGGTGCATCACAGACCATTTGACATGCAAAACTTATTGTATTTACTGTCTGCCTCTTTACAGAAAAAGTTTACTGACCCCTTAAACTATATTCAAAAATAAGAACAGTGTTTTTTAAATTTTAGATTTTCCCCTAAATACTATCTATTTTATTGCCAGTCAATTGATAGAGTCTCTCTGGAGCAGTATGTTCATAAAGATTCTGAAACTAGGTTCAGGCCCAGCAGGAAAGAGTGTGCTGAAAAATTACAGTGGGAAAGGAGAGGATAGTACAGATGTCTAGTATTTACCATCCCTAGAATACAGAGAAGACTAGCGATTGGGGAGGTATGTGTGAGTTTTGAAACTTGGAAGGAGAGAGATGAAGAAGAAACAGAGATAGTGCCAAGAGGTAAAATGTTTGGCTTTGCCTAGAAATATGTTAAGTGCATTTAGACTGGGCAAAATGTTGACCAACCTGACTTCATCCTGATCCTCTTCAACCTCCAAATCTCTTACTTTGTCATAACATATTACTGTGTATCCAAATGATGTGTATTACTGACCTGCAGTGAACCAAAACCCGAGACCCTGTAAGATAGGACTAATTTCTTATTCATTCCTATGTTCTTTTTGTTCCTCATGTATTAAGAGCTCAGTTAATATTTATAGAACAGAATTATTCAACTAAGGAGAAAAACTGCCTAGAAAAAGAGAGTCAGAATCTAGTTAAGGCAGTCTGATGATTAAAGTCCTTTTCTCTTTAATAATATATCATCAGTAAAGAAGAGGATAAGTAGAGAGAGAAAATTAGCATTTATAGGAATTTGGATCTAAAGTAATCACAAAAGGTTAAAAATTTATATCATCTTTGAAAATCCCTTAAATTGCTCAAAAAGTCAATATACATAATTTTGTGTATCTAACCCTCTACGTGTGTTGATAAAAATGTATAGCATATATAGTAATATGCAGTTTTTAATATCATAGAGTATGGCTCACTTTAAATGTGACTGCTTAGAACATTTAAGCAAATTTATAAAAACTTAAGTTTGCTGACTCTTCTATAGATGGTTTTATCATTTCTGTAATTCTCAGTTTTCATTTTTTCCTTGATGAAGTTGATGAAGCCACCACTTCACCACTTCACTTGCTTAATGACCATTAATTGTTGGGAAATGCAAAAAGTCATAAATTTCACAACTGAGATTGACTTTTTCAGGCTGAATTACATCCCTGGCCTGTGGGCTTATTCTCATTGAGTGAAATTTCTGCCCTTTATAAATTTTTTATTCTTTGTGTATTTGCCTCTCTCCCCCTTCCTCCTCTGAGTCAGTTCTTCCTGACTCTCTTTTCTGTGTGTCTCTTTCCTCCCTTCTGCTTTCTTTTTATCTCCCACCCTATATAATGTCTCTTTCCATAAATCTTACATCAATGCAACTGAATGGTATCATTCCCATCTTAATGATGAAACAGCCTCTGAGGTGTAAAGTGACCTGCCCAAGGTTACACAGCTAGTAACCAGTGGAACCAGAAGACAGAGATGCCAGGGATAAAGAGAGAACATCAGAGACAGATGTAGCTCTCCTTTTTCTTCTGCTTCATAAAGTTGTTACTACCCAGGAATGTTTGTATTATAAAGCATATTTGGAATACTAAATAAATAATTAAGGAGAAAAAAAGAAAAAAGATTAATTCAAATTAAAAGATTGGGCTGGGTGCAGTGGCTCATGCCTGTAATCCCAGCACTTTGGGAGGCCCAGGCAAAAGGAGCACTTGAGGCTAGGAGTTCAAGACCATCTTGGGCAACATAGTGAGACCTCATCTCTACAAAAAATAAAAAATTAGCCAGGCATGGTGTTGTGTATTTGTAGTCCTAGCCACTTGGGATGCTGAGGTGGGAGGATTGCTTGAGCCCAGGAATTCGAGGTTACGGTCAGTTATGATTGGACCATTGCTCTCCAGCCTGGGTGACTGAAGGAGACTTTGTCTCTAAAAAATATAAATAAATAAAATTAAAGGATTGATTCTGTAGTAGTAGAGTTTTAATCAGGTCCTTAAGCTATCAGTGGAACTATTTTGTGGTGAGAAATTAACTTTTCTACATGTCCTTTATATTGAGCAGTGAAGACACTCATCTGTTCTACATTCATGTTAGGTTTGCCCTATTCTTACTGTTGGAAAATAGTTATAATAAAAGTCGTAGTCAGGCTTTGTATAATGCCTAGTGCATATGGTACTTAATGGGTACTTGTTGAATTAATGAATAGCCATGGCATTGTTTGAGTGCCTACCTATGCATGGGATATGGTACTTACACACTTTACTTAGATTATTATTTCTTTCTCACAACTCTACAAGATGGCTGGAGCCATTTTATAGATTAGAAAATAGGCAAAGAGAGATAGTATAACTTCCTTAAAATTTTAAGTGGTAAAATTCAAACCTAGGTTTGGGTGACACCAAAGTTCATATTCTTTCCCCCATGCCACACCAACTCTTGAAAACACTTCCATGTGTTTTTCTTTCTCTCAATTCAAGCATTTTGTTCATTTCTTGAAAAATTGACTTGTCTTAGGACTCTTGAGTGGTGAATCAGCTGTTTAGATCTCCCAGATCATAGAACTGCATTGATGTACCCTGATGGCACTGAGGAAATCTACTTCATCTAGCTGAAAGAGAATCTCTCTCTTGGTCACTTGCATTTAGAGATCAGGGAGTACGAATGACACCAGACATTAGATAGCAGTCCTTTTCTATATTCCATGGTTTTGGCAATACATTCAGAATATAGTGCCCAAGAATGATGTTTCTAATGTGAATAATTGCTATGTTATGGCAGAGAGGAGCAGGATATTTATGGCATCCCAAGTTTAGAACAAATTCCGTGAAATTTATTTCAAGCATTAACAACAATAATCTCTTGCACATACATCATCTTGCTTAATCTTTACAGCATCCACATGAAGGAAAGGAGTGCATGAAAAACGCAGGTTCTGTTTTTAGCAGACTGAACACCATATAATAACCTTGGAGGTGACATATTTACCCAATGTCTCACAGTCAGGAGGCCACAAGGATAGCAAATATGTTCACGAGGAAGGGAGAAGTTTTAGAATGAGAGATGACTATAATTAAAGTTAGTAAAGAAAGGTTCAGTTATCAAGGGACAAATGAGTCAGCAGCAAGTTTAAACACAAACTGTGAACTATGGGTGTTTCTCTCATTGTGACTTATTTTGAGAGAGTATGATGCCATCCATGCTGAGAAAGCAGCCTGAATCAAGAACAGGAAGACTAAATCATAAGTGTCTTGGAAACAATGTACATTATACTTAATAATTATCTTGTTATATTATAATTCCTGAAGTTGGATTGATTTAAGCTGTATATTTGTTAGATATAATGGGAGTGTAAGGCAAAGTTATTAAATATTTCTAGGTATTTCTAGTTTATGTTTTAAAAACACATATATGTTTCTTTTTTGGAAAAAGACTTTAAATTGAATTTGGGCAGCTTAGTGTGTGGTGTTACTGTGTGCATAGCAAGTAGACATAGTTTAATAATTAATCTGAAATTTTAAAGTAAAAACAATGTGTTGAAGTTAATATTATTTGGCTTTGTAAAGCAGCTGTAATTAATACTATTATATGTATAAGGTAGCATTTATATAGCTTGTGCATATTGAAATTCAGAGCCACTGAAATGAAAATATATCACTAGTGAACAATATTTGAAATCAAGTGAAGTGATATAATTTTACACATTCGGATAATAATACTAATGTCTTCTATGTTTAGTTTCAATTTAAGAACTTAGGAGCATTAATGTGGTACAACACCATGGGAGTCAAAGGAACTGATTTAGACACTAAAATTGAATATTCCTTATGATTGCAACTAGGTTAAATATGTATTTGTGTAAAGTAGACTTCCTCAAAATGAAAACCTTCAACTCATCGAAAGACAAAGAAACCATTAAGAAAATTAATAGGTAAGCTACAGACCAGGACAAAATATTCACAAAACATATATCTGCCAAAGGATATGGTGTATATAAAGAAATACAACTAATAGTAAAAAGATACACACTTCAATTTAAACATTAGCGAAGGTATCAACAGACATTTCACAAAGGAAAATATACGAACAGCTAATAAGCATATGAAAAAGGTACTTAAAAAAACCCCACATTCATAGATGAGTAGTAGCATTATGCTTCTACCCCAGCCCTCTTCTACTGTCATATTTTTAAAAATACATGTGTATTTATCCTTTACTAACTTCCTATAATGAGTCTGTATAGTTTTATAATTAAAAAACAAAATCCCACAATTTCCTCAGAAAGAGCTACTAGCTGGGAGTGACAAGCATGCTTGGGAGCATATTTTCTTAGAAAAGAAATAATACTATGACAGTGGATAAGTAAAAAAGAAAAAGGAAAAAAAAAAGAAAAGAAATAAGTGTAAAGCAAAACAAAAAGCATATTTCCTCTTCCAAGACTTAAAAGAATTAGGAGAGGAAAGGTACATGGATGCTTTACCCCTGTCCCTAGTCTTACCCTGTGTGCCCTTTCATCTCTGCCTATCATTGAGTCAGTCATAGAGTGAGAAGCAGCCTAAGTCTTCATTTGTTACTTTCTTTTAACTCTCATCATCCTCATCAATTGTGTGTTGTTACTGGTTTATTTGCTGGAGTCTAGTCACTTTGCCCATGAAATATCAGAAAATGTTAATGATTCTTGTAGAGAAAAGTTGCCCCTTTTTATATGTTAAAGAAGAGGAGCTGGCTGGTGCAGTGGCTCAGGCCTATAATCCTAGCACTCTGGGAGGCTGAGGCAGGAGGATTGCTCGAGGTCAGGAGTTCGAGACCAGCCTGAGTAAGAGCAAGACCCTATCTCTACTAAAAATAGAAAGAAATTACTCGGACAACTAAAAATCCAGAGGAGAAAATTAGCCGGGCATGGTGGCGCATGCCTGTAGTCCCAGCTACTCAGGAGGCTGAGGCAGGAGGATTGCTTGAACCCAGGAGTTTGAGATTACTGTTAGCTAGGCTGATGCCATGGCACTCTAGCTTGGGCAACAGAGCAAGACTCTGTCTCAAAAAAAAAAAAAAAAAAAAGAAGAGGAGCAATGTTTGCAAATTGCTTGTATACATACCTATCATTTATAAGGGATATTTTATTTTACAAAACAATCTCCCATATATTATCTCATTTAATCCTCACAGCAATTTAATGTGATAGGTAGATATTATTAGTCCTATTTACAAATGAAGTTCTGCAAGATAAGTATCCTGCACAGTTCTATCATCCACCAAAATTCTCTTACGGCCAGTTTGTAGTTGACACCTTCCTCCATTCCCAGCCCCTGGCAACCACTGTTGTGTTTTTTTTCTCCATAGTTTTAACTTTTCCAGAATGTTGTATAGATGGAATCATAGAGTGTATAGCCTTTTGAGTGGCTTCTTTCACTTACTAGAGTGCATTTCAGATTCATCTATGGTATTGCTAGTATCAGCAGTTTGTTGCACTTCATTGCTGAGTAGTATTCTATCACATGGATGTACCATAGTTTTGTTTATCCATTCACCAGTTGGAAGGGCATTTCAGTTGTTTCCAGCTTGTGGGCATTGTGAATAAAGCTGCTATAAGCATAAATGTACAAATTTTTATGTGGATATAAGTTACTTTCTCTTGAATAAATATCCAGGCATGGGATTGCTGGCTTATATGGTAAGTATATGATGTTTAACTTGGAAGAAACTGACAAACTATTTTTCAGTGTTCAGTATATGAGAGTTCTAGTTGCTGTGTACCCTCACAAGCACATGGTTTATTTTTGGTTTTGTTTTTAATTTTAGCCATTCTAATAAGTATATAGTGGTATCTCACTGTGATTTTAATTTCTATTTTTCTAACCTTTTTTATATTTAAATTGTTCATATAATGTTGTTTCTCTATTTATGTGCCTTCTACATGTATTCTTTAATTCATTCCAGAAATATTGTAGATGGTCTGCATTAGTGGTTCTCAGAGTGATTTCCACACCAGCAGCATCAGCATCACTTATGGGAACTTATTTAAAATGCAGATTTTCAGGTTCTACTCCATACCTAATGAATCTGAAACTCTGGGGATATGGCTGAATTTTAAGCTGTCTAGGTGATTCTCCTGTAGGCCAAAGTTTGAGAACAACTGTTCTACAGTAGAGGTGCTCACCAATCACTAGGCATAAGTATCAACTGTGAACATTTAAAAAGAAAAACAAAAAAATCAGAGCTCAATACCCACCCCAGGGATTCAGATTTAGTTGATGTCTGGTAGGCCTGGAGGCATTTTTTTTAAGTTCCCCAGGTAATGTTATCATACAATCAGGGTTGAAAATAACTAATCTACTAAAGGTTGCTTAGCTAGGCAGTCTAAAGCTGTGGTCCCCAACCCCCAGACCACAGACTTGTACCAGTTGGTGGCCTGTTAGGGACCCAGCTGCAGAGCTGCATGCCTGCGCCCCCACCCCCACCCGTCCATGAAAAAATTGTCTTCTGTGAAACCGGTCCCTGGTGCCAAAAAGGTTGGGGACCGCTGCTCTAAAGAATACAAATCTGACACCAATTCCAGAGCTAATGCAGCTTTTCATCTAAAAGGGAGGATGCATACATATATGTCTTAGTTATAAGCACATATAAGTTACTTAGTAATTACCTAATGAATGAAATTGTAATTGGTGTCCTGGGTTTGAATATAAACTAAGTTTCTTTTTCTATATCTTAGAACTTTATTTTTATATTCCATGTTGTCCTTAACAGTCATTCATTCAACAAGTGTTTACTGAGTATGCTGGAAATAGCAGTGAATAAAACAGACAAGTCTCTGTGCTCACAGAGCTTACATTCTGATCTATGACAGCTAGTTAGTATCTACTCACTTTATAGTGTTTGGTGGAAATATGGTACGTTTCTTTATAGCTCTAAAACAAAGGTATCTATTCATACACATTATTGATAGTCTTCATAATGATCACATTTGTGTATTTTATGCTCAAGTGCTTTCAGAGTTACTTGCCTTGTATTTGTTAAAATTTATATTAGTCATTAAATCCTTTTTTTCTGTATAACTTAATAAACTCATTTATTTAATCACCTACATATGTTGATAACAATGTTAAGGATAGAGATTGTTCAAGCCAGGGAAAGATACTGGAATTTGAAATAAAAAAAATAAGTTCAGATTATGGCTCAACTAAGTAATAGTTTGTGGTTTTTTTAATCAAATCAATGAAATTTTACTTTTCTGTACAGGATAGATAATAAAATAGTAATGTTAACTAGCCCACAGAGTTGTATTAAGGATTAAATCAGATATAGTATGTGGAAAATGTTTTATGAACTGTAATATGCTCTCCATATATTAGTTACCTGATCTTTTTTAGCTTGTTAAAGGCATTTACTTTAATAATTTTCATTTATATGTATATTTAAACTGTATAAGAATAAACATTTTTAAAGTTATCACCAATTGGCATGAATTCTTAAGTGCCAGGAAACAAACTCAGTGATTTAGTCATTTTGTTAAAATGTTAATAGATTTTAATGAAGGATAAAATATTGCTACACCATCACGTAGTTGAGGAATGTTCTGTACTTGGCAAGGGTGTGAACAAAAAAAAGTTGATAAGGTAAACAAATAATTTTTCAGTACAACATTGGTTTTGGCAACCTTTTCTTGATAGGGAGGCAGAGGCTTAAGTGAGAGGAATGGCTCTATTCACATAATGAACTGCCTTATGCTTTGATGAAAACATATTCATTATAAGCAAATATAATGAAGCTGCAGCTATCACCATGTGCTGTATGGTCCTTATTATGTTAGGGATTCTTTTATGGATGTACATTAGATTTAACTTGAAAAAATTGACTCAGCTGTTTGAGTTTGATTATTTAGTTAGCCTTTTTGAAAAAAATCACCTGATGACTTATTTTAAATTTTTGTGTGTGTGTGTGTGTGTATAATCTTTTTTAGTGCTCTCATCTCATGTCAATCTACTTGCCAGACTTACAGCCAGGAACCCTATATGACTAAGATCTGGAAAAGGGAGAGGGAGGCAGGAATGGCTTCCTGGAGGGAAGCCCTTGCTGAGAAATAACCCACATGGGCTCCACAGCCCGCTCATAGGTCCTTGAGACGCATACGGTCTGTACTTCATCCTCCATTTAAAAAAAAAAAAAATTAGTAGACTTTATTTTAAAATAATTATTAATAGACTTTATTTTAGAGCAATTTTAAGGTCATAGCAAAATTGAGTGGAAGGTACAGAGATTTCCCACATTTTCCCCTCAACATGCACAGCCTCCCCCATTATCAATTTTTTAGTGACCAGGCTCCTACTATATGCAGAGCATTGTGCTAGGCACCAGGAACATAGCAAATAACTAATGTCTTGGGAGTGAGAGAAAAAAGGAGACTGGTCCTTTGAGATCTCAGGGTCCTAGACTTGATATGCAGAGTCTGACAAAGAAATGAGAGAGTGGCATGGGGGTTGCCAAAGGGTTTTGAATAGGGTTTTCCAGGTTATTTTTAAAAAATAAAATAATAAAGGTTTCAGGGCCAGATAAATTAACCAGTTTGCTTTCCTATGGGATTCCTTAGTCTTTACTGTGCAATTTATGTTTGGATAGACTGTCAGTTCGGTGAGAGCAGGTATTTGTCTGTCTTGATATACCCAGTGCCTAGAACAGTACCTGTCATGGAACCAGTGCTTAATATATATTTGGGAAATGAATAAAGGACTACAAAAGGGAGTTATAACTTAGTTTATGGAAACTCCCCCTCCCCCCATGGGACAAATATTCCATGGCAGATACTGTGACACATGCTAGTCCTAAGAATGAGAGATAGGACAAGTTCCGTGTCCCTTTTTACCAAGCTTACCTTGGTAGATGTGTGCAACAACTACATTCTTAAGTACAAAGTTTGACTGCCAATTGGCTGGAGACATTCCCAGACTTTCTGGCAACCTTCCTTGCCCAGTTTGATCATTGGATCCTTTGTCATGGAACTTACGTCCTTCCTCTTTTCTAGGGAACATTATATTTTGAATTCATTTCAATTGCATAAGATAGGGAACCTTTTTCCCCCTCTTTGGAGATAGGGTCTCACTCTGTCACCCAGGCTGGAGTACAATGGCATGATCATAGCTCATTATAACTTCAAACTCCTGGCCTCAAGCAATCCTCCCAACTCAGCCTAGATGCAAGAACTTTTAATTCCTTCTTCCAGTTGTCAACCTTTATAATATCCATCTTTCCTGTTATGTGGTAGCATTGATTGTTTCCCCCACACAAAGTATTAAGTTGACCATACTTCTTATATTTGATAGTATTCAAGAATCAAGAAAATATAGTAGTAGCTTATTTAGGTATATTTTCCTTCTTTTGGAGCACAGTGGTTTTATTTTACATTCACCAAAAGCAAACAATTACTACTACAAAGAGATGGATAAGAATTATCAGCCAGCTAATAAAATATACTGTCTAATCCCATTCCTAGAAATCTCTGCTGGTTCCTCTCCATTTCTTTCTGCTCCCACTGCTACGGTTGCTCTATTTCTGATCTTACCCTCAGCCTCCTATGTGCTTCCAGCTCCAGACTTGACTCCTGCCAGTTTCTCCTGGAGCAACTGATCATTCTACTGTATACATCGGGTCATGCTTGTCCACATGAAACTGGCAGGAGTCAAGTAGGGAGTGGCTTTTCAGCAGCTCCCCCAGCCCTTCGTAATAGAGGCCCTTCTGGCACCTATTTTCGGTTTGTTATAATTCCTCTCTAGCCCTTTGATCCAGACACTTAAATTCCTGGTAAGTAGTGTATTCTCTTTTACCTTTAGACTTTCACTCTTGCTGATCTCTTCATGGACTATCTACCCCTTCTTTCTCTTCCCTTGGTTAAGGCAAGCCCATTCTTCTGCCTTAACACAGAAATCACTGACCTCAGGAAGTCTTTCCCAAGGTAGAGTAAGTGTACATCTACAATGTGAGACCTTTAAAGAAGTTTTTCTCTGGAGAGGAATATGTAATAACAAAGATTAAGAAATTTAGTATATAAGATTGTTCAGCAGGAAGATGATTTTGAGGCATATTTTATGGTAGCTTTGAAATATGCTAATTATTTTGTTTCCATAGTTTGCTAAGTGGATCTCAAAACTGAAACATCCAATTTATAATCTAACATTCGACATGCATTATCCTCTCTTTTAACCATATCAGTACAGCAATCTGTATCCACTGATTTTGGTGATGGTGCATTCCAACAGACCACGCTAACTGAAATATATTGACTGTCTCATCTTGACTGACTCATTTGACTCAAATAGCAAGTTTCCCCATGATCCCAGTTTAAAAAATAGAGAGTGTATTATTACGTTTTCAGAATACCAAGCTTTGAGAAGCAGCGAGCTCTTCTTTGTCTTTGCTGTTATGGCCATTGGCCTGGTAATCACATGGGCTGGAGACTGGAGGTCAGAACAGGGGAAGAAGGCAGTTGAAAGAAAAGTGTTAGAATTATAGGTTATAAATACCAACACTAGTTAATATAATACATGAACTATATCTGAGGATCAAGTTTAACTTTCATAATACAGTGATAATTTAAGATAATTATAATCAACTGAGTATTAAAGGTACAGATTGTGTGCCAAGACTTTTTAATGTATTTTTCTGATAAGTATACTTTTGGGAATCAATTTTAATACAATAGTCCAAAACATAAATGCTTTATGTACAAGGATATTTCTCTATGATATTCAATAGGAAACAAGAAACAATCAAGAGCTTTGTGAAAATTATTTATCTATAAAATGAAATGTTTAGAAAATGTTTTTCCACATAATATTAAATTTTAAAGCGGTTGAAATACATATATGTATTGTGGTCTACCATTACTGGATACAGAAATGCTGTTTCTCATTTCTATGAACAGAAATAGAAAATAAGGCACAGGATATGAGGGACAGCAAGTAATCTAGTTAGATCAGACCGTATGTATATGGGAGAAAAGAATACAAGGGTTAGTTGGGACTGATTTATGGAGTTACTTGTTGCCTTAAATAGGGCAGGTTAATTAATAAGTAATGGGAAGTGTTAAAGTTTTTCACTAGCTAATCCATGTGATGAGATTGAAATGTTAAGAAGTGAGATCTGGCTGAATAGAATAAGTAGGTATGGGAAGAGATCTTGTTACAGTGGTCTAGTGAAGTGCTAATGATATCTTGAACTACCATGGCCTAATTGGAAAGGAGAGAATGAATGCAGGAAGTGTTGTGAAGGTAGAAATCTGTAGGACTTGTCAACTCATTTAAAATAATAGGAGACATAGGAACATAAGGAGTTGAAGATGGCTGTGAGGTTTCTAGTTTGGGGAACTGAGAAAATGGTGATACCATTAAAAAGTAGTTGGCTATCTCATAGAAAAGCTGGTCTTTAGGTGGGAAGGTGACTTTAATCTCAAACATATTGAATTTAAGGTGCTAGATATGGGTATTAATATAAATCTTTAACAAATGGTTAGAAATGAAATGAAAAAAAGTGTTAGTGTAAGACCATGGCTAATGAGAGGGGGATAAAGGCTCTTTACTTGCACCCAGATAATAGTGGAAGCTCTGGGAGTGGATGACCTGTGTAAGGGAAGAGTGCCAAGAGATCCCAAGCAGAGAAGAAGAGGAAGACCCAGCAAGAACTGCTCTAGTGGCTCTGAGAAGGACCAAGGGGCTTATGGGCCAAAAACAGTAAAGGGAGAAAGAGTTTGTCATCTTAGTATCATTTTCTTATTTTAGTTGAATTTCCTATTACCAAGGCTGCACAAATTTTTGAGTCCTAAACAAAATTATTCATAATTTTAATATTTCAAAATTCAAAAGCTAAATTCCATAACCTAAGAAGATTATGGGGGCAGGGGAGGTAGAATTAGCCATTGTTTTTTTACTTGCTATGTTACTACTCCACTGGTAGCACTGGTTAAGAGTTTACTTCCTGGCTTCTTTTTCCCCCCTCCAGAAATTAGTATTTAAAGCAGTGAAGAGTAAAGGTCACACCTGACTTTCCCTATCCAATTTCATAAGCAAGAAACACGTATAGTTTTTTTAAAAATTCACATGGCATGTAAGGTAAGGAGATAGAGATGAGTTGTACTCATTTGTTAAATAATAGGTTTTTACAAAATCAGTTAATCCAAAAGCCAGCAATTGCTTTTTATTTAGAAATAATGCTTTAATCATAATTCAGATTTTGAAATTTTAAGTTCATTTAAAAATAAATATTAAACATACAGGAATGATTTTGCAGTGGTTTTAGTTCAAAACTGTTGTGGAATAGAAATTAGTATCGTTACACTATGTTAGTGTTAGTTTTAAATTCAGTGGTGTTGGTTTTCCAGCTTTTCCAACTGAGAAAACAGTTTTCAGTTTTTCTTATGGAACAAACCACCCTAAAAGTTAGGTACTTAAAATAACCATTTATTTGGCTCATGATTTTGTAAATTGGTCGTTTGGAGTGGGTTTAGCTGGTGTCTCCTACTTGTTCAGAGGGGCTCACTCACACTGCAAGATTGGCAGGGGGCTTCTGGGTCTAGAGCGTCCTGAGCTGGATCAGCTGGTCCTGCTCCATGTGGTCACATCAGCCAGCAGACTAATTCAGACTTGTTCACATGGTGGCAGAGGGGAGGCAAGAGCCTCAAGAAGCTGAAGAGTTCTTGAGGCCGAGGCTTGGAAATTGCATAGTATAACTTTTGCCAGACTTTTGGTCAAAGCAATCACAAGGCATCCCAGATTCTCAGGGTGGGAGAATAGGCTCTGCTTCTTGATGGAAGGAGGTAGAAAGTATTCTGGTCAGATTGTCACTCTGCCATACCAGCTCATATTTGTTCATTTTGAATACTCAAATTTCAATTTTTAACTGTTGAAATAGTGTTGACTGTGTATGTATGTATGTATGTGTGTGTGTGTGTGTGTGTGTGTGTGTGAGAGAGAGAGAGAGAGAGAGATTTACTCTCTCTTCTCAATGTGCTACCCCTGAAAAGCAAGGGGTATTTGAAGTAATCTTACTCTTCTGATTCATCCATTTGATCAGGAGCATCTGTTTTTGTGCCTGACACTGGGCAAGGTATTTAGGAATAGAGAAAGAAGAAACATGATATATTCCTTACTTTCAAGAAGTGTATATTCTTATAGGATGGGCAAAATTTATATTCAACAAGTAATTTTTTATTAATGTGTCAAGGGCTAGGTTTTAAGCAAAGATAGTACACAGATGGATATGACTTAGTTCTTTAAGTAGAGCAAGGAAATATATATTTAAAATAGCTATAATTCAAAGAAATAAGTGCTATGAGAGAAATTTAAACTGAGTGCTATGGAATTAAGAAAATAGGAGGAGGCAAATGATTGAGTGCCAGGATATGTGATTCATATAATTAACACCTGAGAAGGGAGAGATCTTTGAAACCAGAAAGTGATGGCTTCATAGAGAAAATGAGTTTTGAACAAGACTTTGAAGAAGAGGTAGAATTTGAATAAGTGGAGAGGTGGGAATCCTACTCAACTTAGAATTGAGTTGTTTTCCCAAGAAGGTAATTATTTAATTAAAGAGAGTCTTTTCAAGTGGCAAATATTAAAGAGCATGAGATAACATGACTGTAGAAAGACTATAAAAAACAGTATGCTGAGAAGATGGCTGGCAAATGTTTCTCCTCTCCAGTGGTGCCAAAGCTTAGTTTTCTTTCATCAGATGTTTGTGTACTATGATTGGAAAATCAAGTAAGAATGTTTATTTTATGTTACAATGGAAGTGCACATTTCATTTTCACTGAGTAGTATTCTCTGTAGCCATATATTGATTGAAAAAAAAAAAAAGAAACAAATAATGTAGATCCCTGCTGACAAGGAAATCCAAAATTAACAAAAGTAAGGAAACCCCCATTGAGTAATGTCAACTGGTACTTTTTACAAGTAGTTCTGGATCTATTTATGGGCTAAACTGGAGAAATAATTGGGGAATTTCCTTTTCTAAATTTGACAGGTAAATTTGCTTTTCAAACTTTCTGTTCTAGTTGATCCTATTTGAGTAACTTAATCAATTTTGAGGAAAAGGATCAATTAAAATGCATTTAATTTAATGCTAATTGAATAGTACAATATTTATACATTTTACAAATGTAAATTATACATTACATTATACAATTTATACCAATTGCCAAAGTGCTCAACACAACTATGTAAGTAATAGAATCATAGTTTTTATTTTAATAAATCAAAGGCAGCCTTTCACTGTTAAAGTGGCATTTAAAACACCGTTATGAATGAATCCCATTGTCTAGTTTATCATTGCCTATCCTATGAAAGCAGTAATACTTGACTAATATTGTCTAACTTAAATGCTACTATGTAATGAATTTCTAGAGAATTCTTTGAGAGAAACTTTTCTACTTCCTCAGTTATTTTCAATGACAGGAATCTGGGGAATTTATAATAGCTTTTATTTTCTCATGTATTTTTAAATAGCTGGAATATATGTTCATTACAATGAGAATGCATCACAGGGCTATTATAAGTTGAAAATGAAATAACAGATGAAAGTATTTTGTAGACTACAACGTCTTATGCACATAAATGTCAGGTGGTATTATTCTGAGATTAGCATTTGTTCCTTCAGGGTCTCTATGGAACAGTCATAGTTCATGGTTTAGACTCTAGAGCCACATGTTCTGAGATGTAGTCTAGATTCAATCCCTTACTAGGTCTGTAACCATAGATAGGTTTCTAAACCTCTCTATACATACTCAGTTTCTCCATCAAAATGACATAGTAATAGTATACTTACTTCATAGGGTTGTTGTGAAGATTAAATTAATTAATATATGAAAGTCACTTAAAACAGTGTCTTGGCACATAGTAAATGTTATGTAAGTGTTGTCTATTATTTTCATTATCACCATCATTATCTCTGCATCTTGTAGAATAGATAGATAATTGCTCTTAGATATATGCTAATCGTGTTTTTTCTCTACGAAATTCTTCCACTCTCCTAGTTTTGCATTTTTCTTAGAGAGCTCATTGAGGATAAGGACTGGATCTCATCAATTTTTATGTCCTCAGCATTTGGCATAGTTCTAGCTCATAATAGACATTCAATAAATGAATGGGTTATATTATATTTATATATTTATACACATGACCATTTAAGAGAGAAGCACTATTAGGAGAAGTGTAGAAAAGAAAGTAGCATTTAGTATCTGTATAATGTTAGTCTCTTTCTGGTCCACCTTATTCTTCTTAGCCAAAAAATGGCCTCATATTGTTCTTTCTTTCCATGCTAGTCTGGCCTCAGGGATACCTTCCCAGCCTTACATAGCCCTGTCCTCCCCAGGTTGATTTCATTCAAAGTACCTTCTGTGGGAAACTTTCATTGACTACTTCTGTCCAAGATAGTCTCTTTTGTTCTATAGAACTATATGTGTATGTGTGTGTATATACACACACATACACACACACACATATTCCCTGTTCCTCTTTAAAGTTATCTTTTTGATTAGGTGATATGTGCACATAGTGAAAATTCACAAGATATAAAAAGGCTGTTGTGAAAAGTGGGCCTCTGCCTCTCTGGAGGCAGTTACTGTGTTACTGTTACCAGTTCCTTATGTAGGAATATCCTGTGTTTGTGCACATGTGTTTTAATGTTAGCACGTCGGACACTCTGTTCCACTTTACTTTTTTCACATAATATATTTTGGATATTCTTCCATATCAGTGTACATGGGGTTTCTTCATTCTTTTTAATGGCTATATAGTATAGTAGTATAGTTTTTAACCAGTCACTTGATGATGGGGATAGTTATTCTTTGGCTGTTACCAGCATTGCTGCAATGTGCACTCTTACACATATAAAAGTGCACACAAGTAGGCCTAGATCTGTAAGAGAAATACTGTTAAAATTACCAAGTCAAAGGGCATGTGAATTTTTAGATTTTTACTATGGAAGACAAACTACTTTTCATAGACATATTAATAAAAATCCCCATCAGCAATCTATGGGAGAGCCCATTTCCCATACACTTGCCAGTTCAGTGTGTTGTTAAACCTTTTGGTCTTTGCCACTTACAAATCCCAGATAAACTGCTCCAATTCTGCTTCATATTATTTGTCATCCTTTAGAATATTTCTGTCCTATTTCCCTTACATTACATTAACTCTTTACAGTCTTAGACAATCTTATATTTTCATTAACTTTATATTCCTTAACTTCCAGGAGAGTTCTAGTTTCTGATATTCTATCCCATTGATGTGTACTTGTCAGACCATGTATTACAAGTTGTGGTGTAAAAAATACAGTTATTATATTATGTTTGCATTGTCTCCCCTTTCAGTTACTTCCACATCGTAATGCTCTGTAGGTGTTTATGGATTGATTATCCTAAGTGGGCAAAGTCCATCTATCTATGTAAGTTTTAACAAGAGACACCTATTGCTTCCTAAATATTTTTTTAACTAGTTCCTGTTTTTGCATTGAATGTTATAACTAACATTATCAGTATCTCTTGCTATGTGTACGAATCTTTCTCAGTCTATTTGCTACTGAGTTTTACCTTGTTAGAGAGGTGAACACAAATTCAGTTAAAGGTGTCAATAAAATTTTATGACTTGTTTCCTGGTAGCCCTGGGTAGAGTCTTTCTGGGTCTACTCTACATAGCTGGGTGAGTTAGGTGAGAAGAAAATCATAAAAGATGCAGTCCTGGGGAAATGGGGGAAACTCAGTGACTCACTGAAGCTAAAAGGATGCCTCCCTAGAGCTGAGGCAGTGAGAGCCAGGTAGCTGTACAGGAGGCCTAGTTCATGACCAGGCTAGTGTGTACACCTCTCAAACAGCAAGGTGAGAAGAATGCAGTGGGCAGGGATGTTGTTAGCCAGGCTGAAGTGTGAGGGGAGGCTTCAGGTAAGTGGTTTGGTAGCAAACTGTTGAAAGTCATTGCCAAGGTATTAATTATTTTGACATCTTGGATTGTTTGTATTAATAAATTAAGGATCGTTGATCAGGTGAAGAGATATGGTGGGCTAGAAAGCACTAACTGACGGAATCTAAATAATTCCTTTATTAAGGCAACACATTTCTAAATGTAGGATAGGATAGGATAGGTCTGCTATATATAGTTGCACAGTTTATTTTGCATTGTGAAAGCACCTGGGTGAGGAGGCTAGGGGTGACTGAATTCCAACCTGTGTTCTAATCACCAAGGCAGGTACCTGGTGTGCATAAAGGGAAGTGTGCCTTTTTCTAATTCATCTGCTAGTTCAAATGCTCAGGGTAGGCAAGCAGAGGACTTTTCCCCTTTGCCTCATATGTTGTAGACTTAATATAAAGAACATCCTTGAATCTGTTTAAAAATCAATTTGTCATAATATTTTCTGGTCCAAAAATTATATTCAGCAGTAAATGATAACTGGTCACAATTTAATTCTCTTATATAAAATGAGAATAGAAAAAAAAAAGAAAAAGAAAAATATTTGGCTTTGAAAAAGTAGACCTGTATGAAAAAGAAATGTTGAACATTGGTGCTCTTTTTTTTCTTTTTAAGCTTTTATTCTCTACCATAGGATTTTCCCTTTGAGGGCACTGAAAGAAAAATGCATCATGCCATTGAAAAATGCCCTGTTGGTCTTCATAGGGCTTCCTACATCCAACAGCATACATGAAGCTAGTTACATTATTAACTGCGTTCTTTTTTGACCAACGGGTTAGGTGTTCTGAAGTGTTATTTCACTGCTGATATTGGTCACATGCCTAAGCTCCTTTCTGGTATTTTAGTAAATATACATTTGTATGGGGTGGTTTAGCTCAAATTTAGTGTCATAGATGGGAGAGTCCACATTAAGCACCCATGTTTCCCCTTTTCTTTCTTGTTCTTGTTCTTTTTTTTTCGCTTTCCAGATCGCACAGAGATCTGGAGGTCTGCAGGCCACATCCAGCCTGAAATGTGAGTTTTGTTTGGCTCACAGAGTGTTGGGATTTGTTGTTTTAAATGCTTTTAAATAAGAGTTGTGCTTCTCACTTAGTCACTATTCTGACCATTCCCTTTTGTGTTATTCTGGTCTACTTTGTCTGTCTTTCGTGTAGGCATTCAAGTTTACAATTCTTGCTTTAAATCTGGGACACTGTGAACATAGAATTAAGGCAGGAAATTAGAAGGTAGAATAAAAGTCTGCCCTTAAGAAGTAATTTCTATTGAACAAAGAACTCTTATTTATAGTATTAAGAGATGTTTTTGAATATTATAATTTTGTTCCAATATCATTCTTCTAATTACTGTCAGGCTGGGCTGGGCCTTACAGCAAGATAAATATAAGGTTAGTAGACAGAATTAGGGAACTGTATCAAGGTTTAGAATACCAAGGGTCAATAGTAGGCCAGTCTATTCAGGCCAGAATATACACAATCATTGAGATCAAGACAAGTAATAGGTCAGAGCAAGGTAGACAGATTAGGGAGTAGCAGTAGCAGTCAGGGTCCACGGGAGCAAGAGAATCCAGAATCCAGGCCTCTAGGACTGGGAAGTGCACAAGCAAAGGGATGAGATTAGAATCAGTAGGAAAGGGGGCTGGAGCCAGACAAGGAATCTGAGTGGTGGGCACTCAGGGTCCCAGACAATGAAACGGGTCACTGAGGAGTCAGTACGGGGCCCCACACGAAAAAAAAGGAGTTTGTCACAGAGCAGCACCCTTTGCCTCTGCTTATAATTTTTTTAAATTAATAAACTTCATTTTTTAGAATAGTTTTAGGTTTATAGAATTGAGCAGATAGTACAGAGAGTTCCAATATACACTTCCCACCACAAACACCAATTTGCCCTGTTTTTAACATTGTGCATTTGTGTGGCACATTTGTTGCAGTTGATGAACCGAGATTGATAGATTATTATTATATTAATATTAAGTCCATCATTTATATTAGAATTCACCCTGTTTTGTGGTTTTCTATGGTTGTTTGTGTGTGTTAAAATTCATATAACAAAATTTACTATTTTAACTTTTTTCAAGTGTGCAGTTCAGTGGCATTAAGTACATATACATTGACATTCAACCATCACCACCATCCATCTTCAGAACTTTTTCGACATCCCAGACAAAAACTCTGTGCCCCTTAAATAATAACACCCCATCCCTTTTCCCCACCCTTGATAACCACTGTTCTATTTCTGTCCCTGTGTATCTGACTATTCTAGGTACCTCATACATGTGGAATTATATAATATTTGTCCTTTTGTGTCTGGCTTATTTCACTATCACAGTGGCTATAAAGTTCATTGATGTTGTAACTGTATCACAATTTCCATCCTTTTTAAAGCTGAATAATATTCCATCATATGCACCACATTTTATCTTTTCATCAGTTGATGTACATTTGTTAACGGACATTGAGTTTCCGCCTTTTGGCTATAATACTGCTATGACCCTTGGTGCACATGTATCTGTTTGTGTCCCTGCTTTCAATTCTTTTGTATGTATACCTAGAAGTGGAAGTGCTGAATCAAATGGTCTATGGGTTTTTGACAAATATTTAATGTCATATATCCACCATACGGAATAGTTGCACTGTCCTAAAAATCTTGTGCTTCAACAATTCATCCCTCTCCCACCTTTGTCTTTGCTTTGATTTTAATATGTTCCTTTTGTGGAGATTTAACTATTGTTAATATTCTTTCAACCTGGAATTTACAGGTAAATATGAGTTAGTGAAATCAGTGATCAAGGGAGTCAGAAAGTAAGATGTTCTGACGTAAATTATTCATGGTCCCTTAGGTTTTGAGATTTTGAGAATGACCTACACAATTAATATATAGGTAACAAACACAGAGCATTAAAATGCATGGATTTCAAATAGGATGATTTGTGGGCATGCAATTATATATTGCATCCATTTATTCCACAAAGATTTATTAGGCACCTATACTATATGCCAAGCCCTGTATTAAATACCTTCCGTAGGAATTAAAGATTCCTTTCAAGTAAGTTAGATTATTTTAGGAGTTTCCGTTTTCACCACCAAGGGTACCTGTTTGATAGTTTTTCCCCAGAAGCCACGTGTTTTGAAAGATCCTGCCTAGTACATAAATACACTTGTGCTAAGCTTTCTCAGCATATTGAAAATAGTTTTTGAACCTCCATTATAATTTTCAGAGAGTCCTAGTGGTCTAGAGATCTTGCTAAGACCACTGGTCGGGTTTTTTTATTCAGAACATGAGTCCTTGATTAGGCTGGTTTGTGTGCCTATCACTGTGCCCAGTCCTGTCATGATAGCTGTGCTGAGGTACTTTGTGTGGCTGTTTCCCAGACCTGCCTTGCTCAGATTACCGTTTCTCTGTCTTCTCCAGCTGCTTGCTGACCCAGCCTTTTCCACTAGACTTCCTTTGTAGCAATGAGCACCTGAATGTAAAAAAGCATCGCGCTAGGATAGAAAATGAAGACATGAGAAGGCTCCTGCCTTTCAGGAGTCTGTGATCATTAAAACAGCAGTCTCCACACATTTTTGATTGTTCACTTTCCTGTGAACTTCCTGGTATTTTGTTTATTCACATTTATACATGTTCTGCATAATATCAGTATGTACATTATTAATGAAGCCTAATTTTTCTCATATTTTAGATAAAAGATATAAGTTAGATAAAATTAGTTAAAATAAGATTAGATAAAAGATATTATAAATACAAGTTCTAAGATTTCACATATGCTCTGAGGTGCATGTATCACACTTTAGAAACCTCTACTGGGGGAAAGTTAGCTTTGATATTTTTTACTGAGCAAAATACTAACCACTGGGTGTACTGTAGCTTAGATTCTGTAGATAATGCTGGGGATTCTAACAGATATAAACAGACAGGTGGATTTAATTAGGGGAAAAGTCTAGCATCTATTTCCCCTCTTCATAATGAAGTATAAAAACCCCATGTACATTTGGAATAGAAATAACATTTTATGAAAAATTGAGATTTTTTAAAAAATCAGTATAAAGTTTCAGTTTTACAAGATAAAAAGTTTTAGAGATCTGTTTCATAATAATGTGAATTTAACACTAATCAGACATTTAAAAATGGTTAAGATGGTAAATTTTATGTTATGTATTTTTTAAAATTATTTATTTATTTTTTAAATTTCAGCATATAATGGGGGTACAAATATTACGGTTATGTATATTGCCCATGCCCCCCTCCCACCTCGAGGCAGAGTATGTTATGTATTTTTTAACACAATAAAAAACATCAATTACATGTTAGCCATTCATCTCCTGCAACCAATATTTTATTAATAATACCTTTTGAGTGTCGGACATATTACCAGACCCTGACCATTCGCTATACACAATACTACGTAAGGATTCCATTTGGTATCTGTGGATCAACTTTTCCACTGTTTTTGTCCTCTGTGGTTACATCATCAGAGAAATGTGTGTGGTTGTGATTCTTAATAGAGAGCCAAATAAAATCCATGAACAACAGTTCACTAAAGCTACCTTAATGGTACAAACTTTTAAATGAACCATTAATAATATATTCTACATATTTTTTCTCTTTGGGGTCTGGGTAGGCAAATAGACAGAAACAGATGGAAGAATAGTCTTAAGTTGCATTTAGGACTTCCCGTGTTCCAAAGCCTGGATATAAATGAAAGATGAGCATTTCTACTTAATTTATCTGGCTGGACTCCTGTGTCTAATGGCTGTATATATACCATAAACACGATGAAGAAGCAACCATGGAAACACTTGTTTTCTTGTTGGGCTAAATTTACACTGGGTTGAATATTAACGTAGTGCCTGGCAGTACTTTAAAAGCAAAAATAGCTTAAGCATGATTCACTCTGAGTCATTTACTGCTAGTGCTGCTATACTGCCTAGAGCTTGACATTGAACAAGTTGGCAGCCTGTATTGCTACATTTTTTCTAGGAACTCTGAACACATCTCATTCTTGTGAATTTGCTTGTGCAACAATATTAAATAGAGTAATATGTTTATTTTGTTTCAAAGTCAAATGAATTTGAGAATAATGAAGCTGAAGTATTTTTCTTGGGCTTTCTGGAAAAGCTAGATTCTCAGAATTCTCCTGTGGTTACAAGACTTACTTTATTTTATAAAGAATTAATAAAATGTCATGGAAATTTTCTTGTGGTTGCTTTCGGCTTTTCTGATTGAAAATTACCACATCGACTGAAAAAGCACTGTGAAAAAGAGCCTGGTAGTACTATCAATATCAAATAGAATTCATTGATTTTCTGACATTACTAGGCAAGATGGGTTGTGCCATTCAGAAAGCTCCTTTTCTTTCTTCTTCTTTGTTAATATGGTGAGGCATGCAACGTAGCCTGCCTTCTAGTTAAGTTGGGTGTATGACTTGTAAACTTCTCTCTTGTTATTAAAGATTATATAATGGGAAGTTCATTGGTTTTGAAAGACAGACCAAACCCACTGACTGGGTTTCTATTGGCCCTTTAAATGTATTGCATGCATTTCTCTGAGTAAACCCATGTGGCTGAGAAATAGTGAGTGAATAGCTTGTTGGCTGACTGTGGGAAAACCTACGAAGGATCAGTTGATCTCATCTGGGCAGGAATCAGAAATGACTGAGAATCTAAAACTATATATATGAGGATGGTTTTCCCTTGATGTTGCAATCTTTATTTTAACATGTTTTTGTGTTTAGCTTTTGGAGTTGCCTAACAGTATAATTTCAAATGAGATTTAGTTTCAGCCTTTTAATTTTAAACTGTAGGGAATGTGATTTTTTTTTTAATTTAAAGGCATTATCATTTTGCCTTAGGATTTTAATGATGTATATAGAAAGAGTTTTCTTGTGATAGCCTAAAACCAAAATGAGCCTAACCTAATTCTTGATATTATTTTGAAATGGTTTTACCATAAAATTCTTACATTAGAACTTGTAACTCTGTCAGAGAATTTCAACATAGTTGCATAAATTGTGTTTCATATTGCAACTTGTTCTCTGCTTGACTTCATTGAAATTAATAAAAGGGCTCTTTCAGAAAGATCTGGTGAGTTAGCATCATTATTTAAAAAAAAAAAAAGTAAAGAACTTACTCATAATGTATCCTGTGTTGCTAAGTTTTCAAAGTTAGCTATCTCAACCACACCCAAAAGCCCTTTCAGAAGAGTGAAATCCACTTATTCATTTATGCTGGCTTAGGATTTTCTTCCCAATAAAGTAAAAGAGCTGAGCTCGATATGAATTTTCCATGAGATATATGATGATTGCAGGGAAAACTAACATTTGGAAATTGAGTTGCTACCAAGTCTTTATTCTGTGGTTAAAGAGATTCCTTATAGCAGGACTTTCTGACTTGGGCCCTGTGGGTGCTAAAAATATCCCAAGGTATTTTTTATATTCCAAAGGGATACC
This sequence comes from Cheirogaleus medius, assembly GCA_008086735.1. NCBI lineage: Eukaryota > Metazoa > Chordata > Mammalia > Primates > Cheirogaleidae > Cheirogaleus > Cheirogaleus medius. Next base: position 63,797,768 of record VBSM01001124.1, read on the forward strand.
ATCACCCTGCCTTAAAGCTAGAGGATAGAACACCAGTTCTGCAGATACATTCCCCTGTATCATGGTCATGTATACCCTCTGCTGCTACATTTTGGAGGCATATAAATGAGTTTTTTGCATGGCTTGAAAATTAGCTCAATAAGGTTTAGTTAACCAACCCTTGTCAGGTTGTAAACTGAAGGGGCTAATCTAATTGAGTCTTAGCATAGCCCAATAGCCACTCTCTATAACTGCAGTTACAGAGATGTGTCTTATCCATAGACATGTATTACAGGTTGAGGATCCCTTATCCAAAATGCTTGGGACCAAAAATGTTTCAGATTTTTTCAGAATTTGGAATATTTGCATGTATATAATGAGATATATTGGGGATGGGACCCCAGTATAAACACAGAATTCATTTATGTTTCATATATAACTTATACACATAGCCTGAAGATAATTTTATATGATATTTCTAATAATTTCATTCATGAGACAAAGTTTTGACAGCGTTTTGATCTGTCACTTAAGGTCAGGTGTGGAATTTTCCACTTGTAGAAAAGGTTTTGGATCTTGGAGCATTCCAGATTTTCAGATTAATGATGCTGAACCTGTAAATAAGATAATGTGAAAGTGTTCACATAGGGCCTAGAATAAAGTAAGTACTCAATAAAAGCTCATTAAATCTGAATTTATATGTCATGTTATAACTACTCATCTTATTTGGTCTGCAAAGCTTTATTTCTTTCCCTTTCATTCATTAGTACACTCTTTATTGAGCTCTTATTATATACTAAAAAGTGTAGGATATTTGAGACAAAAAATTAGTAAGCCTTCAGGATTATATTCTTAACTTTGAAAAGCAGACATACAAGTTATTAAATACATTAACCATATGCTTCTTAAAAAGACTAGATACAAGGATGTCGTTGCCTTATAATAGTAACAGTTTTTAAAATTTTTAAATGGACAAATAATAATTGTATATATTTATGGAGTACAATGTGATATTTTGATATCTATATGCATTGTGGAATCATTAAATCAAGCTAATTAACATATCCATCACCTCATTTACTTTTTTTGTGGTGAGAACATTTAAAATCTACTCTTAGCAATTTTGAAGTATACAATACATTATTATTAACTATGATTACTATGCCATTAAAACATATTCCTCCTGTCTAACTGAAATTTTGTACCCTTTGACCAACATCTCCTCTTTCTCCAGTGCCCCTCATTCCACCTCACCCTTCACCAGAGGCTGGTAACCACCATTCTACTCTGTACTTCATGAATTCAACTTTTTTAGATTCCACATGTAGGTGAGATCATGCATCATTGGTCTTTCTGGGCCTGGCTTATTTTACTTAGCATGGTGTCCTCTCCAGGTTCATCCATGTTGTTGCAAATGACAGGATTTCCTTCATTTTTAAGGCTGAATAGTACTGTATTATGTATATACCCCATTTTCTTTATCCATTCATCAATTAACAGACACTTAGGTTGCTTCATATCTTGGCTCTTGTGAATAATACTGCAGTGAACGTGGGAGTGCAGATAGCTCTTCAATATACCAATTTCGATTCTTTTGAATATGCATCCAGAATTGGGGTTTCTGGATCATATGGTTGTTCTATGTTTAGTTTTTTGAGGAACCTCTATACTGTTTTCCATAATGGCTGTACTAATTTGCATCCCCACAAACAGCTTGCAAGGGTTTCCTTTTTACATTTTCACCAACACTTGTTATCTTTTGTCTTTTTGATGATAGCCCTAACAGATGTGAGGTGATATCTCATTGTGGTTTAAATTTGCATTTATTTGCCAGATGATTAGAGATGGTGAGCAATTTTTCGTGTTGGCATTTATTTGTCTTCTTTTGAGAAATGTTTGTTCAGGTCCTTTGCCCATTTTTCAATTGAGTTATTTGTTTTTTTGCTATTGAGTTGTATGAGTTCCTTATATATTTTGGATGTTAGCTCATTAGCAGATGTGTTGTTTGCAATTGAATTGTTTCTTCACTCTGTTTTTTCCTTTGCTGTGCAGAGCTTTTTAATTTGGTACAGTCCATTCATCTGTTTTTTGCTTTTGTTGCCTGTGCTTTTGGGGTCATATCCAGGAAGTCATTGCCCAGACCAAAGTCATGGAGCTTTTCCTGTTTTCTTCTAGTAGTTTTTTAGTTTCAGGTCTTAAACACGTAAGTCTTTAATCTATTTTGAGTTGATTTTTACGTATGTTATAACGATCCAGTTTCATTCTTCTGCATGCAGATATCCAGTTTTCCGAGCACCATTTACTGAAGAGACTTCTTTCCCCGTTGTGCGTTCTTGATACCTTTGTCAAAAATCAATTAACCATAAATGCATATATTTATTTCTGGCTTTCTATGCTGTTCCCCTGGTTGGTGAGTCATAACAATTTTATTTTAACTAATAACTTTTGGCCTTCCTTGAGCACTTAATGTGTGCCCAGCTCCATTCAAGGTGTAATAAGGTAGGTAGATGGTAGCATTATCCCCATTTTACAGAGAAGGATATTGAGGCTCATAGAGGTCAAGCAATTTGCCCGATTTCATATTCTTGATTCAAACCAAGGAAATCTGGTTGTAGAGTCCATGCCCTTGATTAACCATTATGTAAACTGCCTCTTGTTTACTGGCTTTGTTGAGGAAGAAGAAAGAACTCTTAGAAGTAGGAGAAAATGAGAAGTCAGTACACCAGTGATAATGTGATCCCTTTTGTCGGACATTAGTTTTTTTAAAACTTAATGATTATTTTGGAGTGCTTTTGCTAAGTCTATGTTGCTAAAACAAAGTGGCTTCATCCAGTGGGCTAAATCTGAGAGTGATTTACCATATATCCAGCTATCTTTCTTAGGCTATATGTGTTAATTCCTAATATGAGCTGTGTCTGAGAACTTAATGTTCTTCCATGTTACCTCAGAGACTAAAAGCAGTTCTTAAACAAGTGTTGGGTTCTGCCATTCAGAGAGGCTCTGTGGGGCAGTGCCAGGAAACAAATTAGCTAAAAGTAAAGCTTTCCTTCAATTGACAACAGTGTGTCTCTTTTCATCCTGTGGCTCTTTTAAGCTAACAACCTCTTTCTGTCCTTTCAACTCCATTTACCTCAAACCCAACAGTTCTTTTTTTATAGTCAACACTACTAAATAGTTATTCAGATATCAGCAGCTCTTATTTCAGTCTTGGCTTTATCCAAGTTTCTGAGAGAGCTGCAGAAGAGGTGGAAGAAGTAGAAACCATCAGCTCATCCCATTTCCATATCCTGTAGTTTGCTCACACGCACCCCTGAGAAGGTTCAGGATCTGAGGGTACAGTGAGCAAAGAAGCTTCTCCAGGGAGGTCCCCCGTTCACTTGTTTGTTTTACGTTGTGCTCTAGGGTGTATTTGTTTTTATTTAATAAGGTATTGCCTTTTTATTTCTTGATATTTTTTACAAGAAAATGTTTTAACATGGGAGCAAATTATACTATTTGCTGAACAAAGCTGTCTGCAGGGACATTTTAGTTTTCAATTCAAGCACTGCAGCTTTTGGCAATCCTAGACAAATTATCATACTGGTTGATGAGGTGTAAAATAACACACTTATCTGGAGAATGAACCCATTTGCAGGTAATGATATTACCATTTACTTATTTTTCAAGTAATAATTTTCAAAGGATGATTTCTTAATAGAGTTGTGAAGTGTATCCTTGAGTCTCTAAAGTTGCCCCCACTTAACACTCACATATGTACACTTGACAATTATTTGCACTCTTGATTCGATTCAACCTTTATATCTATTTGCAAAAAAAGAGAATGCATATAATTTTCTTGAAAAAACCCCAGAATCAAGCATTGTGTTTTGAACTTTTTCTTTGCATATTAAAGTGACATATTGAGCATCAGGATGATGTACTGTGGAAATAGCGCATTTCTCCCCTGAGGGCCTGTGACTTTAGCTAAATACTCTCATGGCCCATTCATTGTGTGGATTTGCTTCTAAACATGTTCAGTCCTGGCATTTTAAAATATCATTTTAGAAATTCACCAGAAAAAGGAGGTGACCATACAATTATGAGACGATAAATTGTAATCATGGGACATTCGCATGGGTCGTTTGTAATTGAAGACAGTGCATCCTTTGTAATTGAAGATAGTGCAAATGAGAATGAGGTAGCCAGGGACAGAAAGTGGAGAGGTATGCAGCTGCTCTCCTTTCACCAGGCCCCCTCATGTCTGCAGCCAGTATCGGTCCAGATCTCATTGGTGATGCCTAGGGGCCTTGGGGTTTTGGAAGCCAGCTCTGGCATTGTGGTCTGCCCTGGATCAGTGTTGTCCTACGTTCCCATTTTCTGACTCCTGGAGGAAAGAAAGCCACTTGGCCGAGAGGGAGTGCTAGTGACTCTTAAGAATAAAAACATGATTTTGGTAATGAAGAGGAGGGAGGGTGGTAGAACAAATGGGGAAGCAGGGAAGTAAGCATGAATAGGGGAGCACATTTGGGAGGGAGAATGAGGAGGAAGACAGAGGAGAGGAAGAACTCACTTTCTCTCTTCCCCTTACTCCTCCCTGTTTGACAGTCTGAGTATTTCTGCTTTTTCTCTTAGTTTCCTCTTTTCTCTCCCCTTTCATGGCACTGCTCTCTAAAACTTGTTCTCTCTTCCCTCTCCCTCATCTTTTAGAGTCATCCCCTACCCTCTGTCTCCCCCTACATCAACTTCCTTTAGTGGCCCCTGCCCCTTTGCAGAGGGGTCCACCTGAGAATATGACATTCACAGCTATGTCTGGTGTAGTCTGAAACACCTGAGGTCACTCAGGGTCCGTAGCAGAATCAACCTTTACCAACAACCAGACTTTCTAGATTCCTTTCAAGTCAGAATGAACCCCTGCCTTGGCCTCTTCCATCCTCAAATTGAGATAATAGTCTCCAGATCCCAGAGACATGAGAAGCAGGAGAGGGCCTGCCATGTCCCTGATGTTGGGGTAGAGATTTTATGAATGGTGTCTACGTCAGTGCTTCAAACAACAGTGAGAGAATGTGAACATTGTCCCTGATTTGTGGACAGTGTGACTGCAACTCAGAGAGGGCAAGTCATGCCATCTGGATCCTTCCCCTGCCAGAGCTGCTGCTTTGCTGCCTACCAAATAACAAATGAAATGTTTACCTACTATACTTTCTGCTTAGAATTAAGAACAACTTTCATTAGTATTTTTATCTAAGCTATAGCATTTACTCTTGGTTTTTAATTATGTCTACACAGTTATATTGTGATTAATGTTAAAAATCAGGAACCTTCTACTTTGCTAATAAACTGTTTGCAAATTTGATTAAGTTTTAATTAGAATTTCTTTAATCTTTTTTGAATTACATTTCTGACTATAAAAATGTATGTATTGTAGAAAATTCAGTTAATATAGAGACCAAAATAAAAATCACCTGTAATCCCATTACCCAGTAATAACCACATATTAACATCTTGTATATTTCCTTAGTTTTTTTCTATAAAATGTACATTTGCAAAATTGGGATCAGTTTAGTGCCTGGTTATTTTACTCAGTATAGTGTGAGCTCATTAAATATTTGAAAACATTTTAAATTGATCTTTAATATTCCATTTTATGTATGTACCATTGATTTATTCCTCTTTGAATCATTACCCTCTTAATATTAATATGCTGATAGTCTATCAGTGGATAACAGTTATAAATTTTTAAGTCAGTTTGATAGTTTTAAAGTAATATCTTACTCTACACATTGAGTCTTAAGTATCAAAATTTACAATTTTTAGGTCATTTCTTTGTTATTTTTATTTATGTATTGTAAAGGTTAAATAAAAGTATGGTATGTTTTCCTGACAATTTTTTTTCTAAAAATTACTTCAAAAGTTGAATGAAATAAGTGATCGATGTTTGGGTAAAATTTTATTCCTTTTGAAAATGTTTTGATACTTTTATTTATTTAGTCAGCAGACATTTATTAAATTCCTTCCAGTCCAAGATGTTAATTGCTGAGAATAAAAAGAAGAAAAGCATGCTTTCTGCCTTCGAGAAACTTACAGTTCAGTGCAGGTAACCTGTAAATAACTGATAATATAACATAAATAAATACTAAAGTAAAGCTGCAAACAGGGTGCTGGGAAAACATAAAGGGACCATGATGAATTCTGACCAGCAGAATAAAGGAAAGACTTCCTAGAAGAGTTGATATTTGAACTGGGCCTCAAAGCATGGGTACAATTTCACTCGAGAAGGCAGTATAGGGCATTTGAAGCTGAGGGTATAGTACCATCAGAGCCAAAGGGGACTGAGAGCATATATTATACTGGAGAAAAGTGAATGTCCCAGAAGGGGCCTGGTGTGTAATGTGCCAGATCATGGGCAGATGCAAAGAGAGCAAGGCCAAGGGCAGTCATAGCAGGTGAACCTGTGAACCTACAGCAAGATGATCAATTAATATGTGCCTGGCTCTGTGCTAAACTCCTGCTCATATGTATCTTATCTCATTACATTCACGTAACAGTCTTGTGAACTATTTATCTTGCCACTCGCAGATGGAAATAGAAGCTCAGAAGCCTGAGTGATTCCCCCAAAGTCTCAAAGCTTATAAGAGGCAAAACTAAAACTCAAAGTTAGTCGTGAAGCCCATGCTTTTTTTTCACTGTACCAGGTTGAGATAAGATTATAGGAAGCCCTGAAAACTATGGTAAGGTGTTGGGAATATTTTATATGTGTTGCTGTTTGTTTGTTGTTTGTTTTTAATGAGTGCTAGTATATGATTAGTGAAGATGCTTCTAGTGGCAGAATGAAGGATGAATTGGAAAAAGATGTTGCAGGAAGTGAGACAGGATATAAGAACACTACCACAGAAATCCAAGCAAGACATGGGGAATCTGAACTACTGAAGTGAAAGTGGAAAGGAAAAGAGAGATACAGGAGACTTTGAGAGAGAATCTAAGCATTTAATAGATTGATGGACTGAAGGCAGTAAGGGAAGCCCATATTACATTAGATTAGTAGTCTCAACTTTTTTTTTAATAGTTCTTAATAGTAAAATATTTTTAAGTGTGTATCCAGTACAAAAGTTTTAATATTTTAACCTCCTTTCTAGTGAATTTTTTTGTGCATACCCATTTTAGAGACCATAAAAAGAGTGAGGGAGAAGGGTTGGCAGGAAGAAATGGTGAAAGAAAATTAGAGTTTGGTTTTGAACATACTTAGTTTAAGATACCTAAAGAAGTACAGACATTCAAAGATGCTTCATACAAAGTTGGAAGTCATTCCAGGCACAGTGGCGCATGCCTGTAGTCCTAGCACTTTTACAGCTGAGACAGGAGCAACACTTGAGGCCAGGAGTTTGAGATCAGGCTGGGCAACATAGCAAGACCCTGTCTCTATAAAAATATAAATAAAAATACAAAATTAGCTGGGCATGGCGACCTGTACCTGTAATCCCAGCTACTTAGGACCCTGTCTCTTAAAAAAAAAAAAAGTTGGAAGTGAGATTATACAGATTTTACAAAATAAAATAATACCAAGCATATGTTCTAGATAAAATGTGGCTTTATCCTCAAAATAGAGTCTAGTATTTTTTCCCCAGTTCTACATTCTGTATAAGGAAAAATATGAATTAAAAGCCAGGAGTCTGTTTTTATATTATTTTTAGCTACATATCTTTAGTTGATTTAGTGTTTTATCATCTGATTCTCAACTAAATATTTATAGATTTTTGAAAGTTATCCTCGGTGGTCTAAATGAGTGTTCTTAAAATTGATCTTTTGTGTAGCATATAACATGAAGATCTTTTTGAAGACATTGCAGATTGTAGTTTATTGACCTATTCATACTTCTTTAGAACATTGAATTTTCAAGCCTAAACTTGTCTTCCAGACAAAGATTCATCCAAACATAAGAATGTCTTTACAAATGGCTTATGCTTTTCAGTAACTTTCTCAAAAGTGTAATTCTCATTTCCTTCTGGCCAACCCTCCATTACTGAGTTAATACCTATAAAACCTCACCCAGAATCCTTTCAATTTAATAAGTCCCTACAATTATATGATTAAAGGCGCACATGCTGATTGGTATTTTTGGTTTGGTTTAGTTTAGTTGGATTTTAATTAAAAAAATTATTTTTTTAAAACCTTCAGCCAACAAAATCTTTTATCATTGATATTAAAAGCATGTTTCCCCTTGGGGAACTCAGAATGAAAAACAGCTGTGGTCCACTTATAGCTCATGAAATCCAATTAACTTTCTACCTTTTGTCTATTTTCCGTTCAGTGTCAGTATCAGCATCTTCAATGCATATTTGGTGAATGCTCTCTGAATAGTAGTAGTACTGTTGCAAACTGATTACATGCTGATGTGGAAAAGTACCTTTTCATTTTTGTTGCTTCATGGATGAAAAGCACAAAGAAGTTACCAATCTAGGTCAAGTTCACAAAATGAGTGTTTGGTGCAGTTGGGCTAAATAGATTTGCAGAACAAGTACCTAAAAATGGAGGCATTCCTGTTGGAGGAAATGGCAAAACAAAATCAAGTCTGTAAGTCTTCCCGCTATTGCCCTGTCATGACAGCAGGGGGCAGCAGAATGAGATGTAGTACGAGGGGACTGATCAGCTTTTGCTAGCTCTTTACTGAGCTCTGTACCTAGTAGGTACAACTGCCCTAAATCAAAAGCAAAATTTGAAGACACTGAAATAGAGAATTAGGCATTGAAAAAAAAAAAAACTGCAGTGTAGATTGGTGGTTGATTAAAAATTATAGTATCTGATTTTACATCTAATATATTAGATGTATATTATCCTGGTCTCTTGCTTTATAAACCTTATTTTATAGAATTTTTGAGACAACAAATATTTAGGCTGTTAATTGCAGAATAAACCTTATAGTCTCAGGAGAGAAGCATTAGTTATATGAATATTAGTAAACTATGTTTATAGTTGTTTTGTAGGTAGTAGGATGATCTAATACACAGGAAATGCTATGCCACATAATGAGGATTCGGTAAACTTGAATGAGTGCTGACATCCCTTCAAGACAACGACTTGTTTCCATAGCTTCTCAGTGAGTTCACAGTCTATTGTTGCTTTGGATTTGGTCAGTGTATTTATTGCAAGAGCAAAGTGATTAAAGCATCTAAAGACCTTTGTTCTAGTTCTGCCACTTTAATATTCACAAGCACTCAGAAACGAACTTCTTTAAAGCCTGTCCTCACTCCCTGGAACAGAGTTTGTGTTTCCTTTTGTGTTGCCACAGAATTCTGATCATACCTATCATAGCACTTTTGTACAGTATAGGTCACAACCCACTAGTGAATAATGAAATCCATGTAAAAGGTTATGACCAGTATTTTATTAAGAAGGAAAAGATACTGAATAGGTTAGATTAAAAATTACCAGTATATATTACACAGGAGAAGAGTATTGTTTCATAAAGCATTTGTTTCACTTAAACATACATTTGTATATGCTGGGTTGTAATGTAAAATGTGTTTCTTACTGCAGGTCATAGTAAAAGAAATTTTGAAAAACATTTAATTTTAGCATGGGTCATGTCATCATGTAATTATCAGTTTATAAATTTGTCCCCTCCACTATACTATGCACCTCTTGACAGAAGGAACCACATTGTCTTTAGCTCTTTCTTTTTAATACCTAGGACAGATCTGCCTGGCACATAGTAGTAGTCAGTAAATGTTGGAATGAATGAATGAAATGCAAGTCACCTAACTCCTCCAAGCCTCATTTTTTTTAAAACAAATTAGCATGTTATCCATGTATCTCACAAAGTTATCTTGAAAATTGGTTGAGATAATGGATTGTAAGCACTGTAAGCACTGTTCATATAATAAGGATTATTGTCTGACATAATTTTTGTTGTTGAGCAAATAAGCTTCAGAAATTCTTAAAATCTTAACTCAGTGTTTTAAAAATGAAACATTTATTGCAGTACTACTTAATAGTATCGTGATGTTTCTTTTTAGGCATAGAGTTAGGAGACAATCTTGAAAAATTCGATGTAGGTGCCTTTTTTTATTATGGAATATTTCAAATGTAAAGTAGATAAAATGGAGCATAGACTTTTATATGCTCATCCCCAGCTTCAACAGTTAGCAACTCATAGCCAATTTTGTTTCATCTACACCTTCTCTCACCTCTTTATCATATTATTAAAGCAAAGAAGTATTTCTTTTCTCCCTTTTTTTTAACTTTTCAAGTATATAGAAATATTCTTAACATTCTTTTAAAAATCTTATGATAAGTACTAAAAAAGATAGGTTGTTAATTTAGACTAAAGGACTATTATATGAATGAATTATTCTCTGACAGGAACTAGCAGGTAAACAAGATATTTTATTTCTCAAGATTTTCATATGATGCTGACCAACTATATTGCAAAAGAATGGTCACATTCCAGAGTTGTAACTAGTTCTAGAGGGTGAGTTATGCAATTGTCAACTCTGTCATCTTCTACAAGGATGTGACCTTACAGAGAAGGAGTCTGAAGCGTGGCAGATCAATTTGAAGCTTTCCCAATTTTTGTGTTTTATCATGTAATAGTCCTCAAACTTTTTGACCTCCAGCTAGGCAACATAAGGTGTATCTGAGACTTTTGGAATAATGTAAAGCTGTAATAAACCCTGCTTTAAGACTCATCCTGGGTTGTAACGTGGAACTTAGAAATCAGAATCCACTTAGAAGAAAAGAATTTTAAAACACAGTAAATCAGAACCACTTATATGATTTGTTTTTATTGATCTTTTTTAGTTTTCATAATTTTGTGATTCTGCTCTCCTATGGAACAGATACAAATAATTTTAGACCCGAAGGATATTTAAATCTGTAGAATATTTATGTAGAATTTTTCTTACTTAAAGGTATATGCTGAGTTGGTTTTTTTTTAACAAAGTATTGCTAAGTTTTGCCCACTGCAATAATTGAATATGCAGTAATTGTACATGTCTCATTAAGGTTTTTATGCATTCTTGGGATTTTTTTCCAGAATGAAATGAATGTAATTGCACCTTTATTTTAAAATATTCTAAGCCATCTTTGTACTAATACAAGGAGGTTGTCCTGTACCCCAGTAGAGAGCATTATGGGTTATGGATTGGGGAGAATAACAGAGAGACGGGGGAGGTGAAAGATTGTCATGACTCCAAACATATTGTGGGTCACAGATCTAGGTTGGTTTCTGTCAGAGACATCACCATTCGACCAGTCTCCCTTGCTGGAAACCTAGAGATCTTCACCTTTTCCCCTTCTATTCCCTGCATCCAATAAATAGATCCCTATTGATTATTTATTTAGAATAATTTCTTGGCTTTATCTTTTCCATTCCCATGACCAGGGTGTCAGTTCTGATTTTTATTAACACTCATCTGGACTATAATAGTCATTAGAAGAAATGAACTAATATATTTTGGTTGTAGCATTTTATGTACATTTAATCCTTACAATAATCCTGTGAGGTAGGATGGTTATTCATATTTTTCAGATTGAGAAAACTGGGCCAACTTTTTCAAATATATTATACTGCTAGTCTCCTTGCTCTGAATCTTTCTTTCCCTATAATACATTCCATGCAAGAATGCCAAGATAATCTCCCTACATTGTAATTTTAATATAATCATAAAACCTATAATTACTGGCAAATTACCAAGGATTTTCACATGTTTTATTTCATTCTATACAAACTACTCCATGAGGTTCATATTTAAAAAAAATTTTTACAAACAATTGTACCTTTTCAAGTTCCATGAGGTTCATATTTTTTATTACTACCTTGTGAAATTACCTATAATGACTTCTATTTCCCATCAAACCAGTTATAAACTCTTAATATTGATGGCATTCCACATTTTCTGCTATGGCTCTATTATATCCTTTTAATCATCTCTCTTAATGTAAACTTGGAGTTAGCTGTAGCCAGGTGAACTTCCTTATGGCCCTCTTGAGTACCATTTTCCTTTCTTCCCTAAGGTATACTCAAAACTCAACTCTTGTCTGCCTAACCCACTGTCCCCACCCCCACCACCTTTGTCCTCTAATTCAAACTCTGCCAATCCTACAGGGCCCGTTACAAGCCCTGCTTTTTCTAAGAAACTTTCCCCAGGAATTTGTGTCTTCCTGTCTATTTTTTCTTCTTGGTTTCCCTTGTCATTTGTATTTGCCCTTGAGTATATATTGCTAATTTGGTTTTTTCTAACTATAAAAGTAATATATGTTTGTTGTAAAAATATTTAGAATATTTGAAAGTGAAAAGATAACTCCTCTGCCTTCCCAATCCCAGTCCATAGAAGTAACCACTGTTATGTGTCATTTTTCTGTACATAAGGAAGAATATGCATAGTCATTTACACACACACAAACACACACCCCTATTCACACATGTGGGAGGTATATACAGATGTATATATAGATACATTTTATACAGACAGACCATCCTACAACTTTTGTTTTCACTTCACAATATATCAGAAATCTTTCCATGTCAGTGACTACAAGTGATTACATTTAAATATGCCTCTTTATCGCCTCTAATTGTTTCATGGCAAATTGTTTTATTCATATACATCTTAGAACAGAAAAGAAAATGGAAAGTCCTCAAGGGCAGGAATAATTACATATTCATTCTCTTTTCCATTCCTTTATTCTTTGTGCATTTATTACATATTTCACTATTTGTGCTGTGGGAAATCAAAGAAGCTTGCCTCTCATAATTCCTGAAGAGTTATGATCTAGTAGGTAAAAATCCACAGTTTTACATAAACAGTAACAAAAGGAAGAAATTTAGAAATGACACAGATTTCTGTTCCTGGAAATATGGCAATTAGGTTATTTGAACAATCAGTCCTCTTGCTAAAAATAATTGAAACTGTTAAATATGTATAAGAAAACATCCTCAGAGCAGCAAAGGGCTGAAAAGATAAGGAATTAAAGGCTAAAACCTAAAGGCAAGTAAGAGTCCAGAGAGACTTAGAAAACTGAAGTGGCTTTTACCCTAAGGGTATTTATCAGTCCAGGCAAATTTGAACTTTTTCTGCCTTGCAGGTATAAAACTATTTTTAAAAAGCTTGGAAATGACTAACATAAAATTCAGCACAATGATTTGGGGGTGGTGGGAGCAGGGAGTTTCTGGGGTATTCAAGATTTTCTTCTATTCATTGCCCTGGTACCAGGTAACTATATAGAATAATTATTTTCTAAATTGAACATGTATATTTTGTATACTTTTCTATATACATGTTATAATTTACAACAAAGTATTAAATGTAAAAGGACAAGTGACAAAAGAATATATAGAGAATGTGATCCCACACATATGTGTATTTTATGTAAATGGTTGTGTAACATACAAATTTTACACATTCATATAACATATAAATTTATGTTTATATACATATATAAATGTATGTGTGTTGGGAATGGAAAAGTTTTTGTGTGTAGAAGAAGGTCTGGAAGTACTCACCAAACTACTCATGAGGGCATCCTGGAGAGATAGAAAGGGCGTAGGGAAGGAACCTGAAGGAACTTACACTTTTTACGTTATACTGCTGTAATTAAATTTTTTAAATAATCATTTATTATTTTTCTTTTTTTTTTGAGACAGAGTCTCGCTCTGTTTCTCTGGCTAGAGTGCCGTGATGTCAGCCTAGCTCACAGCAACCTCAAACTCCTGGGCTCAGACAATCCTTCTGCCTCAGCCTCCCAAGTAGCTGGGACTACAGGCATGCGCCAACATGCCTGGCTAATTTTTTCTATATATTTTTTAGTTGGCCAATTAATTTCTTTCTATTTTTAGTAGAGATGGGGTCTCGCTCTTGCTCAGGCAGGTTTGGAACTCCTGACCTTGAGCCATCCTCCTGCCTCGGCCTCCCAGAGTGCCAGGATTACAGGCATGAGCCACCACGCTCGGCCTATTTATTACTTTTTAAAAATCAGATTTTAAGAAAGATCTGACTTCTGCCTCTGCCCACAGATATAAAAGGACTCTCTCTACCATGTTCCATACCACTTGGTACAGTAACTTTTTTTTTTTTTAATGTATCTTGCTCCTTTGCTAGAGTACAGGCTCCTAAAAGGAATGAGATAGTGCCATGTTTATTTATGTATTTCTTGTACCTTGTAAGTCCTGGTACATAGGAGCTGGTCTATAAATACTGGTGAAAAAATGAATGAATAAGTGTATCTTGAAAAGAACAAAGGGCTGTAAGCACCCAGTAGATATAACATTTCCTTCTAGGTTCCTGTTACACTTTTGAATATTATTTCGTACCTGGCACAGCAGTGAGCATAAAGTTGGCACAGGTTGATTTGAATTTAACCAACACTTTGTGGAACTGTAGGCAAATGTGGAATCCAGAAAGCAGGGTCATGAAATTACCCTCTGAAAATTAAACTGAGAAGTGAACACCTAATAAATTGAAGCCTAGAAAGACAACATGATCTTAAAAAACATAAAGATTCTTCAGGGAGTAAGATTTTGACTGTAACCTAATTGAAGATATTGACATCTCACAGACAGACAGACACACACACACACACACACACCATCAGAAGAGCATTTTCTCTGTCTCCAAAACAGAAAAAAAGAAGAGCTATTAATGTAATTGTTATGGTTCCTAACAAAACACTGTCAGATGGACAACACCTGCCAGGTTGAGGCAAGCATCCAATTGGCCTGGCAAGTGTATAACCCTGTTGTACAGAGTTGCAGAGCCTCATGCCATGTTACACTGGAATCTGCATAATTAATTCCACTTGCTATGCTTCTATGCTCACCAAGCTTTCCTCTGGTAATTTCCCTTCCCAAGGAGATAATTCACTATCAGGCTGATACATTCAGTCATTTAGTATGCCCGTTATTCTGTTGTTCATTGTGAATTAATAAAGTCACATTCTTTTTTTATACATCAGTGTCTTGTGAATTTTGTTAGCGTGAGTCTACATTCCTGGGTCCAGTCAATGAGATCAGGTATCAGAATCTGCAAGGCTCATCAAGGTAAATACTACCTTGGGGGCATCTGTTGGCGTGGGCTGCTGGATTTTCCAGGTGATGCCCATCCACATTATAATATACCATGTTTTTTTTCCATTTCACACTTCAGCACAGAATTGATGTTACGAACTTCTTAATAATGTGCACATTCCAGTTAGAGAGTACTAAATAATCTCAGTGACAGTTGATCTTTTCTTCTGGGTGAGTATATTTGATTGGTTTTACAAATTTCACACCTGTATGGATGAATAGGAATATGCTACATCAGGCTACATGACGAGGACTTCTAACAACTCATTTCTAGTTCCGGCTTTACAACCTCTTTTGGCTCTCATCTCATTGTCAGCGTTCATCCTGGCATCATACTCAAGTCACCTCCTAACCCACGTCTCTCTTGCAGCAGTGAAACCTAAAGAAGATGGAAGATACAATGAGTTCGCCAAGAGTAAGGATAAGGATGCAAGTAGAGCAGGAAATGAACGAGGTTATAGAATTTTTTTCTTCCATTCTCATCTGTCTTTCTTTTCTCAAAACAGTCCCAATAGCATTTGAAAGGGCTTCATTTCCCATACACTGTTATGGAAAAAAATAAAACACAAGTTCTCTGTGACATGCTCTGCTTATCTATGAATATAACAGAGCATAAACCAGATTTCAATAAATCATTAACAGCAATCACTTGCCAAAAAGGATATCAGTGCAGATAACAGGGCAAAACCCATTACAACTCTTAAGTGAATCCTGGAATTAAAAAAAAAAAAAAATTGAATAGTATATCAAATAAGTACACTATTAGCTGCAACTTTGATAAACAGTATTTTTTTCCCTTTCTTTCCTGTTCCTCCTTCTTTCCCACTAACTCACAGCCAGAATAACTGATCACTAAATTTCACCATAAATTTATCAGAAATCTGACCAGGTGCAGTGGCTCACACCTATAATCCCAGCACTTTGGGAGGCTAATGCAGGAAGATCGCTGGAGGCCAGGAATTCAAGACCAGCCTGGGCAATGTAGTAAGACCCCACGTCTACAGAAAATAAAAAAATAGCCGGGTGTAGTGGCACACACCTGTAGTCCCAGCTACTTGGGAGGCTGAGGCAAGAGGATCTCTTGAGCCTAGGAGTTTGAGGTTGTAGTGAGCTATAATGACACCACCGTACTCTAGCCCGGGTGACAGAACAAGACCCTGTCTCTTAAAAAAAAAAAAAAATTTATCAGGAATTTACTCAGAGCAATTCTCAGTTACCACTATGATTAAAATAATATATTTTTGAACAGTAGATTAAGATTTCACAGAAATTCAAATAGAATAGATACAGAATCTTGAAAAAACTTAGTTTTTACAAACTTGGTTCTTAAAAACTCTAATTGTTTTAACAATTAAAATTTTGTTTATACAATTGGAGTTCTACAGTAAGACACTGTGGGATTATTATACATATAACAAATGTACATATAACAAATTCATGAGGCTCCTCGCCCTGAATTGTGTATTGATGTTTAATGATATGGGACTGAATTGCTATTCAGATAATTATGGACCATTTCTGATTATTTAGATGCTGATTAACCAGTCAGTGAATTCTCCCCTTTGACCAAATTTCCCATCCTCTGGCTTTCCTTGTTTTCTAGATAAAAGATGATGCTAATGAAGAAGAGGGTCCAGTTTCATCCCCATGAGAGTAAACTTGGTTTCACAGCTAGAGACTTCTTGGATGTAAGAGCAGTAGCTACATATAGACTCTACAATAATGGAAGTTAGGCCAAGTAGCAGTAAACACTCAAAATCAAGCCTTTCACCACTTCTGAGAGTACTTTTCCTACCTTAGTGGCTTAGTAATAGCATCTTATGATATAAAAGTTAGCTTTTTGAAAAAAAAAAAACAGCCAGTATTATCTGTTATATGCTGATGTAAAAACTTACAAATTAGGCCAGGCACAGTGGCTCACACCTGTAATCCTAGCACTTTGGGGGAGGACAAGGTCAGAGGATTGCTTGAGGCCAGGAGTTCAAGACCAGCCTGAGCAACATAGCGAGACTCCGTCTCTAAAAAGATTAGAAAAATTAGCCAGGTGTGGTGGCACATATCTGTAGTCCCAGCTACTCAGGAGGCTGAGGCTGGAGGGCTGCTTGAGCCCAGGAGTTGAAAGTTGCACTGAGCTGTGGTCACTTCAGGGCACTCCAGCCTGGGCTAGAGCAAGACCCTATCTCAAAAACAAAAAATATATATCATATTCCTTTTCCTTCATTGAATGTTTGATTAATGACGAGAGGCTGAACATAGTCAACATTTATAAAAATATTACTAGAATTCTCAAAACTACCTGTATTTTTTAGAATTTATATGTATTTTCTCATTTAACCAAAGTACATGATATATTATCCAAATTCCTGCAAATAGGAAAGTACATAAACTATACTATAAACAAAGATAAAAGAGTAGAGTGCACCAGAGAAAGCCGGTCAGCTGAGAAGTAAGGAGCAAGGGGCCAGCTCTGATCCCTGCCTCTGCCTACTCAAGGCGAGGCCACTGTCTGCCTTTTTCTTTTCCCTTTCCTTCAGTTGAAGGTCAAGGTCTAGACAGGGATTCACTGAATTGAACTGAAAGGACAACTGGATTGTGGGACAAAACTCCCCTGAAGTGGGGCAGCATCAGGGCAAACTGAAGTTTGCAGTTTTCAAAATTATACTGCTTTCTTCAGACACTGACATCCTTTGTGATAAAGCCAACCTTACACTGGCTGCACAAGGACTTCATATAACATGGCAGAGTAGGCAGAGGTTACTCTTCTCTCTCTGTTCTGCCTAGTTCTTTTTGTGCCATCTGTTTTTCTTTACTTTTCCTGTAGCACTCTAACTCTTCTGTTTTTTTGTCTTTTAAATTTTACCATAAGGCTTGATATCATTAAGTAAATCCCTGTATGTGTGTGGATGTTGTGTGGATTACATTTTGTTTTGTTAGTTTGTAACACACTTTAGCATGTTCCTTTCTAACCAACTATACTCCGACTAATAATTCTTAAATTTTTAAGATTATTTGATTCTTTTCACAGCCTGAAAATTGTCTCCAAAAAGATGTGTATAAATGTAAAATGTTGGGGACAATTTCATGGCGTTCATGAAGCCCTGGTGCCTATTTATGTATCCCACCGGGGTCAGATCCCTGTCCCATGGTGTAATTCCAAAGCTACCACCTCCCATGGTCACTTGAAAATAGAGAAGTGTTTCAGATTTTGGATTTTTTCAGCTTTTGAAATATTTGCATTATTTTTTACCAGTTGAGCATTCCTTATCTGAAAATCCAAAATCATCCAATGAGCATTTCCTTTGAGCATCATGTTGACATTACTCAAAAAGTTTCAGAGTTTAGAGCATTTCAGATTTTGGGATACTCAGTCTGAAATTCAAAATATCACCAGATACTCACTTAATGCCTACTCTGTGCCAGAAACTGTGCAGGACACTGAGATACAGTGAAAAAGACACACACACACCCATGAAAATTAACAATGAAGTTGAGGAGACAGTCAAGGAAACAGGCAATTGTAATACAGAATAGATTCAGCAGTAGGGAAGTACATGATACTTTGGATAGCATGTCAGACTAATATTTAATTCAGCTTTGGAGTGTCAAGAAATTCTCCTTACATTGATGTCTGAGTTGTTCTCCCAAGTAAAGAAGAAATGCAATGTATAAAGTCTAGAGAGTGTTACACTCATGTGTCACGTTGAGAAATTTGGATTTGATTTTAAAGGGTCTTAAATTGAGGGATGATAAGAACTAATCTGTAACTAAAAAAGATTAACTCTTGAGTATAGCATACAGGTGAGTTGGAGGAGGCAGGATTGGAGCCTGGGAAACTGTGGTAGTAAGCCAGGTAAACAACTGCAATGATTTTTAACTAAAGTGCTGATAGTGTAAATGAAAAGAAGTGGATGAGTTAAAAAGATACTAATTGAAAATCACAGAATTTAACCATTGAATTCATTCCTTCAACAAATATTGTTGAGCTGCTATGTGTTAGGCACCTCTGTTAGGTATGGTTGTAAACAAGATAGACACCCTCTCTGTCCTCAAGTCTAGTGGTGATTACTTCCAGGCCTTTGAAGTGGACAACTCAGTGGATGATGATGCCTTTCACCAGAGATGGAACAGACAGGTGTCTCAGGCCAAAGATCCCTGGGCATGAGAAATGCTTCTTCAAGCTCTGGATGCTCCTTGTGCGATTTTAGGATGTCCCGGTTGAGAATCACTGTGTCTAAAGAGAGATGTTACTGATTCCCTATGTGATTGATATTCATGGAAGGAGTTTGAAAACTATTGCTATAGATGACAGTTGAAGCCAGGAAGTAGATGATATTGCCCAGGAAATGTATGTAGAATGAGAGGAGAGGAGGGCTAAGAGTTGAACCTGGCAAAATTCTGAGAGAGAATAGGAACTTGTTGAGGAAACCAGGAAAGAGTAAAGAATGTAAAGCATGTTCTAAGATGGAGTCAATGGAACAGAAGGGAAGAGAAGCAGCATGGCAGCAACAGTCAGCTACAGGGTATATTGCATGGGCTTCTAGTTCAAGATGATGACCTGAGCTTACATGTGTAACTCCACATGTTCACCACCACCTCCACCATCCCTCCCCAATTGTATCTCCTCTAAAATGGCCAAATGAATTTAATAAGAAAAGTCCCTATCACTGCAGACAACTAAGAAATGGTGCTATGAAAATGCCTAGCTTAACAAAACTTGGATCCAGCAAGAACCTGTTAGCCCAGGGTTCATCCATGCTAAGGGGAACCCTAACCTGTGCTCACTAATGCCACTTCAACTTTTACAATAGCAGGAGCTAAAGACCTGGTTGAACTCCAGTGCAGTGGGAGAAGAGGGGGGCGGGGAACTTATTTTGAAACTCCTGGAGCTTCTGGCAATTACACAGGTACTAGAGAAAGGATTCCCCCACTCACAGCACAAACACATACCCACCCAATGGCTCAGAGCTGTTATCTAGGTGACTCTTGGCAAGGTCAGGCCAACTGCAGAAGGGACACTGCTAGCTGGCTGTGGGTTACAGTGGTAGACATGGAGAGGAGAGTAATCTTTAAACTGCACTCACCTTTTTCTTGTGCCCGAACCTAAAATATTTGATTAAAAACCCACAGCATTTTTGATAGAATGTTCTCACTTCTCAATTCTGGTTACATGCAGCCTCTATATAGATAAGCAAATATGGAAAAGTCACCGGATGTGGAAAACTTGGCTGTTAGAAAAGGATGCCTATGTGAGCAGTCATAGCAATTGGGTTCTTTTGAAACAGACTCTGCAAAAATAATTAAGTTTAAAAAGGCTCTGAACATTTCTAATGTGTTTTCTCATTGAAATTTGAGGAGTGGGCCGGGCACGGTGGCTCACGCCTGTAATCCTAGCACTCTGGAAGGCCGAGGCG
>VBSM01001124.1:63818294-63881847 GCA_008086735.1 Cheirogaleus medius
AAAAAAAAAAAAAGAAATTTGAGGAGTGATTGTGTTGATAAAATCAAGAAAGGCAAGCAAGGAAAAGGAACCATATGAGAATAAAAATAGTTTCTGAAATTAAACAAATATTGCTGGTTTGGAGTGGGAGGGAGTTCACTAAAACAGAGAATGAATTAAAGATTGTATTAAAGGACAGCCCAGAACTCCATGTACTGCAATTTCTAAAGGAAAAATTGAGGACATGAAGAAGGAATGTTCAAAAACAACAGTAGCAGTATTAATAATAAAAGCAGGTTTACCTTAGGAAAAGGAAATCTTCACAAAAAGGGCTTATGGGTACCCAGCAAAAAAATTTTAAAAATGTTATGGTACGTGCATTATATCTCAATAAAGCTGTTATTGAATAAAAGAAAGTAATGATGAAAGATTTACTCAAATGTATTCTAACAAAATTGTTCTATTTCAAAGATGGAGAAACTACAAGCATCCAGATGTGTAGAAGTGGGATAGAGTGGAATGAGGGAGGAGATAGAGAGAAAGAGATTAACTTTGTATCCGATTACCTAGTATCACTACATGCTAAAAACAGTGGAGCATCACCTTAGATATTAGAAGGAAAAGGTTGTCACTCAAATTTTACAACCAGCTGAGGCATCTTTTCTTGAAAGGGCAACAAAAAGATCATCTTTGACATTTGAAAGACTCAATAAAGTCCTACTAATGTGTACCTCTCCTGAGCAAAAAATTTCCAAAAGCATGCTGGAGCCAAACAAGTAATTAGAATAAAGAACCCAATAAAGGGAAGAAGTTATCATCAGAGTATTTTTTAAAGTGACACAGAATTAACTGTGACTACCCGTTGTTAACATAGTGGTGAGCTGTAATGCTAATGATAAATGATTCCCCAAAAAGTACTAATGTAAGTAACACTGCAGTCCCCAGCCGCCAGGCCGTGGCCCACTACTGGTCTGTAGCCTGTTAGGAACTGGGCCCCACATCACCACCTGAGCTGTTCCTCCACCTCTCCTCACTCCGTCTATGGAAAATTGTCTTCCACGAAACTTGGGGTGAGGGGGCACACAGCAGGAGGTGAGCCATGGGCGAGAGCAAGAGTGAAGCTTCATCTGTATTTATAGCCACTCCCCATCCCTTGCATCACCACCTGAGCTCTGCCTCCCGCACAAGCTCCCCTGTCACCCCATCCATGGAAAAATTGAAAATTGTCTTCCGGGAAACTGGTCCCTGGTGCCAAAAAGTTCGGAGACCGTTGATGTAACAAACTCATAATGGATCTACAGCTATAAAGTGTTCTTCTACAATTTGGCAGGCAGGAGAAAGATGAAAGAGTGCAAGGAAAGTCCAAAAATACTGTTTTATTATTGGCATTGATAAAGAAATATAAGATAAAGAAAGTTAAGCAGTAGCACAGTGGAAATAGGATGGATCACTTCCTCGGTTACTCATCCTGTTGGTTAAGAGAGGGGTAAACTTAATCTATATGGCTAAGGGGCTGGGGAAAAGAAACCATTTTAGAAACATAAAAAGCAAAACATAATTTAACATTAAAACCAAACATATTTGTTACCATGCTGTAACTTCCTCTATTCTGTTAAAAAATAAGGATTCAAATTGTTTTCTTTTTTTAAATCCAACCATAATATGATCCAGAGGCTCACCTTTAAAAAACATAATAATGGAGAGATTGAAAATACATACAAGACAACAGCAAACAGACAAAGATTTTGGTACTACTGTTACTGTAGAATTAAAAATATCACACTGTAAAAAATGTAATGTAAAAAAATGTAAAAAATATCACACTGTGCAATTTTGTTACGTTTTACTGTTAAAAATTCAGTAAACACTGGCAAAGCAATCATCATAAAACTTTCATTCTTTCAAAACATGTTTTAGAAGTATAGGAAAAGCCACCACTGTTGTTGCAATTTCGAGCTCATTTTTTCAGAGCAAATGAACACCCCTACACAGAAAAGGATACAGAGGAGAGAATACTCAATACGTTTGATTTAATATAATAACTATGCATTGTATTTTGTATGCTTAAGAAAGTATATAATTTACAAAATCAATTAAATATTTATAAAATTTATACTGGCCACAAAGAATTTTAAGAGATTTTAAACATTGAAATTGTTGTTGCCACGTTCTCTGACCATAATGCTGATAAATACACATTTATATAAAATATTAACAAAAATAATAATCACTTGAAGTTAGAAAAAGAAACTTATCTGTAACTCAAGTCAAAAGATATGTCAAAACTGCAGTTAAAAATGATTCAGAGCCGGGCGCCGTGGTGTACACCGGAAGTCCAGCTACTCCGGAGGTTGAGGCAGGAGGATCATTTGAACCTAGGAGTTTGAGACCAGCCTGAGCAATATAGCAAGGCCCCATCTCTTAAAAAAAAAAAAAACTAAAATAAATGACCCAGAAATTAATGACAAGAGCATACATGACTTATCAAAATGTATAGGAGGGAGGAGGTTTTACCTAAATTAGAGGGAAATTGTTGCTTTATTAAATGAGACAGCATAAATATAAGTGAGCCAAGCATCAATGCTAGGAAAAAAGTTCTGGAAACAAAAAACCCAACAAAATAAACTAAGGATAGGGAAATGAAAAAGTAATGACAATAGCAGGAATTAATAAATTTGAAGAACAGAAAAACAATAGAATTGATAAATCTAAGGCTAGTTTACTGAAGATTGAAACAGGGAAATCAAAATAAAAAGTATGAAATTAGGAATAAAAATATTTGAAAACTAATATTTTTAACTCTATAACAGTAAACTCAGTGTGCAAAATGAATGACCACATATTTTTTAAATGACCAAAATCAGCTCAAAATGATTAACAACTATGAATGACATTGACAAAAATAGGATTTAAAGAAAGATTCCTCCCTCCCCTAAAGTGCAAATTCCAGACATATATATCAGTCAATTCTGCCAAACTTTAAAGGAACACAAATCTTCTATGCTGTCTAGTCTATTTCAAAGCATGGAAAATTTCCCATTTTATGAAGCTAGGATGTCTGTGACCAAATTTTTTCCCTCATCTTTACTGAAACACAATTGACAAATAAAAATTTTATGTATTTAATGCATACAACTTGATATTTTGATATAGGTCTACATTGTGAAATAATCATTATAATCAAGCTAAGTAACACATCTAGCACCTCTATAGTTACTATTCTCTTTCTTTTGTGTGTGTGTGTAGTGAGAACACTTAAGATCAACCGTCTTAGCACTTTTCAAGTATACAAAACAGTATTGTTAACTATAGTCACACTGCTGTACTATGACCAAATTCTGTTTTTTCTTTTTCTTAAAAGTTAAGAACACTTCCTCTTAGAATTACATATAGGAAATCTTAAGTCAAATAACAAATGAAATCTGGCAGCATATTGAAAGAATCCTAAATATGATCAGTTAAGATTTGTCTCACTTATGTAGCATTTGTTCGTCATTAGAAAATTCATAATATGGTAATCACATTAAGAGTTCAAGAGGAAAGTAATTTTCAAATTCACTCATTACTATGAGCCAGGCATTTATTCCTCTCGTTGCTAGTGAACCAGCAGTGAACCCAAGTGGCCGCTTTACTTGTGAAATTTAGGTTACAATGGGAGAATGATAATAAACAGCTACTGTAGCAAATGCATATAAGATTTTGGTGTGTAATAGATTTTCCATTTACATTTTGGTGTGTAATAGATTTTCAAATCAGTGGGGAGAAGTTGGCTTATTGAGTAAAAAATTTTAGAGCCACTGATTAATGTTTTAATAACAATATGTTAAATCTAAAATTTATACTTTAGATTTAAATACATTACAGATGGATTGAAGATTTTAATGGTAAAAATTGAAACCAAACTATGAAAGCAAACAGTCCATGAATATTTATATTACCTTATGTTGTTAGACCTTTTCAATCATGTCAAAAGGAAGCATGCTTGGAAAGATTTATGAGCTGAAGGATAATGTTGCCCTGTTTCTGAGACTGTAAGGACGAAAGAAACTGCTTCAAGCTTGCAAGCATTCAGCAAAGCATACCATTTGCAAGATATGTATTTGAAGGAAACACAAATAATGGAAACTTCAAGGGGCAAAACCCAATATCATTATGTGATTACTTGATACATTAAGTTTTTACAGTGAAAGTCCAGCTGTGCTAATGAGACTCACTGACATTTTTCAAGTTCTTCCTATTAATATATTGTTCCTGTGCTTGACGTATATTACTTCATGCAGTACTGAAAACAATCATAAGAAGTAGGGGCTGACAGTATTTTACATATTTTACAGGGAAGTACACAGACACAGAAGGCTCACAGTAGCTTGCTCTAGGCACCTAGCAATGGTAATTGGCAGAGTCAGGATTGAAATAGTCTGGTCTCGGTATCTACTTTCCTGACCATCATGCTGTACCAAACATGTCTCTTCATTTTAAAATTCTCAAAAAACGAGTTCCCGAAGATGAATTCAGGGAGGGGAGAAATTTAACATAATCTGTCTGCAGAATAAGTTCGTATAATAGCTTCTCCACATCACAGCTGACAATCCATTTGGAGTTTGTGGGGAGTCCTTTTCTCCCCTATTTGTAGTCTTTGCCTGAAGATCTTCATGGTTAGTGTTTGGAACTGTGGTTTCATTCAGTTGACAAAATATCTTCCGGAAAATCACTTTGAAGAAATTTTGAGCAAAACATTTCCCTGTTTACTCCAAAACAAATGAATGAACTTTGAATGCCACCTACTCATTTCACCAGCATACGTTTCTCCATTTGTGACTGAATGAAAGCAAACCAGTGTGATCAGCCTGGCCCACTTTGAGTTCTCTTTCCCACACCATTTTGGTTAAAGGGGAAAAGATTCTGTCAAGCAAGACTACTCAGTGCTTATGTAGATATCACAGGCTGAAACTTTTTAAGCAAAAAAACATTTTTTTTCCAAAATTCGACATTGTTTTAATATTTTGTTTGGGATTTGTTTTTAAATTTTAAACATTAAAGGCAGGTGTGAGATAATTTTAAGTTTATTTAAGGTGATATAAACTTTTTAAAACATTGAGACACACTATTTTATCTTTATGCTTTTTGACATGGAAATATAAAGGTGCTCATAATATATTCTTTAAAAAGCAGCATGTGCTTCTCCATCCTCCCATATCTTTCTAGCTTTTTTAATTAATCCAAAAGTACTGTGATGCTGTTATAGTCTAATAAGATTAGTGTACCTTTATTGATATATAGCTGTTAAAATGTTTATAGCATAAAAAGGGTATTATTTCCTTGTTGTAAGTAAACATTAACTAAAAACATCCCACTTTTACTCGTTTCACTTTTATTCTCATGAATTCATATTTGTCTGAAATTATTATAGCTATCATTTTTGCTGATTCATCTGTCTTTTTCAGCCATTTCTTGGTTTTTATATTTTAAATCAGCCTGAATCCTGATCTTTAAAACAGTGAGATTTATGTTGACAGTGGATAACAATGTTGATTATAACATTAATATTAACCTATATACACTAAATGTTTACTAGGTGACAATAAAACAACATGCACAATATAACCCTGTTTTTATAAAATAGACTTTAATATAAATAGACTAAAATAGACTATGATATACCCCATGGAAAAGAGTCTAAAAAGATACATACGTAGCTATTAAAAGTGGTTGTCTTTGATGGTAAGCCTACAAATGATTTGAATTTTTATTTATATGTATGTTCAAAGTTATGTACCACTCATGCCCATTAGAAAGTATCATGGGAGGCAAGGGACAGAATAAACAAGCAAACAAAAATTCCAGTTCATAAAATACCCACAAATGAACTGATGAAATATATAGATCTTTTCAAAAAGAAAACATAAGAATATACTTAAATACTAATGCAAAAGAGAGGAAAGTTAAAGTTTACACACAATGGAAGGAATGATATTTCTTCAAGTAGAATCAGTAGAATATGGGTAGATACGGAGTTTGAGTGAGAGCTAGAAGATAGTGATATTTCCAAGTTTCCAACATAAGTTCCTGGGCAGAAGATCTCGTTAACTTTCTTTTTTTTTTTTTACCCAATTCCAATACCATTCACAATATCGTTAACTTAATAGCGAAATAGCAACCATTTATTGGATGCATATTATATATGAGATAACATAATAGTTACTTTCTTAAATTAGCTGATTTAGTATTTACCACTTTCTGCAAGCAATCTTTATTAACCCTATTTTTTAGATAAAGAAACTGAGGCTTTTTAAAGCAAAGTTAAATCCATTGCCCAGGGTCTTACAGAGCTGGGATTTGAACTTAGACCTATAGTCTAAAGACTTTTTTTCCCTACAGTATACTGCTACTACTGGACATGGACCTCAGAAGGGGAAGAAGGCTTAGGGTTAGGCTTTTTAACATGCTGATTTTAAGAGATTTATACAATATCAATTTGGAGGTAAACCACAGAAATATGGTCTGGAGTCTGGGGAGGGAGTCAGCTGAAAATATACTTAGGGATGCCCTGCTGGAGAGGATTGAAGCCCTGCGAATACATAGAGGAGATTGCCTGGGGGAAGGGAGTAGTCATCAAAAAAGGACAGAACCAATTCTGGGATAACCAACTTTTAAGAAGCTAGTAAAGAGAAGGTAATGTACAAGACTGGAAAAGGGAGGTAAATAGAAAGGAAGAGGAGCAAACAGGTGAAAATAACATATGCTGTATTTAAGACATATCTTTTCTCACATTTGAATGTCTCAAAAATTGGCATGTGTCTTACTAACAATGAGGTCTTATTGACAGCATTTTTTTCTTAGTAGTGCCTAAAATAATGGACATCTTGTAACTGAAGGAATATTTTAATCTGGTAGTCGATGATTTTAAAATCAATTGTGCTTTCCTTCAGAGTAAAAGAGGAAAAAATAAAATCAATTGTGCTTATCCATTTCTAAATTATTTTATAATGTTCTAACTTTTATAGTCTATTTCATAGTCTGTAGTCTATTTTATAGACTATAGTCTATAGTCTGTAGACTATAACTTTTATAGTCTATTTCAGCAGTGCATAGATTAAATGGAGAGTTACCAGTTTGGTGGACAGTTCAGGAGTTAAAATCTCAAGCTCTGGAGCAGAAGCAGGATTATTTAACATGTCCTCACCTACTATTTGAGTCCTTTGGGTGTATTTCTTTACCCCCTTAAGCCTAGGTTTTCTTACCTGTAGAAGAGGAATTCATAGTATTTATTTCTTAAGATTGTGGTAAGGATTAAATGAGATAGTATGTGTAAAGTACTTAGCACTATGTCTGGCAAATGGTAAACTCTCACCAATGATAACTACTATTATATATTGCTATTTTGGATTGGAAAGAAATAACTGTCCCTGCCATCCCACTCCAGGGTACCGCCATTTCTCTTTAAGTAGAGCTAGGTTATATCCAAAATAGGGAACTATCATGGGAGCTTATATACATTTATGTGAGCTGCATGTTACCTTATCTTGAAGGGTGTTAAACTGTGTTATCTGCTAGAGAATTTAAATTAGCAGGTGTATGCAGATTCTGAGCCTTCTTTGTGCTCAGCCCAAAGCCTTGCTCATACTGAATACATGACAAAGTACTGGTGGATAGCATTTAACCCCTAGGAGCAGAATTTCTTTTTGCTCTGAGCAAAAAAGATGCAATCTTTGTGGATGAGTGTTTGAGGAATTCCTGCAATATATTATGGCAGTTAGATTGAGAGAGGGTGTTTTGTTTTGTTTTGTTTTGTTTTGTTTCCCTCCACTTTAACTCTGATCTCTTCTAGGGGATTTTGTAGTTTCTTAGATGTTATACTAGATGAAAAGTAGTAACTGCATAAACATTAGGTAGGGAGTACAGATAATGTTATAGATATCCCTCTTAGTTTGTTTTATAAAACCAGCATCTCATGTGACTTGTCTTTATTATGGAATTGCTAAATTAGTATTGTGCCTTTCTTCTAGAAAGCTTAAGATGAAGTCATATAGTCACTCTGATTTACGAGATAATTACTATTGCATTTCCTAAATGTTTCACTGTGCAAGAAGAATTCTGAGGGAGAAAAAAAGTTTATTCCTTTGGGGAAAACTAATTTTACTTTGTCTTGGTAAAATTCTACCATGTATACAGTTAATTGACAGTTCCCAGAGATTTCTTCTTTTCTTGGTGGTCTTAGTCATCATAACTTCTCCTATGAGATTATCGAGTATTTGGGAAGCTCCTCAGAAAGCCTAGAAAAGAATAAATATTTTTCTAAGTGTGTGTTTCTAAAGGATATCTCTAGGCATCTCTCTTAATTCAGCAAACTGTTACTTTTTTTAATTCAGCCTTATAGAATTAGGCTCATATTTGATTTTATTAGTATCAAATTATTTCATTTCCTTCAACTTGAATAATTACATTTAACAATTTGAACTCTTAATATCTCTGTTGTTCACATCTGTGTTTCAATTGGTCGTATTTGAAGATGTCTAAAAACAAAGGTCTTTAGCATTCTTTCATATTCTATTTAATGGCTTGGTGCATGTCAGTGCGTAGTATTTGGGTCATTAATGTGCCACAAAACATTTTACCAAGACACAGTACATCATCAAATAATTGAATTACAACAGTAGCTGTAAATGGAACCCAGTTTACTAAAGTAAATAGTGTCAGAATATGGCAGAAGTGACACCATATCAGTTTCTGGGCCCAGACCTTAGGAAACCGGCAACTTCCACTTTCTGTCTCTTGGGATGTCCACTCTTAGAACACAGCTACCGTGCTGTGATGAAGCCTAAGCTGCCCTGTGGAAAGACCCAGACAGAGAGGAACCAACAGCCAGCCTCAGCTTGTCAGCTGTAGGAATGAGCCATCTTGGAAGTGGATCCTCCAGCTCCAGGAGAGCTGCCCTGCTGATGCTGCATGAAACAGAGACAGGTCATGCCCACTGTGCCCTGCCCAAGTTGCAGATTCTGAGCAAAATAAATGACTGTTGTGTGAAAGCCATAAAGTTTAGGAGTGATGTGTTGCTGGAACATAAATAATTTTGAAGCAATGATGAATTACAGTGACAGAGACACATACTGTGTTTCACAGCAACACTGAGGAGAGATACTTAATCCATCCTTCATTATCAAGGAAGACTTCCGCAATGACAACTGAACTGAATCTTGAATGACTAAGGGTTAACCACATTGGGGGAGAAAGGGCGGGTTGTTCTGGGCAGAAGGGACAACCGTGTGAGCACAAGTAGAGAGTCAGGAAGCAGCATAGTGTGCATGAGGAATTACAAGCACTTAGGTGTTGCTGGAGCATAAGGCTGGGGATAGGAAGTACTGGTTATGTTGCCAGAGAGACAGGCAAAGGTTGAATCATGGAGGCCCTTGCACGCCAAGTAAAGTCATATTGTGTACAGCCAATTTGTTGTGTTTGTTATTGTTATATGTAGTATTGGAGCAATCTGATCAGATTGTTAGAAGGAATAATTCTTAGTGATTGTTGAGAAAAAGGACACAATGAAGGAAGGCCCCGGATTCTTAAGTTAGATGAAGAAGGATGCCGGTGCCATCAGAGGGGAGTGAGGGGGAATTTGAGGAGGAGTATAATTCAGGGTCAAAGCTATGACATGCTGGATTTGTGAAGTCTGTGGCATCCATGTAGTAATGCCAAAGAGGCAGTTGAAAATACAAGTCAACAATTAAAGAAGATGTAAGCTGTAAAGAAAGATTTGGCATTGTCACAAAGGTAGTAGTTGAAATTATGAATAGACAGACTCACCCAGGGGAAGAATGTTCAGTGAAAAGAAGAGGGCTGAGGGTGAAACTCGAGCAGCATCTTGACATTTAAAAGATGGTTAAAGGAAAATGTACCCACGAAAGAGATGGGAAAAGAATAATCCAAGAAGTCTAGGAGAACCAAAATGGAGGTGTCTCAGAAACCAAAGGAGGAGAGTTTCAGGAACTCGGTAATCTCCCATGTCAAATGTAAACAACCAGCCCAACAAGATGAAGATAGATAAGAGGACATTGGTGACTTTAGCCAGGCTAGGCAAAGCCAGATATCAACAGGAAGTAATAAAACAGACATTGATGATATATCCATGGGAATGAATGAAGACTAGCTAGAGAAGAACACGGAGGCATGAGAGAGTTTTTGGTGATGGTTGTTGATTTGGGGGGATGCAAAATATATAAATACTTTTATGACTCAAGGAGCTCATGCTATTAAAGGGGAGGAGGGTGAAGAGAGAAGAATCAGAAGATATGGCTCATGCAGTAACATCTAATTAGAGATAGAGGGCAGAGGGTCAGGGCAGTCCTTTGAAATTGAAGGCATACAATGAGGGTGGGTACAGATGGAAATGATTTTGTACAAGTAGGGCAGGAAATTGATGATCATAGCTGATGGATTTAATGTTTTTCCTATAAAATAGACAAATTCATTCACTGAGAGAAGGTAGTAAAGCTGGGCTAGACAGCTGTCATGAAGAGAATCATGAGTTTTAGAATAATCTCTTAAGGAAATGGAAACAATGGCTGGTTCATAATAGGCAAGAATGATTGATAGGTGACCCAGAGGCTTAGTTGATATTGGAGATAATAGTTTGGA
Organism: Cheirogaleus medius; assembly: GCA_008086735.1. NCBI lineage: Eukaryota > Metazoa > Chordata > Mammalia > Primates > Cheirogaleidae > Cheirogaleus > Cheirogaleus medius. The sequence continues at coordinate 63,828,906 of VBSM01001124.1, forward strand.
CTAGTAACTGTCTGCATAGTTAGGTGCTTTTATTCAAGGGAATGCCCCACCCCCATCCCATTTGTCCCCCTTTCCTGGCTCCTTTGGCCCAAGAGGTGGGGAAAATGGATAGCCTCCACAGGGCAGGAAGCAGGGCCTGGGCGAGAACAAAGCTTTGTTTAAGGCAAGAAGATAGGGCATTCTGTGTGAAACAGGAGGATGGTTGGTTTCATTTTCTTTTTTATAATGACATGAGGGTTCCAGAAGGCAAAATAGAAAAGTTCTGGAAGGGAATCAAGAATGAGAAAAGCTACCAATGAGAACACGCCGAGGAGGAAAAGGATGGGGGTAATGAGGAGAGGTTGGGCGTTCTTACATGAGAGGTAGGGGTCTGTGGGGGGTGGCAATCTGATTTGCCTCTTATTCAGTAGCTAGATGTTACTTAAGGGAAAGACTTGGTTAGAAGCGATTGCCAAAAGTTTCTTTGGTATAAGACATTGTGGTCATATAACTGACTGGTGGTCCCCAGCAGTTTCTGGCCTGCTTGTGGAGTGTAGTAGAGAGGAAGTGAGAGTCCTGTGTTAGCCAGGGCTGGGCTTCTTCAAGGTGAAGGGTGCCACAGGGCTTTCAGCAGGTGCTCGCCAGAGAATTGTGGGATAGCAGCATCTTACCTGTGCGCTCTACCTCTGTTATTGCAGCTCCCACAAATTGAATAGTAATAATCATCATAAAAACAATAGCTTGTATTTATGTGGGCTTTGTAGTTTACAAATTGACTCTTTAAACAATTCTAAGAGAAAGAGTAGGTAATGTTATCTCATTTTGTAGACCAGAAAGCATGAATCTCAGGGGTTAAGGTCATGCTGCTAGTAAACGGATGATATAAAAATAGAAATCAGATCTTCCAACTCCTAGCTCTTTTCAGCTATATGCCACACCGCAGTTTTAGGGCTGGAAACTAGATTGGGCTCATGTAATTCAACCTCTTATTTTAAAGTGAGGCAACTGAGGCAGCAGCCTGGTAGAGCAAAAACAACACAGGTATCAGAGGTTGGGTGTTCTGGGAACCTGACTCTGAGTTGGAGATTAGTGTGTAGAAGTTTATTAGGGAGTGCTCTTGGGATCTGTGGAAGGAAGGGAAGGCAAGGGAAGAGAAGAAAGCAGGATTGGGCAGAGGGAGAAGTCAAGCTGTGATGATGCAGTCTCAAGAGAAGCTTCAGCCGACCCTAGAAGGGGTTCTGAAGATAGATGACTCTTCAGATCTATCCTGAGGTGGGGAAATGAGGCCAGGCCTTCATACCCCATCCACCAGCCATTGGATGCTGGTCACCCCAGGAAGGGGCATGACCTTGGACAAGGTGACCTCAAAGAGGACTGAGAGCAGAGGGCTTTCTGTCAGCAGCACTCCCAGTCTCCTAATTACAGAGCATCAGGATGATGCCCCACAATGTCCACCGCAGTGGACTTTGGAGTTAGCTAGATGCAGATTTCAATCCTGGTAAACCCTGCTGCTTCCTAGCAACTCAGTAAGCAGTTATGTTAGGCAAACTCTGGGCAAGCTTCTTTGAATCTCAGGATCCTCTACCATAAAATAGGAAAAATAATGTGAGAACTAATTAAGCCTTGTTTTCCTTATTCATGAAATAGGAAAAATAATCATACCATCCTTTGCGGCAGGTGGTTAAGAGGATTCAGTGAGATCATAAGGTTACTACAGTAACTGTCACTTTTTAAGGACCAGATATTATTATACCATATTTAAGATGTCTAGTTCAGTGCCTAGATATATAATATTTGCCATAAAAGTTGTATGATCAATATTTCATATAAATTTTTTTTAACGTTCCAGAAAGGTTCAGTGACTTTCTAGAGGCCAAAGTCAAAAAGCCAGAGCTGGAATGCATCCTACTATACTGTTCTTGGACTTGGGTTTCATATCAAGAAATATGGGAGGAGATATCTCTGTGATGAGTCAGAATGTAGTGGAAGGGAGTGGCCCCTAAATGTGACCTTACCTGGGAGAGTCTGATTCCTTAGGCTAAGTCATTGGTGTTAACCCAATATGAAGATGTGTTTTCCAGAATGGAAACAAGAGGGTAAATTAAAGATGAAGTCATCCGAGTAGCAGTACTCCACCAAGACAGCACTTTAGCAGAAGGATGATTACAGTGTAGGACAGGTTACTTTGATTTATTGGGTCTAAATATATACATGTGACTGTGCTTTTATGTGTGGTGGTTGCCTTCCCCACTGGATCCGATTCTCGTCCTGCCGGCTCCCTCACTTAGTGAATGTTGAACCAGGGATAATTCACTTTTCCTCTCTGGGCTTGAATTTTGCTCTATATGATGAGGATTTGATGTAGATGAGCCTCTTCCTAGTCTATGGTGGTTTAATTCTCTAATTTCAAATATACCCTACAGCACAGATATTTTAAGGCAAAACGTTGGGTGTGTTATATCACAGATAAGTGTGTTGAATAAAGGCTACCGAGAAAAGTGTTCAATAGCTCTGACAAGGAAGCCTCAATGTTTACATTTCAGTGAAGAAGGGAAGAAAATCACTGTTTTGTGAGTCAACCAAAGTATTCCCTAGTCATTACGGAATCATGTACTAACTGGTAATATTTGGTGGAATTGTCCAACATTTTATTGTTTAACATTTATTGACAATCATGATTATGCTGGATACTGTGCAGAGCAAGTTTGTACAAGCGAAACTCCAGCTATGTTAATCTAGGAAGAGAATGGAATAGTGATTAAATTCCGAAGGTTGGAAATGCTAAAGCTCTAGTTTTCTGTCAGAAAACTGCAGTTAGATGTTTAAATTTAGTCTAGATCCATTATCATAAAGCCTTTATTGTTTATTGGAGCATCTAGTTTTTTCACTTTTTGAATTTGGCTTCTGTACTCTGCTGTTACTATTCTCAGGTAATTGGGTTTATAACTTGAGTAGCTTTTGAAATATTGGCAACTAAATTTTCTCATTGGAGATTCAGCACACTTAAGGTATTTTAATATAACTCTTTCATTAGTATCTTGAATTCTAGAAATTTAATCAGTATACTTACACTTTTGAATTTTTTCTTGCCTGAACCATTACACATTTTTACAGAACAAATGTTTAATCCCTAAGATTTCATGAGCAAGGAATTTAAAGATTAGCTTTGAAAATAGGTCAGAGGAAAACATCTACTTTGGTTAAAAGCTAATCAGGTGAAGAAGTAAGAAAAGAAGCTTTTGAAAAATATTTAGGAATCAATTTTATCTAATTTTATGAAAGCTGCTGTCTGTATAGCTAAAATATACGAGTCAAACCTTTCTTTAGTTTGCCACTCATTCATTCATCCATTCATTATTATTCACCCATTCATTATTAATTCATTCATTTGCCAAATATTGTTCCAGAAACCAGGGTAACAACAGTAAATAAGACAGTCAGAGCTTACTGTGTGCCAGTTCTGAGCCAGGCACTTTGAAACTTGGAACTCAATGCTTTTAGCTCCACAGTCTGGGGTCATGGGGTAAGCATGACACTGGGAGTCTAGTTTTTTTCCTAAACTCACTGGTAGACTGTGTACCTTTAGGAGAGACCTGTTCTGTGTCAGTTTTCTCCTCTCTGCAACGGTATTGCTCACCCTGTTTACTTCATAGCTTTGATGTAAGAATCAAAAGAAATAGTGGTTTTGAAAGAGCTTTGGAAGTGTCAGGCAGTATATAATGAAAAAGTATAATAGTAGTCTTGAAATTGTGACAGTGATTTTGACTATTTTATTGCCTCTGTGGAAAGGCTTGAAGATAAGTACCTTCTTATCAGAGAATAGATCTTTCTCTTGAACTAGATCTATTAATAGATCTGTGTGTTTAAGCTGGTCAGCCTTACCATTTCCTCCACACTTGTAACTACCCCACTTCCCGTGCATGGGGCAGGGACTTCTGTATGAGGTAGCTGGAGAAATGACAGCTATAGCAAGTAAAACTCATTTAGAAAACATTATTCAATCTATACACTGCATTAAATCAACAAGTAAAGATTAAGTATCCAGACTTAGGGGGCAGAGAAGGTGATAAGGTAGGAGATGATATCTGTTTTCAAGAAACCTAGACTTGGATTTGAAAATTCAAAGTGAGAAAATATAAATCATTACCTTCATTGCAGCTTCCCAAGGATCTATATAGGGATGTCCATTTGGCTCTGTAATGGTTCTAGGGGCCCTCTATTAGACATTGGAATGCCTAGTTATACTTACTGGATCATAAAACAGATCTTCCTATAAGGAAACTAAAAATTTGCTTCTAGCTTCATGTTTAATTTACTGCTAGGTCCTAGGTCTGCATGCTGATGCTCTAGAATTAAGTAAGAGGTCTGATTGGCTATAGAATAATCTCAATCCTGGACTGACTCAAGAATCCCTCTCAAATATCAGATCTAGAGTATAGAGAGATTTTTGTGTTCCACTCCCTGCTGTCTCCCCACCGCTTACAACAGTGCCTAATACCTGGCACTCACTACAAATGTTTCGGATCAATAAAAGCTGCGGTTTACCATTAGAGTTCTTCTGATACTCTAATACCCCAGATAGACAGCTTCTTGAAGACAAGGGCTATATGTTATTCATCTCCAGATTTTCTGTATCTGGCACATAACTGGCCCTTTGAATGTTTGTCACATTAACATGTAGACAAGTGTAGTCCAGGACAATGATGGATGTCCCAAGATCAGGACCTCCCAGTCTCTCCCTAGAATAAGTCCTAAAAGCAGTAGAGGGGCTTGTTCTTGGGAAGTCTGAGGAATAGCTCAAAGTGGCCTGTCACAATATGAAATTTCACTGAAGTTTCTTTTTTAATCTTAGCATTTGTTTATTTTCTTTTTTCTAGTCCATTTATATTCCTTTCAAGACATAATCCTCAAAAGAATGGATAAAATTGGTATTTCAGGAAGATGCCTTGTGTGTATCTTCTGTGGAATCCCATCCATGTCTGTCACTCACTTGTCCATGCAGCATGTCCCAGGACAGGGCATGTTACTCCTGAGGCTACTTCAGATCCATGTAAGAGCCTGAAATGCCCAGAGAAAATTGGCATAGGCTAGGAGAGAAAAGTAGGACAATTTGTTAAAGAGTTATTTTCTGGGAGTTGTCTTATGCCACCTTTCAGCCTTATTAACTCTTTATAAAATAATAACAATGCTAAAAAATGTTCTTATCTCTTCCAGTACCTTGACATTTGCAGATAGCTCATTTGCTCTTCTTAATAACCCTGTGAACTTGGCATTTCTTTGTTTCCATTGTTACTATTTGTACCAGTGAGAAATCTCAGACTGGGAGCAGGGCCGGAACGAGAGTGAGGGTACTTGCTGCAGATACAAAATTTAAGGGGATGCTAAAAACTCAGTAGTCAAGGTAAATACTATTAATACTTCCTTGCCCTGGAATGCTATTGGACATAAAACCAAATCAGCCATATATTAATATAAACTAGCTTCTCTTACTCAAAGACTAAAATACATCTTAATCCATTTTGGGTAATGAGTAAAGGTAGCTATACACAAGAAGCTCACATTTTGTTGAAATAACAAAGAGAATTATGAAACTTAAAGAAAAAATTTAAAAAATAAGCCATGATTTCTCCCCTAATATCAGCCAGTTTTTTAAAAAAGGCTTTGAAGTCAATAAAACAAGAGAGATTTAAAAAAAAAAAAAAATCTTATGTTGGATGGAGGGCAGGCGGGAGGGGGGAGGAAGTGTAGAGTTACATAATGTGTGCCTTGCCTGGGCCACCTGGGAATTGGACTCGCTTGAAGCTCTGACATGTGGGGGGGGAGGGGTGGTAGGGGCAATGTATGTAACCCTAACAATATTTGTACCCCCATTATATGATGAAATAAAAGCAAAAAAAATTAAAAAAAAAACAAGAGAGATTTAAATGTCGACTAGTTACCCAGGAAAAATACCATCTATCAGATTAACTTTGATTAAAGTTCATGCAATGGTCATCCAATAGAACCTCCTCTTATTTTAGCTTCCTACTTTTTAACATTCTTCCTCCTCCTGGATCTCAATTTTTATTTTCTAAGCTCAGGACTACTCCTGTGATTACTCATGAGTTTTGATCTGCAGGCTCTGGCACTGCTGGCCTCACCACTCTTCCTGAAATTACTTCCTCCCTTGGCTTCTGTACTACTATGGGATCTTGCACCTCCCGTCTCAGACCCTTCCTCCTATGACATTTCTTCCTCTTTCTAGCCAAAGGATGTGTGTGCGTCTCAGTCCTCTCTTTTGTTCCTGCTTTAAATCTGGATATGTGATTTCCAAATAATTCATTTTTAGCCCTGATCTTTCTCCCAGATTCCAAGTCTGCATCCCTAACAACCTAAGGGATGTTTTAATTGCTCATTAGACCACTGCTTCAAAGAAAACATCTTTGGAATTGAATATACCATCTTTTCCTCTATTCTTCAAACAGTTCCTTTTCCTTTTATTTTATTTTATTTGTTAAATATTTGTTAATGGATTGACCATTCTCTAGAGCACTCATGAGAAAACCCTGGGGTCCTTTCTTCCTTTTTTTCCAACCTCTTTCTCCTCACAACTGATAGAAGTTCCTGTTACTAATACCAATTTCCTCTGCCACCTATCTCACAGCCCTCCTTTCCTTTCTTTTCTAATTTCATTAACCAGATGTTAACCTGCTCTGTCTCCAGTTTCTTCTCTTTCCTTCATAATGCCACCAGATTAGACTTTTTGAAATATGAGTTCGATTAGGCCATCTCCCACTCAAAAGTTTCTACAGTTCAACATGACCTGTAAGTTAAAGCAGCGGTCCCCAAGGATAACGTAGTTTACTTGAGTCTTAATAACAGGTTGTCCTATTAGGAATTGGGCCACACAGGAGGAGGTGAACGGTTGAGCGTTGAGCAAAGCTTCATCCATATAAACCGTGCATGTGAGGGATCTAGGTTGCAGGCTCCTTATGAGAATCTAATGCCTGATGATCTGAGGTGGAGCTAAGGTGGTGATTCTGGCACTGGGGAGCGACTGCAAATACAGATTATCATTAGCAGAGAGGTCTGACTGCACAATAAATGTAATGCACTTAAGTCATCCCGAAACCATCCTCTGTCCCCAGTCCATGGAAAAAATTTTCTTCCATGACATCCTGTATTTCTTTAACTTTTTCTCTGTATCTTTGTAGCAAACAAAACTGTAAATGATAATCTTCTGTATTCACTCCCTGCATAATTAATTTATTTCCTGTGCCTGTCATGACTTTGATGAAGAGAAGCTTTTTAAAACTGGTTCTGATAGATGTGAACATTCAATGATCATAGATTTCTACAAAACCATTAATACTCTTGTTTTGTACTTTGAGTATTTGTTTCTTGGCAACAGTTCATGGAATCTGATTAAGCCTAAAAGCCTAGAAGACAAACTTCAATCTTGTAGGTCTGCATTGCAAAGGATAACTTAGTTCACTTGAGTATCAATAACACGTCCTGAATTAGTCGTCATCATCAATAGTTAAAGACATCAATCAAGTAAATTGCTCAAAAGCCTTTTACCAAGCTGAGAATGTAACAAAATAAGTTAACTGGTCCTCTTTAAGCCTTCATTCATTCATTTAACATTTATTGAGTACATATGTACTTTATACCAGGCTGAAGGACAGTCATTGCCATTATGGTTCTTCAAGGCTAGTATCTTTACAAGTAACCAGAATTTCGATACAGTATGGTAAATGCAGTGGCAGTAAGCATAAGGAGCTAAAGGAATGTAGAGAGTGACCAGAATACAAGGAGAGAGGTAAAAAATGAAGTTGGAGACAGGATATAAGAGATAGTTTATGAACATCCTTATACAACTTACTAAAGAATCTGAATTTTATCCAGAAGGCAATGCTGTGCGTTGAATTGGGCATTGAATTGTTTTAACTAGGACCAAGTCATGATCAGCATTGTGTTACATTCTGGTTTGGGTGAAGAATAGATTTAAGGGAGGGGGAAAAGTGGAGTTGGGGAAGCCAGTTATAAGACTGTTGTAGTGAAAAGAGAAACGGGGAGGGTCTGGGTTAAGGTATTATTGAGGCAGATGTAGGTACTATCAAGGAGGACTTGAATTTGAAAGCTATTTGGGAAGTAGTGATAATCAGTTGAATGGAAGATATAGGAGGGAATAAGAGACAGGGTAGAGTTAAGACAAGTTTTGGGCTTAAATGAGAGTACATAAGACTGGTGACAGCCTTTAGCTATCTCCAACATGAAAGATTATAGCAGCTGAGTCATCACGAGCTGATTCAGTCCCTGACATGAATCCTAGCTCTTCATCTTGGAAATCAACAATGAAATGGCTTTTGGCCCCTTAAAACTGAGACCTTTGGAACAGTGCTGAATAGGTATGAATCAGGTTTCACAGGCCAGAGCTCCTAGGGTTTCTACATCAGGGTTCTGGAGGATGCATGCTTGATTTTATTGCAGTGGGATACCCTTTTGATACTGGTTTTCAGTCTTGGTTTTTAATGACTCTGTAATCATATGTATGTTTTACGTTCCATCTTGATAATGATTATTATACTTAGCATGTTATATCTTCAAATAACTCAATGTTAAATAATCTGTATAATATCCCTGTGAGTTAGTAAGGGGATTATTGTCCTGCTTTCCAGATGGGAAAAACCCTTAGGTACTCAGTGACATACCTGCTATACAACCACATGTTGACAGAACTGAATTTTGAATCTGCAATTTCTTTATCTTATTGCACTCATACTAGGAGTCTTAAGTCTGACATGTCATCATGTCATGTCTGCCATTTCACTTATTAAAAAATCTCAGCATTTAGATCTAGAAAAGGGCAAGCCAGATACAGGAAGAAGTGAAGGTGACCAAACGACTAAGCCCCGAATATGGGGGCGGAGGGTAGTAATATAACTAGGTCTCAACTCCCAGTAGTACATCCAGGGAAAGAATGTTCATTTTCCAGTGGAGCGATGACATCATTTCAGCTAAAAGACCAGTCTTTGTGTCACAGAGTCTCCTATGACATTCTGGTGTAACTTTAATACTTTACACAGTGGCAATAAAACAGTTATAGAAATTGTCTTTCTTTAAATATAAGGCTGCGTACTATGGTGGAAAGAGAATTGACTTTGGAGCTAGACCTGGGCTGAAATCCCTCCTGAGAGAGGGAGCTAGGTGACATTGGGCAGGATCCTTATCCTACAGCAGTGTGGGAAGGTTAGCTCTTGATGTAACATGTCAACTCCCTAGCATAGAACCTGACAGTTATTGCTTCATAAATGGTTGCTGTTATTTTTATTCTCATTCAGAGGCAAAGTATAATACTGAAAAGGCCATTGACTTTTATGTTGAATGACAGGACCAGCTAAATTCAACTGTTGAGGTATTATAGCCTATTAAAGAAGCCAGTGAAGCATTTTGATACTGAGTCAACCAGATACTGGTACTATCCCTTGTTCACTGACAAATATGGGAAGGTAATTTCAGTAGGTCAGCCACCAGTGTGTGCCTTCCAAAACATTATAGTCATGTTACAGTAAACTTTTTATATTTGTTGCGTCACAAAGATTTATTGAAGTGATAAAAGTTATTATGGAAAACAGTGTACGGTAACTATGGCAACAGTTATTTGATCTCACAGTAATTAGCTAAGCATTTAGTTGCACAATGCTTTCACAATGCCTTCCTGGTTAGTTCATTAAACAAAATTAGCTTTTGTTTGAACTGCCTTCCTACAGCATCCTCAATTTGATTTTGGTTCAAAAAATTGGAAAGTATATTTTAAAACTACCTTTCCAACTTAAAGTTTATGGACATATTTGAGATTGCAACTAGTTTTTATTTAATTTTTTACTTATACTACAGTATGGTCATGCTTCATTGGCTCATCCTTTGAATTTCTCTTGGTTTAGCAGTGTGAGCTAAGGAGTGAACAGTAAAGTTAAAGATCATTATCTTATTCTGGCCCTGCTCTTTGCTCCTATTGCACATTGGGGTCAGCTGGTGTCCTTCCCATGACTTAGTTTTTATACCTGTGAGATTGGGTTGCCGTATCATGTGTTAGAGTCCTGAGATCACACAAATGTGGTAATTCCTTGATAATCTTGTCTCCTGCTGGACCTGGAGCTAGCAGATGGCCTGGCTTTTCTAAAGCTGCCTTCCCCCAGGTGCCTCCTCTGCCCTGTTCAGCATCACTCGTACTGTGTTCAATACCTCTCTTTTTGCAAAGTGGAGTGTTTTGTGAATGATTCACCTGCATAAATGATGTCATTCTCAGAGGACTTCCAGTGCTCTTGAGACAAGGGCTTCTCAGATTGTGTTTCTGCTCTGCATCCCTTCCCCACTCACTCCCAGTAGACAGGGATGCTTAACCCATGCTGGTTGGCAGAGTGGAGATCGTAAGTACAAAAGAAAGCATCAAACATTCAAGATTTCAAAACAGACAAATAATGAAAATGAAACAAAAAAGTTATTTTTAACTTATTTATTAAACATGAAGGGGGTTCCAAAGTAAATTAATAAAGCAGGATTTGAAAAAATTCAATGAATGTTCCTTATATTAATTTCATTTTATTCCTGTCAACTTAGTGATTTTTTTTTTAGCTCACTGAATTATTTTTAAGACAATACTAGCTTTAAACAACTAATTGCTTTCCAAGTTGCCAGTCAAGCTCTTCTCTCAATTAACTCCATGTCACCTGCCAATTTTCAGATGGACAATTTTTTTGCATATGGGTGATAATACTTCCAGTTCTATGCAAACTTATTTGTCTTATAAGGTTATTGTTTTCTATGTAGGATAAATGCATCTTCAGTTTTACTGACTAGGGGTAGAATTCTAATGTTAAGAACCTATTTGTTCTTTATTAGTCTTGTAATTTTTCAGGCCAATCTGAAGATAATAATAATGATAAAATAATGAGTAATCGTAGGTGGCTTCAGCACCTGACTCCTTTTACCCCCTTTCTCCCCATTCTTGCTTTTATCCCGTGTGATTTTCACATCTCAGCCGATGTCTTCATACCCCCTTTCCCTTCCACATATTCTCCCTTCTCCGTAGAATAACATCTGTCTCTCGCCCCACTTGGAAAGCATTTGATGTCCTTTGATGTGACTTTTGTTGTAGCTTCTGTGAAACTTTCTCCAATTTCTCTCACACCTTCTCCCCTATCTTCTAGCTCTCTCGTGTCATTTGTACCTGATTCTTGGCCACATGTCATCATACATTATAATTTTTGGTTAAAAACTATCTTGCCCAGTGGGCTGTGACCTTCCCCAGAAGAGAACCCCTCCTGACTCCTCCTGTATCTTCCCATGGTCTTCAACATGTAAGACCATGCCCAGTGGACAGCCAACCAAACCAATGAGTTATCCTCATCTCACTGCTCCTTAACTTCCTGAAATCTACTCATTTGTATTTTCTGTTGCCCAGCCCATCCCTGCCCAGGCACACTGGATATTCACTCTCCCAACTCCTCAAATTTTGTTTCTTTTTCTCTAGACCTACAAAATGTTCTATCTCCAGTCACTTCAGGAAAAGAGGAAAGGAAGTACTATTTATTGAGCTACCTAATGTGTTTTAGGTACTGTACAGTGTTTTTTTACTCATTCCTACAACCCTATAAGTATTAATATCCAGATTTTTTTATCATGGGAAACTAAGGTTCAGAATGATTAAGTGGCATAACGAGCTAATAAGTGGAAGAGCTGGAATTCAAACCCAGGACTCTCTGCCTGCAAAACCCAGCCTCCTTCACTTTTTCCACTCCATTAACTCTGTTTTGGTGATTCAGCCCAACCTAAATTCCATGCTTAGGCAATTCGTTAGAGCAGTCGCCAGCACCCTCTATTCCTTTGATCTCATGACCTTCTGCTGTGCCATCAGTCAGCCAGAGGTCTGCCTCCCACTCTGGATCTTCTTTTGTCCTCTAGTGCTCTAGGTCTCTGCCAAAGAAATACACAGATTCTTCCAGAAGAGGCTTTTTACAAACACAGGCTACTCCATTTCATTTAGACAAAGAATGCCCAATCCACCACTCATAGATCACCCCAGCCCCTGCAGTGCCCAAGGCCAACATTGACAATCATGAGTTCAGTACAGCCTTTCAGGAAGCCCTTACCAATTGAGCAGAAGGGAGACACTGGATAAAATCTATTTGCCACTCTGATCTACTTGTAACTTGCTGTTGCAGAGTAGTTTTCCTACTCTGCTCTGTTGGTTTTACCTTGCATTCCTCACACCATAAAACCCCTCTCTTTTACTCCTGACAAACCAGGTAACTGATTGTTTTCTGGACACACCTTTTACTTTGCTTTTGCTCACAGTGACTCTTCTACTTGGCCCACCTTCCTCCTACCACTGATTATAGAATCATTAATAATGGAATACTCTCATTTTATTGTAAACTTCATAAAGGTAGACTCATATGGATATTATCCCTCATTGTATATATAGTGCCTGGTAGAGTGCCAAATGGTAGAAGTTCCATGAACCTTTAAGTAAGAAGGAAGGAAGGAAGGAAGGAAGGAAGGAAGGAAGGAAGGAAGGAAGGAAGGAAGGATGGATTGATTTGGATAGGTACTGGCTGTATACAGACATTTTTGTTTGTTTCATTCTAATAACCCAGTGAAGTTAGTATTAGTATTCCTATTACAGATGAGCAAATAGAAATTCACAAAGACCACTCTGTTGGTAAGTGGAAGGGCTTCCGTTCACTGACCTGCCAAATGCCATCTCTTTCGGGAAGCCTTTTACCCAGCCTTGACCACAGCACTGTACAGCTGTGGGGGACACCATTTACATCAAGAGCAGTGTGAATGGCTCCCCCTGGAGTTGTGCACTTGATGGTTTTGGCAATAACTCCTTCCTTGGTGTTCTGTTGGTACTTGAGATCCTTCTTCTTACAGCGGCTTTCATACTCTGCCTTATAATACCCTATATTCAAGTCCTATTTCCTCTACCAGATTATGAATTCCTTGAAGGAACAGAAAGCGCTTTCTTCATCTTGTGACCCCTGTTGGATATACACAAAGGGATTGTTGAATGGTCAGATATCCTGTCTGCTGCTTTACTGAGTTTGAGGCTCTGTGACCTGGGTTCTGTCCTCTTCCTCACTTAGGCATCCCTGCCCCTGCTCACCTTGCATCTTTCCTGCTAGTTCTTATGGAAGGCATCTCCTCCTCAAATTGCCACTGTCTCTGCAGTTGAGGCCATGATATTCATTAGGCCGAGGGATACAATGGCTAAATGATATGGTACTTTTCAAGGACCTCAAAAATGTTAGAGATCTCAAAAAACAAATTGACTCTAAAACACAAAAAAACTACAGGATGCAAATAGAAGTGTTTGTACAAATATAAAACCAAGTAATTTCTCATCTTCTTTAAATGTTAAATTTTGCAATGATTACTTGGAAATCATAGCAAACTATAAATTAAATGAATAACCAGCAGCCGAATGATTTCAAAAACAAAAACTTAAAAATTCTTTCAAACATATTTTGGCCAGAAAATTATTTTTAATTGGGTTATAGATAAAACTTTTAGTATTTTTGATACAGTATCAATGGGGGAGGCTCCAAAAAATGAACATACTTGGGATCCTACAAATAAACTATCCAGGTCCAAAATGCCATGCCTATAGCCCAAGAAATATTTTACTGGATTTTAATTGATTGTAGTTAAATGATGATGGTCTTTGTTGTTATGGAAGGTAGGAGGCATGGATATTTTATTTTATTATTTTATTTTCATTTTACTTTGTTTTATTTATAAATAGAGAAAAGAGTTACAGGAATTCTCCCAGCTTATGCAGAATGAGTGGCACATTCCTGCAGAGATATTAAGCAATGTTTGGGGCCCTTGGGTGGTACCAGTAAGGGCCTCCAGAGCATTCCATCCTGGCCTTCTGTCAGGTTTGCTTGCCACACTGTCTGGTTCCTTCAAAATATAGGAAGTTGGTGGTGGCACAGAAGCCCCGAGGGCAGCATGCTAGAGCAGAGGAGGCAAAGGCATGCCATTGCCAGGCGCTGGGAACAGTGGCTGCAAAGGCATGTGCAAAACTCATTGGCTGTGTGCTTTTGTGAGGCATGCCGGAACTGACCTTTCCACTTGCCCTTCACACTTGGGGTGACTCAAAGTGCTGACCTATTGTTTTAGGTACTGATTATACAGCAACCATGTGGACAATATGGTAGGGGTATTTCCTCAGCAATGAGACTTGATTGTTTGAAGTTGTAGATTTCTGGTATGCTTTTGCTTCAGTCAGGAAGGTCTTTTTCTTTTGGATATTGTTTTGGTTTTCATTCTGTAATGTAAATTGCAGTCTCAGAAGCTGAAATTCACTTCAACCTGTTCAAAAACTGCCATAGACCATAATTCTTTCGCTAGCTATGCATAATGTTGCTATGCCCTTGCTACCAAAGTTTCATACCTAGTGTTATCTTCCTACTAAACATCTAGCAAGAATTCAACTCACAATGCGAACCAGGATGGATTTGGAATTGAGGCACATTCAGCTAGAGGTTAGAGCCATAGTCAAATGTGAAAATGTAAGGTATATTTAATATATTGTGTTTGTATAATAATTATAATACATCAACTATAACCACCATGAAGGGAGTTTTTTTTTAATAAGTAGATTCATGTGATCTGCTATCTCCAAAAGTTTAGAGTTGCTAGTTAAATACATAAGTATTTTTCAAAGAGAATCATCAAAAAGGACGTTCTACTTTTACAAAGCTATTTTAGGGGTAAATATTTTGATAGACGGTTCAGTGCACCTGGGAGCTGAGACGTGGCAGAGCCCGAGGCAGTTAGCTCAGATGGAGCATTGAGATAAATCAAGTGTTGTTTTGTTTTCCCCACATATATTGCAAATGGTTGATTGGGGCAGCATGAACATTACATTTCTATGCCACTGTCAGAAAAGTAGCTTCCTTATTGAAAAATGGTCTTTTTATTTAAGAATGATGATAACTATACTAAGACTTCTCCAAATTATAAGATTTATAATGGGCTATGTTATGATACAAGCATTTTGTTAAATAAGGTACTGATTAGAATCAAGTCAGTAGACTGTAGTAAGTAAGGTCAAGTCTGCTTAAATTTGAATCAGATACAATGTAAGTGTTTAGGGTTAGGGCATTTACTGGTCATAAATGGCAAAAATGCATTACAATGGAAGGATTGCTGCTTTGATTTTTCTGGGTTTTTTTGGAAGCTGAGTTGAATCTTTAACTCTTTTTAAATCATAACTTATAATTTATTAAAATAATCAATTATGTCATCTAACTTTGTTATTAGGAAATAAGCATCCACATTTAAAGTAGTAGGTAGGTTGCTTGTTAAGTGACATTTTAAAATTGTAATACTTTCTTTTTCCTTTTGAGCTAAAAAGTCTTGTCTTTCATCAGCCTTTATCCACCTTTTTAAAAAGTTCTTTATGAAAGTGGCATTGTTTTCACTCTTTATTAACAGAAGAATGACTTTGTAAACTCACCACAGTCATCTGCCCTCGCCATAAGTTAGTGCAAAATGTCTTGAACCATATAACAATGAGCATTTTTTGTATTTGTCATTTTTTTTAATTTTTCCTGTTGGAAAAGAAGTTCCTCAAGGGCAAGAACCGTCTTTATGTCCTTATCTAGTGGTTGTTGACCAAATCCTGAAGGACTCATTGCTAAGAAAATGACAATTTCTTTAATATTCCAAAAGCTGTCAGTAAGCAAATGGTAAAAATGATTTATTAAAGCTTTATTAACAACACAAGCAAGAACATGGATAATATGAGCTAGTTAGAAGAGTTACAACTCCCTCTTCCCCGCCTTTGGTGGAAATTAGTCCATTGTAAACTTAGTCTTGCATTAGAGAGAAATAGGCCCAAATGCTCCCTTAGTGAGAGCCTCCATAAATTCAGCAACTGGATTTGATTTTCCAGAGTATTTCTAAACTGATGAAATGTCCTTTTAAAACCATTTACCTAAAATGTTCTATGATTGCAACATTTACTAAACCTATTATGTTCTTTTATTAAACAGTTTTATTGTTCTGTGTACAAACTGCTTATTTGGAAGCAATAAAGCTGAGTTGACGGCAGACTTTCTAACAAACAGGATTTTTTAAACAGTGAGAGAAACTGCATATTCCCTATCATCATACATAGTGTCAAAACAAAAACTCCTATTCAGAAATGATCCTATTAACCTCATTTTTAAAAAGTCTCTATTTGAAGTCCAGCTGATTACAATATAAAATGATACCGAATGTGTAACTCCAGCAATGCTTTTGACCTCTCATATGCTTTTAGTGTTTTGTTTGGAACCCAGATCGGAGAAAGCCTTTAAATGTCTGTAGATTTCTTTATTTGAGGCACAGGATTCAATAGCAGTTCACTGACTACATGAGGAAATATTTTTATTACATTATAAAATCCAAAGTTTGGTAAGGGAAATCTCATTATAAACTGGTATAGTTCATCTGTAACTATATTGGGATTGAATAAACATGTTTAATTTAGTAATTTCTCAAATGCATATTCGCCTCCTTGGCTGCTGCCCTACAAGCCTCCAGCCTGCCTGAATAGTAGCACAGCTGCAGAGACCACAGACATTTTCATGAAGAAAACTCTGCCCACCTACCCAGAATGGGTCAATGAATGCAAACGTGAACCTTTCTGTTCGCCTGTAACCCTTGTAAAAATTATAAGTAAATTAAGATGGCTTTAAAGAATTCAGAAATTTTGCCAATGACAGACAGCCTTTCTTCCTTAAAACACATGGGTGAGATATAGTTAGCTATTTGCCTAAACTGTGCAGGGCACTGCAAAACAACAGCATGGGTCATTTGACCTGAAGCCAATCAAAGGACACTGGCCAAATATGTAATTTTTTTTTCCCAATATGTAATTTTTATGGCAGTGCTTTAATACTGCAGACATTGTGGTTTTGGAGACAAAATCAATTTGAGATTGAGCTGTCAGTTTATGAACTGAAGCAAAGATGAAAGCTCAGTCACTAATGACTAAAATTTCAATTCATTGTACAGCAAGGCTGGCAGAGAAGGCCATTGGGTGTATTGAGAGGGTGATTTAAGACTCTTAGAGGCTCTGATGTACTTCCAAATCTCCTTCCACCCTCTGTCTAGCTCATAGTTTGCAAATGCAAAATCCTACATTGGCCAAAGAGGATAAAACTGGTCCCATTGAAATTGGTGAGCTAGAGAGCAAATACTTTTTCTAGCGTCACATCTTCAAGCAACTGGAAATTTGGATTTTTCAGTGAAATCTCTTAATGTTTAAAAATTGGCTATTGATTAAAATTTTAAATGTAACGTGTGGCTGAACAAAACCTATTTGCAAGTTCCATATAGTTGGTGGGTCACCTTTGGCTCTGCTCTACTAATTCTTTTTATTTCAGAGCTATAACTTGTCCTTTTGGTTTGGGGCTTTTGTCTTTTAATTTTAAAACAGCTATAACAACCCAGGGAAAGTCAGTAACTCAGACTGTGTCAATGAAGACTGGATCATTTCCACTGAGTTCAATTCAGGACACAGTTACTCTGCATCTTCTCTGTATAATACATTGTGCTTGGGCACCGGGAATAATACCGTACAGCTTACGTGCTCAAAGTATCTGTTGACTGTGCGAGAGCAGGATTCCCTGACACCAGTGACCTGCTTTACACATGATGCCTGTGTAACACAGTGCAGAGCCCTACTGGGCAGCCCTGGACTCTTCCTGCAAATATTTTTACCTAAATTATGGATGGAAACTATGAGAACAGTTTTGATGAGGGCAGCTATGCTATTGTAGGAAGGCAGGCTAGCATAATTGTTGAAAGTGCAAGTTGTAAAGCCAAACTGCCTCGATTAGAATCTTGATTGTGCTTCTTGATAGTGGTGTGACCTCTCTGTGGGTATATTATGTATCCTCTCTGTGGTCTCACTTTTCTCATTAGTAAATGGGAATAATAATAATGTCTACCTCATGGAGTTATTATGATGATTAAATAAAATAACCTTATATGTAAAGCTCTTAGCACAATGCCTGACACATAGTAAATGCATAGTAATTATGAACCACTGCTGCTGCTGTTGTTTTTACTTAGAATCAAGAGACCTGGGTGTAGGCACCCATTCTGCCTCTTAATAGCTGTGACCAACTGGAAACTGATTAATTAACCTCTGCGATTATC
Source organism: Cheirogaleus medius (assembly GCA_008086735.1). Taxonomy (NCBI): domain Eukaryota; kingdom Metazoa; phylum Chordata; class Mammalia; order Primates; family Cheirogaleidae; genus Cheirogaleus; species Cheirogaleus medius. Next base: position 63,847,092 of record VBSM01001124.1, read on the forward strand.
AATAAAATGAGGATAACATGAAGATTAAATGAATTATGTATTAATTAGAAAATGGTGCACCAATGAAAGGTATTGTTTGGTGGTGGTGGAGGGCTGTCCATAAACCAGCGTGTCACTGCTCTCATGACACAGAGCAATCAACATGTAGACCCTAGAGGAACCCAAGGCCTCTTTTGCCTCTCTCTCAGTTTTGACTCTGGGCTCCTCGATCCACAGAACAGCATTGGACTATTATTGGCTTTAGAATGACTAAAATAAATATTTAGAGAGTAAAAATTATATTTTGGAGTACTCCCATTTTGTTTAAAAATATTCCTGAAAGACAGAATATGTCCTTGACTCTCACAGTTCCTTTATTAGACTTGCTTTAGAAGGGTTCCAAACTGGCCAAGAGCGTAACATACTGATGCAGAACTAAGGCTGTCATCCACTTCTGAGAGTGAGAGCTTCTAGCAGAGTCACATGAGAGCCTGAGACTAAACAATCCACCTTGTTTCAGAAATGCAGAAACAGGACTAGAGAGATTCCATTCTTATCCAAGACTAGTCAACTAGTGATCTTTCCCTCACCCTAGATACTTAGACTTAGATGTATTCAGGATTTTCACCTGTTTCTCTGACTTCTAACATTTTTTGAAGATAATACCATTCAGATTTGTTTGGTATCTTCACATCACTTGAAAGAAAATGACATAATAGATCTGAAAGTACTTACAAGCCTTTCTGCACCATGCTCAGTAAGTGGCCCTTGAATCTGCATCTAAAGAAAGGACTTTATTGTATAACATTATTCTGTAATAAAATAACTATTAACAACAACAGTTTTTGTTTTGTGAAAAAAAGAACTTAATACAACTAGATAAAATAGATTGATCAAAACAGTAAAAACCCTGTTCCCTTCTTCAAGCTTGTGGAAAGAGAGCCTAATTTAATACACATTCTTTTTATAGCTAATGTGCTAATTGACTCAGAGATCACACCTGTGTCCTTTATTTTTAAAAATCTACATCTTGGTGAGATTCTAGGAAAGAATAGCAACAGCTGGGCTCACATCTGTTTGAATGATGTGGTGTGAAAAGGATTCTAAATATAGATGGAATTTGAGTCAAATGTGCTTTTATGCTGTACTACAAAGTATCCATTGAACTAGATCCGAAAGAGCTTATCATTAAAATAACCTGAAACTAAAATGGTACAGTTTGCTCTGGAAAGCAACAAATATTTACCTTAAGCAGTCTTTGTTAGCAAACTTGAAATATTACTGGTCCATTCCCACTTGCCAGATGGAGAGAAAGATTATGTCAGAGTTTAGGAGAATAAAAATAAATCACACTACCCCAAGAAAGTGACTTTTTATAAGAAGTCTTCATCACATTCAATAGCATAGGGATGTCTTGTTTCTATTTTTCATAGTCCTTGAATTTACATTGGGTATTATATTTTGCAAGACACTTTCATATCTATGAACTTGCTTAAGCCTCACTAAGCCTTCCTGTAGTGTCACTTCCCTCCATTTTGTAGATGAAGAAATTGCCCAAAGCCAGAAGTTAATTTCTAGCAAACCTGGGGCTCCAAGTCAGCTGTTTCTTCTGTATCCTAAGAAAATCCTGTTTAGGTGGTGATTGTAATCCCCTGGGTTGAGGGGCTGTGTTTAATTGTTTATCCCAGAACTTCAGAAGATGCTGATGGGAGGCAGGAGTGAACTTCCCCTAATCTCACAACACACGTACCTCCACCGTAGGGTTTTAGTGCCCATGGAAGAAACTTTAAGATTAATAAGCTTCAGAATCTGCTTCCCACTCTCTGGAATCACTGCAAGCCCAGTGCCTCTGTCTTGTGCTTGTTGATCCTGCTCTCCACAGATGCCTGACCTTGGGACATATACTGCTCCACAGCTCTTGTGGCTAGAGATGATCAGAAGCTAAAACTTACTAAAATAGATGACCTAATTATTAATAAGACAAGTTTTTCCTGAGGACCTTATCCTTTGTCTTCTCTCCATGTCATGTGTCTGTCTGCCTGCTTTCCTCACGGACTACAAACCCACTCAAGTCTTACCCTTTAAAATGAGAGAGAAAGGGAGTGGGAAAGAGAGAGGGAGGGGAAGAGGGAGAAGAGGAGGAGGAAGGTGGAAGAGAGGGATAGGGAGTGGGAGAGAAGGGGGAGGGGTTGTCACATATCTAGCTGATGCCCCTTGTCTACCTTCCCTTCTTGAAAGAGTGACCTGATCACCCAGGGACCACTTCCTCACTTCCATTCTCTCCTCAGCCTTGGCGACCTGATCTCTCCCACCACTCCCGTGCTCCATTGAAACCTCCGGAAAATATCTCCAGTGACCTGCAGAGTGCCAGGTTCTCCAGTCCATATCTTACTGACTCTCTTTGTGCTATTTAAAATTTTTGACTCCTTAATGCTCCCAGAAACTCATCACTCCCTTCTTTATCTCTTTTGTGAGCTCCTTCTCAACTCCTGTAACCACGCTTAAAATGCAGGTTTCCATGATTCCCTTTCTGGCCAATTGCCCTTCTTTCTATAGAATTTCCTTGTGCCATTTCAATCATTGTCGTGGCTTCAGCTCCCACACTCTGCTTCGTGCTGCTGAACGAGCTCCCTCACCATGATCCTGTCCTTACTGCTCCCCTGTTAACCAGGATGTTGCAGGAGCACTTCAGCATCAACCTGGCCTCTTTGCATCTAAAATCAGCTCTTCCTCCTGCATTCCCCACCTCAGGTAATGGATCATCCACTCAAGCAGAAAACCTGTGGTTATTATTAGAGTAACCCCCTTCCTTCACTCCCAGTAATCGCATTTCAATTATTTTGCCTCTTAGATATTTCTCAAATCTGTCCTCTCTCTATGCCCTGGTCCTTTTTCCTGGCAATTGTCTTTACTTATGCTCTTCTCTGTATCTGAAATGCTTCTCTCACTTTTGTTATTATTGTTAGCATGGCTAGTATGCTCTTACTACATTCATAATGATTTATTTCAGACTTAATTGCCCCTTAACTTCCATGCACATGTCTTCCTTGACACACTCCAGGTACTGTGTACCTGCCTTCTCCACTAGGCTAGGAGTTTCTTTAGGATAAGGACTATTTTTAAGTCCAGTCTTTAATTCATCTTTGTACTCCAGGGCCTACAGCAGTAGCTAAAACTTACCACATCCTCAATAAATATTTGTTGAACTGAATTGAACTCCCTTGTTAGAGTAATCCGAACACATGAAAAGCACTGGAAACGGGAGCTTTGGAGGAAAATATAGGCAGTTATCCAGAGTATCACTCATGCAGCTGTTGCCGGACTACTGGATGTTGACATGTAGACTCTCCCTTCTTTGCCTTTGCATGTGTGATCTACTCTCTTAGCCAGTGTGTCTCTGCCTCTGCTCTCAGTCTGCCCAACTCCTACTTATTCTCTGGAGCTTAGCTCAAGGGCCCACATCAGGATGGGTTAGTGGCCTCTCATCCACGCTGGTATCTCTAGCATGGCATTCGTCAAAGGACATTCCTCTTATCAGAGGGTTTCCTGTTTCCTTGTCTCCCCAGTTAACTGTGAGCTCATTTAGGACAGAGACCAAGTTGTGCTCCTCTTACATTCTCAGTGCCTGACATGGCTCTGCTTACTAAATGTTGGATGAATGATGAAGTATTAATAATATACTTTTAAAGTAGCAGATGTGTGTAAGAATGCTGTTATTGAAACCTCTAGAGTATATCACCCCCAACCCCCGCCCCCTGAGTATAAAGCTTAGGTTTCCTTTCTTACATAGAGCCTTAAAGCCTTGTATTAATATTTTAGGTCCATTCAAATTCTGGCATCTCCAGTTAGCAGTTGTTAATCAGACTAGTTGATCAACTACTGGGCTTAAATCAAAGCATTTATTATCAAAGCCTTTTTGTTTATGAGTACAAACACACCATTGATGTTTATAAGAAGAATTATTTTCTCCACTGAATGTTGACTAGCCACAAAAGCTGGTGTACACATGTGATAGTGTTTTTCATGGAGTTTAAAGAATGATGGCCTTTGATGTTCTGCCCTTGAATAGAAATGAGTCTGTATTATACAATCACCAGTGAGGAAAATGGGCAACTTCTAGGCAAGCACCTGAGAAGCATCATTAGAATTCCTAAGTATTAAAATCAAACAGATGCATTTTTATGACAGAATTTTCGGGTAGTAGCCCGTATGACTTATGCTGTAAAAATGAATGAGATTAAGTAGAATCTATTAATATTTATCTTAAGTAGAAATGTCTGGTTAAGACATGATTGAAAGCAAAAGACACTAACACAAGGTAGCATTAGCAAAAATAAATAAATAAAAATTTAAAATAAGCAATAAGGAAAGGAGTATCTCATGAGAAAAGGGACTAGACCTATAATCTAAAAGGAGGCTCTTTCAGGTTTCTCAGACCATAAAATCTCTCATTTCTGCTTTCCATGAGTTGGTCTCTCTCTCTCTCTCTCTGTCTCTCTCCCCCTCCCTCCTAACCTCCCTCCCTCCTTCCCTCCCTCTCTCCCCCCTCTCTCTCTCTCCTCTGTCTCTTTCTTCTCTCTTCCTCCCTCCCTTCCCCCCCTCTAGCTTGCTCTGTTTCCCTGGCCATCTGGTAGAAGATGGCTACCTCATAGCACTCTAGGTTATTCATCCTCTTTCAGTTCTACTAAAGAGCCCAGACTGAATTAGAATCTCTCAGTTCCAATTCCAACCTCTCAGAAGAGAGAAGTTAGTTAATTCAGCACAGGTCAGAAGTCCACTGTGGTCCAGGCAACTGTGGTCAAGGAGACAGAGCCATGTGATGCTAATGTGGTTACCTTGGCACCCATCTGAATGCAAAAGAGGCTCTCAGACAGGATGGGACATGATAAGCTAGACAAACAACCCCTCCCACCACCAAAAACCAAGGAAGCATGAAGTGAAAGTACAGTGTAGTAGCACTTACCCCCATAAATATTATTTATAGGTTTATTGCCTGTTTCCTCCACCAAACTGTATGCACCTTGAAGCCAGGTACCATATCTTATTTATTTTTAATTCCCTAGGACCTAGAGCAATACCTGACAATGAGCATTCAGTATATATTTATTGGATAAACAGAAACACATATAAGCTCTGCCTTCATGGGAGTTATAGTCTGGTAATGAAGGCAGGCAGTAAACAAAGAAGCAGATAAAAAGCTGTATTAAAAACAAATAAAAAGTTTAGTGCTGGCAATACTAAGAAAATTTAAAAAGGGGAGAGAGAGAGAGAAGGGGTTACCAAACTAGAACAGCAACTTTCAGAAGGCTTTTGGTGGTGTTAAAACCCAAGGTAACTGTACTAAGTTTGCTGTTCATCCCAGGAGACTGGAAATGGTAATCGTAAAAGATTCCATTTACATTTCATTCCATTCATAATTTTAATACACAAAAAATTATAGTTTATATTAAAGCATGGGCTACTAAAATGTTCTTATAAAGAGCCAAATAAAAATTATAAATGTAATTAAGGTTTGCTGATATATTGTATTTTTCGTCTTTCAGTTTTAAATTGGTAAACTCCATTAAGCCCAGAGCTTAATGTAATTATAAACAGTTCTCTGAAATGGTGAATGATTAATCAAGTGCACAATAGGAGATATACCTTGGCCAACTCTGCAAGGAGATTTGGATTAAGATTACAAATAACACAATGAGAAAGACACATTCTCTAAAGGAGAATCAGGCAGGATTAGATGATACACCCCAGGATGTGTTTTGTCAATGCGATGCAAAGATTGTCTCCAGTGATCTTAGTGATATTAAAAGAGAAAAGGGCTTTTTCATAATATATTCATTTCCATGTATTTTCCACCAGCTTCTTAAATCTACATATTGCTAGTGTGGCAGACACTGAGAATAGTCACTATATTCTCTTCCTCCCGGGTCCCCAACTATACATTTGTTCAGCTTTCCTTGTAGGTAGGTGTGGTATATATAACTCAGTCTTGACCAGTGAAATGTGAGTGGAGTGATGTGCACTGGCCACTGGTGTAGACCTGGCCCAACCTCACTATTTCCCCATGGACCAGCTTGAATGAAGGAAACTGGGGAGATGGAGCCACAAGATGGAAGGAGCCTGGGTCCCCAAGTAACTTTATGGAACAGACACCACCTTATCAGTGCTGTGTTTTACATAGGGAAAAATGTACAATAATAAACCACTGAGGTTTTGGAGTTTTTTTATACAGAAGCTCCTGTTACTCTAATTAATAAAGCTAGGTAAAAAGCTCTGTTAATTATTGTTTAGGAGATCTGGCTTGCTTCCAGAATAGTTCTGTTAGTTATTGGCAACAAGAATACTAATACAACACTAGAAAAACACACTTCCTAGATCCCTTTTCCTCTAGTCTCTTTAAGAGAATTTTGTTGATAAAGTTTGAGATTGTTTCAAACAAGGTATCTTTCCAAAAAAAAGATAAGTAGTTGGAATTTAGGAAATGTCACTCAGAAGCCTCTTACCACAGGTAGTGCTGTGGGCTTCTACAGATCACCTGTGACTCCCTGATTCTGACAGTGCTGAAAAATCCAGAAAAAAATTAACAGCATACAGATTCTTCCCTTCCAAAGCACAGCTATGATAGCGACATACCCATCAAAGCACATCATCTCCTCTAGGAGTGTTCTGCAACATGAAAGATGAGTTTAAAATGATGACAGGTCATACTTGTTGAGCACCCTTTTAGTCTGGAGCAGCATTTCCCAACAAGGAATTTAGGAAAGTGTAATTCTGTAATTTTACTTTGACCGGTCCCAGGGGGCCTGGTTTATGTCTAATACCATGTGCTCCTCTCTTTGATGAAGTAGCTATGCCTCAGCTCTATTTCAAGGCTTCTGCAAATTTAAATTCTACTGCAATAATAGCTAACACTATTGAGCATTACTATATTCCATGCATCATTCTAAGAGCTTTACATCCTTGCAAAAATCCATGTGGCATGTGTTATGATGGTTCTAATGTCAGAGAAGAAGTATGCTGCTCCACCTTTCACTCTCAGGGATCTTGTCCATTAATCCACATTGGAAATATCTGCTGCCCAGAAAGTTTAGCAAGGGAGGTGCGAACTTGGCAGTTTAAGAGGATGAATCTTCTTGTTGTAACCAAGATTGACTACAATTTGAGGGACATAACTGCATTTTAGATACCTCAGATTGGTTTGGCAAATAGCTGGAGTGCTGCTGACCAGCTTTCCCCATGTAGAGCAAATATTTTTGCTTTAACTTTTATTTACTGATTGCAATGGGTTAATTTTGAAATGTATTTATTCAATAAATGATGATTGAGCATCTACTCCATGGAAAGCACTATAGGGAACACAAACAGGAGGAAAGCTTAATCATCAAGCATTGCAATTAGTAGAGGTAGAAGGATTACCTTAAATATTAGTGAGGTTGCTAAAACTTTTGAAGACTATCCTTTAGGTATTAAACCTTTCGCTGATGTGTTAAACACTGAATGTTGTAAAAGACGATGACCTTAGGATCCCAAGTTAGGCCATTGTACTCCTACTATAACAGCTTTATTGAGATGCTATACAGTTCACGCATTTAAAGTGTATAATGCACTGGGTTTTTGGTTTTTTGTTTTTGTTTTTTTGTATATTATCAGAGCTGTGCAACCATCACCACAATCAATTTTAGAACATTTTTAAAAAGAAACCCTGTATCTGTTAGCATTCACTTACCATTTTCTCTAAAGCCCCTCAACTCTAGGCAACCACTAATCTTTCTATCTGTATAGATTTGCTATTTGGGACATTTCATATAATTATGCATCTGTGGTCTTTTGGCTTCTTTCATGTAGTTTTCAAGCTTCATCCATGTTGTAGCATGTATCAATACTTCATTTCGTTGTATGGATATACCACATTTTATTTATCTATTCATCAGTTAATGGTCATTTGGGTTATTTCTATCTTTTGGCTATTATGAATAATGCTGCTGTGAACATTCATGTACAAGTGGACATATGTTTTCATTTTCATTTCTCGTGGTATTTATCTAGCAGTGTAATTGCTGGGCTGTATGGTAACTCTATGTTTATCCTTTTTAGGAACTGCCAGGCTGTTTTCCAAAGCGACTGCGTAATTTTACATTCCCACGAGCAGTGTATGAGGGTTCCAATTGCTCCACGTCCTCGTCAACACTTGTTATTATCTCTTTTTAATTGTGCCATCCTAGTGGGTCTAAAGTGGTATCTTACTGTGTGGATTTGTATTTCCCTGATGGATTAATATTGTAATATTTATTTTACCAATTGAAGGCAAAGTTTCAATCTTACGCTTTCTCATGCACTTAATGGAAACTGTCTTACATTACTGGATTGCCTTTCTAAAACAAAAGTATAGTTCTATACAAGATGAATGTCATTTATGGAGTTAGAGTTATACCTGAAAAAACATAAGGTAAAATAACATGGAGTAAGATTATACACTCATCTGGGAAATTTCTTTTGCAGTATGAATTCATTCACAGTGTTCCAAGGCCTTTATCTGAGCACCGAAGAAGTACTATTGTGTGACATTTACTGGATAATCCAGACATCACTTTAGTTAAATCCACAGTGTGATGTCACCCAGTAAACACTTGAAAATGGAGATGCGTGTCTTTTCTGGTTTTATCAGTCGAGATTAGTGGTGGTTCACAGCACAGTGAACTTTTTCTCCTCTGTGATCCATCAGTCTATGTCTCATTGTGGGCCAATAATCTGTCACCTGAAACTACTTAAAATAGGTTGGACTTTCTTGAATATTGTGTTGCTGTGATGACATCAGGTTTTGGCTGCAGAAGAAGGAAAAGAACCTTTTTATAACTTTTGGTTGCCTCTGTATCCCTTGTTTCCAGTAAAAGACACTGTCATTTTTAGCCCTTTGCTTATATATCTAGACTATTTTCTTTACCAGTTGTACCTTCCATCTCTTTACCTTTTGGGACTCCTAGTCTGGTTATCTCTCTGTTTCTGTCAAAGAAAGAAAATGATGTGGGGCTTGGAAGGTGTCGAAGTTTCACCATCTTGATTTCACCAGCTAGCAAGTATGTTGAAAGAGCATTCACAAAGGCCATTTCATGAGAAAATTTTTTAAAAAGTTGAACAGAATTCAGAAGATGCTCTCTTCACGGAAGTTCTCGGGATCTCTCAGAAATTCCCTCAGAAGAGACACCCTGACAGTAGATTGATCATTCTCTCTGATCCATGGAGAGAATGACACACAAATCTGACTTCTCCCCATTGGGCCCTATACCCATCTTCACTTAGTACAGCATTGCGAAGGTCTGAAAGGAACCAGGGGGCCAGAAAAATAACTCAGAGTGGATGATTAATTCCTTCATAATACAGCATCATCTGTTCTGCCTCATTGATTCCTTAACTTCTAATGTGTGTTTGTGTGGCTCAGTTGGGAAGTAGCTAGGAGGAATATGGGTTTATAGGCAGAGCTTAAATTTTGTCTCCTCCACAGTGAAGGGAAGCAACAACTTTATACATTTATAGAGCTAGGTTTGCTTGTGTTTTAAGCTTTAGTAAATTGTGTTTTGAGCATTCTGTTAACTAAAATATTTTTTTTTAACTAAAATATTATTTTGGATGAAACTTGAGCATAATTGTTGCCTCTACTGAAGATCCTAAACTACTGCATTATCCTGATCCATGTGCCTTCAGGGCGACCAAAGAAGAAATAAATAGTATTTATTACAGTGTCAGTGGGAGTTATAGTTCAGGTTCTGATTTTTACGAATGATTAGCCCTTGAGTAATAATAAAGAATAATAGCTAGCACTAACTGAACATTTACTACATGCTAGGCATTATACTAATAGTCTTGCATAGGTTATCTTATTTAATTCTTTCCATAGCTCTCTGAAATAGGTACTCTTATTATCCCTGTTTTACAAACTGAGGTCAGTTGAGTGCTTGCCATATCAGCTTGCACCCTTTACTCCCCACCACTCAACTTCCCCTGTGTGCATGGCATATTGACTGAATACTGTGGCCCCTTTCTTTCTTCTGCATTATATGCTAGAAATTGGGATGGGGGTAAGAGAGAGTTTGAATGAATGAAAGATAGCATACCCAAATAGGGAAGCAAGCTGATGGGTTTGGATGTAGTAGGATTTATTTTTGTGTGTGTTTTTATTTTTGCCATGGTAATTTTTAGAAATGTTTTCAAGATTTCCTTTCCCTTCTTCGTATTCTTTCACACAAACATAAGGTGATAACTGCTGAGGAAAGGCAAACTCAAGGTTGGTTATTCCCATAGGAAAATGGCCAAGATGTACTTTCATGGAACAAAAATGTATCAGAGACCTCACTTGTTCTTTTCTATTAAGAAATTATAAAAAGGAACATTACTGATACCAATTTGCCTTTAGGAAACCAAGCACCTCTGCTTATTTTGCATAGAAAATACAGAGTATATTTAGAAGTTCAGGTAGTATTTTCTTTCTCATTGCAAACTTTGTTATTCATAGTCATTTAAATTGTTATAATCGTTTCACTGGGCCGTTTTACTATGAGATATCCTAAAATTAAGGAATTCATTAACATCTCTCTCACATTCACTCATACACACACCTATTTTTAATAGTTTCTGTTTCATACTTTCATGTTTTTCAGCCAAGGTAGATGTCTGAGTATAATGTAACTAATGCTACATTCCTATAAAAAATGCCTAGCCAAAAGGCATTTCTTCAAGGCAGCAGTCATCTCCAGGATAAAATATTGAATCCCTGGAGCTTATCTTACCCAGTCCGTCCCCTCCCCTGCAAAGGCAGTTCCTCAATCTGCTCTGTAAAATCTCCACTAAGTAGTCATCATCAGTTGAGGCACCCCTGGGACAGGCCAGGCAGCTCATTCCATTTTCAGGTAGTTTTAAATGGGGGAAATGATTTTCTTTGTTTAGCCAAATTTTGTGTGCATTAAGGCCTGCTTCTCCACATTAACTCTTCCTTCTAAAATGAGGCACAGTAAAAACTAGGGCGGAATATCTTACTTAACTAACATTTATTGATTACTTATAATGTGCAAAGCAATTATGAAATGTATCCGAATATGAATGTGTATGCTTCAAAATATTAACCCTTGATGTGGAAGAATAAGCATGGACTTTGTAGTCAGATGATAGCAAAAATAGTGCTGACTGCATGCCAGACACTGTTGCATTTTATATATTAACTCATTAATCCTGACCACAGCACTTTGAGGTATGTATTACAAATATCCCCATTTTACAGATGTAGAAACTGAGACATAGAGTTAAGCTCAAAGTCACCCAGCCAGAGAGTGTGAGAGCTAGCCTTTGAAACCAGGCAGTCTGCCTGAGCCCTTGGCTATGCAGACCCACAGCCAGAGCTTCCAGTCCTGGTGCTGCGCCTTATTAGCAGCCAGGTGATATGAGAAATTTACTTAAACTGTCTTCACTTTAGTTTCCTCATCTGTGAAAATGAGCAGAGTTGTGATAATTAAATGGAATACTGTTGAATGTGACCAGTAGTTCTGAATGTAACCCGTAGTTAACGGGGATTGCACACCAAATTCATCTGTGGGTTTGAGTTCTTTTTTTTCTTTTTTTTTTAAGTTAAGGCCCCACCTGGAACTTCTGAGTCATTTAAATACTCTGTGGTATGTGGTTTGTTGTCACCAATTTGAGACTCATGTCAACATTGCTTCACAATAAGCAGGGTGGTTTTTAAAATTAATCTTCTTGATAACTATAAAACTCAGTGCAGTATTAGTCAGCATTGATAGGATTAAGTTTGGAGTGATATTGAAGAGTCTGACCTCATAATTCCATTGCAGTTGTGCTTCAGATTCTTAAAATGCACTTCCTTGCCCTCATTTACTACTGAAATATTTATCTGCATGCATACCCAATACCCAAGGTAGCACATTTTGTGAATAGCTGATGCTAGTAAAAAGAAATGTTTTGTTATTTTCCCCTATATTCGATAACTCTTTTGCCGTGACCCAATGAACCATTCTGAAAATAAACCCTTAAAATATTTATAGCATCACCTACAAGCATTTTGCAATTTTAAATCTGTATGCAGTGAAATGCAAGAGGTTATCAGTATTCTAGTCGATACAGGATCCTCATCACCAAGTATATTGGCTGAATCAAGAGACAATGTTTTGTCAACATGCTACGTTTTGAAAGAGAGAGGAGCACCCTAAGGAAAATGTAACAACTCATTTAATGCATTTATTTAATGAGAATTTGGGCAATTAATTGCATTGAGAATAGTTGAAAAACTTGACGGTAAGAGAATGTCATATATAATAGTTTGAAGACAGTTACCCTGACCACATAATTTTGGCTTTCTTGAATGAACTGGGTCACTTCAAGGACCATGCCATATAGATCTCAGTCTAAGCCAGATCAAAGATGACAAAGCAAGTTTCAGAGATCCAAGAGGTTGTGATATCTCAGTATGTTGGCACTGTTCCATTCAACAGTCATTTATTGAGCGCCTGCTATTCACTAGGCACTGGTGGTACAAACATGCAAAAGACATTGTCCCTGCACTCAAGTTTATAGTCTAGGGGAGGGAGGGAACAGATGGTTTCAGTAGAGTTCAGCAGGTGTCATGGCAGAGGAAGGTATAGGGTGCTTTGAGAGCAGATAAAAAGGTCACCTAATCTAGGCTGGGAGGGAGGCAGGAGACTGAGGATGGGGCTGGTCTGCAAAGGCTTCTGTAGCAGAGAGTACTGAGATGAGTCTTAAAGGATGAATTGGCACTAGCAAGGTGAAGAATGGATGGAAGAACAGTCCATCTGGGCTCTGCAGCCTCTTGAGCAGTTCTTAAGCATCCTACCTAATAGCAGTCATCTCAGCTCCAAATAATGTCCTGTCTGACCCACTGACTTCCAATCCTATCATTATTTAGTTATTTAAAAATACCATTTCTCTGTCACAATGATTAGCTGGTTTTGTGAAGTATGGCTTCAAAGGAAGGGAAAAAAAAACCTTTGGGCTGTGCCTTTTTGTCCCTGAAATGAAAACTCTGTGTGACCCATTTATCCTGACCTCCATCGTAACTTGAGCAAGATTGGCTAGGAAGTGTGCTAGAACCCCAGCAGCACAGGCTGGTAGGAAATAGGGACTGAGGAAAATTGCCTGCCTGTATTGTTGGCATCCAGAGGGGACTGTAAAACCAGCGAGAGTGGGACAGCAAGCAGCGGCCCCAGTCCATGGCAGTGGCTCATGGTATCCAGCTGATACCACATACTAGCTTTGTGACCTTCAGCAAATTCACCTCTCAGTGCTTGGTTTTCTACCCTAAAATAAGTAATAATAATAGTACCTCACTATGCCTCAATACACTACAGGGGCTGGGAGGTCGTATGCGAGGACTAAAATAAATTTATTCATGCAAAACACTTGGAAGAGTTCATTGGTAATTGTTAGGGGACAGAGTCCCAATTCCTTCAGAAGAGGACCTAAGCATGATATCAGGACCTTTGCAATTACTGAGCTCTAGTTCTCCACAAGATATTAGTTTGCCGTACAAGCCAACTTATTTAACGCATATGTCTCCTATGTGCTAGGCATTGCTGTAAGCACTGGGAGTAAATTAGAGGAACCAGTCGATGCAAAGGCCCTGCTATGGGAATCGGCCTGGCACATTCCCGGAATGGCAAAGAGGTCCCTGTGCAATGAGTGAGGGGAAGGAACGTAGGAGATGAAATCAGAGAGCTAACAAGGGGCAGATGGTATAGGGTCTTCACAGGCCATTGAAAGGACTTTGGCTTTTACTTTGAGTTCAATATGGGGTGAGAATTGGGAGAAGAGAGATAACTACTACTGATTATTGAGCTTCTAGAATATAGCTGGCACTGTGCTGAGTGCTTGACCTTCATTATCTGATTTAACCAGATAGAACAAACAGATCAGAAAAATGATATAAGGCAAATGACATTATCCCCAAGGAGGACACTGAGACAAGAGGGGTTAGGGAGCTTGCAAGGGCAATATTTGAACCCAGGTCTGTGTGACTTCATGATGTCATACTGTAATTTATGAATATAGGGATGTACTTGCCATCGAATTGGTTGTAGCAAGACTAATTTTAGACTGCACTTGACTGCTCTACACGACCACTGCCCAGGAACTGGGTAGGAAGGTTAGGTATTAGTGCTATTACTGGGTAGGAAGCATAGGTGCCCATGCTTCTGAAGGACTCCGGGAATCAGGGACAAATAATCTGAGTGCACAGCCTGCACCACACAGATATTTTTCCTGAGTCACGAAGCAGGTGAACACAGTGTCCACACTGCAGCTTCACACTTCCAACATCTTCTGTTTTTTTAAATGGACACTTGAAATGTGCTCACTCTGTCCACATCTAAAGAGCTCATGTTGCTGAGGGCTTGTTAAGGGCGGGTAGAATCAAAACCCAGAATATCAAAGGTTCAATTTCCTGTTACTGACCACACTAGGCCAGAAAATGAGGTAGCTTTCAGAGCAGCTGCCTTCTCCTGTGAACCTGCAGTTCAGCTTTGACTCAGGGGAGCCTGTGGGAACTGTCGGACTTCTTACTCTGCAAGATGTTGTTCTGAACTGAGTGGACACCGCCAAAGTCAAGTTGCATGTTCAAGACCAAATTGCAGCACAGAAGTCTTATTGAAGATAAGATAATTCATTTTGCAGGACCAAATAAAGACCTGCCCTATAATCTTCTTAATTCATATTCAACTCATTTGAATTTGTGATGACGGAGCTGAACTGTAAGATAAAAGGGTGAGGGTATCAGGTTTTTTCAAGAGGCATGTAAATTAGCTGCCTATTATGTGCAAAGTACAGTGCTGGGTGCCAAGAATGCAAAGATAAGTGGCTTCTGCACCCCTCTAGTAGGTTAGGAGAGGCTGGTCATTTATAAGTACTTAAAGGGCACTGTAAGTACTCTTAGCCGTATATATATTCCACTTGCTGTACACAAATTCAACTGTACATACTCAGCAAAAATGCAGAGAGTAAAACAATATTTCAATAGTACTGGTAACTCTGTCCACCAGTCCCACACTGAGCCTAAGATGACAGAGATGAAGCTGGTATTCCCTCAGTTGGTCTCAGCTTCCTTATCACTCTCATGATGTAAAATTTCATTGCATCAGATATGATTGTCATATTTAAAGATACCAATTTTTTTATAAACGGCAGTAACATACATGTCAACTATTTTTTGTGCTGACCAAAAAAAACAGCATTCTTTCCAATGCTAAAAGAAATCCTACTAAGATGACTCACAAGGGGTGCATAGTTAAATAGAAATAGACCCTCAGTAGATGAAGGTTAGAGGGGATGCTTACCTAGATGAGGGGTTTACAAACACTCATAGACCTCTATGCAGTATAATTTTTTTTTTTGACCAGAGTATAGCCTGTGCTTTGATGTATAAACTTTTCATCAGCTAAGTATTGAGGGTTCCCTGTGTCAGTCATTGTTAGAACTTGGGCCCTGCCTTCACAGAGCTTATGTCTAGTGGAGAGCTATAGTAAAAAAGCCGTTAACAGTAGCAAGCTATTACGAGTTACAGTCTAGGCCTATGAGTTATTGTAGGGTGCTCTTATAGTGTCCAATGTAAGACTGGCTCCAGAGCCAGACTTGAAAGTCAATAGCTAGGGAATTAGGATCACAGGTCATAATATGGAATACATTCATTTTTTTTAAAAAAAAAAAAACCACTCACTGAGCAACAACTTTTTTCTGCCTCCCATCCTCCCGTCTTGGACCTCACTGCCTAGTTTAAATTTCCCTCTCCTTCTTTCCCCTTCCCCTCCCTCTTCCCCATCCCTCTCCCCCTCCCTCCTCACCTTCCCTCCCTCCCTTCCTCTATCTCCCCCACCCCTTCCCCATAGGATGAGTATGCACAAAGTGATAGGATGCAGCTCCACTATAACAAATATTTGAGTCAAATGTGTATGTACACCGAAACTTCTTAGATTTTTTTTCCTGAGTGCATAATTCCTCTAAGAGACCTGCATAAAATGTGAAAGTAGCAAATTTCTTTGCCAATGATCATCAGAACAAAAAATTCCCAAGCCTTCATCTTATACAGTGAGTAGCCCAGTCTCAAATTATGTCCTCTACCTTGATATCCAGTCTTTGTTTTGAGAGGTCATCTAGCATAATGGTTAAACACACAGGCCCTGGAGATAGAGTGTCTAGGTTTGAATTCCTGTTCCACCAATTGCTAAGTGTGTGACCTTGGGCAAAATACTTAACCTCTCTGTGCTTCAGTTTCCACATTTATAAAATAAGAATAATCCTACATCCTTAAGGTTATGTGAGGAATACAAAGTTCATAGGTGTAACTATACTTAGAAATGTACCTGGCATATATATAATAAGCAATTTATAAAGGTTAACTATTATTACAATTGCTGTAATATGCCAGTGGATAAAACAGTATGTTATGATGGAAGCCACTCGCCAGTGAGGACTAACGTCCCCAACCCGTTGTAAATCACTCACAGGTCAGCTCTCCTTTCACTTAAGGTAGAGGAAAGAGCCCATCATTTGTTTCCTCTTCCTCTCTTTGACGTTGAGGATACCTGATCCGTGGTAGACTGAGTGGGTAGTCAATTTCAAGTCTCATAGGCAAAGACAAGGAACTCTGTCTTCTTTAAAATAGTAGTCCCCTTCCTTCCAATCACGTGTGCCATGGCTATGTTTAGAAATCTTCCAGAAGCAGTCTGGGAAGATAGCTGAAAGCATGGTACATGGCGAGATGCCTAGTGTATGATAAGGAAGATAGGCAGGCGGCCAGGCAGCCCTCATGTTGTCTCTGTTTCATAATGTGTTGTCAGATCAGAAGGGGAATATGATTCTTTTCTCTCTAGCTGAACTTTTCTGTCAGTCCTATTGAGCTGCCAATTGGAAGACCCTGGTTGATACAACTCTTGGGCTCATTTGTCTCTAGTAACTGCAATGAACAAACCCTACATTTTTAAATAGGTGCTTGAGTTCAGAGTCAGTTGGTTACACCTAATTGTGAAGCTACTGAACATCACATTCACTAAACACCTCCCCTAACTTGCCCTGGAGGTCTCAGGATACCTACCTGCTTCAAACAGGAAGCTGTAGGGTTGTAGATTGTTATTGTCAACGGAAGACACTTATCAACTTCTTAGACCTATCTCTAAAACCCCACAAAGTAGAGTTATAACAGGCCTTTTGAACAAGCCATAGTGTTATTTACTCTCTGGAGGTTGTGTCGGCTCTTGTTTCCCTTCAACTGCTTAAGGGTTAAAAAACATTCCTGTGGCCACAGAGCTCAGACACCAGCACCCTGTGAGCTGGATCTAACCCACAAATGTGTTTGGTTTGGCCCACATAGTTGTATATGCATATGTCAGTTGCAATATACAAAAATTTGGGAGGTTTCAAATAAAAACCTGCATTTCCAATTTCTTTTTCTAAAAAAATGCCAAATTTGACAACGCTGGGTCTCCCTACCTCCCGTGTGGAAACGTTCTGCCTAAGTGGGGTAGCAGTGCCTCCTTGTCCCCTACACTTTGCCATGGTAGCTGCCTGGCCCGCTTCCTCTATTCTTTTTTGCTTCCTAGCCTCAGGGACACAGAAGTTTGTAAATCTTTTCTTAGAGCCTGGTGCCATTTTCTTTACAATATAATCCCAAATGAAAAGTGAAAATTCTTTTCATTATACTCCCTGACCTAATTTTAGCAAGATGCTAAATACTGAGTCTCAGGCCTTTGCTCTCTGATTTAAGATGAAAAATCCTAAGTAAAACATTCTTCGTGTCACTTAATTAAAAATCACACAGTTGAAAATTATCCTCGCCTGATGGTTTTCCTGAGTCAGAGAAGTCTCTTTCCTTTGACCTTTTTCATGGTAGCATTTTATGCCTTTCTGGTTACTACCAGCAATACAGGCTAAACAACAACCCAAAGTTTGACCCTCTGGCCTCATCCTTAGTCACCTACTTTTGGCTGCTGAGAGATTTGAAGTTATAGGCTGTATCTGGGGAAGGGAGCATGAAGATCCAGAGGGAAAATAAGATACCTGTTTCACTTCTACAAAGTTGAAAACTGAGTCATGGGGCCACAGGATACAAAGGTAAAGTACTCAAAAGTATTTACAGATTTCTTTGATTGGGAAGCCTTTTGCTTTCCCCTTTCTTTTCAAGCTACATGGCCACCCCCTCCCCAAGGTCTACAGGCCTCATTCAGGTGAGCGTGCCTCAGTTGGTAAAATCTGCCCTAGCTCAAGTTCTTCCCTTCTTGTACTATTAATATTTCTTTATTCTGTAGATGAAAGGAGAAGTGCATTTCTCTTACCACATTTCTCTTGCCAGCCACCTGGGGGCAATTTTAGCATGATAACATGAGGCCGTTGTGCAGCAGTCCATGAAAGAACTGAGTCATGAAAGCACAAAGTGTAGTTATTACTCTCTGGAGGTTTAATCCATGTACAAAAATGCGTTAAACACTTTGGGGGCTTTGAATAAAAAAGTCATACGTGAATATTATTTATTTCATTGTCATCGTTATCTCACTTTACCATGGGAACATTTTATTGATTTGTTCAAATTCCCATGACTCCAGTTTCACATGAGGTTGTGGACTTCTCAATCGGGAAATTTTTAGTAGCTTCAGCAGGTCTGAAATTTCAGAGTATTGAGCAAGGCCTATACTGAGCTAGAGCATGATCTAATAAGATTGGACTGTCAAAACAAGAAGCACCAGTCTGTGGTCAGAAGGTTTTTAAGAAGGAAATGTTAACGTTCTGCTGTGAGAACCTCAAAAAGATCATAAAACATGTAGGCTGGAAGCCGATTTCTTTTTCATTTCTACTATAATAGGTGGGACACTCCTGTGTAAACTGAAGACACTGAAGCAGAATGAAGTGTAATTAAACAGAAACAACAGAGGGTATCTTTGTATTGGGAACCTCTAATCGTTGGTGTAATTAGTAAGATAATGCATCAGAAAATACTTGAAATGTTTTGCTAGGGTCCTGAAGGGCACCTGGGGAGACTAGTTCCAATATGTCAAAGTAGAGAAAATACATAATTCGAGAGTCAGACAGAGGGAGTTCCAGTCCCAGCCTAGCAGCTGTGAGATTTGGGGCAAGTTATTTAACCTTTTTGACTTCTCAGTTTTGTCATCTCTAAAATGAGGATTGTAACATTGTGGGATTGTCATGGGGATTAAAAGAAATTATGTGTGGCAAATGCTTGGAACAGTGCCTAGCATGTGAATACCCAATCAATGATAGCAATTGCTATTAGGTAAAAGGGAAATGGGTGATAGCTTTTTGTTTTGGATGTTCAGTATGTTTTTCAAAATAAACACCAATGTCATAGATAGTTTCTCACAACACATTTAAATCCCCCAGTTATTTTTAAGGCCCTTTCGTAAGTCTTCTGTATACCTACAAGTATCTCGTTAATTTTCCGGTAGTTTTTTTTCTTTCTTAGCCAATACCATTCTAATGAATAAATGCTCAAGACCAAATGGGAACAAAAGTTTAGGCTGACTGTGGGACTTAGTCTCTGTGATCTGTTTCAGCCTCGTGGAGGTCTTTTTCCCCCCTGTTCATTTACTGAAGAATGTAATGTTTGCATTATACCTGCTGCGGAATCACGATGTAACGATTAACAAGATATGTTTATGAACTGCCTTATGTTTGTGACCACTTGTAATAAAACATTAATAAAGAATATGGTTTACTGGTGAATGTATATAGACTACAAGGGGGAAAACCCAGTGCTAATGGTGATCTCACTTTTCATATGTTAGATAATTACTGCAACTGAAACTTGATAGGTTTTTATCAGATAAATTGGGGATCAAAGTTACACTGTGGTAATTGCTGCTTTCCAAGTGTCTTTGTGTAACTTGGGAGAAGATGTTGTTCCGGGGACCCTACTGAGGCATTTACCCTTGCCCACTAGTAGAGGACTTTGATCTGTGCACCCACAGCTAGAAACAGAAGCAGATAATTCTTTTCTTCTACCAAATAATAGAAACCATGAAGAAAATCACTCTCCTCAATTCTGGATGGAATTAGACATCAAATAAGTCTTCCCTTTGCTCAGTTCTTTGCTTCATTTAAAACCCAGAATCTTTGTAGAAGTCTGAAAAAAAAAAACTCACAAATTGTCTGATATTTCATTTTTCCTATAAAATCTTCAAAGAAAGGGAATCTTATTTTCACCTTGGACTTTCAAAACATAGACGTTAAAAACATTTAACGTTTTGTTAACCCTATTTGATTACTGGTTTTTGAATACCACATGCCAATCTTTTTCACTTTCCATTATTCTAAATAACAGTCCTGGAAATGTGTAGCCTAAAGTTGCTCACACAGGGCTGCCCAGGAGGTCTTGGTTGGAAGGTAAGAGTAAGAAAACATCAGTAACTTTCTGCTACTATCTGTTTGTAATAGCTGTAACATAGTTTTGCTGTAATATAGTTTGCTGTAACATAGTTTATGATGTCACTAGAAATTCTTGATATGATTGTCAGCATGAGTATGCCATTCAATTAAAAAAAAAACCATGCTTTTATTCAGGGTATATTTTGCAATAGGTCAGCATTTCCCCTTTCTTTCCTGTAAATTGTAACTTTTCTGGTGATTAGCATTTTAAAGTCTTTTCCTGATGAAGGAATTGTCAGCTGAAATCATCAGGGATTTCCCCTTAACTATTTTGGAAGGAATCTGAAGAATTTAATGTGTTGCTTGGAAATTAAGAAATTTGGAATAATTCATGTGAGCCTACATGGCAAAATAAAATCAAGAAATGATTGTTTTTCTTGAAAATAGGATAATGATAGGGTCACAGAAGGAATAATAAAAACTTTAGAAATAATGAATTCTTTAAAACATTTAATAAACCTTAATGTCTCTGTTCTGTGTTTTTCAAAAGATTTTATTTGTTATATTTTAGGAATGAAACTGAAATAGAAACATTAAGATAACATTTCAGGTGTTTGGAAAGTGGTTTTTAAATTTATTTTCTTGAATTATGCGAGATTAACAGCAACTTTTTTATAAATCCATTTTGCATCCAAGCAAGGATGGCAGGCTGGGTGGCGGAAAGCAGACTGGCCAGGACAAAAGGCAAGAGATCTGTTTCAAGTGCAAGAGGCATGGAATGTGCTTTCCGTGCAGTGGCAGGATGGGCTGGGTGAGCTGGAGACAGCTGGCTGGTGTGATAAAGAGTGAGGGGCCTGTTAGAGAAGAATGGTCAGAAAAAGCCTCTCAGAGGAAGTGACCTTGCAGCTGAAGCAGAAGGAACCAGCACGGGTAGAGCACAGAGAAAGCTCAGCAAGTACACAGGAAAGAAAACAGCACATGCAAAGGCCCAGGGCTGGAATGAACTTGGTGATCAAGAAACAATAAGAAGGCAGGTGTAGCTGTCGCACAGGGGGAGACTGGTGGGATAAGGTCCTAAAGGTAGGAAGAGGCAGCTCTGATAAAAGTCAATTACAGGGAGAAAAAATTAGTAGTTGGATTCATTTACTGTCTTAGAATTATCCCAGTTCTAAAAATAGCATGTGGAAAACACTTTAAAGAAGTAGTAAGGGCCTGTGTGTCAAATCTGAGCCAGCTGCAAGCTCCAAATTTGTATTTGATGACAGGCCTTACTCTTGGTAACTCTTAGAAAGAGAAGGACCTCACCATTTGCCAGCTATACCTCTTTTGGTGTCAACTTCCACATAAACAACAGAGACTGAAGCAAAGGAAAAGTATCCTTAAGATTGTGCATGGTAGCAGAGTGCAGTGGTTCATGCTTGTAATCCCGACATTTTGGAAGGCTGAGGCTGGAGGATTGCTTGAGACCAGGAGTTTGAGACCAACCTGGACAACATAGTGAGACCCTGTCTCTAAATTTAAAAAAAAAAAAATTAATTAGCTGGGTGTGGTTGTGTGCTCCTCTAGTCCCAGTTACTTGATAGACTGAGGCTTGATCGCTTAAGCCCAGGCGTTCGAGGCTGCAGTGAGCTATGATCAGGCCACTGCACTCCAGCCTGGGTGACAGAGCAAGACCCTGTCTCTTTAAAAAAAAAAAAAAAAAAAGTCGCTCATCCTGTGACTTCTCTTCTTTGTCTACCCTCAACCCCAGCATATGTTTATACATGCCCTGATAGTTTCCTTATACCCCGTGTTCCTCCACGGACAAAGTGTGACACTGTTCAGCCTGGTGACAAAGAAGGAAAAAAACCCAGAGTTTTACTTACCTTCTCTCAACAGGTAAGAGAAATTGGCTTTTTGGAACAAAATGAAAAATCAAAGAAAACCAAAGTGATAGATCAGAGATTCAGTCCACCAGCTATTACAACCAGGTAGTAACAGAAAGCTACTGATGCTTTCTTGCTCTTATCTTCCAACCAAGACCTCCTAGGCAGCCCTGTGTGAGCAACTTTAGGCTACACATTTCCAGGATTGTTATATAGAATAATGAAAAGTGAAAAGATTGGCATGCGGTATTGAAAAACCAGTAATCAAATAGGGTTGCAAATATGCAGAGATTTGCGTTGGACGGACGTAGGAGATGATTTGTTCAAAATAATTTAGCAACTAGAAGGAAAGTCTTTAATGCCTAAGTGGATATCTAAGAAGCAGACCAATTCCTCCCTGCCATTAAAAGCTTATACAAATCCCATAAATCAGTAATGTGCTTTTTAGGTTTGCAATTTCCTTTCAAGGAGCCTTGCATTTTTAGACACTTGACCACACCCTGAAAATAATCAAGCTAGGTGATGATTGTCTACCAGTCATCTCTTTTTTACACATCTGGAAGTGGGGCTGTGATCCTGGCAGTAGCTTTTTTCTTGATCTAAGTGCTATATTGGGACCTACAGGCTTTTATTTAGTTCATTCACTGTGCGCCATGTCTGAGCAGCGTGTCAGCTGTTGGGGATACAGCAATTAAATAAAATGCTGGATGGGGTCCAGATGGGGAGATGGGCAAAGTGTGAGAAGTGCTAGGATAGCAGAGAAGTAAACAAAGTGGAATGTAAGGGTGGAATGAGAGCAGCTGATTCCAGTGAGGGAGGAATGGATCAAGGAGGACCTCAGATATAACTAGACTCACATTGAAGGGTTTCAAGGAAGAAGATACAATTAAGCACAGGGAATCACGTGAGCCAAGACAGACACAAGAATAATAATGCATACCGTGTTTCTTCATCTTTGACTTTTTTCATGTAACTAGAATCTTTTTTTCTTTCTTATTTTTGCGTGCGTGCGTGTGTGTGTGTGTGTGTGTTGAGGAAGATGGAAGGGGAGTTACAGGGATAGAGGGACAGGACCAGGGAAAGAAGAGGAATAGGGAATGTGAGGCTCCCAGTGGCAAAACAGGGTAGTTAGTGTATGAACTTTAGTGTCGGAAAGACCTGGGTGGGCCTTAGGCAGTTCCTTTACCGCAGAGCCCCAGTTTCCACATGAGCAATGTGGGACAGCTTTTATTTGGGTCTCTCTCAGGGCAAAATGAAATGCATTGTAACATAGTCACAGACTAGGCTTTGAGTCAGATAGACCTGCTTTCAAATCACACTGCCTTCTTGTATTAGCTAAGTAATTTTGCGTGTCAAAACCTCAGTTTTCTTATCTATGAAATGAAAATAATAGTATCTCCCTCATGGGCTTATGAGGATTCAATTAGCTAATTCATGAAAAGTGCTTATTAGCACAGTGTTGGGTACGTGGTGGGCAGTAAATGTTAGTTTTCCCCTCCTTCATGACCACATACAATAGACCTTGCTGAAGGTTTGTTTCTTTCCCCAATGGATATGTGAGAATTTGCGATTTTAAGTCCCTTGGTAATTTATTCAGTGTAACTGGACTAAGAGAACATTGTTCTAAGAGAAAGCGTGACCTTTTTAGCAGTTATATTTTCCATGGAGGGTTCTTCCATTTGGACTTTACCACATTTATTTGCCTTTGTTGGTAGCCTCATTCTTGCCAAATGCTTGATGATGACAAATGCCACCCCCAGGCAAGCATGCCTTCCTCTTGGATTCTTGTCTCCTAATTTGAGGTAGTTTCTACAGTTTTCCTACCTTCAACAGCAGGCACTTAAGCTCAGTACAATTCAATTCAGTACAACTCAGCTCATATATATATAAGCTTAGTATTGTGGAAAGCATATAGCCCAAGGCCCTACTCTCAAGTGGCTAACTGCCTTCTTGGGAAAATTAGAACTTACAGAAAACTATTAGGCAACAATATGAAGAAAGTATATGACAAGGTACACAGTCTTGCCAAGTATATTTATGACACTGGCAATAAGTGCATTGGTCATCCAAGGAAGGGAAAGGAAGCTAGAATTTTCAGGGAGACTTCAGCTAATAGGAATGATGTTATGACCAACCAACGTGCCTTAGAACTGATGTTTTTGATTTCACATCATCCCTCCACCTTCCCAGCAAACCTGAAAGATGAGTCCATCCTGGGAAAAATAAGACTATTATTTAAAGCTAGTGGTTCCCAAAAGATCCCTTTTTTAAATACCTCTATTCTCCTCCATGCATTGAAATTATTCCCTACCAAACTGCATTTACACATCATTTTTATCTTTTAAAATTATTCATGATTTTAAAAAATACTCTGAGTAAAGTTAAAAGACAAACCATCAACTAAGGAGGAAATTGCAATTAATGTGATAGAGGGTTCATTTCTTGCACAAAATCTTATAAATCAATATGAAAATGACAAATCAACTTTCTACAAAATCAAAGGACAAAGGGAGTTCCAGAAAAAGCACTACCAGTTACCAGTAAGAATATAAGATGTTAGACCAGGTATGATAGCTCACGCCTATCTATAATCTTGAAACTTTAGGAGGCCAGGACGAGAGGATCACTTGAGGCCAGGAGTTCAAGATGAGCCTGGGCCACATAGTGAGACTCCATCTCTATTAAAAAAAATAATAATAATAAAGAATATAACATGTTTAACCTTACAAAAGGAATGAAAATAAAATAACTTTTACCTTTCAAATTGGTAAAGATGTACACTATTCATAATACTCAGTGGTGTAGAGTCTATGGGGAAGTAGGCATTCTTAAAAACTATAGCAGCATGGACCAGTAAAATCTTTTTGGAAGGCAGTTTGGCAAAATCATTTATGTTTAAAGTGCACCTACCTTTAATATAACAATAATAACTTAAATAATTTATTCAACACATAGGTCCACATAGAACCAAAGGTATGTATACAGTGATGTTTATTGCAGCATCTGTTTTATCAGCCACAAAATAGAAGCAAGCCTTAAGCTTCAGATCAAGTTGAAATAACAGGGACCACATTTACCCTCCCATCTGAAGCAACAACAACAAAAAAGAAAAGACAAAATATATGGAAAAACAACAACACTTAAGACATTGACATCAGACATGGAAAGGCAATGATCTTTGAAGACAGGAAACAAATGAAAGGAGTCTCATGCTTGCTGCAGCTTACTACCTGGAGAGAGAGTCCAGGCCA
The DNA here is from genome assembly GCA_008086735.1 of Cheirogaleus medius. Taxonomy (NCBI): domain Eukaryota; kingdom Metazoa; phylum Chordata; class Mammalia; order Primates; family Cheirogaleidae; genus Cheirogaleus; species Cheirogaleus medius. The sequence continues at coordinate 63,872,563 of VBSM01001124.1, forward strand.
CGGTAAAAGGAGAGGAACCTAGTAGATCATTGTGGTCTCCTTGAGTGGAAGAGATATAGTTAGGAGTCCAGGGAAGCCATGCTAGCTAGATTGAAGTAGGGAGATGCACAAAGAGAGAAATCTGGAGATCTGAGCAGGTCTCCCTTGAGTATTTAGTTGAGTACTAGTGAGCATGTGCATGTAAGGAAACTACCCAATACTAGGGAAAGAACCATCTAAAACAGTAGAGAGAACAGTGCCTGGAACTCACACAGGGATAGGAATAGTGCCTGTTTTCAACAGCCAGAAAGGAAAAAAAAATCATAATTCAGAGACATTAGTTAAAGTCATACTTAAATAGTAGAAAAAAAATTAACCATAGATTAAACACAGCTCTGGTCAACCTGAACAAAACTTAAAAATAAAACCCAAAAGGATCAAACTGTTTTCAATTAACTTAACCACATCTTAGAACAAAACACCAAAATGTTTATAAGATGACAAAAATAAACAGCGCTGTGCAATGTCTAGATTCCAGTAAAAAAATTACCAGGCTGGCTGGGAACAGTGGCTCACGCCTGCACTTTGGGAGGTTGAAGCAGGAGGAACGCTTGAGGCCAGGAGTTCAAGACCAGCGTGAGCAATATAGCGAGACCCACATCTCTACAAGAAATAGAAAAATTAGCCAGGAGAGGTGATACACACCTGTAGTCTCAGCTACTCAGGAGGCTGAGGCAGAAAGATCACTTGAGCCCAGGAGCTCGAGGCTGCAGTGACCTGTGATCATGCCACTGTACTCCAGACTCCAGCCTGCGTGACACAGACCCTGTCTCTAAAAAAAAAAAAAAAAATTACCAGCAAACAGATAGCAGGAAGATATAACCCTTAATGGTGTGGTGAGGGAAGATCAATCCATAGAAAATGACCCAGAAATAAGACAGATATAAAAATTAATAGGCAAGGGCCTTTAAAGACCCAAATTAAACTTATAAAGATGAAACCTACAGTGGAAGAGATTTTTAAAAAGACAAAACACACACTGGATGGGATTAATGACAGCTCAGGCATTGCAGAAAAAGAGACTAGCAAACTGGATTACATAGCAGTAAAAACTACCCAAAATGAAATAAGAAAAAAGACAAAAAAATGAACAGAGCACCAGTAAACTGTGGGACAAATTCAAGGCGTCAAATATATGTGTTATTGAAGTCTCCAAAAGAGAAGAAAGAAAAGAAAAGACTTAAAAAACATTTAAAGAAATAATTAATGGCTGAAATTTTTCCAAATTTGATGAAATCTAAGAACCCACAGATCCAAATTGAACCCCCCCCAAGAAAGAAACACCTAAAAAAAACTACACCAAGAAAGACCTTAAAAGCAACTAGACGGGGAAAAGATACATTGCATATAAAATAACAAAAAGTTGACAGCAAAAAATAATACAAGGTAAAAGACAGTGGACTAAAATCTTTAAGGTACTGAAAGAAAAAACCCTGTCAATCTAGAACTCTATACCCAGCAAAATATTTTTGTACAAAAAAAGAAGAGAATTCAGACATGCAAAACATGGAAGGATTTGTCACCTGTAAACCTGCATTAGAAGAAATGTTAAAGGAGATCCAACAATGTTTATATCATATGTGGAAGTAAAATGTATGATAGTATCACAAAGGCTACGAGGGGAGGTATGGAATTATACTGTATTAAGGCTCTTATCCTGTACATGCCCAGATGGCTGGCTTTATGGTGAAGTCTACCAAATATTTAAGGAAGGAATAATACCAATTCTACACAAACTCTGACAGAAAACTAAAGAGGAGAAAATACTGCACAACATATTATATGAGGCTAGCATTACCTTGATACCAAAACCAGGTGAAGTTATTACAAGAAAAGAAAACTACAAACCAATAACCCTCATAAACATAGATGCAAAAATTCTAAGCAAATTTTTAGCAAATGGAATCCAAATATATATTAGAAAGATAATACTTCATGAACAAGTGGGGTTTATTCCAGGAATGCAAGGTTGGTTCACCAAATAAAAACTGATTCATGTAATTCACCATATTAACAGACCAAAAAAGAAAAATCATATTATTCACTTAATAGATGCAGAAAAAGCATTGACAAAATCCAATATTGATTCTTGATAAAAACTCTCAACAAATTAAGAATAAAAGGGAGCTTCTTAAATCTAATAATGGGCATTTATGAAAAACCTATAGCTAACATCATACTTAATGGTGAAAAACTAAAAGCTTGTCCACTAAGGAAATAAGTAAGGATGTCTACTCTTACTACTTCTATTTAGCATTGTACTAGGGGTTCAGACAAGTACAGTAAAGCAAGAAAAAGCAATAAAGGCATCCATTGGAAAGGAAGTAGTAAAACTTGCAGATGACATGTTCATCTGTGCAAAAATTCAATGAAATCTACAAAAAAGCTACCAGAAATAATAAATGAGTTTATAGCAAATTTGCAAAATACAAGATCAATAAACAATAATTATATTTCTATATACTAGCAACAATCAGAAGTTGAAACATTTTAAATATCATTTATAATATCATCAAAAATATGAAATACCTATGGATATATCTGACTTAAGATGTACAAGAACTTTATACTGAACACTATAAAATATTACTGAGAGAAATCAAAAAAGACCTAAGTAAATGCAGAAATGCAGACATAGACCATGTTAAAAGAGGCAGAAGACGCAATGTACTTAAGATAGTAGTTCTCACCAGATGTATCTGTTGATTCAAAGGCACCCCAATTAAAATTTCAGTGTTCTTTGTTTTTTGGGTTTTTTTTGGTTAGCTCTTGACAAGATTATTCTGAAATTCATATGGAAATACAAAGGATATAGAACAACCAAAATAACTTCGAAAAAGAGCGAAGTTAGAGAACTTATTCTACCTGACTTCAAGACTTGCGAATCTATAGTAACCAAAGCAGTGTAGTTAGACAACAGTTAAACAGATCAGTGGAACAGAATAGAGTCCAGAAGTAGACCCATATGTAGGCAGATAATTAATTTTCCAAAAATGTGCAAAAACGGTTCCATGGTGTTCCACAAATATTCAGTGAGAAAAGGATGGCCTGTTCAACAAGTGGTCCTGTAACAATTGAATATTCATATAGTCAGAAAATAAATTTTGAACCATATCTCATCCTATATATAAAAATTAACTCAAAATGAGTCATAGATCTAAAAATAAAACTATAAAAGTCCTAGAAGAAAACATAAGAGAAACTATGACACTGGTTTAGACAAAGAGTAACACCAAAAGAGCAACCCATTAAAAAAAATATAATTTAGATTTCATCAAAATTAAAAACTTCTGTTTTTTTAAAGGGTACTTTTAGGAGAATGAAAGGTCAAATGACAGACTGGGAAATATTAGTTTCAAAACACAAATTTAATAAAGAGCTTGTATTCAGGATACAAAAAGAACTCTCAAAACTCTATAAAAAGAAAACAATCCAAAAAACGAAAAAAAAGATTTTGAAAAGATACTGAAATGAACAAAAAATATTGAAGTGATCAGATGCTTAATGGGTGACAAGCACATGTGTGTAGCAATGCTCAACGTCTTTAGTCATTAGGGAAATACAGATTAAAACCATAATAAGGTACAACTACACACCTATCAGAATGTCTAAAGTTTAAAAAAATAATAATAACAATGAAAAAGACTGACCATACGAAGCGTTGGCAAGGATATGGAGGATCTAATTCTCTTAACACTGCTGGTGGGAATATAAGATGATATAATCACTTTGGAAAGCAATTCAAAAATTTCTTTAAAATTTAAACATATGAGGGCTTTCTGGAAAGTATCCAGCCATGTAACCGTTCTCGTTATATTAGCAATGGCTGATTACTTTCTGGACAGCCCTTTGTATACCTAACATGAGACCCACCCATCCCACTGCTACGTATGTATTCAAGAAGTGTATGTCAATACAAAGACTTCTGCACAGATGTTCATAGCAGCTTTATTTGTAATAGTTCAAAACTGAAAACAATCCAATGTCCCATAACCAATGAATGAATAAACATTATGTGGCATATTCATAGAATGTAATACCACTCAGCAAAAAAAAAAAAAAAAAAAAAAAAAAAAAAAAGCAACAAACTATTTATAACATGCAGCAAGAAGCCAGACCCAAAAAAGAGCACAACCTATGTGATTCCTTTTAGATGAAATTCTTTATGGTGCAAATTGACCTAAGGTAGCAGAAAAGAGACCAATTGTTGCCTGGGGGTGGGGAGTAGGAGCCAGAAGGTTGCAGAGAAGGGTTTACAAAAGGCACAAGGAAACTTTTGGGGTGATGGATATGTTCTCTGTCTTGATTATGGTGATGGTTGCACAGATGTATACATATGTCAAACTTATCAAATTATATACTTTAAATGTGCTGTTCATTATATATTAATTATGCCTCATTAAAAGGGGGACAGGAAGCTACTTAAATGTTTATTGTTAGGGGATTAATTAAATGAATTCTGGATGCCTATAAAATAGAACAGTAAGCAGATATTTTTAAAAATGAAGCGAACCCGTGTGTGCCATTAGGAAATGATCCTCCAAATAAATTATTAGATGTAAAATGCAAGGTGTAAAACAATATATATTAGCATATCCCTTTTTGAGTGAAAATAGGCATTATATATGTGTGTGTATGTATGTACATGTCTGTTTATGTATACTGTATGTATATACATATAAATACATTGTGTATGTAAGGGATTTCTTGAAGCATACACAAAAATCTAACAGTAGTTGTCTCTGAGGATTGGAATTGTGTGCTTGTGGAAAAAGAAGAGATGCTTTTACTTCTCATTTTATTCACTTTTGTTCAATTTTTTAAAACTATGTACACGTATATTATAAGTTTAAAAAAAAAAACTCTGGTTAAAAAGATAGAAACCAAAATTGGGAATTATCAATTGAAATATAATTACCAAATGAATATAATTACCAATTGATAAATAATGAAATATAATCCAGTTTGTGTATTCTTTTGCATCATTAGCTATTATCTTTTTAGGAGACTTTAAAGATTATTCTGGGTTAAGAAACTGATGTGTAAGTTTTTTTCCAAATAACTAAAATATTTTATGCCTCATTTCTTGACAGATTGAAGTAAGAAAGTATTATTTTTTTAAAAGCCTTTAATTTGAGCTAAAAAAATGATCTACCTTTTTGTAGTATGTGAAAGCTATAGCTGTATTACAAGAGAGCAGATGCAGAGCTAAGGTTAGAAATATTTTTGCATACAGGTGTTGGACACAGAATGTAAGGAAATAAAAGGTGTTGAAAGTAAGATTTCTTTAGGAATATTATAGGACTTGAACATTTGACCCGAAGGACCCCATTTCTCCAATAGGGTATAAGTAACCACAAAATATATGCATTACAGTTATGGCAGGATTTAAAGGCAAAACTGTATTAGGTAAGTAATTATCACAGGGATTATCATGAATAGGTTTACAAAGATTCTTGACATCTCTAAATGGGCCTGAATGGATTAATGTAGAGGTAATCTGGGAACTCCCTCTGAATCTTTTGAGATTAGTATGCAATAGAGAGCTCCTCCTCAATAAAAGACTGCCATGTTTGAGAACCATCATAATTATGGGTGAGGTTTTCCAGCACAAGGAAATACATTTTTTAAAACTGCTTTAATGAGACTACCATTTCAGGAAATAGAACTGGCCAGTTTTCCAGGTTAGATAATCACCTTTATGAGGCAGATGTCATCCAAAGACTTCTCACTGGCCCTTTTCTACAGATTCTTTGATCATTTTTTTAGTTATCACATTGAAGTCGATGGTCAGAATCATGTCTGCAAGTACCAGTACTTTAAACCTGATATAGGAACCTTCACGATGCCTCTGTCTTTAGAGGAGATTCCTAAATTATTTATAAGATCATGTCATTAGTGGAAGGTGGGGTGGGGCTAAGTATAATAATTGTACTCTCCATTTAAGGATCAATTTCCATGCCTGTCCCATCAGGTTCTAGTGCAAAGAGAATAAAACATGTGTAGAAAAGCAGTGGGGATCTGTGAATGTGTAAATGGCTGAGCACCTGCAGGGCCTGGGCTGGGTTTTGTGCCAGGCACAAGGAGTATCTTAATACACGTTTCCACTGGAGCAGATCTGGACGCCAAGCCCCGCTGGTTTGAGAACTTGCTGCCAAGCCATAGAGTGAGTAGTTCTCTCATGAGAGCCCAACTCAGGGATTTTCAAAACATGGTCTTGAGAATTCTCCACATGATTCACAGGCTGGTGCACAAATTCTCAATGTTTAGTGTTTAGTTTCTGGCGTGAGTCAGTGATTTGCTATCTGTCATTGGTGTTTCATCAGAACGGCATCAGCCTTTTCATTAATTCCAGTCAGCTGGATTTCCACTTCTGGTTTTTTCTTTTTAGGGGCAGGAAAGTTAAAATGTTACAGCTAGAAATAATATCCAAGGTCAGTTAGTCCCAACCCTCTCAGAGATGAGGAAATGTCTAGTCACTGCTTCAGTGGGACCTGAAGTCAGCACTCCTGGCCCCTCGCTCAGTGCCTTCTCTACTGCCTGCGCCCCTCCTGTCCCCTCAGACAGGCTGCAGATTAGAGAAATGTGAGCAAAGCTGTCCAGACTCACCCAAGACAGCCATTTTATTAGTTTAGTTCTAGAGAAAACCACTCTTGAGTCACGTTTTAGCAACATCCAGGTAGGGCCTCGTTGCTTGGTAAGATCCCCACGTGGGAAACCAAGTCTGAATTCCAGCAAGACCAGCCTGACCTCGAGCCCCGGCAGCAGGGCATCCTTTCTTGATAGGTTGTCGGGATGAGGCTGTAGTTAGGATGTTTGGGGAAGTGTTTAAAACACCTGGTGCAGCCTTGCACCTTGGCCCCAGGCCTGTTCACTCTGGGGGTGGCAGCAGCTCTCCACCCCAGGACCCCTCGGCTGTGAGCAGGGCCGGCCCCATCGTCTTGGCTCTTCCTTCAGAGCTGCCACAAAACCTTGGGACTGCCATTGTTTTTTGATATCCTGTTTCTTTTCTTTTTAGTTACCAAGAAGATTTCCTTTTGAACAAATAATCATGTTTTGTTTACATTCAGGGTTAGATGTTGATGCTGATTTCTAGTTAGAATCCACATCTGTCTTTGGTTATAGACAGCCTCATTGCCCGCTGATCTTACCCCTTATCAACACACCTGTCTAACTTGTTCTGATACCTTGGGACAAACTTTGAGAATCGGGGGGCCCTTTTTTATCTTGTGGCCCCATCACTGGAGAGAGAGTGGCAACAAGCACGGCTTCTGGGATCAGACTTAGCAGCTGTGTGATGTCAGGCAAATTTGCCATTCTGTGCCTCAGTTTCCTCACCTGTAAAATGGGGATAACATTTGTAACTTGCCTCAGAGTTGTGAGACAGTGTGAATTGAGTTAGTTCGCACAGAGTATTCACTTGCTCAGGGCCTGTCAGATAGTTAGCACTCAGTACACTGATGATTGTGGGACAAGTGGTGGTGATATTCATACTATAGTAAGAGTGGTGGTGGTTGGTTTTGTTATTGTTGCTTCTCCCCAGTTCTCTGCAAAAGAACCATCACTACCTAGAACCCTTGGGCCACGGAAGTTCAGAGTTAGAGCCGAAGGTGGGTTTAAGGTGCAAGGGCAGGGACGTAGACCTCAGCACAGAGGGAATGGGTAGCTTTACGAATTCAGGCCACGTGGCTTTGAGAGGGATGGAAACGAAGCTGCCTTCCTGCTGGGGGAAGACAGAACTAGCTTTGGGACACAGCATGAAGAAGTGTGGAAATCCACTCCACTGCCCTTTCAACCATCTCCACCTTCAGAGAGGAAGGCTAACCTCAGAGAAACACAGATCTGCTCTAAACGCGTCAGGAACCTTGCACAGACCAACGGATGAGCTCACACCGGGAGAACCCGAGATTTCATTGCACATCTAGTGACATTCATTTCTTAAGCCTTGAATATATAGGTGTTAAAAAAAACAGAATTTAGATGTAGCACATCCCAATAAGAGGCAGTCAAGGCAGGAAACGCAGGTCTCAGATTTGGAGAAACATCCATCCTCCTCACACTGCTTCTCACAAGCATGTGGCCTTGAGTGCCCACCTCTCTCTGGGCTCCGGCTGTAAAGCACAAAGTTTGGACTAGGTGACCACAGCTCCTTTCAGTCTTAATGTAATGCTGAGTCCACTAAAAGAGAAACCCAAACCTTCTTCCCATTACACTTAAGTTTTTTGTGTGTTTGTGTGCACACACGCCTTGAAAAAGGTGGTAACCTGTCATATATTAAAGAAGAAAGGTTTCTCATAATTTTGAACAAGTCATTAGACTTCTATAGCTGCTTCCTCACCTGTAAAATGGTTATCAGTACCCGGGGCCCTCCCACATAGGGTACTTATGGACATTAGATAATAAAAAGATTGTAAAACACTGTGTAAATGTCAAGGGCTGTGTAATAGGAAAGCATAACCTCAAGCAGGGTAGGAAAACTCAGCATGGGAAAGGTGAAAACTATAGATTTTCCTCTACCTGAAGTTTACAAATGATCTATTTTCTTTATTTTTTTAACAGAAAATATATTGAGTTCTTTGTACACACTTTTCTACTGATGCTTTAGAACAGCACAAATTTGGGGGACTGCCTTCAAAATCAGACTATGTTGTTAGAAGTCACTTCATGCTTCAGAACCCAAATCTCCTTGCAGGGAATTTAAGACAAGCTTACTTTATTTCAAATCCCAATTGACAGTACATTGCAGTGTATGGCATCATCCACTTCTTGCAATCACAAATCTATATGCAGGGATAAAGTTTGGAGAGTTTGGAGAGCAGTAGAGGAAGTCTGGTCTCCCAGGTACTTCTTATAAGCTTCAGGTCAGCTGTAGCCTGTGCAAGGACAAATGATAGTTCCATATTTCATTTATCTGGCACCTTTCTTTAAGGAGATCAAAGCTGCTTTGTGGACTTAATCTGTTTAATTCTCACAACATCCCTGCCATGTAAGTAGCTGCTATCGTCTTCACTCTGCTGATATGGAATCCACAGCCAGATATGAAAACTGGCTTTTCAAGGGCACAAGGAAATCAACATCAAGAATAGGAGGTTGGATTCTAAATTTTATTGTGTTCTTCGCAAAATTTGTCCAATTTTTCCTAAGGAAGGCAAATTTGAGAATTCTGTAAAGCAGTGATCCCCAGCCTTTTTGGCACCAGGGACCGGTTTCATGGAAGACAGTTTTTCCACGGATTAGGGATGGGGG
>VBSM01001124.1:63882054-63908392 GCA_008086735.1 Cheirogaleus medius
GCAACCTAGATCCTCGCATGTGCAGTTTACAGTGGGGTTCCTGGTCCTATGAGAATCTAATGCTGCTGATGATCTGACAGGAGTCAGAGCTTATGCGATGATGTGAGCCATGGGGAGTGGCTGTAAATACAGATGAAGCTTCTCTCACGTGCCCAGTTCATAACAGGCCACGGACAGGTACCATTCCACTGCACAGGGGTTTGGGGACCACAGCTGTAAAGGGTGTACTTTTGTTTCCAGTTCTTAGAAAATTGGCAGATTTGCTGAGCCTTCCTATTAGTCACTGTTAGATATTCTAGAAAATCTGACCTTAGGTACAGTAAGCAGTAAGGTCATGCTAATAGTATTGCATAAATTTGTCGATATGGAGTCAAACATACGTGGGTTTGGCTAGCTCTGAACTTCAGTTTTTAATAAAATGTTGAGTAATAGTACTTGCATCAGAGTTGTTATCAATTAAATGGGGCGATATGTATAAAATGTTTCACATAGAAGCTGGCACATAGCAAGCCTTCAGTGAATAATAGTTCTCATATTACAAAGCAAACAGGTTTTTAGGTTAGGTCTTCCCTCGTTAAGACTTTCACTGAATGTTTAAGCTCTCGTCAAGCTAATCCAGATATATTACAGGTTTCCTTTTTAAAAGAATGCTTTTGTATGTTGCTGTAGCAAGCCTGCTCCTTTTTTCTTTCCCCTTTCCTCTTCAGTGTTCCATTTTGGTTATGAGAAGCTTGCTCAGAGAGGAGTTTCTGCACTTTAGCTTGGATTTCTGTCAAAACAAGATTACCTGGGAGAAGCTATTTAGTCTTATGAACCAACCTTTGATTTCAAAATTCTTTGAGTTCTCTTGAATGTGGTAAGCCACCATGCAATGTGTTTGGAAACAGTACAGTTTGGGTTCTGCTCAAGAGAGAAGGGGCATAAGATGATCTAAATTCTGTTTTCTTTAGCACCTAGTATATATTCAAGGCTTAAGAAATGAATGTCATTAGATGTGGAACAAATTTATTGCTGACTTTGTTCCCAAATGGGGGTCACTTACAGAAAAAAAAAGTGCCCTGGGCCCCACCCCAGACCTACAGAATCAGAATCTCCAAGAGTGGACCTGAGAATCTCGATTTATTTCTAATACGGTTTTCCTTGTGGTTCTGACACCCTGACAGGTTTGGGAGCCACTGCTCAAGGCCATTTTCCAGATGAGAAAAATAAGGCCCAGGAAGGGAGGCATCTCCTCCAAGATCATTCGCATGGCTAGTTAATGGCAGAGGCCCGCCTGGAACTCAGATCACCCTCGCAGCCAGTGCAGGGATTTTTCCAGAACTCCCCCAGGCCCCTGGGCCCACTGTTGACTCAGGAGAAGCAGACGAAGCTGTCTGTGTCTGTACTTTCTCATCTGTATTGTGGAGATAATAACTCCTGACCTTAATGGGCCATTGTGAGGTTAAATTAGTTAAAGGGTGTTCAGTTCACTTTGTCCTTTACTCAGAGTCTGTTCTTTAGACAACTGAAAGGGTGCTAAATTAAGCCATTTTGCAGAGAGGTCTGAGTCATCTAGTGGCAGCTGTCTGTGCCTCACTGGAGGTGCTTTGATCATTGTCATCTAAATTCGTGCAGTAAGTACTATCTGTAGCACAGCGCTCTGGGCTGTGCTAAGTGAGTTACCCAGATAATGGTCTCTGCCCTTCAGAGCAGCACTGAGGCAAGGGACATAAAGGTTATTCACACAGTGACAGAACAACACTGATAGGCAATAGAAGACAAGAGATCCGTGCATGTTGAATTCCATGGCCGAGAAGAACCTAGGAGCATGGGAACACCCAGTCTGCCCCTCTGGCTTATAGAAATGGAGTGCTCTAGCTCAGGTCACATGGCAGTTTGTGTGACCTGACCAGACAGAGCTGTTCCCACCTTCCCTGCTGGATGGGAATTGTTTTTTCTCAGAGTTGGAATGTAACAGTGTCCATTGTACTCAATCTGGAAAGGCTTATTTGGGAGTTGGCATTTCAAGGACATCTTGAGATGAGGCCTTTAGAGCTCAGGATATGGTTTAAGAGATGGGGGGCAGAGTGTGTTTCAGAAGAATTGGGCCAAAAAAGATTATGAAGTATCTTGAAGCAACCTAGAAAGAAGTCTTAAAGCAGTAGGTAAGATTCTTGGGAGTGTTTTGTACCCCAGAGGGAAGTCCTAACAGAACTCCAAGAAGGAGGCCAAACACTCAAAATTACTTCCAGTAGAAGGGCTGTGATGGGCATGGTGGGGTGAGTGCGGGGAGGGAAGCAGCTCTGGAAGGTTAAGAAAAATCATTGCCACCATTTTAACAGCTATCGTGTGCCAAGCCCCATGTTTAGCTTTTACATAAAATGCCTTTATCCTCAGAACAGCCCTACCAGACAGATATTTTCATCCTGACAGGTGTTTCCCCTTTGCAGATGATAAAACATACTCAGGACTATTGGGTGACTTGCTCAGAAACACAGAAGGACTGATGGGGGCAGTATTTAAGCCATGTTGGCTCCTTCCAAATCATTCTGCTACAACTTGAGGCTACTCTAAGAATATTGGGAGGAAAGTTATGAATAGCTCGCTAGGAAGCAACTAAAACTTTTCATTTTTGTTTATAAACAAAGAAAGGAACAAAATAGGGTGGGGATATCCTATGGGTTGAGGGTAGGGAACACAAGCTCTTGCAGTAGTCTGAATTATGCTCAAGAAAGAACAAGTGGAAAATGATTAGAGGTTGCGTATTTGGCAGATCATTGACATGGTAACGTGACTCAGTGAGATAAAGAAGAGGAAGGATCGCAGAAGAAAGATAAGCATATGTCATTTATAATAAGAGTTACTGATTTAGGGTGTTCAGGATTGAGAACTAGGCATTGTTTGACCAGAGGGGAAAGTTCAAAGTGGATAGGTAAGTGAGTGTGTCATCTAAACAAATGATATGCAGTCATTGAGTGAGATAGATCCTCAGAAAACATTACGTATGGACCTGTGTGTGTATGGCATTGTAATAAGACACTTTAGCAAGGAAGTGAATAGATAAGAACTGGGAAAATTATACACTAGGAGAAGCCATATGTTACCACACAGCACCTTGTAGTAGAGGGAGAAGAATAGGGAAAGTTAAGCTTGGCAGGACTCTACTCCCAGTAGGAATGGATCATTGATATGGTTTTGAAGATAAGAAGGACAGAGCATTGAGGCAGAAGGCAAAAGCAAACACATCCAGTATTCGGGAATCTAGGGAAGGGGGAAAGGGAAGGGAGAGATGACCTGTTGAATATTTTATTATGTAATGAGCACATTAAGTATTCAATTACTCAATTAAATTAATTTAGATTCTCAGTTAAATACTCAGTCTTTACAACAGTCCTGTCAGGTAAGTGTTGTGTCATCTTATTATGGATGAGGAAACCAAGGCTCTGAGAGGTAGTCACTTCCCTGAGATGAGACAGCAAGGGAGGCAGGATTTACCCAGGTCTGCCTCTGAACCCCTCGCTCCTGCCACACTGCATTGGCCAGAAGTTAGAGAAGGGAGAGGCAGATTGGTTGTTTGCAGAGTCAGACTATGAGAGGATGGTAAGGATCAGAGTGGATTTGGAGAAGTGACGAAGGTGCTGGTGGCCTTGAAACTGCTACAGAGTAGGAATGGGAAAAGCTGGCCACAAGGAAATGCACATGGTTGGGTTCACAGTGTCATTTGCCATGCGTGATGGGATTTTGCTGCCTGGTACATGGAAGAATAAATAGTAGCTGCATTAAATTCTCTCTTTTGGAAAAGATGAGTTCCTTGTTTGATTGAATTTTTTGCAAGCCACATTTTAGTCTACATAGGAATAGGGTTTGGGCTTTCAGGTTAGTACATCTTCAAATTATAGTTCCAAGAAAAATACTGGCTCCACTGGGTGGTTTTTCACATTTTTAAACTGATGGCCCTGTTGGCAACATAGACAGGCACACCAGCAAGTCATCTGGGAACTATGGGAATCCAACCACACTAACACTGTGATGTGGCCATCTGTGCTTAGTAATAGCCCAGGTCTGATCCTCTTGCCCTTTTCAGTGACATAGGCTACTTACTGTTTGTGAAATTATGGGTTTGTATGCATTGCAACCAATTGGCAGAAGTCCTTTAAAAAAATAGTTATAATTTGGGAAAATGGGGTTCATCTATATGAGGTTTTTGTAGTCTCAGGTTTGAAAAGAAGAATGGGCAAACGTTTGACTTTAAGAGTAGGTAAGTGACCATGGCACAGCAAGAAGTCTGTTTCCTCTCCCTGGGAAAACGTATTCTAGCCGCTGATTTAACTTCTTTTATTGTTGCTGACTTGCACCCTTGCTCCCCGTGTAAGTGTATGACAGGTCTGAACATAATTCTTCTTTGTAGTCCATTGCCTCTTGTAAAATAATGCTGTGATTATAAGTTTTCCTGAATACAATTTTCAAAATGTTAGTAATAACCACATTGCACCTACCTGCTATACTTGAGTAATCATCTCTATTGCTCAATTTACTTAATATTGGTCATAGTGAAACATGTTTTCATCACTTGAAATCTAAATTTTATTTGCTAGGTTACTAATAGCTATTTATTTCTGTAACATAAGGTAGAATGTTGTGCAAGTTTGACTTGCAAATACTGTAGGTTGACTCTTGAAGGCAACAGGTTTGCCTTGAGCTATCAGTGTAAGGAGTCATTTGAGTTGACTATTTATGAAAACTTCTGTTTGGTTTTTTTGAGTTTTTTTGTTTGTTTTTAAGATAGTCTGATTCCTCTGGGGGTGAAAAGTTGATAATGATTGAAAGAATAAAGCATTTAAAGCTGAATTGCATTTTTGAGACTGTAACTATGGAGCCTACCCTGCTCCTGACTCTCATTCCTTTCATTTTGGAGAATGGAACAAGGTTGAGGAAGATGGGTTACGGGCCATGACCTCCCAGATCACCTAGCCGATTAGTGGCAGAGCCAGGAACTTTCAGTTGTGCTGGTGCTCTTTCCACCAAAGTACTATTCTCTTGTCACTGGCCAACAGTTCACTTGAATGCACTATGCTTTTCTATCCTAGATATTGGTTGAAAAAAACTACCTTTTCCATGAAAGCTCTTGAGAATATTTCTCATACAAGCCAATCAGCAGAACACAAAAATTTCTTCCTGCAAGATCTCCCAAAGTCCCCTTGGCTTGAATTTTTTTCTCACTTTTCTTTTGAAAAGCTATGTTCCTTTTGCACCTAGGAATAATGAATCTTGTTTGTCCTGACAGCAGTGTGCAAGCGTCTATTGCATCAAACTCCCCAAGCAGAGTAAAAAAACCAATGGTCCTTCTCTGAATTTCATTAGCAAGGGCAGCAAACATTTCATCAGAACCTCAGAAGCAATAGAGAGAAGAAAAATCAAGTTTGCAATTACATAGCTAACATTGTACAAGATGAAAGCCTGCATGATAAAATCCCGAGTGTTGTAAATTCTGCTTTTATTTTTAGATCTGCCTGCATATAGGCTGTCTATCCTTTCAAAATTCAGTGCCTGTTGACAGTAGTAGGATTTTAAATGAAATTTGTTATAAGAATAATAAACATGGTATGTGCAGTGGAACTGACTGATCATGGAAAAGGTAAGGACTGAATCAGGCCATCATGGTGCTTCAGACATCTTAGGATCTTAATTCACACCAAAGGTTTTTGAAAGATTCCCTGAGAACTTAATTGTAGCTCTAGCCCTGAATTTTCGGTTGACATGAGGACCAAGGATGAGCAGACAAGCTAGAGAGAGCACAGAGTGCCTTATCACAAGATGTGACTTACCCTGAGACATCTTGTCCAAACTGTTCTATGTTGGTAATTCACATTCAGTGAAGGTATGTTTTAGAAGGTGCTCTGATGCCTGGCTACTACAGAGGAAGGGTCACTGCTCAGCAGTCATTCAGGTCTGCCTTGGGTCCTGTCCACCCACAACTTCCTCTCCCCCAGCCTTACTGTTCTCCACATGCCCCTGGTCTCTCTTGCCCTTGGGCCTGGCATAAGCTCCCTGTGCCACTTGGAGCAGGCTTCCTCCTCGACTGTGGAAGCTCACAGAACTTATCCGTCATATTTTAATGGCACTCTCTATGCCAACACTAGACAGTGAGTCCTTTCGATCGAGGACTCTATCTTATTTATCCTGCTGTACATAGGACCTACCACGCATGATAGACACTCAGTTAATAGTGGTGGGCGGGTGGGTGGAAGAGGAAGCAGCAAGCAAGCTTCTGTGTAGCTTACATTCTAGGAGGCATTTAACTAGTAATAATCCTGGAAAATATCAAGTAATGTCAGAAAACCTGCCTTTCAGATGCTTTTATTCCCTAGTGTACTATAATGGACATAATAGGGCATTTGTGCTTATCACTGGAGTGGCTGCCTTTAGGTCCCTCCCTGAGAACGCTACAGTGGCACCTGCGTTTCCTCTCACGTTTGTCTTTGTTCATCTTAATTCCGTTTCCTCCAGGATTCCTCCCAGTGCCACTGTCCCTCTTGCAGTCATTTTTAAGAACCCCCCCCATGAGTTCCCATGCCACCTAAGCTCACTTCTCTCCTGGTGTTGTGACACTGTGTCATGGGTTTCCTTGTCTGTTTCAATGCCTCTGAGCCTAGGGAACAGCAGGTGGTCAGCAGACATTTACTAAATGAAAGTTGCATGAGTCATACCTTGGGCTTTTAAATGAGGAAGAGAAAATAAATTCTCTTTAAATTTTGCTCCTGATCCTAAGAAGCCATGAGCCTCCAACCCTGTAGTTTTTTAATACAACATGACGTGTAATCATATTTAGGGCTACAAGTTTCAGTTATCCAACCCCTGAGAAAATGCTGCTCAGCTGTCATTGTGAAACTAGGTTAAAATTTGAAAGCTAATGCTTTTTACCATTTACTGACAATGGTTAATTAAGTTTAATTGCCATCTTTGTGTTAATTCTGAAAAATAACTGAATTAGTTCTGAAAAATAAGAGAAACAAGTCCTATTTTTAGTATTCCTTTCTCTTCTATAAATCTGTTGTAAATTGAAGCATGTTTGACTGTATTTTCCTTCTTCTTCCTTACTTGCTCTTGATTTGCCATTTTGATCTCCTTAGATGTTAAATCATATTTTTTGGAATGAAATAGTCACAGGCTTTTTTATCATTAGCTATTTTGCTATTTAATTTAGAACAAAGAACAGAGTGATAAAATTAGATACAAGAGACCTCTATGTGTCATCAAGTAACCTAGTCTACTTTTCGTAATAAAAATAAAATTCTCTTTAAATAATTGCTAGCTCATTTTGAACCAACTTTGCTCTGATGAATGGCCTTCAGTCTATGTGAAGAGTATGAGAAACTCATCTCTCTCACAGTTTTACCTGACAGTTAAAATTTTCCTTTTCCTGATTTCATTCCACTGCTCCTAATTATGACCCCAATAATTAGTGTGCTAATTACATCTCCTGCATAATTTCTCTGCCTCCTTGATGTTCACCCTTCATTTATTTTTAGCCCGCCTTCTTTATTTGCTCCTAATTCCCTGCTTCCCTCTTCCCTCCCTGGGCTTGTGGTCAGGGGCCTCAAAGTGAGACAGGGGCTTCCCCAATCGCTGTGACAATCACCTCTTCATGTTTTGTTGTTTGTTTTTTTTTTTTCTTTTGTCTTGAGAGAACTTTTAAGCTAAGGAAGAAAATTGTAGTTGGAGGAATTGGAGACCTGTGACACAGCCTCATCCTCTGCGATGCTGGGGGGATGTGCTCACCACTTAGTGCCTGCTCAGTACTTCCTGCATGGTCCAAATGAGATCCATGCTCTGGGCTGCACATGTGGCTACACCCCGACAGTATCATCTTCATTGTGTGCTCAGAAGGGTAGTTGTCTGGGATCTTTTTATTTTCCTATACAGTTACTAAAGCAAGTTTAAAGAGCCTTTTTCTTCTTACTCTGGGGATCTAGAGATGAATAAAATCCATCCCTATCCTGTGGAGCATACAGATTGGTAGATAAACAGCTACATAAACAGATGATTACAAATGATGTGTTTGATGTGCTAAGTGCCGAGGATGGAGGGGTTAGAGGGGAGACCCCTGGGACCCTGAGAAGCTTTCCCAGAGCAAGGCAGTTGTGGCCTTGGTAAAACGCCCTCCTTGGCTGTTTCTCAGTTCTCTGCACTTGTCTGTGGCACAGCCTAGGCAACTGGACATCACAGCCCCTGTCATTTCCACTTGTGCTCGTTCATAATTGTCACTGTTCCTGGAGTATATGAGCTTCCAGTGAGAAAGAACATCTGTCCCTCTTGACATCTTGGGTGTGGATAAGTAAAAGAATAAATGTTCCAGGCTAAACATATTGTCAAGCACTGTGAATGTCATAAAGGAGGAAGTTTTAAAAGTGTGATTTCTTCATGTTTACAAAATGAACATATGACTCAGATCTATTGTACACATTCACAAGAGCTGTGTCCTAAGCTGATCCTGATTTTGAAGTCATGTGTCTTCCTTTGCATGTGGGGAAGGTTTTGAAGAGGATGGAAAGGGGACGAGGTGGGGGAGAAGAAGGAAGGCTTAGAGACGAGGACTCTGTTCCAGGACATTGACTCCCTGGTGCCCTTCCTTGGGCTTTATGGGACTGAAGAGTTCCCTCATCCTTTAGCTCCTTCCTTCATCCACCCTCCTTTCCTCCCTCTCATTCACTTTCATTTTATTCCTTCCTTCCAGCCAGGAGGATTTTTTGTCTGGGGTATGTTTCTTGTTAGGCTGTTAGGCTAACTTCAGACAAGACCCTGAAAACTGAAAGCAGATGTCATTGCAGCCCAGAGAAGCGTGGGTCCCTTACTTTGGGAGTTGGAGCAGCCCTGCCCTGATTGGCTCTGACCACTTGCCGGGCTGCAGGGCTGAGCTACGTTTGGGGGCTTTGCTGACATTGTTGTTGACAGGATTGTTAAGTCCCACTAGATTTGCACCCTCAGGCTTTGACCTTTTAAAATTTCTTCCATTTTAAATATACTTTTGGGATTGTGCTCTTGCCGTTTTTAAAAAAACATGGGTACTGTGTGCTACTATAAAAAATAATTTTTAAGTGGATCAAATGTAAATCTTGACACTGGTATTAAATAAATGTATGTAAAAAGGGGAAATGAGCATGTTTAATGAATACCAAGATTCTGTAGCATTTTGTAATTACCATGCTGAGTAAAGCCTAAGAAGGAGTAACACATTGGATTAAATTTGGGGTCAGTGGGAGGGAATATGCTCCAGTCATTAGAGTCTCAGGACAGTGTTGACGCTGACAGATGTGACAAGCTCTGCCACCCCCATGCACACTCAGTGACACAGGTACTTCCTCCTTCACTGGGCTCTATCCCAAAATAGACATCTTTAGTGGTCCGTTACCTTTCATCCTTTGAGAATTTGAAAAGCTTTACAAAACAAATTATGATATTAGGGCTACCTTTATTCTGTTATTAAAGTCTCACATTTTAGACAGGCATTTCATTATTGTTTTGTCGAGAGCTCCGAAATTAGAGGAGACAGAAGAGAACAAATTGTGATGTATTACTTTATAGGGGATCTGAGAAGTCTGGAAATATTATAACTGTTTTTAGGATAATACATCTAGAAAATATCAGGGATTGAAATGGTGTCATAGCCCCTGTCTTACTCAAAAGTGGAACGTTGCAGTTTTAAGGTTGAGCAATTGGAAATCTTCAAGTTCCGTTTTCAAATATTATGATCTCTGGACTTTATTTCATCATTTGTTTCAGTTTGACAAATAGAATAAACAAATTTATTCATCCTCATTGCCACCAGTCCTACTTACCTCATATATAGTACTTGATCTCATGAAAAATACTAAGTATAAAAAGCTCAAACTAAATAACTGTCTCTAAAAATCTCAGAAATTGTCCTTGATTCTCTGCTACCAGTTCACATATACAGTAATTACATCATCTGGACATGATGGACTATAACATTTCATCATATATTCTTTTAGAGTTTTTACTATATACCATTTTTTAAGATTAATCATAGTACATATACAGTTTTAATTTCAGTTTTGTCATCTCATGTTATACCATAAGCATCTCCCCATGTTGAAGATTGTTTTTAATAACTATCAGATTTTGTGAATGATAATGCCAGTTACTTAAATTCTCAGTCTGCCAGATCTCTATATTTCTCCAATGTTTCTCTATTATAAAACTGCCCTAACTGAATATCACTACATGTACACTCTGTTCCACCTTGAAAACTCAACAAACTTAAAACAATTTACATGTTTTTAATAACTGGTTATTCCTGTACTTTCCTGTGGACATAGATGGTTTGGAGCAAGGGAATAATCAGAAATGATCTAAAGACATAATGTGGAGTAGTTTATTTCTTGGAATATGACCTCCATCATCTTACTTTTTAGTAATTTTCTTTTGTACAGAAGGTGGAACAGAGAATGTACAGTGGTATGACTGAGATAGTGTAATACAGCTCCCTTTCTGGAAAATTAGTAATTAGATCAAGGACCAAATTGCCTTATTCTAAAATGTTTGTCTTCAAAGCAGTCTTCTTCACTATTTTCATCTTCTTATTATGGTAAATTTATAGATAATAGGATTCAAAGCATCCTCTTGTTTCAGTAAGCTCTCATTCAAACATTTATTAATTCCTATACTTTCCCTGGCTCACTGAGAATATGAATATGAATAAGACAGAGTCTTATTCCCTTCCTTCCCTTAAGGAATCACAGTCTAGTAGAGAAGACAGAGATGTAAACAGATGATCACAGCGTGTTCTAAGGGTAGCCTGGAGGCCTAAGGAGGAATCACCTCTGCTTTGGGGCTTCACAGACGAAATACTTGAACTGAGTTTTGAAGAGTGGGCAGAGATTGCTAGGTGAAGCGATAGCAGAAGCACAGAATAGCACGGCAGATTGGGGTGGACTGTGATTAGCTTGGGGTGGATATGGGGGGTGGGATTGAGGTGGGTGGGAGCAGGAGATGATGATACTCTGGGCCAGTGAATAAAGAGTCTGCTGTCATACCTAGGAGGCCATGGTTTAGAAAGATGACCGGCTGGAGTGGGAAGAATAGACTGGGGAAACTGAGGCAGAGAGAAGAATAAAGAACTTTTATTCTGTGGGCTCAAAGTAGGACAGCAGCGGTGAGAATGAAGAGGAGGAAACAGAGTCAGGATAGATTAAAGATGGAGAATGGAGCAACTTGGCGTAGACTGTCTTGGGTACCTGCGTAGGTAGTATTTATAACCCTTTAAAATGAGAAATATAAGAAGATGAGCCCAAAGGAAGTTTCTTATCTTCTCATCTTTGCTTGCTTCAGACTTTACTGTGGATGTAAATAATTGGAAGTTGTAGACCTTCTGGTGCTAATCTGACTTTTCTTATTATGTGGTTTTTCTAATTCATTACACAGAACACACGCATTAGATTTCCTGCTTTTGCTTGGTGACCTATAGGTGGTCATTAAACCTTATAAGAAGTATTAAATGCAAGTACTGAGTTTGGGGCTATTTTCAGGATATATTGGCTTATAATGGATATTGTCTGACCAAATCTCAACTGACTGATTTTTGTCTCACCAGTTGACTGTGCTGGGTTTTAATTATTTTAAAACCCTAATATTTTGGCAGTATTTAGTAGGTGGAGGCAAATTAATACATGATGTCAGCTGAGGACAAAGGACATGTCTAAAATAAAAGTAGATACATTAACAAGTGCACAGTAGTGTAAAGGGGTATTATCTTATTAAAATGTCAGCTCATTTGGAGGAAACTCTTTATTCGGTTTATTTGCAACATCTTCAGAGCAGTGTGTCGAAAGAGCCATGGAAGTGGAAACGTACAGCAAATTGAAGATGTTGATTGTGCTGTGTCAGCTACTATGACTTGCTATTTGCCAGCCACCATTCTAAAAACTTTTCATACGGTAATTCACTTGATCCTTATACAGCACTATGAAGTAAGTGCCACTATATTAGCTCCATGTCACAGCTGAGATGACTGAGGCAAAGACAGTAGAGTAACTTGCCCAAGAGCACCCAGCTAATAAAGTAATAGAACCAGGCAAATCCAAACAGGCTATTTGCAGAGCCGTGTTCCTACATACCGTAATCCTCATTGCCTTATCACACCTCCCTAGAGATGGCTTAGTCATCACCTTCTCTAGGAGGTCACCTTGATTCTTCACCTTATCTCCAAAGATACGTTTGTACTTCGTACAAAACACATGTATTTCTCTCATCACACAGGAATGTAAGTATTCGAATCCGTCTCTCCTTCCAAATCCAATCTTAGTCCTCTTTATATCCACAGCTGCCATTTGGTGTGGTGGTTGGCCCAGAGCAAGAGTTCAATAAATGTAAGTCCAGTTGAGTTGGCTTGCTTGAACACACAGTGAGCGCTTCCTCAAGGAGCTTTCAGTGTATCTGGAAAAGAACTTCCATTCACATGAAACAACTGACTAAGGAGAAAATTTAAGCTAAAAGAGTGTGGTATAGACAATGGGTGTATGTGATTTCAAAGAAAGGAGATCAGCTCTAGAGAATGGGTTGGGTTGGGTTGGGTTGGATTGGACAGAGTTTCTACAAGTATATAGAATCTGACGTGCAGATAGATTATAGCTAAGAGAAGAACGAGAAGAACATTGACCAGAATGTTGACCTGAGGTGGTGATGAATGAAATGCTCACTTTTAAGGGGGCAGCAGAGTTGTAATAGAAATGAAAGTTGAAAGATCCTCCTCATTGACCTGTATCAGACATCAGCTGCTCAGAGAGACTGACCCTGTTCTATCCTGGGACCTTCTTTCCACAGTATCTTGTATATTCTTACCCCTCCAAGACCACTTTGCTTTGTATATATCTGTTCTATGTGATTGTTTTTTTCCAATACTAACTATAATATCTGGCGTAGAATAGTGGTAAAAAATAATAACAGTAACCATTTACAATTATAGAAGTATACAACATTGATTATAACGTTTATTGGATCCTTCCTGTGTTTTGGACATTGTTCTGATTCTATTGTATTAACCTATGTTCATTGAATATTTTCATTGAAATTTATGTTTGCTGTATTTTGCTGTATTTCATGTGAGGGAAGTAACATCCAGGTAATCATTGATTGTGTAGGCCCTATCTGAACACAACCTGCATCTTAATTCTGCAAAAGCTGTTCGCACACAGCAGATTCTTAGCTACTGCCAGGGAGTATTGGAAACTAGGATGCGGTTCCCTCGAGAAGGGAAATAGCAGCTTGGTCCAACCAAACAGGTGACATTCAGGACAGGCCACCAGTCCCAGGAAGAAACTGAGATACAAAGCTGGACACCCAAGAGTACCATAGAGTGGACCTCAAAGCAAAGCAGAACACACACACACAGCCCTTAATTCCAAGCCAAAGGGATTGAGCCTGCTGACATACTTCTTTTTCCACTTAGAGTCTAAAATGCATCTGAGTTCACAGGTGGGATCACTGGTAGCCCCAGCTGTAGGTTATTAAGTAGAAGAAACAAATGAGGAGTTGGCACAGACACATGTACACACTATAACTAGAGTTTCAAACTTGGAATCAATGTGCTTTTCACATTAGGGTGAACCCAAAATCTTCTGTGCACCATCTCAGCCTCTCCAAATACACAGTCCTTAGAATAGTGCAAGTAAAATAATCTGGGCAGTCTAATAAGCATTTTAAGCAGGCAACAAATATTTGTAAAGTATTTTCTTCGTGTGCTACTAGTTTCAAGAGAAAAATGCTTTTAGAAAAATGTTGAGGCTTAATTGAAGCACATAGCAATCAACTTTTATTCCCAGCTGGCGTGAAACTTTCTAACTGGTAGCCAAATTTGAGATGCCTGAAGACAGACGAGTGACTAATACTAGGGCTGTGTGTGGCCAGGACCAAATGTATTTTCTGACCACAAGACCATGTCTGGATTCTCCTTGTAATCACCACGCGGCCGACTGTAATTGTAAAATTTATATTTATTTCCTGCCTTTGACATGCAATTCAGGGTCCAAGGCTGCACCCCACATGAGAGTGTTCTGTTATTTGACTAAAACCTCTAAAATCATCATTGTGTAAGGGTGTGTGTACGTGTTTGTGCTGCCACGTCTGCTAAATATGTTAAGTGTAATCTTGTGAAAAATATGCCCACTCCTGCCTTGTTGGATGAAGCACTTTACTTGTCAAATGTTTATTGAACACATACTACTATATGCCAAGGACTGTTTTGGACTCTAGGAAACATCAGTGAACAAGACAACAAAGGCCCTGCTTTCCTGGAAGAGAACGAGGGAGTGGGGAGGGAGGGACGGAGGGCAGACAGACAGGAAAATAGTGCTTACGGACATGTGCTATGCAGAGAGCCGCAACAGAGTGATGTGATAGAGAAAGTCTGCATTGGCTCCTTTAGCTTAGGGTGTCCAAGAAGGTCTCTCCAAAGAGATGACATTTAAACTGACATTTTAAAATGACAAGAAGGAGTAGGATGAGCAAGAGCAGGAGGAAGAACATTCTAGGCAGGTTAGTGTAGAGGCCCAAAGATAGAAGGACCTTGGCACACTCTAGAAACAGAGAAAAGGCCAGTGTACCTAGAGCATGGGGTTGACAGGGAGACTGATCAGAGAGGTTGTCTGGGCAAGGTCTCGCAGGACTGGGTAGGCCACTATAAGAACCAGGCACAGGCGAGTTGTGGCCCTTGTCAAAGCAAAGTCACTGGTGCGGAGGCAGCTGCAGAGGTCGAGGCAGGAGGCAGTAGTGGTTTGGACTGAGGGGCACAGTACAGAACAAGAGAAGGGGCTGGATTTGGAATATGGTTTAGAACCAGAGTCAGTAGAACCTGGCAGTGGATCAGATACGAGGAATGAAGAAAAGGAAATAACAAAAGAATGATTCCAAAGACTTTAGCTTCAAGCAACTGGGTGGATGGTGACTGAGACGAGGAAGACAGTACACAGAGTTGTTTGACTCACGGTCACAACTGAGTAACCCTGAACCTACGTCTTGGGGTCCAATAAATGCCCTCACTCCCACCCCACCCCCAACTTTACACCACTGAGGCATATTCAGACCTTTGGAAATAATACTACTTCAAGCATTGCCATGGTTTCTCCTTCCTTTTCATCTTCATTTTATGACATCAAAAAAAATCACATTCAAGTTACCTAACTCACACCCTGCTACGTGTCTTGTGGGTGCTCTGTAAATGTTAGCTCTTCCCCAGGCGTCCCTTCTCAGCGCAGCACTCGGGTGCCCTGGGCCCAGGCATCGGGCGTGCAGTGTGGGTCTGAGATCTGCCCATCACTCAGAAGTTGACAGCTGGCATATGCTTCTAACAACAGACCTCGCATATATATATAATATATGACTAGTTTATTTTTCTGTTTATAATCACGAAAATTATTGTGATCTCTTTAATAAAGATTAAACTGATTTAATCCAATTGTTTCTTGTTTATACAACGAGAAGAACAATATAGTCATTGTTCATGAGTGTTTTGTGAGGATTAAATGAAATAATGTCTATAAAGTGCACTTAGCACAGTGGCTGCTATATAACATTCAATAAACTTGAGGTATTATTATTATTATTAAAGAAATAATAATTTGGGGGCCAGGGGAGCTCTCAGAACTAAGACGCTGATTTTAGTATTCAAATGAACCATTCCAAGAAAATAAGGCAACACATTGATTTATTAAATTCCTGCATGACTTTTGGGCAAAAAGAAATTTGTTTGGATCTCAATTTTCACAGGTAAATGAAAGATTTAGGATAAATAACCTCAGTTTTAAAACTTATGTGATTGTAGCAGACGATCTATATTTTCTCTCCAATCTTTCTTTTACCAAGTAAAACTTACACAACGTTTTGTCTTTGGATCAGCTAAATCAGCATAAGTGATATTTATTGCCAGATACGACCTTTTGTTAGCACACTGGAGAATCCCAATGCTAATGTCAATTTCTGTAAATATAGATTTAGGGTGAGGAAATGTTCTTTCTCTAGAGACGTTTAGCTATTGAGAATCTTTCTCTTTTTAGACTCTTGGTCTGCGGGCTCTTACTCACTGGTGGCATTCTTCCCAGTCTCGCTTTTGTTACCTTCTTCTTTTGTGATCACTGCTACAGTGTCGAAGTTCCCCACTCAGCCTTCCCTAGTGGTTGGCATTGCATTTGAGTAGTGCTTTCTTACTTCCTCTACCTTTTGAAATTTAAAAATAGAAAATAACAAACAAACCCACATCAGCTGAACTCTGTTATACATCTTAACAGGTTTTCTGGTGTATTCCACAGTTTAACATCCACAGTCAGAAATCTGCCATCGGTTCAGAATAAACCCTGTAAGAAATGACAAAGAGCTACTTTTATTTTGACTATCAAACAGAGGATCAGAAATAGGAGGCAGCAGCCCCCAGGAGGCTTTTCAATTTTATAGTTATCCTGGGGTTTTGTTTTTTGTTTTTTGTTTTTTTGTTTTTTTTGAGACAGAGTCTCACTCTGTTGCCTTGGCTAGAGTGCCGTGGCTTCAGCCTAGCTCACAGCAACCTCAAACTCATAGGCTCAAGCAATCCTCTTGCCTCAGCCTCCCAAGTACCTGGAACTACAGGTGCATACCACTACGCCCAGCTAATTTTTTCTATTTTTGGTTACTTGGCTAATTATTTTTCTATTTTTTTTTAGTAGAAACGGGGTCTTGCTCTTGCTCAGGCTGGTCTCAAACCCCTGACCTCAAGCGATCTTCCCACCTTGGCCTTCCAGAGTGCTGGGATTACAGGAGTGAGCCATGATGCCTGGCCCATCCAGCAACGAGTTCTAGCAATCCTCCCCCCTTGGCTTCCCAGAGTGCTAGGATTATAGGCTTGAGCCACTGCGCCCAGTAAGTTATCCTGTTTTAAAGCCAATAAATGGTTTTCAAGGTCTCACACATTTTTATAGGTCCCTAAAAAACTGGAAGGCCTGTAGCACTGTACCTTATTGCCCAATGGTTAAAAATGCTCTGCCTGGGAAGTCCTAAGCCCTGAGGTCTTCATTCTTGCCTTCCTCAAAGAATGAGAGCTGGTTTGGTGGACAGTGGATAGCAAGCTTCTGGCATACAAATAGCATAAGTCCACTGAAAGAAAGTGCAATCCCTACCAAAAAACAGGCAGAAGAGAGGCCAAGGGCTGGGCTGGGCTGAACTGGGCTGGGCAGAGCTGGGCTAGGCTGAGCTGGGCTGAGCTGAACTTGGAGGCAGAAGGAAGCCCTGGGTTCCAGCATTAATTCACTGGGTAGCCTTGAAGAAGAGCTCTGTGGCCCTCTTCCTGCACACATTACAGGTAGAGCATCCCTAATCAAACAACTTTTTGAATGCCAACATGATGCCACAAGTAGAAAATTCCACACCTGACCTCATGTAATGGGTACACAAAATTATTAAAAATGCTGTATAAAATTACCTCAGGCTATATGTATAAGTTGTATATGAAACATTAATGAATTTCATCTCATTATATATATATATTCAAGTATTCAAAAATCAAAAAAGAAATTCAAAATACTTCCCAAGCATTTTGGATAAGGGATACTCAACCTGTAGTACCTTTGTAAACAGACGCTTCATCTGGCCTAGGCGGAGGCCCAAAGTCATCAGTTCTTTGGAGCTGAAAGATATGCCTAACCATCTGAACCAGAGACAAGGGTTTCCTTCTTGCACATTAAAAGGAAAGCAGGCTGGATGTGGTGGCTCACGCCTGTAATCCCAGCACTTTGGGAGGCCAAGGCAGAAGGATCACTTGAGGCCAGGAGTTTGAGACCAGCCTGGGCAATGGCAAGACCCCATCTCTACAAAGGATAAAAAACAATTAGCAGGGCGTAGTGATTCGTGCCTGTAGTCCTGCTACTCAGGAGGTTGAGCCGGGAAGATCTCTCAAGCACAGGAGTTTGAGGCTGCAGTGAGCTATGATCGTGCCACTGGAACTCCAGCCTGGGCAACGGAGCAAGACCTGTCTCCAAAAAAAAAAAAGCCAGGATAGGTAAAGGAAAGCAGTTTTAATGTTTATATTATTTTGCCAAAACAAAAAGGAAGGGAAGGGAGAAGACAGTAGAGAAAGGAAAGGGTGGGAGAAGGAAGGACTTTGCTGTCAACACTTGTGTTTACAAAGCTATTAATCTTTGGCTCTGTGCAAAATGACAAGTGTCCCTTCTCACAGAGAAAGGCTTTCATGTGAGATACTCCTATCGGATTCAAAAAGTGTCTGTCATGTGTTTTTTCCTCAGTGAGGGGCAAATAGGATGTAATGAAAAGAACATAGGTGTCAGAAGCAGCTAGTGCCGTGTTCAAAGCCGGTTCAGCAGTTCTCCAAGGGCCAGGGATCCGTAGGAGTCTCCGAGAGCCTCTCAGGGTGTCCTTAAGGTCAAAAACTGTTTTCATGATAACAGTAAGATCTCATTTGCCTTTTTCCCTCTCATTATTTTCAGTAGTGAATTTTTCCAGAGGCTATATGACGTGATATTGTAGCAGATTGAAAGCATACACCAATATCAAAATGCAGCTGTCTTCTGTAAAGCCAATCATTAAAGATATTTATTTACACAAATGGAAAACAATGCCACTCTACTCGCTATCATTTTTGGTTCCAGAAATGAATTAATGAATATGTTTTTTAAATTCCTGCCTTAATGTCTAATATAATAAATATTATAAATATAACCCACAGAGAAAAAGCTCTTTGGGATCCTCAGTAATATCTAAAAATACAAAAGGATGCAGACCTATGACTAAAAAGTTTGAGAACCCCTGAACTACCTAATAGTAATTATTGATTGTTTCCTTGTGCCATGAGTTGTACGAAGCACACCACATTCTTCATCTCTTTTAATTTTTGCAACAAAGCTATAAAGTAGAGGCTTTTAACAAGGGCACCTTGCACGCCCAGCCTCACCCAGTGGACATGAAAGAGAAAACCAGTTCAGTCCTTTGGCTCCAAAGCTATACCCTCCGTCACTGGGCAGAACTCTCTCACAAATTAATTCTCTGTGACTTTGAAAAAGTTTTTTTCACTTCTCAGTTTTCTTATCAAAAATGGGCAGAATCAGGTACCCTGCAGTGTTCTCTTGAGAGCAGAAGAGTTCATACGCAACCAGGTGCCTAGCACAGGGTCTAACACCAAATGCACCCTGAGAGACGGTTAGCCTCTCTTCCTTCTATTCCTTCCTCGACTTTGGCAGGATGTTAGACCAAGGAGGCTTATCAACTCCCCTTTTTCCTCTAGGTGGTCTTCAAGCTGACAGAGAGGCTGATGGAACAGAAGGAGTGGATGAAGATATGATTGTGACCCAAAGTCAGACCAACTTCATCTGCCCCATTACACAGGTACCGCTCCCTCCTCCTTTCCCTGAAAGAAAACACAGTTCACAGAGGCCAGAAGCCTCCTGGTTGCTTTCTGGTGTGATTTCATGTTGGGAGTTAAGGAGGGAGAAAAGAAAAGTGATGAGGGTTGAAGAGTGTACATGGGAGGTTCTTGGACTGGAAAGAGCTTTCAGTCAACCATGCCCATAGGTCCTAGGAGTAAAGTCATGGCCCACAGGCCAAGTGACAGTGGTGCCACTGGTCTCCCTGCATTTCCTTATCTAAAGCCTGATAATTATCTAAAGCCATGAGAATGGGAAGTTAAACATAGAAAGCTCAGGACTAGGAAAAAACAGCTCCTGGAAGTTGGTCATTATCATTCCTGAAAGCCTAACATCTCCTTGATTACAGCTGGAAATGAAGAAGCCAGTGAAAAATAAAGTGTGTGGCCACACCTATGAAGAAGAAGCCATTGTTCGCATGATTGAGTCCAAGCACAAGCGGAAGAAAAAGGCATGGTGAGTTGGCGCAGGACAGGAAGTGGTGCCTTCCCTAGTGGTAGGCAGTCAGAGGTGGTGTGTTCATGCTAGAGGAAAAGACACTTAAGCGTCTCCCCCAAATCGCATTCACCTCCCAGATACTGTAAACATGGAAGCTGGCTTTCTGGAAAAACAATACGTGAGGGAAAAATTAGTAATCTGTTCAGGAAGAAGCTGAAGGACCTTCAACCACACCTTCAAAACAGAAGAAAAAAGGATTTTTTTATGAATTGGTGTTATTAAAAAATAGCCCAAGGAACATAAAGAACTGTGATACTAAGAGATTTTTTCTCCCCTTTATATGTATACACACACACACACACACACACTTACCCAAACAAGAAGGAATGGTAAATTTTTTTTGTTTACTGTAATACAGGTAATTTGTTTAAAAATATTATTGAGTAAACATTTTAAGAATTCACATCCAGTGGTTTTCATGATCAAGATTTAATTGTCATAGAAAACTTTTCATATATTTAATTACTTAAATGACTTTCCAGAAAGGTTTAAGTAAATTTGTAGATAACTGAGAATTTATTTTCAATAATTTCAATATTCAGTTTTTCAATGAGAAATTATTTTCTTAATTGGAAGTTTTGCAGATTCTTTAAAATATATACATATTTTATATATATTACCGCCTTTCCCCTTCCCCCATGTAATAACGCAGAATCCTGAGTTAACTGGAATGACTGGCTTTGACACAGTTCGGCATTTCTTGTGCTCTTATCACAGATTTGTTGCAAGAATGGAATTGCAGGTGTGACCAGTCCTCAGTAGACTTCTGATAACAGTCCCTTTGATGTGTTCTTTGCTTCTCCATTGCCTGGACATTTGCTGGTCCAGAACTAGAATTGGAATTCCCCACCACTCGTCATCTGGGTGTGGACTTAGAGATAGGGTTTCTGAGACTGTAAATATCTTGATGGTCATTCAGTCAAGTAATTTACCCTATTCATTCTAGAAGAATAATGGTTTTGCAGCCTAATGTTTACAAAATATAGAGTATCTATAGGACATTTTTATCTGTTTTGAATTACTAACTTAGATTTGAAATGTCAGGCCAGGCACTGTGGCTCATGCCTATAATCCCAGCACTTTGGGAGGCCCAGGTGGGAGGTGAGGATCATTTGAGGCTAGACTGGACAACTTAGCAAGACCTCCACCTCTAAAAAATAAAAATTAGCCAGGTGTGTTGGCATGTGCCTATAGTCCCAGCTACTCAGGAGTCTGAGCCAGGAGGATCACTTGAGCCCAGGAGTTTGAGGTTGCACTTGGATTGGGCTACTGCACTCCAGCCCAGGCAACAAAACAAGACCCTGTCGAAAGGAAGGAAGAAAGGCAGGGAGGAAGGGGAGAGAGAGATAGTGAAAGAAGATGGAAAGAAGGAGGGAGGGAAGGAGGAAAAAAAGAAAAGAAATGTCATATTTCTTTAGTGAACCTATCATTTTCCCCTGTAAATATAATTTTCTTTGTTTCTGAACTTCCAAGCCTTCTAAGCAGAAAGGTGTTAAAATAATTGCTAAGAATAGATATTCCTAGTTAGTTCCATTTCACAGCTCTTCTTTCTTCAAGTTTGTGATATTCTCTTTAGAGTCAGATGTGGAAAGGGCAGGTACCGATACAAAGCACGTTTCTCACCACAAGTCCTAGGATGGGTGGCAGCATCTGCCAGAATAGGCATCGCATTTAGATGGATCTTCTTAATTACATACTTTGAATTTCTAATGTCCTTTTTGAATTGTACATGATATTTGGAAGCACTTGATAACACTTGTCATTTAGAAAAGATTTTTTTTTTCTGTCATACTGCCATAACTTGAGTGCCTGAAATTCTACAGATTCTCATAGCTTAATAATAATAACAATTAAGTCTAAATGGAAGAAGTCTGGGAGGTTGACAGAGAAGGTAGTAATTTTACTGGACCTTGAAAAATGAGGATTTCAGAGAATGGTGAATAGGAGTCTCCTAACCAGGAGCGTCACCCCATTCAGGCTCTGTTATACTTGGTGGATAGTAAGTACAGTTGCAGTTATTGTATATTTAGAGGGGGGCTAGAAGGATGTTGTGGGCTGGGTGTGGTGGCTTGTGACTCTAATCCCAAATACGTGGGAGGCTGAGGTGGGAGGATCACTTGAGGCCAGGAGTTCAAGGCCAGTCTGAGCAAAATACCAAGATTCCATCTCTACAAAAAAAACCACAAAAAATTAGCTGGGCATGGTGGTGCACACCTGTAGTCCCAGCTACTCAAGAGGCTGAGCCAGGAGGATCATTTGAGCCTAGAAGTTCAAGGCTGCAGTGAGCTATGATGGTGCCACTGTACTCTAGACTGGGCAACATAGCAAGACCCCATCTCTGGGTGGAAAAGAAAAAAAAAGGATGTGGTGGACAATAAAGGTAGGAATGTATAATAGTATAGACAACATGGTGGCTCACACCTGTAATCTCAACACTTTGGGAGGTGTAGGTGGAAGGACAACTTGAGGCCAGGAGTTCAAGACCAGTCGGGGCAATTCAGTGAGACCTCATCTCTAATAAAAATAATAATAGTAAAGCAAAAATTTCTTAAAAGGATAGGAAAGTAAAGATTCACTACAGGGTGTATAAATGTCATGATTTCATTATTTTCCTTGTCTATAAATTGATGGTAGTAGTTGTAATTGCCTCATTGGCATATTTGTAATTTAAATAAGATGTATGTAAAGTACTTAAAGTACCTGGCACAGAGTAAGGCTCAGTACTTAATATCCCATCATCATCATATTCAAACTTTAGCTACCACCATCATCACCATCATCATGATCACCATCACCATTCTTACCACCCTTACTCCATAGGGATGGGAGAAGATTACACTGAGGGAACAAGATGAGCCAACCTGGAGTTTAGGAAATTGCTGCAATAGCAATGCAAGGATGGATTAAAAAGGCATGAGGGAAAAGGTCAATCGGGATGCTTCTGCAATAGATCAAGCTACAAATAAGGAGAGCTTACACTGAGGCAAGAGTGACTGTGGAGGTGCCATTGATGGAATTTTGTGACTGACTGAATGTAGGAGGGAGGAAAAAGAGAGGTAGGATGGCTGATATTTCTAATCCAGGTGTCTAGAAGGACAGTCATTAGCTGTTATTAGCATCCAGGGAGAGCATGAGAGAGGAACACTGTTAAGAAAAGATTATGAGAAGCTCAGTTTGGGTCATGCTAAATTTGAGGTCCCAGCAACACAGCCATTTGGGAATGTCCAGGAGGTACCGAAAATGTGGGTTTTGAACTCAGGAGAGGATGCAGAGCTAGCGAAGTTGATTGTGAGGTCATTGGTACAGAGTCTTCAAACCCACTCGTCCGCCATCACAGACACAGGCCTGGAATGGACGCGTTCGCCAGTGGAGAGCCAGCAAGACAGGACAGCGGCCCGGCCCCGAGCTCTGAAAGGCCAGATTCCAGCTTTGCTCTGCTCGCTGTGGTGCCCTCAGCACCTGACACGAAGCCTGGTACCAGCCCTCACAATGACAAGATCAGTCAGAGGAAGAAGACCCCAGCAAAGCAGCCTACAACAGCCTGGAGGCAGGAGGGGTGACAAGACAGTCGAGGGCCATGGGAGCCCGTGGGCAGAGTGGGCAGGGTGCTGCAGACAAGGTGCATTAGCAGCAGGTTAGAATTCAGGGCCTCTTTGAAACTTACTCCAGAGGTTTCTGATTAAGCATGAAGTGTGTCATTTCCCATGATGCATGTTAGGGTGATGAGCAGTTCTGGATTCCCTTTGTTTAAAAATGTCTGTGACACATCCAGTTTGAGACATCTCATTTCTTCCTCCTAGATTGTTCTAATTATAATACATTTTGTTAGACTGGAGTTCCAGGTACATCGTGTTTCTGGGCCCTGACTGAATTTTTCTGTGTGTGCTTTAGTCTCTGGGAAGGCCTCTCTCCACTGGCTTGAGTCAGAATAATATTGTTGACACTTTAGCCCTAACTAAGTATAGTAGATAGAATAATTTCCCCAAATACATCTCTTAGTAGTGAGACTATTATTATCCTTATTATCAAATAAAGCTGCCTTATGATTTTCATATTAGTAAGATATTTCCAATTTTACCAGAGTCTTTTGTTTTTTGCTTATTGTTTAAGAACAGAAAATGTATTTAACAGGCAGTCATATTTAAGAGCATACAGGGTAAAATTAAGTTGAACAGAAATGGTAGTTCAACAGCAGAACTCCTACTTTGTGCTTCATCAATAAGTCATTTCCCCTCTCAGCCTCAGTTTCCTCATCTTTAAAATGGAAATTACATCTTCCTCTCACAGCATTTCCAGGATCAAAGAAATGGTAGGGGATTTTATTCTATGTTTAGAGCAGCAACTTTCTTGGCCATGGAAAAGCAAAGCACTTAGGAGAAAGCTCTTTTTGGAACACAGAGCACTAAACAAATAGCTGTAGGGTCGTTAAGGTGGAGACTGTTAGAGTTGTTATCGCTCACCGTACTGCTTAGTGACATGTTATTTTAGACTCAGAGGGTGTAAGATAGAATTACTCTCTGTGTTTAGGTATGGCAGGAATTCATCCTACTCAGACTTCCAAAGTATCTCTAGACCTTTCTACAGCTTGTGGATTGAACCTTGGAATTCTTGGAACCCAGAAACTCCTAAGACTCAGAATCTTATACTCATGAGCTATTGCTGAAGACAAGGTTCACCGTAGCCTTGTGGGACCCCAAGACCCAGTTCCCTTTGTTCGGCAGACCCCTTTGCGCCTGCTCCATGCCGCAGTGGAACACTCTGCCTGGCCAGGGCCCCGAGTTCAGGCCCAGCCTTTCCTTGCAGGCCTATAGGGCTGACTCCTGCCCGCATGAGCTGAAGACTGGGTATTGCCACACCTGCCTTGCTCACCAGGATGCCGAGGGGATTAGTGCCTCGTGCTTACATAGAGCATTGTTTCTCCAGAGGAGTGCCCTGATTCAGTACCATGGCATTGTGGCCTTTTCTTATCCTTTTTAGTTAAAAAACTTGTGTTTGTTTATTTGAGTTGGGGTGAGAAACAAGGTTTTCCCCGGCTCCTGCATCAACCTCTCTTCCAGGAACTCTTCCCTAAACCATCATTCACGCTGGACAGGATGTCAGTGACGTCCGCATGCCGTGCCAGCACTGCAGGCCGGCCCTTCTCCACAAGCCTCTCCAGAGTGGGAGCTGTGGACTGGAGCAGGAACTGGGTCCCTGTAAGACCTCAGGTGAACCCCTTGACACACGGGGCCCACTTAGTTCTCACAACCCTGTGCTCCACCTGCATCTTCTTAAAGGGAAAAACTGAGGCACAGAGATTTAAGCCACGTACCCAGAGTGTCAACAGCCAGGGGATTTAAGCCCAGGTCTTTTTCACTCTGGAGCCTGTATTTTTGTCATTAAACCATCTGGCTTCCTTTGGGAGGGCTATTAGGTTCATGCCTCTGTCTCCAGAGTCTATGCCCTGGGTGAGCTCAGACCTCTGTTCGACGTGGCTCACCCTGGGTTCCATCCCGCTGAAATGAATGTGGGCGCCTGCCCCGCAGCTGAGTGGTAGGGTCAGTCCATCAGATGTTCTCAGAATGCTCTCATTTACCGACTAAAACCACTGATGTCATCAGGAAGTCCTGCCCACTTCCCTGTCCTCAGCTTATTCACTGTCTGGCTACCGGAGTTAGACTTTGCTCTATGCAGAGACCGGGGCCTGGCAGTCAGCAGAGGATGTTCAGTGGGTTGGCGTATTAAGGGAGGGATCCCAGCAACCTCCTTGAAGTTGCATTTCCACGTCATGGAAGCTGAAGTGATGATAATTGCCTTTTCTAAAGTGATGAAAGTGCCCATATCCTCTTTATAATATTAGCTGCTTATTCTTGTACATAAAGAAATAATTCACTTTGAGACTTCAGTGTATACAGGACAGGCTAGGAAAAAAGACAGATTTTTAAACTAGTGTAAAATATTTCTCAAGCCACAGCCAAATCATCAAAATGATGCACACCTGGGCCAAATCACCCTGTTCCTCTTTTATATAATCGCTTTTATAAAATTCTGGTTCAACACATGAACCTGACTACATAGGGCACATTTCAGTATTTTTAAAATAAATATTGTTATCAAGTATATGATTCATTCCATTGACCAATGCCCCTCTATCATAAAGACTCCTTGATCCAGAGGTCAGAGCCAAGAGAAAATTCTCTTCGGTGTTGGACTATTGAGCTTCCTCCCATCAGACTGATTAGAGCTCTTGTGACCAACTTTCTTCCTTTCTGATTTGCAGCTTTTGTATTTGTTGTTTTTTTTTAAATAGATATTTACATGGATAGATAGAAAAAAGGAAGGACATACACAGGAGTGATAATAGTGGTTATTCAAATGGGTGATTATAGGTATTTTTTTCATCTTTATATAGTTCCATATTTTTCTAAATTTCTCCAGTAAGCCTCTGTTACTTTTTTATTTTTTTT
>VBSM01001124.1:63908492-63925891 GCA_008086735.1 Cheirogaleus medius
TGAGAGGTGGGGATCCTGATTTGCTCTTCTGCATGTAGCTAACCAGTTTTCCCAACACCGTTTATTGAAGAGAGAATCTTTTCCCCATTGTATATTTTTGTCTGCTTTGTCAAAAATTAGGTTGCCTTATACCGATGGTTTCATCTCAGGTATCTCAGATCTATTCCAGATATCGATGCTTCTGTATTTGTTGTTTTGGGTCTTAATATACTTGTGCTGTTTGGAGAGCTGTCTCAGATCACTGGGCTGGAGCTGTGTGTGGGTAGGAACTGTGTAGTTGTTTTCATAGTTGTGTGCTTAGAACCTAGCATGGGGCCGATCACATAGAAGGGTCAATGAACTTATGAATGGGTGGATGGATGTGTTGGATATATGCAAGATACAAATAGATCCGGAACTTTAACACTTCTTGGAAGAATGATGGTCAGGGAACAAATGATAGTCGTAGGAGATGCTGAAGGGAATGGACATCATTGAGCACTGTGTTGCCTGTTACCCTATGAAATAGGTTCTCTCCCCATTTTAAGTCAGTGGGAACAGAGGCTCAGAAAGTTAAAGTGAATTGCCCATAGTCTCATAAGCAGCAAGTAAGTGGTAGAGAAAGAATTAGACCTAGGTCAGCTTGACTCCAAACACTGAGCCCCTACTCCACCAAAGCCTGGTTCACACTGAGAAGCAATCAGGCGACTTCATCCAGCCCACCGCCTTCCGAGGAGACCACATCCACAACAGAGCCGTGGCTTTAAGTTCCACCCCTTTCTGGTGACTCACATGCTGATTTCTTCAGCCACAGCCTTTCCACTGAATCCCAGAGAACCCGTGATCTCTCCACTGGGAGATCTAGTGGGCTCTCCAGAGGGAATGGTGCCGGTCAGGGCTCCCGAGGCCATGCCCTGACTGGCCTCGCCCAGTAGCTCCCATCCCGATAAAGGGCACCACCAGCCTCCCATCTGCCCAGGCCAAACCCTTTGAGTGAAGCTCAGCTTTCCCTTTCCTTTGCACTCCACATCCACTCCACCAGCAAATCTGCTAGGTGCTACGCTCAGGTGTGTCCTGAAGCTAATCACTGCTACCACCCTCAGCTAAGCTGCCCTCGTCTCTTCCGAACTCCTGTGGGCTTCCCCATACTAGTTTCCCTGCTCCACTCTTGCCTTCCTGTCTGTGTTCTCCATTAGCCAGAGGAATGTTTTAAGTGTAAACCAAATCATACCGCTCCACTAGCTCAAAACCCTCTTGTGTTTCCTCTTCATATTTAACATAAAATCCAAAGCCCTATTTGCCCTCTGCCCTCACCTCCAACTGCTCTCCCCCTTGCCTGGGTCCCTTTCAGTCACACATTTTGCTCTCACTCCAGAGCAGCAAGCTGGACCTCCTCGGCGTCTACACTTGCTGCTGCCTCAGCCTGGATCACGTGCAGACTTGTTCCCACACTCTTACCTTCTCCGTGGGGCTTGGTCTGGCCCCAGCACGCTCGCTCCTGGAGTCTGCTTCATTGCCTTCCTAGCACTTAATGTACCTGACCTCACAGTAACCGTGTATCTGGTTACTTAGTGATTGCCTGTCTCCCGCGTTAGAAAGTAAGCTCAATTAGCCAGGTTGGTGCACGCTTGTAGTCACAAGGCTGAGGCAGGAGGCTCGCTTGAGCCCAGGAGTTTGAGGTTGCAGTGAGCTATGATGATGCCACTGCACTCTACCCATGGTGACAACAACAGAGCGAGACCAAGTCTCAAAAAAAAAAAAAAAAGAAAGAAAGAAAGCTAGCTCCATGAAGTGGCATTGCTCACACATGGCTTGTGTCTCTAGCACCTAGACAGGGCCTGGCTCAAGTAGGCACTCACTAAATAAAATCAGTCCTGATTTTTTACACATACTCTCTTTTTGGTAAAATGTCCCCACTTAAATACTTAATGTGAAAGAAGTTTATGCTCAAGGCAGTTAAGTGTACTGACTTGATTTTCCTTCTTCCTCACAGTTGTCCTAAAATTGGCTGTAGCCATACAGATATAAAAATGTCAGATCTCATGCTGGATGAAGCACTCAGAAGGGCAATTGAGAGCCACAACAAGAAAAAACATCGTCAATTTGAGTAGGGAAACGCCACCTGCCTGCAGGGAAATCAGCAGCCTACCTCCTACCCCAGCCGCCGGTGAGAGCAGTGCTTATCCAAGCAGTAAGGACTGGCTGCGTAGCATACTTTGTTTGGGGTAAACTTCATGGTCTTAAAGGTGATTGAAAACATTTTTCTAAGTTACACAACAAAATTGCAAGCAAATTATTTTGTTTATTTTTAAGCGTTCTATAATGTTAAATAAAACTTTGACTATCTGCAGTGTGTCCTGTCTCTGCACCTCCTGAACTGTTCCAAAGGTTCAGGCTTTTCTATTTCTAATACGTCAGCCTGATTTTTATAATAGTTTTAAGTAAAGACTGTCTTTCAAGTGATATTTAAAATTAAAACATATAGAAATGCCCCAATTGCAAAAACATTTGCTATCAGTATAGTAAATAAATAAGAACATTAGGTTATAATGCAAAATCAGTTTACTTTCCTATATTTACTTTGCATATTGACAGTTCCAAATATGTAAATGTTTCTATTATCATTCTGAATGGCATAGAATGCTCCAATAATAGGCTTATTGGTGCCGTGATAATTGATGTCCATAATGGAAACTTTGCTGCAGCCCTCCAAGAGCCTGAAATATCAACTGAGGCAACCTCATCCTGGCTGCTCTCTGCAAGTGACTTCACCCCCTGGGCCTTAGCCTTAAAGTAAAGGTGTTGAACAAGGTGCTGTGTAGTGTCCTGTCAACCCTGAGAGTCTATGGACTTATGACCAGCAGGGTCTTTAAGTTGAATATCTTCAATTATATTCTAATTGTGTAAAGAGTGCTAATTTGTTGTCTCTCTTAGCAATCTTTTAGCAACTAGACTTTATTTCATTAAACCAAATGTAGCATACCCTAACAACACTGGGAAATCAAGAATAGCTAATGATGGCTAACATTTATTGAGTACTTACTGTGTATTAGGTGCTATTCTAAGTGCTTTACATATATACTAACTCCTGTAATCTGTCTAGCCCAGTGAGAGAGCCACAGTTATTGTTTCCACCGGACAGATAAGGAAAATGAGGCACAGAGGAGTGAAGTCGCCCATGCAAAGCCATGGAGCTAGGAAGTGGCTGAGATGGGAACAGAGCCTGGGTAGCCTGTCCCAGCGTCTCCATTCTTAATCTCATACTCTCCTCCTCCCTATTGACTTGTTTAGTATCAAAAAATGTATTCAAAGCCCACATTTAAAAACCAAAGCTTCTGTAAATAAATAAGCATGTATGTTTGTGTGCAAAAAAAGGAGACTAATGAAAATATAGGAAATAATTTAGTTTGACATCCAGGGCTGTAAAGGCCATGAAATAATAGCACATATCTGAGCTTAAAAGCATACTCTAACATGGCAGAATTAATTTTGAAAACATCTTCATGGAATTCATAAAGTACTATGACATTCAGTTGTCTATAAACTACATGATTTTAAACTTCCTAAGATGTTTTGTCTGAATCAGACTTTACTGAGGAAATGATTACATTTACGGCAGAACAGACATACTATTCATGGAATGTGATTCTTTTGTGAAATACTTTGTTTTCTAAACAGATAGGGACAAGCATGAAATGCTTGCCCAAGGTTCGATTTTCATTTTTCCCAACTCTTTTTGAAGAGAATTATGGAGTATTGATGTGGATACCTATACCAGTTAGAAAAATGCAAAATAATATCAGCACTGTGTTGAAAAGGTATGGTATTTATATCCTATGAAATTTTGTCCCTCTTTAGTCTTCAGAAACTGTTTCATAAATTTGTCTAGCCATTCAAAGTTTGATGTTTTATATAAAATATATTTTTATTTTTGAAGGTTTATCATCTGATTGTTATTATCAATCTGGCATACTTAGCAAATTCCTGTTACAGGAGTTATAAAAATGGAAAGCTGTCTTCAGACGAAATCATACGTCTCTTACAAAGAAACCCAGTATACATGACAGCTTAAAGAGTGACAGTTCTAGTCAAAGGGGAAGTGGGAGTTCTAGCTCCCATTTTCCCAGGACAGCCCAGAATCCTATCTGAGATTACCCAAGGCCCCATGAGTAGCATTTGAAAACCACACTAGACATTTTAGCTAAGTAATGTTTTAGATATGATTGATGTAAGACTTGGACAATTGTGTAGACATGGCATTTTTTTAAAAATGCTAATTCTCTTAAGAAACTTTTAACTAGTAAGTTTAAAACATTACCGCAGGCCAGGCGTGGTGGCTCACGCCTGTAATCCTAGCACTCTGGGAGACCGAGGCAGGAATATCGCTCAAGGTCAGGAGTTCGAGACCAGCCTGAGCTAGAGCGTGACCCCGTCTCTACTAAAATAGAAATTATCTGGACAACTAAAAATATATATATAAAAAATTAGCCGGGCATGGTGGCGCACGCCTGTAATCCCAGCTACTCGAGAGGCTGAGGCAGAAGGATCGCTTGAGCCCAGGAGTTTGAGGTTGCTGTGAGCTAGGTTGATGCCACGGCACTCTAGCCTGGGCAACAGAGTGAGACTCTGTCTCAAAAAAAAAAAAAAAAAAACATTACTGCAAACTCCAAAAGATAAGATAATTTCTCTCTCACGTTATATAGAGCTTCAAGCTTGGAGTGTCAGCTTGAAGTGGCTTCTGCAGTGAGTGCTGCTTCCAGCTGGACACTCCCCAGTTGTAGTTTTTTGGAACGACAGAGATAAATTATATGACTAAGAGGAACTGAGGCTAGTGTGAACGGATTGCTTGCTATGCACCAGGCTCAGCTCTAAGTGCCTTCAGTGTATCACCTGATCTGTTCTCCTACAACCCGAGGAGGTAGTTGGTATCACCCTTTTACAGATGAGGACACCGAGGCACTGAGTCATCAAGGCATTTGCCCAAGGTCACATACTGTGCGTGGTCAAGTCCGTATCGGGACAGAGCAGTGAGTGCCCAGGTAGCAGTCTGGCCCACGAGGCTCTGCCCCAGGGCCATAGAGGGCACTCACCTGATCAGCACACCTGCACTTCTATCCCGTCTTCCTTACTGCTTTTACTGAGACCACCATTTGCCAGGCTTGCAGACTCCAGTCATCCAGACATTTTGCATAACTGGGTGATTCTCCCTTCCCTAGTTCTCTCTGCGAACTCTCCTCCAGACCAGCCCCTCCCTTCTTGCTTCACACTTAGACTATTCCCAACTGGTCTCCTAACTCTAATCTTGCCCATCCCATATTAATCTATTAACACTAGAACTCTGATTGAGTAATTTCACATCCTACCCCAAAGCCTTCCTTTCCTACAGAAGGCCGTTCGGGCCTGGCATTCAGGATCCTACCAGAGCCCAGCCCCTCCTCTCTCTGCAACACTCCCTTATCATCCTACCCTTCCAGCACCCCTCTCTTTACGGCAGGGCTTCTTCCAGGAGGGGAGCTAACCCTTAGGACTGACTAGCACATAGAGGTGACCTTGGGCAAGTCACTTCACTGGCCCAGGCCTCAGATTTTCCAAATAATTTGAAAGACTTGGACTTCTCCCTATAGTTTCTGTAAAAGCTATAACATCCCATGTCATCATCTCTTCAATGGTCACATTTCACATAACACACTGGACATGAGTAGGTCCCTTAGGAAGTATATGCCCCCTTCAAAGGAACACAGGCTGACATGGAAATTAGCATATATTTGAACCAAATGTGTACATTGAATCTTCAATTTCTATTTCTTATGGTTATATATACCTGGAAAAAAAAGAATAGAAACAAAAATGAATCATCACCTATTTGCTCAAAAAAAATTGGGGGGGATATGGGGACGGGGTCTTGCTCTGTCACCCAGGCTGGAGTGCAGTGGTGTCATCATAGCTTACTGCAATCTCAAACTCCTGGGCTCATGCGATTCCCCTTCCTCAGCCTCCCAAAGTGCTGGGGTTACAGACATAAGCCACCACACCCAGCCTCAATAAATATATTTAAGACCTTCTTTATGCCATGTTTTGTGCCAGTCTTGTAGGGGACAAAAATGTCCCCCTCTGAAGGGCTTTGTCTAGTTGGGGCAAACAGACGTATATAAAACTAAATTCCAGCTGGGCATGGCTCATGCCTGTAATCCCAGCGCTCTGGGAGACCGAGGCAGGAGGATTGCTTGAGGTCAGGAGTTCAAGACCAGCCTGACCAAGAGTGAGACCCCATCTCTACTAAAATAGAAAAAATTAGCCAAGACTGAGGCAGGAGGATCGCTTGAGACCAGGAGTTTGAGGTTGCCGTGAGCCAGGCAGACACCACCACGGCACTGTAGCCTGGGCAACAGAGTGAGACTTTGTCTCAAAAAAAAAAAACAAAAACTAAATTCCATGAAAGGTTATATGAGTACCATGTCTAGGGGGGATAGGAGCCCAAAGAAAAGAAATACAGGAAAATTATTGAATAAACAAAAACTGTGTTTTAGTAAATAAGGTAACAAGATTCAAAA
The DNA here is from genome assembly GCA_008086735.1 of Cheirogaleus medius. NCBI lineage: Eukaryota > Metazoa > Chordata > Mammalia > Primates > Cheirogaleidae > Cheirogaleus > Cheirogaleus medius. The sequence goes on from VBSM01001124.1 coordinate 63,915,023, forward strand.
AAAGAAAATAAAAAGTTTGAGAAACCTGGTTGGGAGATGGGGCGGGGTGACCCGCAAAGGTGGTTCCCCAGCTGTATGGGTCGGTTATGTTTTGGAAATCTGTCTTCTAGCTGTGACAGGCTTTGAGAAGGCGGGTAGGATAACCACTCTGAGAAGAAGGCAGGTAAAACTGAGGGGGAGGAGGAACCCTCAAACATTGCTGGTGAAGGTGCAAATTGATGTAGCCACTTTGAAAGCAGCTTGATTTTTTTTTAAAAAAATGTTAAACGTAAACTTAACACACAACCCAGTAATTCCATTCCTAAGTATTACCCAAGAGAATTAAAAACATGTGTTCATACAATGTCTCATGTGTAAATCTTCATAACAACATGATTTATAATAGCAAAAACAATGGAAACAATCCAAATATCCAACTGGTGAATGGGTAAACAAAATGTGGCAAATCCATACAATGGAATACTACTTGGCAATGAAAAGGAATGAAGTACTTTTTAAAAAACCCTTTGTGTGTGTGTGTTGTGTGTGTGTATTATGTGTTGAGAATACTTACGATCTACTCAGCAAATTTCAAGTGTACAATATATTATTATTAACTATAGTTACCACGCTGTACATTAGGTCTCCAGAACTTATTCATCTCATAACTGAAAGTTTGTACCTGTTGACTAACATCCCTCCCTTTCCCCCACCACCCCGACTCTGGCCCCTGGAAACCACCCTCCTACTCTCTGTTTCCGTGGGTGGGAATGAAGCACCTACTGAGACATGCTGTAACACGGCTGAACACTGCAACAGGTGAGAGCCCAGTCACAAACATCTCTGAGGGTGTGAATCCACTTATATGAAATGTCCAGAAAAGAAATCCGAAGGGACAGAAAGGTTAGTGGTGGCCATCGAATGCACAAGGGGACCACGTTGGGGTAAGGGAAATCGGATTGGGATGAACGTTGCACAGCTCCAAATTGACTAAAACTCATTGAATCCAATACTTAAAAGAGGTGAGTTTTGTGTTGTGTAATGATACAAACATGCTGGAAGGAGGATTGCTTTACAGGACAGGGAGAGGAGAGCTTTCCTCAGGGTCTCATTTGATATCAGTGAGAGCTGTAAGAGCTATTGGTGGCCCAAATTTTAGCCGGTAACCACATCCCTGTCAATCTTCTAAGAAGAGATTTTGAATCTTAATCTTCATGATCAGAGTGAAATAAGAATTCTATTCAAGCCTCAGGAAATCCAGGATTTTAGTGAATGATAGAATGACCCAAACTTAGATCAAGATCACAAACATTTATGACCAAAGGAAAGAACATTTAGTGGGGATTTTTTTTAATGAACAAATAGAGAATTGGTTTTAAAATAAAAAAAAAAAGTACAATTATAATTATGAAAGGAAGCAACTCAAACATCATTTTTTGTCATAAACAGAATGCAAACCAGAAGCGCAGTGTTGTTAAGAAGCCAGCATGCTGCTGGAATGTATGGGAAAATTGTCGTGCAGAGACAGGAAGACTCGGGCCATCAGGCTCGGCATGAGGCCCTGAGCTGAGCTTTTAGGCTAATTATGGTGACTGCAGTTCACAAAGAATGTGGAGACACTGATCAGTCCAGAAAATAGCATAAACAAGGGCTATTTAGGGATGGCAAAACACGGATACTATGCTGAAAAGAACTGGGATGTTTTTGCCCACTGAGAAAAAACTGAGGCTTCTTTTATACGAAATCTGAGACTATATAAGCAATTTGCCACAAGGCAATTAGCAATAAATGCCATGAAAGGGTGTCAGAAGAAAAAATTACTATTAGCACCTTAGCACAGAGGGTCTTATGCAGGGGTCCATGGACAAACCCCCAGGGGTCTATGGGATAAAATTCAGGAGGTTTGTAAATTGATGTGGAAGAAAATTTCATCTTTAATAACCTGTAATTGGAATTTAGCATTTCCTGCAATTATGAATGTAGGCAAAAAACTCCAATAGAATTAGCAGTACATCACTAACAAAAATTATAAATATTTTCATACTGCATTACTGTTGCTATATAAAGATAAATTTACACTCACTTCTTTTGAAATATAGTACTTATTAATAGTTTGCTTCTGGCAATTATGGACTAATAGAAATCGGATTTACCCTCCCACCTTTAACAACTAAAAATACAGTTGACATTTATGAAATAATGGGTTTCAGACAACAGGCAGCACAGCACAGTGCTCCCTAGGAGGGAAACAAACCCATTGAGCCCCATGATCACTTACTGCCTGGAAAGTTCCCAGGCCACCATCAAGAGAGGGAGACCCAAGTGGAGCCCGCTGGTCTGTCTGTGTTGAGTCGACAGAGCTGGGGACTGAGGAGGCCAAGCATTGGCAGGGCAGAGTACTCGGAGAGCGAGCCCTGGAGGCGCGCAGAGGCTTCCCCTGGAGTCTTCAGCTGAGTCATCAGCAGCTTTTGCCTGTGAGGAAACTACCTGAGGCTGGGAAAGAACCAGCCAGAGGATGAGAGAGAACAAAAGCTGGAGCTCGCACAGGCCCACGAATAGTTCCCTTTCCCACCAGCCAGAGCAGAAAACATAATTCATGAGACAGCAGGTAGAGGGGGCAAAATTATCACTAGACTAAAGGATGCTCCTTAACAATGCTGCTTAACAATGCTTAAAGACAAACCTTAAAAGCAGGGGTGGGCAAACTGTGTGTGTGAAGGGCCAGAGAGGAAATATTCTTAGCTTCATGGGACGTGAAGTCTCTGTTTCAGCAGCTCGACTGTGTGGTGGTAACACAAAAGCAGACATACACAGTACGTAAATGATGAGTGACTGTTCAACAAAACGTTATAGACACTGAATTTTTAGTTTAATTTTCCCACACCACAAAATATTACTCTTTTGATATGTTCAACCAATTAAAAATGTATATATCGTTCTTGGCACATGAGCCATACAAAAACAGATGAGGGGGCAGATTTGGCCTGTGGGCTATAGTTTGCTGACCTTTGATTAAAAAGATTGAACTGTTTCTAATTAGCTGTGCACCAGAACAAGGCCCCAAAATATTTAAAAGAATACAAAACAAAACAAAATCCAGCACCCAATGTGTCTGTCAAATTCACAATGTATGGTATCCAATCAAAAAGCCCCAGCTTAGAACCTGTGGGAAAAGGCAGAATAAATAAATAAGCCCCAGCTATGCAAAGCCCCAGCTATGGTAAATGTAATCCATACTGAGGAAAAAAAGTATGCAATAGAAATAGACCCAGAAGAAAACACAGACGATAGAATCGGTGGACAAGGACATTAAAACAGCTATTGAAAGTGGACTCTGTATGTGTAAAAGGTAAAGGAAAGCATGAGGGTTTTGTAGCGACATGGAAGATATAAACATGGCTCAAATCAAATTTCTAGAAATAAAAAATACATCTGCAATGGAAAACACACTGGGTGCAATTAACAGCAGATTAGACACTGCAGTAGAAAAGATTAGTGAGGTTGAAAACACAGCAAGAGAAACTATCCAAATTGAAACACAGGGAGAAAGAAGTCACGGAGAAAAAAGAACACAGAAAGGAAAGGGCAAACAGCATCAGTGTCTGTGGGACATTGGGCAGCCTAATATACATATATTTGGAGTCCCTGAAGAAAATAGGAAAGAGAACAGAAAAAAATTTTTTTTTTTCAGAAAAAAATATTTTGAAAAAATAAAATAGAATACTAAACCTGCTGCTAGATCTTATTTACTGTGTTAATTAAAAAATATACCTACTACTAAATCACAAATTCATTTTTCAAAATGTTTCAATGTTTGGTTATATTTTCAATATGATTGGTTCCTTTGTAATCTTATGCTTTTAAAAGGGTTCTGAAAAGGGGTCCAACACCTCACTACACCACCCACTCGTCCAGAGCACAGTGATGGTCAAGAGCCCTATTGGCACTTGTGCCCCCCCCCATGGTGGGCCTTGCTCTCTACCCGGTCCTCTGCCACGGTTGCAGGGCATTCTGTGGTAGGATCTACTATCAGTCATACATCGGTAGCACCTCGTACAGAGCCTGGCACCTCACAGTTGCTTGCTGAACATTTAGTAAAGAACACATGAAAAAAAAATAAGTGTTCTCTGTATCCTTGGAAGATTAAATTAAGAAGAAATACATATAAATTAATGAAGATGAAATTTCTTCCAGAGCAGTGGTAGTTGATATCTGTCAGAGCTCATCAGACACATCTCACATGCATTAGTTCATTAATCCTCCAAACAGCCCTGGGTACAGAGAAGGAAACTGATGCCCAGAGAAGACCAAATCTTGCCCAAAGTCCCTGAGCTAGTGAGTGACAGGCCAGGGCTGGAACCAGACCACCCCCCCCCCCCACCGGAGCATGTCCCCCTGAGCCAGGGCTGTAGTTTGGTGAGGAAAGAGATACTTGGACAAAGGAAGATCAAGTCCTGCTCCAGACCATGGAGCAAGTGTGTGAAGTCCTTAAGGATACCCTGGCCTTCGCAGTTCTGATCCTCTCAGAAGGGGTCTCCAGATTCTTCTAACACATGGATCTAATTTTCTTTCCTTAGGTGAATTTATACCAGGTGTCTTAGTCTGTTTTCTGTTGCTATAACAGAATACCACAGACCAAGTAATTTATAAAGGAAGCAAGTTTATTTAGCTCACAGTTTTGGAGACTGGGAATTCCAAGAGCATGGTGCCAGACCTGGTGAGGGCCTTCTTGCATCACAAGAAGGTAAGAGGGCAAGAGTGTGCCATCTCAGGTCTCTTTTCCTGTTTTTGTAAAGCCACCAGACCCATCATGGGGGCCCCTGTCTGATGACCTTATCTAATCCTAATTACCTCCCAAAGATCCCACCTCCAAATACCACCAACACTTTGAACCGTAGCACATGGGCACTCTAGGAGGCGTGACGAGTGATGGGGAATGAAAGCCACGCTGAGCAGATGTTCCAGCTCTTCTTGGTCCTGCCGTAGCCATTCACAGCCTGTCTTCAAAGGATCCCTCAGGGCCTCTCTTGATTCTGTTGCTAGGCAGAGAAGGCAGGAGTTGGGGAGGTTATGTTTGGTTTTACGCAGCTCCTCACAAAGAGCCACATAGTTTCAAAAGATCACCAGTTCTTGCTACCAGCATATGACTTCTAATATCCAAGACAAGTAAGGAGGATTTTTTTTCCCCACTACCCTTCACCAAAATGAAAGATAAGATCCTACATCCTTGAAATGCATCTTTGGCCAGATTTAGAAGTAACACTATGAATAAATAATTCAAGGTAGGTTGGAATACAAGACACAAAAGTGTGGAATCTTCAGGAGCACAGAGTGAAGCCGTAGCACCTGAGGGGGTGGGTTGGCAGAGGGATGAACACCAGGAAAGACGCTTCCCCCTCACCCACCTTAAAGCAAAACCCCTCGTGCATCTCACAGAGATTTACAGATTAACAAATGCCTTTTAAAAAGAAGACACCATCCTTGGAAAGAATTCCTTTCCCTCCCTTCCTCTTTCCTCCCACCTGCCCATGCATCTATCCAGAGAGCTGGGGATCGGTCCCACTGCAGTCCTAGTTCTGTGCTAGACACTGGGCTGGAAGATGACCAAGACCCAGCTCCCACCCTGAAATGGCTCTCTGTTGGTCAAGGACACAAAATAATGAAGCTTATTATCAGAGCGATGCACAAGGCACGTGTTATTTGGAGCAGTTTTACCCTCCTTGGAGCTCCCCTGCACTGTATTTTGTGCTCTCCTACCATATTGGATACTTTCTGCCTGGTGCCTTGTTGTAGGCGTCTCATCTCCATCCCTTAGATTCCTAGGGTGGAATCCACGTCTGAGTCATGTTTATCCCCTACATATCGAGGTTTCTCAAAGTGAGGTCCAGGAACCCCTTTCTCAGCCAACCTAAAGAGCTGGTTAAAATGCAGATGCCCAGGCCCACCCCAGACCAACTGGATCAGAATCCTGGGAGGAATTCCTGCCCAATAATCTACATATTAACAAGCTTCCTAGGTCATTCTAATTCACACCCCATGTGAGGACTCTGTACCTGATCCACTTTCCATAAAAGCCCAAATGAATACATGTTTGACTAATAAGGCCAAACAGAACGACGTATATATACAATATAATTATAGCTATTTAAATACCATATTCTTCAGCAAAAAGCTCAAAAAAGACCAAAGATCTATTTTGTACAAAGATGTACAAAGAACTGTAACTTTTTTTCTTTCTTTTCTTCTTCTTGTTTCCCCAATATTCTAACAGGTTAAAAGACTGACGACCCACTTCATCTCAGTTCCATGCATCAGTCCCTCCCTGCCATTTCGGATTCTACTAGATAGAATGGTTGTGATTACCCCACTTGGAGGCAGCTTTTCATCTCTACCCCTGGACCCAGTATGTGATATGGTCCTAATTATAACAAACCAATACAAAAAACCCTCTCACTCTGCTTACCATACCAATCTAGGTTTCATGCATGTTGGAAGCTTGGCAGTGGGCTCACATGGTTTCAGAGAGCTCTCTCTAACCATCTGCCCAGCTGGAGCTAGGCTCAGTCGACATTTTTGGCATGAATATTGGATTCTCCAAGAAAGCAGTGTTTCCCAAACTCCAAGTGTTCAAGCTCCCCCATCAGAGTTTTGCCATGTCCACTTGTGGCCTGTTTATTATTTGCTTAAAAGTTTCGAGTGCCTTTAATCAACTCACTTTAAAAAGTGTTCAGCCTTCTCCTAAATCATAAAACACATAAAATCATGAGATTGATGTGCTCAGTATATCCTAAAACACATCAAAATCAATATGTAATAGTAAATGAAAAGAAACTGGTGTTCTTCAAGGACCTAACACCATTTCGGGTGGCCCTTTGGGAGGCTCTTGCTAGAGCTGGCCTGGGGGCCCTGGCTGGTGCCCAAAGCCTTCCCATACTCCCCAGGGTTCTCCTGAAGAACCTTCCTCCACACACTGCCCAGCATTGAAATAAAGTGAAATAAAGAAGTCCCTGGAGGGCGTGGTGACACCAGCATGAGGCTTTGGCTATTAATCATCAAGGCATACCCGCCGCCCACTGTGGTTGGATTTCAGCATGGATTGTCAGAAAGGACAGGCCCCCGAGCGGCTGTGCAGACTGGCGGGTCTGAGTTTCGCAGAAGTGTGAGCTCAGGCTCAGGCTCTCCGGGCCTCGCGCTGCCATCCTGGGTCACACCCACACAGCTCAGCCAGGCGTTCCTGCTGCTCCCCCAAGTCACTGAGATGAGTTTACCAGCACGTCCCCATCTGTCTCCCTGAAGCAGGTGACATCCCCGACCGCCATGGGAGCTTTGCAAGGAGAAGCTGGCTCTTGGCCCCCTGGAGCCTTTGCATGCTACAAATCTATTTTTCCTGCGTGTCTATCTGCCTTTGACGCCATGCATGCCCCGCATCCAACCACATGTCAGAGGTAGCCGTTTAATGTCAGCCAAAGAAAACAAGCTTCCCACGGACCTGCCCTAAAGGTGAGGTGACAGCTGGCGGATGGTTTATGACTCACCCCAGCAGACACTGAGCCCCAGGTGTGTTTCAAGGGGCTGCCACTGAGGACACACGTCAGGCCCCAGCTGGGAACCCGGGCTTGGCTGCTTGGCGAGTGGCGAGGGATTGCAACACGCTGTAAGCTAACCTCAGCCCTGCAGAGACGGGCACTCAGGGAGCAAGGTTTAGGGAAGTCAAGCGTCCTCAGCATTTTTCCCAGAACAGCTGGACGTGTCAGAAGACCCAAGTTCCAATTTCACTCTCTGTCTTACTAGCTCTGTGACCTGAGGTGGCTCCCACTAACTTCTCAGTGCCTTCACCTGTGAAAAGGAGGTGGGGCCCTGCTCTGCAGGCCTCTGGGGGCTGTGTCCAATGCACCCCCACACCAGAGATGCTTTAGAACGTTCTGGAGCCTTGGCAGGTAGGACTCGAGCAGGGATGGACAGGGGCCTGCCTGGCTGCACACTCAGTGAGCCCGGAACTCGCTGACTGGGGCAGCGGCAGCCTATTTGCATGCACGTGAACGCATGAAACGTGAACAGCACAGAGTCCCAACCAGGCTCATCATGGGTTAACGTGGCAGGGGGGGAGGGTTAATTTTTATAAAATACATATTCATGTCTTTATAATTAATTTAGTCTTTTTCAAGATAATTATAGAGGGTCAAATTTAGCTACCAGATTGGTGAAGCAGACGATAATCCTTCAGGAGTTAGGAGGGGAGTGAACGTCCTCAGGATACAGTGGTCAGAAAAGATGTCATGGACCAGGGGGACTTGTCCTGGGCAATGAAAAAGGTACCAGTTTGGACAGGTGCGAGGGAAGCAAAGGCCTTCTCCCGAGAGACCAGCCCGAGCCGACGCCCAGACGCTGCACTGCAGAGGACAGGCCTTTAAGGAGAGGGGAGATCAGGGGAACAAGAACCCGGGTTCACGCCGGGGGCTTGAGCAAACAATGGGATCCCCTGCATGTGGGTCATTATGCATCTGCTGTCCGAGTATTCAAGGCCTGTAGTGAATGTTAGAAATGTTAGTTCTTGGTTCATTTAAGAAACAATGGAGGAAAAAACCTCTCAGGTTTAAAGAGAGAAAGACAAAAAAGCCAAAAACTAAATAAAAAGACCCAGGGAAAGTTAAACCACAGAAAATGTAGAAAGACGCTGGACTAAGGGATTTAATAAAATTTCCAAATGTTAAAAGTGAACTGCGTGGGGTCTGGGAAGTGAAAGATACAGTCATCTGTATTATCCTTTTCTCCCCCAAAGAAACCAGCAAAGAGCCACTCAAAACTTCTAAACTTTGTCTGACGGGGTAAGAGGTGGCGCAGCTGCACTCAGGGCATGGGATGAGATCTGACTGCTCCTCACTCAGAGGAACACGCTGGGAGGCGCAGCTTCGGAGCCGTTTGCAAGAGATGTACTTGGAGCTCAAGGTGGACACTGGCCTGGCCCAACACTTCTCCCCTCTCTCGAGGACAGTCTTTCCCAAACTAGTGGTGGACAGAGCGAACTACAGCCTTGTGTTCTAGACTAGAGTCTGCCCGAAGCCCGAAACTGACTCAGGACCCCACCATCCCTTTTTGATTGTTGTTGAGACAAAGTCTCACTCTGTCGCCCTGGGTAGAGGGCAGTGGCATCATCGTAGCTCACTGCAACCTCCAACTCCTGGGCTCAAGGGATGCTCATGCTTCAGCCCCCCGAGTAGCTGGAACTATAGGTAAGCACCACCATGCCCGGCTAATTTTTCTATGTTTAGTAGAGACGGGATCTTGCTCTTGCTCAGGCTGGTCTCGAACTCCTAAGCTCAAGCAATCCTCCCGCCTCAGCCTCCTAGAGTGCTAGGATTACAGGCGTGAGCCACCATGCCCGGCCACGACCCCATCCTTGAGATGAGAGTACAAGAACCCCTTGCACCCTTGTGGTGTGGCCAAGGGGTGAGATGACACAGGGCCTTAGTGTCCCATTCTCTGTCCATGTTGTGTATTCACGGCACAAATAAGAAACCTGGACGGCGATGGCCGTGTGAGTGGGATCCTCAGGAGAGAGCACGTTTCCTCTGCCGGCTCCCCCGCAGGCAGCCTCCCATCTGGCTCTCCTGGATTCTTGGCATCGAGGCTCAGTTTTAAACTCAGGAAGGACTTGGGAGTTCAGGAGCTTCCTGGGCTAGCCTGGGAACCACCCCGCACCGGCTGTGGGAGAGCGCATCTCCATTTCCAGGAGTTCCACCCGACGGATTTGCCAGCAAACGCATGACCCACGTCTGTGAGGTGGAGGTTGCTGCCAATAACAGTCAATGCCGCCACCTCGGCAAATCTGCCCTCCAGATCTGAACGTGGAGTTGTTGGGATTTGGTCTGTGCAATGTGTGCTTGTGCACATGGTGGGGAGGGGTGTAAAAATACATGCCCTGCTTAGACATTGTCTATTCTTGGACTTGCTAAAGCCATTTTCCTGAGGGAACTCAGCTGCAGCAATTTTAGATACCAAATCTAAGGGTCTGAGTCCCAGCTCCGCCACGTAGTAGATGAGTACTCGGAACGACCTTCTCCAGGTCCCCAACCTCGGTTTGCTCATCTCTGAAATGGGAGTCACTGGGCGGGTGAACGAGAGGAGGTGTGCTAGGTGTGAAGGCAGAGTCTGGCACGTGTTTAAGTATCAAATAGGAGCTATTGCGAGCAGTTCTTCACTCTGTAAATATTTACCGAGCACCTGCTCTGTGTCCAGCATCTGGGCTCCCAGGATACAGCGGTGAACAAAACAGGCCAGACGTGATGGGGAGACGGGCCATACGCAGGCAGTCAGGAAAATGCTGAGGTGGGGACAGTGAGGGGCCACGGAGAAAAGCCAAGCAGGGCAAGAGGCAAGTGTGGGGGAGCGGCCGGCAGGGAGACTAGGAGACGCCACTTGAGAAGCGCTGTGTGGGCAAAGACCTGCACGGGGCGAGGAAGCCCTCACCATGCTGGCATCGCGAGGCTGCTCTGGCCGGCGAGCCCCCTGCTGCTGCCCAGCTGCCGCCCGCCCCCTTCCCCTGGGGCTGGGGAGTTTGAGTGCTGCTCTGGGCAGTTCCCTAAGGTGCTGCTCTTGGCTTTGTCTCCGCTGGTAATTTACTCACTTCTAAGAACCCATTTCTTCCTGGGGCCACACCTGGTCTTGGGGGTCTTGGTGTTCTCCGTCTTGGTCGGGTGCCAGCTGTTTGCTCCCTTCTCAAGCCCTGCCCGCCCGTCTCCTCGGTCCCCATCAGTCCCTCGGCTTCCCCACCACTCTGCGTTTGGGCCAGACAGGATGTTGCGCCTTCCCCGAAGCTCTGAGGCCCTCGCCTGCCTCTGGCCTTTGCAGGTGCTGTTCCCCTAGCCTGGACTCTTCCCTGCACTCTCTACA
>VBSM01001124.1:63933817-63954513 GCA_008086735.1 Cheirogaleus medius
AAAAAAAACACCCTGAGACCACTGTGCAAATAACCTTGGGCCAGCCTGATGGATGATGAGGGACACTGGCGCTTGCCCAGTTGCTCTGTCACTCTGGCTACAGCCAGCCAATCCCCTGAGGCAGAGCCACCCAGCTGACCACTGACACTGAGTATGACCGGCTGAGATCAGCAGAAGAACCACTCAGCCCAAATTGCTGACTCACAGCATTGTCAGCTAAATAAAAACTTATTTAAGCCACTAAGTTTTGGGGTGGTTTGTTATGTAGCAAAAGCCTAACTGGTGCAGCTGCCATCTGCCCCGAGGAAAGACTTGCAAACGAGGAGGGACAGGCTGTCATCTCATCTTCTAATCCAAGCCTGAGTAATCAACTAGCCCAGTGTTGTCCAGTAGAAATGTAATGTGAGCCACAAATGCAAGCACATATGTACTTTTGTTTATTTATTTATTTTTAAGAGACAGAGTCTCACTCTGTCACCCAGGCTAGAGTGCAGTGGTATGATCATAGCTCACTACATCCCTGAACTCCTGGACTCAAGAGATCCTCCTGCCTCAGTCTCCCAAGTAGCTAGGACCACAAGTGTGCACCACCACACCCAGCTGACTTTTAAAAATTTTTTATAGAGATAGGGTCTTGCTATGGTTCCCAGGCTAGTCTCGAACTTCTGGGGTCAAGCGATCCTTTCACCTTGGCCTCCCAAAGTGCTGGGATTATAGGCATGAGCCACTGAGCCCGGCCACATTTGAACTTTTAAATTATCTATAGCTATATTTTTTAAAAGTACAAAGGAACATGGGAGATTAATTTTAATAGTACATTTTATTCAACCCAATATATCCAAAGAATTAACATTTTAACACATAATCAATATAAAAGTAATGAGATATTTTACATTCTTTCATTCATACTATTAATAAGTCTTTGAAACCCAGTGTGTATTTTACACTTAACAGCACAACTCAATTTTTTACTAGCCACATTCCAAGCGTTCCATAGCCTAAAAGGACACTTTTTCCTAAAAGGAAAAAAGGACACTTAAAACAAAAATCGGGCTGACACTCCCTTCTCTTTATTTGGTTTTTGGGATGCCACGCAGTCTCCCTGCTCTCCCTCTCTTTCCTTTTCTCATTCCTCTCTCTCTCTCTAATTCTCTCTCTCTCTCATTCTCTCTGTCCTTCTAAAGGATAAAATATACTTTTTTACTTTTATAGCATAAAAAAAAAAGCCAACAACTACTACCAACTATTGCCATTGCATGATAAAAGAAAGGACTTTAGCTGCCCTGAAACATAGAAGGGTATCATCAGAGACAAAGGGTATTTTAAAATTGAATACATTTGGCTCTAAGGAAAATTTACTACACTCTTGTTACTGTTCTCATTTTGCTATAGATGGGAGAAAATTTCACTATATTCTTACAAGTGTTCTCTAATGGCTCTTAGAATCATCCGGAAGAAGCTCTAAATGTATCTGCGATGGTTAATTTTATGTGCCAACTTCAGTGGGCCAGGGGGTTCCCAGATACTTGGTCAAATGTTATTCTGGGTGTTTCTGAGGGTGTTTCTGGAATGAGTTCAGTAAACTGAGTAGTTTGCCCTCCCAGTGTGGGTGGGCCTCGCCCAATCAGTGAAGGCCTGAATAGAAAAAAAAGGCTGAGCCTCCTTCAAACAAGAGGAAATCCCGTGCCTGACTGCCTGCAAGCTGGGACATTGTTTCTTTCCTGCCTTTGGACTCAAACTGAAATATCAGCTCTTCCTGAGTCTTGAGCCTGCCGTCCTCTAGACTGGAACTACACCGTCGGCTCTCCTGGGTCTCCAGCTTGCTGACTCGCCTTGCAGATCTTGGGACTTGTCAGCTTCCATAATTGTGTGAGCCAATTCTTATAATAAAATATCTCTTTTTCTCACCCCCTCCCCACATATATATGCACATACACACAATAGTCCACCCTTATCCACTGCTTTACTTTTTATAGCTTTAGTTACCCAAGGTCAACTGCAGTGTGAAAATATTAAGTGGAAAATTCCAGATATAAACAATTCATAAGTTTTAAATTGCACGCTGTTCTGAGTAGCATGATGAGATTTCTTGCTGCCCCGCTCCGTCCCGCCCAGAACGTGAGTCCTCCCTTTGCACAGCGTCTCTCCTCTGTACAGGCTGCCTGCACGCTAGTCCTAGCTGTCCTGGTGATCAGATCACTAGGGAGGTACTGCGGTGCTTAGGTTCAAGTCACCTGACTCTCTCCCTCTCAGACAAGGTGAAGCTCTGCCCTCCCGGCTCCGGGAGGGGACACCTCATGTTCCCTGCGCCCTCCCCATCTGCACCCCTGCCCAGCACCTGCCCCCCCCCCGCCCCCCAGCCTTTCTGTGCTGCAGTTACTCACGCGGATTCCTGTGCAGGGAGGGCAACAATGGGCCACAATCAGCCCAGTGTTTCCTGAGAGGAGCCGGCAGAGGGGCTCTGAGTCACCGCAGGGCAGTTCCACGGAAGGCTGGGTCCCCTCCCTCCCCGCCCGCCCCTCCCCTGGCTGTGGGAGCTGGGGCCGGGGAGAGGCACTAGGCTGGGGATAAAGGGTTTAAAGCTCAGCTTTGTAGTCAGACGGTTACTGACACACTGTGGGCGGGTGCCAACTGTGTCCCTTTCCAGCTGTGCCACCTTCGCTGGTTCCCTTCGCCACCCTGAGACTCCAGACGGAGAGAGCCACGCGGCCGCCTTATGGGGCTGTGAGGTCTGAGCGCCATCCCGCCTGCAAAGGGCCTGCCAGGATGGGAAGGCTGTGCAGACACCGACAATGATGACAATGACAACAGTGACACCAATGATGAAGGCGTTTGGGGTGGTGCTCTGCAGATGTGGGAGGTGACCAGATGGCCCAGGGACCTCTGGGAATTTTCTCAGTGTCTCCCCCCAGACTGGGCTACTGTTTTGTGGGGAGCGACTTGGGCCTCCTGGACGCTGGCTTGGCAGGGATGGAACCCGCCTAAGGGATGTGAAACAGGGACACAGACTCCGTGGCTGGTCAGCAGGTGAGGGGAAGACACCCTTCCCGAGGGAAATTGCTGCTTCTAGCCCCGAAGACGAGGTGCAGGGTGGCCCCTCCACCACCGACTCTGGCTGTCACCATTTGTCCCAGTTCCCCATGAAGCACCCACCAACCCTGGCCCTGCGGTGTCACTTGCTGTTTGGGGACCACCCTCGCTGGGGCAGTGACGGGTGTCTCTCACCTCGGAAGGGTGTATTCGGGGAGAGGAAGGGAGAGGCCTTAGTCCGCCTTGGGGCTGCCCGCTCCTGACGGCGGATTCAGGGCCCACAGAGAAAAAAGAAAAGTTGGCAAGAAGGTGGGGCAGGTACATTTTTGAGCAGTTCCACTAAAAACATTTACCGAAAACTTATGTCCATTTCTCATGTCATCATTTGGACGGCTCAGCAACAGGCCCATTTTACAGAAGAGGAAGCAGAGGCTTGGGCTTACCTCCAGCTCTTCTTGATGGCAAAGCTGAGCTCTAGCTCAAATTTCAACGAAATGACCGAAAAAAAATCCCCTCCTATTCATTCGATCTCCCTCTGAAGTCCTGGCAAGTTGTAAACTATCCTGCCCTGGGCTTTATCCAAGCTGGGCCGTTGACCTGGAGCCTTCCAAGCCAGCACATCCTGCTCAGCCTTCAAGATTTTCTTTAGGTGTCCCTTTCTCCCCAGAGAGGCCAAACAAAGAAGCCTCTGGAAGCAGCAGCAAACTGGGTCTCCTGTACTTGGAAACTCTCTTCCCCGGCGTAGTGGAAAAGGAACGTGGAAAGCCTTGCAACCTCTCGGGGGTCTCCCTACCTCAGTGCCCTTCCGCATGGGCCTTAAAAGCAGACACTGTTGTTTGCATCGCTGTCCTTGATCCTGGCGCCCGGCACATAGTAGGTGCACAAGAAATGTTTGTCGAATGAATCCGTGGATGGCTGGGTGGGCGGAGACCTGGGCTCCGCTCCTGGCTGCCTCAGCCTCTGCTGCCTTTCCCCAAAGCACAGATGACAACGCGAGCATGCTGCTGTGTGAACACTGGGCTATCAAACACCCCTCCTCAAAGCTGGCCAGAGCCCCCGCGCACAAATCAGTGGAAAGCCTCGCTCAGTTCACGCAGAAGGAAGCACACATCCCAGCCGGGGCTGCGGGGTTCTCACACCCTCTATCTCTTCCGCTCCCCGTGGCAACCCAGTGAGGAAGGCAGGCTGAGTGATGCCCATTTTACAGATGAGCAAACCGAGACCCCAGGGGGTTCATACAAAACTTGTGCAATCACACAATGTATAGCTGATCAGACCCGGGGTCCCACACTAGGCCTGGTGACTCCAAGCCCCTGCACCTTGCAGCCTCCCAGCAGCACAGAGCAAACACTCCTGAACAGGCTGTCTGGAGGACACCTCCTGGCCCTTGCGGCCCCCTGAGGCCCAGACCACACCCCTTTGCCAGGCTAGATCCCTGCTGCCCTGCCCATTTTCTGAGCTCCTGGGAAAACTGCCCTCCCCTTCCCTTAAGACTCCATGCTCCAGGGCTAAGCTTCCAGCTTGACACACAGATGTCCCCTGAATTACTAACCTCTGGATCCGGGGCGGCAGCGCTGGGTCTGACACAGGGCAGACTCGTCCTGCAGAAAGACCGGGGCTCGAGTTCTTCCCTGACTATTCCACATTTGCCAGTCACAATTCCTTAACCAGCCTGTATGTTCTTTTTAAATTTTTATTGTGAAATAGTTCAAGTATATATACGTATATATGTTCACACAAACGCACATATATATATACACACGCACATAAAATAGAACCGGTTTTTAACATAGCCATCTTATCTCTCTACTTTTTTTAAAGGAAACACAATATTAGAGCTTCAGCCACATTCCCATCTCCTTCCCATATTTGTATTTTTTCCTACAGAATATTTATCCATAAGCAATTTATCCTATCGTTTCATGTGTTTTGCAATTTATACCAATGATCTTATTGTTTTCGTGCCCTGCTTTTTTCACTTAAGATGTTTTTGTGAATGATTCAAGTTCATGCGTGAGGTCTTAGCTCGCTCATTCTAAGCAGTATAAATATTCCCATCGTCTAACAGAAGAGTTTCTTTACCCACCCTTGGCCGAGGCGCTGCTGCTTCTACTTTTTGCGAGAGGGCTGCAGCGACACACTTTCTCTTGTCCAGGAGGGAGGGTTTCTCCAAGGCTTGCAGCCCCCTTGAGAACAGGGATTACAGCCCTCTCCTACCTCCGCCTCACCCAGAAATAAGCACATAGCAGGATCTTGATATTTGGATGTTTATTTGGTGAACGACTGAACTCAGATAAATTCGAGACTACCTGGACAGCCCAGGTAGGGCAAACTTGGCTGACGGCCTACCAGATACCCATTCTCCTTTCTCTGCTATCAGAGCATGCCAGCCCCAGGGACAGATCGCTATTGCCTAAACCGGTCAAGATGACCCTTCCCTGCTTTCCCAGGACCCCTTGTAGCTAGAAGTGGCCACGTGACCCAGTCTGGGCCAATGAGAGCTAAGGGATGTGTGGCAGGGGGTTCTGGGAAGCTCTGTCCTCCTGATGAAAGGGAGCTCTGGCACACTGTCTGCAAGGATGGCCATGACCGTATCTCCCACTCCTAGCCCCGCACTCCTTGGCGACATGACTTTGCCATTTCTCCATCAAGAGAAGGAGTTTATTTCTTACCTTTAAATCTGGGCTGGCCTTGTGATTTACTTTGACCCACAAACTGTGGTGACATGGTGGGGTTTCCAAGCCTAGGTCTCCAGAAACTTTAAAACAAACTCTTGTTGTTTTGCTCCCTCGAGGCCACCATGCAAGGAAGCCGCAGCCAGTCTCCTAGAACAGGGCCGGGCCACCTTCTGGTAAAGGGCCAGATATGGTGGCCCTTCAGGGCCTTGGCCTTGCAGGCCATAGGGTCTCTGTCACATCTACTCCACTATTGTAGCACAAAAGCAAACATATTAATAGATAATATGGAAAGGAATGAGTTCCATATTCCACACAGGAATGGCTGTGTTCTAATAAAACTTTATTTACAAAATCAGACAGCCGGCCATAGCTGGCTAACATCTGTCTTAGGGAATAAGAGAGCAGTGGAGGGAGATTGTTTCCTGTTGCCCCTGTGACAAAGGACCACAGACTTGGTGGCTTAAAACAACACATATTTATCATCTTACAGTTCTGGAGGGCAGAAGACCACGGTGGGTCTTACTGGGGTAAAATCAAGGTGTTGGCAGGATTGCATTTCTTCCGGAGGTTTTAGGGGAGAAGCTGTCCCTTGTCTTTCCCAGCTCTAGAAGCCACCTGCACGCCTGGACTCGTGGTCTTCTTCCAGCAGCGGCAGGACCCAGACCTCCGCGTCTGTGCTCATGTCTCCATCCCACAGCAGGTATGTGAGTGGGGCCATCCGGGACAGTACAGCCCCTGCTTAGCCCTCAACTGACTGCTGTCGCACGAGTGAGCCCAGTTAGGAGTAGAAGAGCCTGCACCTGATCCCACCCCAACCTGCCGACTCTCAAACTTGTGAGCTAATAATAAGTGACTGTTGTTTCAAGCCACTAAATTTTGCAGTGGTAGTTTATGCAACAATAAATAACTGATATAGGAACAGACACCAACAGCACCACCATTTTGTGCCCGCCTCTCCTTTTTCTGCCTTGAGAATGGATGTGACATCTGGAGCTACAGCAGCCATTTTGCCACCTTGAGGTGATCCATAGCATCACGGTATGATTGGCTTTCACATCACTGTGCCGCCAAAAGAGCAAGAGCTCTTGTTCAGTTTTGAATTTCTTTTTATGTGAGAAAAGAAACTCTTGTTTATTATAATACTATAATTCCAGTTACATGCAAACTGAAAAACTTCTAATTCATACATGGCAATTTGCCAGGCCTCTGAAGCAGCTGGAGTGGCCAAGAAGTAAAAAGACAGAAATGGTGTTTGATAAGGGAAATTTGTGACCTGGGTCCAGGCGTTTCTGTTCCCTCTTCTGAACCTTGACATGCCTTCAGCACAAACATCCAGAGCACATCCTTCCGGTGGGGAGAACTTGGAATGGACTCAAATGAAGAATGCCTGGAAAGGCACTTGAGTCCATCCTCAGTGAGAGGACTCGGAGCTCCTGTCCCTTCGCCACGTCTCCTGTGAAGGGAAGTGACTCATGGCAGTTATGCAACTCCAAGGCCAATGTGTATTTACATTATTGCCGTCTCACTACCCTGGCCAGGAAGATTTCCAGCTTGAGGTAATTCTCCCAAGGGAATCTTTGCTGGGCGTGAGGAGTGGCTGGAGGGGGTGGTAGGCAACTTAGGGAAGAGCTAATAGAGCACAAAGGTGAAGTCCAGGTGGTTGTTTCAGAAGGAAACATCCCAAAGCACACCCGGGGCCAGCCTGAGTCCCCTTCTCCTGCTTCTTTCTCCTTTCTGGAAGGTTCCAATTGAATCTGTGCAGAGAGAACCCTCCTGTACTCCCTCCATCAACCACACAAACACACACCAGAAATGTGCTATCTCCTTTAATTTCCAAAAGCTCTTTTCTTCTCTGTTTTGCAGATAATAATAAGAGCTGATATTTATTGACTGCCTACCCATATGCCAGGCCTATGTTAGAGCCTTCCTTGCATAAGCTAAAGAAATCCTCACAGTAAGTCTATAGATGAGTTTTAGAAGGCTTATTTGACAGATGAGGAAACAGCACAGAGAGGGTAAGTGACTTGTCCGAAGTCACACAGCCTAGAAGTAGAGCAGCCAGGATTAAAACCCACTCATTGTGACCCCAGAGCTCAAACTCTTAACCATAACCCTGTCCCACCTGGGGAGGAGGAGGAAAGTAAAGCTCAGAGAGGTTAAACGACTTGTCGGATGTGGCAGAGCCATGATTTGCACTTAGGTGAGTCTGGCTGTAGGTCTCTTGCTCTTGTCCTCTTCCTGTCGTCTCTGTTTGCATCACCCGTTGGCCCCAACCACAGGTCCCAGCTGTGGGGAAATGAGCACTAGGCCAGCACTCTGGAAGTCAGATGTGAGCCTCGTTTCTGGGGCTAACTCATCCAGTGCGCTTGGACAGATCAATGTTCTTGTCTGTAAATGGAGACTCACGTGTGCCCCTTCCGAGGGACTTTGTGGGGATTAGGGGTGGAGAGAGTTGGATCAACGACATGGTTGTCGTTGGTGTTCCCGCTGTTTTCCTGACGCCTCAGCCTCAGGGTGGCTGTTCTCCCGCACTAGCATTTGACCTGCAGGGCCCGGTTCTGGCGGCTGGGCCAGCATGGGGTTTCCTGGTGCTGCTTAGAATTACCGCCCTCCATAAAATGCTCAGGGATGTGAGGTTTTGCAATCAGTTATTGCATCAGGAAAACTCTCCGAATAGCCTCATTCTACCCTCTTCCCCGCCCAGGTGCTGGCGTAGCCAGCGGGAGGTTGGGCACCAAGGAGAAAGGATGGAGATTTCCTTTCCTACCACCCAGACAGTTCCTGTAGCAGGAACATCGGGACTCTACACCATACACCCTCCGGAAAGTGCTAGAAGAACACCAGGAACCAGGAACCAATGCCGGACTGGGGAGCGGGGTGGGCTGGGGGTGCATGCGTGGGTCGGAAGCGGCTCCTCACCCAGCCCAAGGAACGCCCAGTCCCACCCTCCCGCCGTAACACACGGCACTGAGCTTGGGGTTTCCCACCTGCAGAAGTGGAACCATAAATTACCTGTATCTCATAGGGCAGTTATGCGGATTCAATAAGACCACGTGCATGTACCTCCCCACTTTTCAAATTAAGTCTTCTGTAAACACTAGCCATGACCATTGTTATTCTTCTGGGGCTTCAGGTGGCCTATTTGACCCCAGAAACACTGGGGAAACTCCAGCCCCGTCACTGCGACCTTGAAACCAGTCCTCTGACCTCCCTGAACCTCATCTTTGTGACGAGACTACGCCCAAGTCCGTGAGGCAGTGGTGTGAATTCAATGAGGAACGGCCGGGGGACCGAGCCCAGGGCCTGGCGCAGAGGAAGTGCCCGTCAATGGTGGCCTTTATCCCAACTGGCCTTGGATGGGACTCTGAGGGAAGCAGAGCTCCGGGAACAGAGGGAGCGATTGTGCAGAGGTGAGGGGGGCCTCCCGGCACAGGGCAGGGAGAGTCCTCGCCGCTGGGGTGGGCCGAGCCCCACTTCCACTGTATCCCCACAGTGGCATTCATCCCTGCAGCCTGGGAACCAGTGGAGGGCGGTCCCTTCCAGGACGGGCACCCGCAGGATTTTCCCATGCCCTCTGTTTGCTCACAGCCTCCCACCCAGGGGCCCATAAAATATTTTAACCCTCTCCTACCTACCCCCCGATCCATTTTCCCATAAACATCATTTGAGATGTGAATCAGAATAGATGATAAGAGACCACTCCTTGTCACTCTTGAAGGCAACAGGGAGGTGCCCCCCCAGGGCCAGGTGTGCTGGAGCTGCCTACTGTATGCATTTCTGCCCAACTCTGTGTTCAGTGACCTCAGGTGAGCAGCTCCAAATGGGCCACGGTGGGGGCATTCACACCACGAAATCGCCGACACTACGACCCAGAGCCGCCTGTTAAAACACTTACCGGCACACCGCTGCTCCCAAACTTGAAGGGAGGTTGCTGTCAGAGTTAAAGCAGGAAAGACTGCACCCAGGGGGAGAAACTGGGTGAGAGAGAGGGTTGGGGGAGCCCCCAAAACTCCCAGCCAGGTGAACTGGAGTAACTTCTAGAGAGAGAACTGGAGAGCGATGCTAGTTTGGGAAGCAGAAATCTAATCAAATAGTTGTCCTGATGTTAGTTTGGAGAAAGATAGAAAGGGAGCCGCTGTGAACAGACAGGGAGGTGGTCAGAGGATGGGGTGCATCCACCTACCTCTGGCGCTGCTGCCCGGCTGCCCGGCCCATCGCCCTCCTTTCTTCAGAACCCCAGCTTCCCTGCCCCATGCAGCCGTGTGCTGTACCGAGTCACCCCCGGAGTGGGCCGGATCGATCCGTTCCTATCGCTGGTTGTAGCAGTTTGCTCAGGCTGCCATAGCCAAGTCTCACAGACCGGGTGGCGGAAACAATGGAAATTTATTTTCTCCCCATTCTGGAGGCTGGAAGTCCAAGATCAAGATGTTGGCAGAGTTGGTTTCTTCTGAGGCCTCTCCCCTTGGCCTGTAGGTGGCCGCCTGCTCCCTGAGTCTGCAGATGGTCCTCCTCCGTCTGTGCCGTCTGTGTCCTGATCACCTCTTTTTATGAGCACATCCATCAGATTGGATTGGGCCCACCCAAATGACCTCATTTGACCTTAATTACCTCTTGAAAGGTCCTTTCTCCAAATATAGTCACTCCAGGAGTTAGGGCTTCGACACGAATTTTGGGGTGGGGGAGAATTCAGCCCATTGCACCAGTAATTGAGTCAGACGGGGCACATGACCTGAGTGTGGCCAATGGTATGAGAGAGAACACCTGCTGTGGGTGGAGGGCCGGCCCCTGGGGAAACTCTCTTCTCTCCCAAGGGAAAGACAGAGATGCCCTCCTTGGCTTTTGAATATTGTCGTGTTGAGACGTCACACCGGGACCTGGTGCAGCCAAGCTGGGGCCAGCTTGAGCGGGGAGCCAACACTTAGATGGGCACAGGGATCTCTCCATCCTTGGGTTGGTGGATCAACCAACTATGGAGCTTCCCCCGATTTGTCCTGTGGGTTTAAGTTCCGGTTATACCTGCAAACATCTTAGCTACCTACCATTTGAAGCAGAGACAGTTACAGGTCCACCTACACCTGCTCTCTCCGTCCTCCTAGACTCCTGTCTGGACACATTTCGCAGCTTGCCTTGTAGTTGGGTGAGACTGTGTCCTCCCCAACGTGAGACGTGTAAATGTGAGTGGAGGCCACCTGTGCCACCACCAGGCCGAGTGGGTGTGCCTCCTTCATGCTCTCATCCTCTGCCAGCCAGCCGGAACCTGGATGTGACTGAGACCTGGCCTTGCCCATGCTCCAGCCACAACATGGAAGGAGCCTGTGTCCCTAAATTCTGCCAGCCAGGAATGGTCCCCTCAGAAAGTTACAAGGAGGTGAAGCAGACTTCTGCATTCTTTAAACCACTTTCTTTCAGCTGTCTTGTTCCTGCAGCAGAGCTTTGCCGTAACTAATACGTCACCTGTGCTCTGGAGAGGGTGGATGGAGGGAGTCTCTTGCCAGAGCAAATTTAGTCAGAAATGTATCCGAGGATGACTTTCCCTTTAGGGGAAGAGACGGCTCAAGCTACCCTGGCTGAAAAATACTTAACATCCACCACAATTGCAGATTCCATTTGTACAAGTAGCTCTCTGATCATGTGGCTTCCTGTGGGTGGCTCATCTAGGCAAAGTGGGTGTTTTCATTGATCTGCTGATGCGTACATCCTGGCCTGCCGGATGGCTGCCTCTCTCGCCGCGATCCTCCTGTCTATCGATGCCAGGAACTGGTCCAAGTGCATCTGCCTTTGACAGGGCCCCACTCTCAGCAAGGACAACTTCAGGTTCCAGAGGCTCACCCATATGGCACCTTCTGGCAAAACTGACCTCTCCTTCCTGTGTGTCCGTCTTCTAGTGTCGATTTCATCCCACTCATGCTACAGTTCCCTGGGCCGCCGCCCGCCCTTCCCCATTCTGCTGCGAGTGCACCGAGCACGGCGCTGCTTTTGTGCCGCCATGATGCGTGGCGCACAGTAGGAGTTCCGTAAATGTGGGCCGGAGGACAAGCGACTCTGGCCAAGCACAAGATCCCTTCCAGAGACCAGTTCAGGTTTGTCCCAAGATACAGAAGTTCTTAAAACAAGTTTTGGTAAATGGAATTGTGTTTTATGTGAGCTACATAAGTCCAACCCACAGGTGAGGCCGTATGTAATTTCACCCAATAGCTTAAGCAGGGGCAGTTGCTCTATAGTTTCCTAAAGAGAAGGAATGGGGGGGGTGGAGAGACAGGAGGAGGGAGGCACGAGTGCCTTGCAGTGGTGCGACTTCGCATTGGAATCCCGCTGCCCAGGATTTTTAGCTTTGTGACCCTGGGCAAGTGACTTAGCCTCTCTGAGCCTCTCTTTCCTGGAAAATGGAGATAATAATGACCATTTGCAGAGCTGTTACGAGGATGTATAAAGTGATATATGCAAAGCGCAGTGGGTGACACTGAGTCAGTGCTCTATGTCATAGGTGGTTCATGTCTACAGCAAAGGCAAATCATCCAGGACCAGACATCCTCCCAGAGAAGGAGGTGCCTGACCCCACAGGCTGTGTGGACAACGCCCCCTCTGCACAGAAAGCCAGATTTTTGTCTACCAGGTTTGCATGAAGTGGTTATAGTGTCTGTGAACAGAATGATGGTGCACTGACAGCTGCCAGTTACTCAGGCCAGAGAAGAAGACACCTCCATGCCTCAAACGTTTGGTGACCAGGAGTGATCTGCCCTGGCCCATATCACCCTCCGGTTCCCAGTCTGCAGCCCTCCTCAAGAATATTGCAGAAGAGCCACCGGCCTAGACTTTCCTTTTTTTTTTTTTTTTAAATAGAAACCCCAGAAACCAAGCAGTCGTGTTCACGGGGCCTGGCTTCCTTCAAGAACGAGGGGAGATTGTCTTGGCTGGCTGCCACCAAGGCCTGGTGCCAGCTGAGTGAGGGAAAATGGTCTGTTTGAAGAGGCAAGATGAGTTACTTCAAAACAGCCTGCAGACCTCAGATCAGATCATGGCAGGGTGGGGACTTTTTTTTTTTTTTTTTTTTAATAAGGAAAAGGAAAAAGCAGCCCGTAGGACATCTGTGTGTGTCTATGTATCTATGTTTTTGATGAATGCTTTATGTGTGGAGATGAGTCACTGGTGTGGCAGAGCTTATAAGGTCTGAGCACGGGGCCTCCCTGAATCCTGGGAGAGGATCAAGGGTATTCCAGGGCAATTATATGTGTGTTTAAAACATGCCTTTTTCCTCTCAGCTCAGCTCATGCTGCTCCTGGCAGGACATAAGAGGGCGTCTCTCGTCAGCAGGGCCCCTTGTGCATGGTTGTGTGGGGCCAAGAGCCAGCCTGCACTTCTGCCCCGCTTTGGGGTGCTACCCATCCGGGGGAAGGGGTGCCCTTTTCTAGTTAGCATGGAAAGGTGTCCTGTGGGCCGGTGAGGCCCCGCCGATTCATCCGGAACAGTTCCAGAATATTCGGTTGTTCACTGCCGTGTAACAAACCACCCCAAAACTTAGGGCATGAAGCCATTCTGTGAGTCAGGACACACAGGACATGGGGTGGGGTGTGGTGGCTCTTGTCTGCTCTGTGATGGCTGGGGCTGGAGCATTCGCTCCCAAGGTGGCTTCCTCATTCACCTGTCTGGTGCCTGGGCCGGGACAGCGGCAGGACAGGCTCAGCGGAGTCTGTCATCTGGAGGCCCTACCTGTGGCCTCTCCAGCCCCGTGTTCTCAGGGTAGATGGGATTCTTACCTGGCTGCTCAGGGCTGCAATTGCAAGTGTTCAAGTGAACAAGACTTCTGACTTGGAAGTCTCAGAGTGTCACATTCATGGTCCTCAATTGGTCAAAGCGGTCATAGCTCACCCAGGTTCAAGCGACTCTGCTTCTCAATGGGAAAAGTAGCATACATTTGGCAGCTATATTTTTAAAATGATCACACCGGTCTTCTGGGCTGGGCAGGCAGGAGGAAAGAGGGGCAGCCTTTATGTCTAGGCCATCTTGCTCCCCTTTTGGGTTGGGGGACATCTGTTTTCAGGCTCTTGGCCCTTTTTCTGCCATCTGGAGGGTCTCATGGGAAGAGAGCATCTCAGGGAGGCATTTCTAGGGAAGCAAACTCAAAGGTCTCCAGGGTCCATGATGCCAATGTAAATGTGAGGCAGTGGGTGTTAGACAATAAGGAATAGTGGGGACTGTGGCAAACTAGACGGTATATGCCTCGATACCCCAAAAATTGTCAACACTGAGATGTGCTAACAAAAGATGGCTACAGACTGGATTTGGCCTGTGGGCTCCTGGCTTGGGACTCTTGACATCAAATAAAAGAATTAGTGTCAGAGGTAGACGGGATCTCAGAGATCATAAAAGGCTAGTGGTTTTCAAACTTTTTTCTCAAAAGCAGTGGAAACTTTTTCTCAAACAAGATCTTACAGAAGAAGCAAATGATCTAGAACATTTGACAACTGGAAAGGGGAGCCTAGAATCCCACATCAGCTTCCTGCTCTCTCCCCGGGGGGCCCCCAGGAAACTCTAGGGTTTCAGGGAACCCAGTTTGAACATCACCCATTTAACATCTTCATCCAAAAAAAAAAAAAAAAAAAAAAAAAATGAGAAAATGAGGCCTCAAGTAGAGAATTGACCTGCTCAAATTCATACTGTGAGCTAGTAGCAGAGCCAGGCCTCGAATCTAGGTCTTCTTTGAGACGAAGATCTGAGCCCTGTACACTGGCAACAGAACAAATACCTCGCATACGTACAGAGCTCCACAGCTGACAGTGATTTCCACTGGTATCACACCCCCCCGGCTGCCTTCTGTCCCCCAATCCCTTCCCAGCCTATAGGTGATCTTGGTGAGGGCAAGTGACTTGCTAGGTAAGTGGCCAGCACTGGACTAGCCACCATGGAGACAAGTAACGGATCGTCCACGGCCCGCCAAGGCCACCTCTTCTGTGACGTCTCCCAGTCCTTCCTTCCTCTCCCTGCCGAGTTAATCCCTTCCTCCGAGGCACAGGATTGTAGTGTTTGTATATCTGTTAATGCCGCCTCTCCCACTATGGGCCAATCCTTGAATGGCAGGGATTGCACTAAGTACAGATAAGAACAAGAGGAAGAACGTTTTAAAAGCAAGAGGCAGCAAGGAGCATAAGAGGTAGGAGAGAGGGTCTTGGCGAAGCTCACAGGAGTCCCCTGGGGGGCCAGTTCCTCCCTTGGACCTGGGCAATCTGGGCCCCGCCCCGGCCCTCCTTGGCTGCATCCCTCCCCACTGGGCAGGGGGGTGGGACGTGTCTACATAGAGCCTGCACCTGCCCTTCCAGACCAAATTCAAGGTACCCAGGACCCCAGAATTCCCTGCCCCAAGGGCCCAGAACCTGCTTTCAGGACCCAGGAATCTCTTTCATGCGTCAATTTTCCCAAGGTGACCTGTTGTCCCTGCTCTGTGGACCTCTGGGCCCATAGGCGGTCATGGAAGGGCCAAGGGGCAGCACTGCC
This sequence comes from Cheirogaleus medius, assembly GCA_008086735.1. NCBI lineage: Eukaryota > Metazoa > Chordata > Mammalia > Primates > Cheirogaleidae > Cheirogaleus > Cheirogaleus medius. The sequence continues at coordinate 63,949,015 of VBSM01001124.1, forward strand.
TGGGGGGGGGGTGTGGAGTGTGGATATGGCAGCTGGGATGTCCAGGGTGTTCCCGAAGGCCCTACGTGGTGAGGACTGAAGCTGAGGCAGGAAGAGAAGTGGAAACAGGTCATAGACCAGAAGCCTCCGTCTGTACTCTCCTCCAGGCCCCCACAGATGTTGGGAGAGGGCCTGTGAGGATCTAAGGCTTCCTGTGCTCTTAAATTAAAGGAAGAGAAATGTTTGGATGGAATTTCTCCTCATTAGATCAGGGTGGTGCATGAAGTAGAAAAAGCATGGCTAGGATTTAGCTCCAAACGGGATTCCAATTCTAACTTTGCTGCCTTCTAGCTGTGTGACCTTAGACAAGTTAATCAGCTTCTCTGAGCCTGTTCGTGCATCTATACAAATGGTGGTAATAATTATTTTCTAAGATTGTTTTAAACATTAAATTAAACAATAGGAAAGAGTATATTAATAGAATATGGCAGGAACACAATAAATGTTTATTTCTTTACTAGATTTTGAAATATCATCTTCCCTAGATATGTTCCCAAGTTTTTTAATTAATTTTTTTTTCTAGAATTTAGGGTCAGAGAGCATAACGCACCTGATGCATACCCTCTGTGTGGCTGTGGAGCCTTGTGTATTGTGAAACAAGGAGATGGAAACTTGGAACCCTCTGAGAATGTCCTTGTTGTATACATACATGTATGTATCTATTTATTATTTAGAGACAGGGTCTCACTAGCTCACCCCGGTCTTGAACTCCCAGAGCTCCAGTGACTGTCCCACCTCAGCTCAGCTCCTGAGTAACTAGGATTATAGGCACGTGCCACCATGCGTGGCTATTATTATTATTATTATTTTTAAAATTTTTTGTAGAGATGGGGTCTTGCTATATTGTTCAGGCTGGTCTTGGACTCCTGGCCTCAAGCCATCCTCCTGCCTCGGCCTTCCAAAGTGCTGGAATTATAGGTATGAGCCACCGTGCCCAGCCAGTCCCTGTTTCAGAATGGGTAGAATGCTCAGAACCTTCCCAGCCCTGCTGCCATGCACATACCTTGGCTTGAATGAAAAAGAATCAAGCCAGAGCTCATCAGTAGCCCAACCTCATCCAGAAAAATCAATACAGGTTTGCCTGCATTACATAATATGTGAGTTCCTGAAGAGTTGGAGGTAAACCCAATTGTTTCTCAGTTCAACATGCACTGAGTGTTAGCATGTCAGTGTCAGCTCAGCATGGTGCTGAGGCTACGCAGGACACACACACACAAGTGCACACGTACACGCAATCAGCCGTGATTCTGGCTTTCAAGCCACGTGGAAAATGCACCAAAGAAGCTTGCCAATGGAATCACAGGGTAGACCCTTCTAGACAGCAAAGAACCCTTTAACCAGGGAAGAATTACTTCCTAATTAACATCTTATTTACTTGTATGTTTGTATTTGCTGATTTAAATAGTAAAGGCCTTTTTCGATTCTGGCATATGGCAAGCCTTTAATGAATATCTGTTGACTAAATGAATATCGTTCAAAATCAAGGCATGCCCATATCTGGTAATCTCTCACATTTGTGTATGGGCGGATAATCCAAAAGCACTTTTCTTATATTTGCACCTGCTTGTTTCCATAAGAACCACATAGGGGAGGAAAAGCAGTCCTTTAGCATGCCTAATTCACAGGTGAGGCAACCAAGCCGCTTAAAGAGCAATTGGCTTCCTCGTTAAGTATTGGAAAGTCTGCGGGAGGTTCAGTCGGATGTTGCCAGCAGGGACAGCCCTGCCAAAGGGCCGTCCACCCTCCCAGGCATGCAGGCTGGGGGCCTCACAAGGTTCAGCCTCTGCTTTCCCCAACAACTCACACCTTGTTACCTTCCAGGGCTAGACGTCTAACTCTGCAATCTGTGCCCAACTCTCCAGCCTGTCTCTGTCCAAAAGCAGCTTTCTCTTCTCTAATCTAGGTGGTTCCTGTGGGTGAGCCTCTGCACTTGAGTAAGTTTATTAGTGGACACTTACTAAGTTCCTCTTTTGTAATGGACCCTGGGCTGGGGGCTGGAGACTCAAGACTAAATAAGACATAACCCCTGGCCTCTGGGATCACAACTCAGTGGAAACGGTCAGGAGAGTTGGACAGAGGACTTGACAGCACCTGGGAGGACACTGAAATCAGACTGCAGGTGCTGGGGGAATCTGAGTGGTGTTTTGAAGGATGAGTAAGAGTTCATTAAATTGGCAGGGGGGAGGGAATTCTAGTGGAAGGAAAAAGCACAGGAAGAAGTGCAGAGGTGTGAGCGAGCAGATGTGTTTGGGGCCTTGCCAGGAGCTGGCCTGGGCAGGGCAGAGGTGGGGAGGTAAAGGGGAGGCTAGGAAGGGAAGCGGGCCCGGGAAGAGGGTGTACTTTCCCATACTCTGGTGCTTAGGCCAGGGCTTGATATGATCACATTCAGATTTTAGGAGAATTACTCCGACAGCTGTGTGAGGAATGGAATGAGGAGATAAAGGACACACTTCTGTGCACCACTGTGTCTCTAGCACTTAGCAGGAGCACTGGCACAGAGTACGTGCTCCGTGTTTGTTGAAGGATGAATGAGTGGCTTGGTTAGGAGCTTACTGCAGGAATCTAGGGGAAGGTCCTGAACTAGGATTAGGGGAGTGCACAGGGGCTGGACACGGGAACAATACAGGGTTTATGACAGTCAGGGTTTGGGCAGGAAAATGGAACCCAGGCCAAGCAGTTCAAGAAAGAATTTAATATGGGAGACTAGTTCAAAGGTACTGGAAGAGCAGAAAATAGAACAAAACATGGTACTGGGGGCAAACCAGAGAGTAGCAACATCAGGAAGATGTTGCCACCCTAGGGCTAGAGGGTCAAAGGTTGTGTCACCTGCTCCCAGAAGCCAGTATCCCTGGAGTGAGCTGGGATCATGAGGGGGGTACCAGGGGTTGGGTTCCCCAGGAAGCAGCCTCTGAGATGGAGGCTAGCATGCAGGAGGTTTATTAGGCATACTGGGGAGGGGAGGGGAGGGGAGGGAGGAAGAGGCAGGACTGGGCGGAGGGAAAACCTGGGCTGTAACACAGTCTCAGGAAAACCTCGGTTGACCCCATCTGGGAGCTCTGAGCTGAGATGCCTTTCAGAGGTGGCCCAAGTTGGGGCAAAGGAACCAGAGCTTTATTCACCCATGAGCAGAAGTCATTGGATGTGGACCCCTGGGAAGGGAGTATGACCTTGGGCATGGTGGTTCTTCTCAGTCAAGGGGGCTCCTGATATGCACTCTCCGCAGCCATGGGAATGGACAGATCCTTCAGTCCTGAAGGCGGATCTGGGGAGCACATCGCAGCAGCCATATGGAGGGGCTGCCTAGCAGGGGCCAGAGCCAGAGTTGGTGCAGCCAGCTGCCCAAAGCCAAGAGAGGAAACAAATAGCCTGGACATTCTCCTCTCCCTCCTGCCTTCCAACCTCCCTCCAGGGCCTTCCACTGGGCAAACTGGGCTGGAAGACAGTGGGAGCAACAGAGCTTGCAAGGGCCGGTCCCAGGGGCGCTGAGTTTGCTAACAGGTCTAGGATGCACCCAGTGACCAACTGGCTGTGGGAGATCGGTACAAGGCAGATTCAAAGCTCAAGGACTACAAGTTATTCTGGCCCCCCAGGGTGGGTGGGGGCTGGGTGGATGGTGTTAAGCCTTTCTGGGAAGAGGCAGAGGAGGGTACATACCTTGGAGGAAGATGCTCCTGGCCTATGCTGAGTTTGCCATTCAAGTGCAGATGCCCAGCTGGTGGCTCAGTGGACCTTAACTTCTAGCACAACATAATCCTGAAAGACTGAAAACCTTAGGAGGGCTCTCTCCTGACCACAGGAACAAGTGCACGCTCTTCATCATGGCGATGGAGCCCTTCATGTTGTCCCAGATGACTTCCCAGGTTCAGCTCCCTGCCAGGCTTGCAACTCCCCTGGCCTGCCCTATCTTACACCCCTCACCTGGCCCACCCACCACCATTCATACTCCCCTGAGCAACTGCTTTGCAACCCCCCAGCCCCCAGGTAAAATGCCACCTTCTAAATTGTCCCCTCTAACGCCTCTTTTCCCTACAAATTGTAATCTCCTCTTGCAGCTCCCAAGATAAGAGTGCTTAAGAACGTGACAAGCTAATTAACAGCAGCAAGTACCTTCATCTTTCTCAGGCTTCAGTTTCTTCTTCTGTGAAATTGGGCAAAAAAATAATCTCATTGGGTGCTTTTTAACACTGAAGTAATACATGCAAAGTGCTACAAACAGCGCACATAGTAGGCCTCAATTAATGTTAGCTATTATTATTTTAACTTTCATCTTCTAATCCCCAGCGTCTAGCCTTTAGTAGATGCTTAATTAGCACTTGTTGAATACAGAATTAATAAGGAAAAGGATTTATTCTTGGGGCTTGACCTGGTTTTAGAAAATTAAGTATTTAGCAGGCGTGCAAGGAAAGGCTTTATCTGATAATAGTTATCTATGTTGGGTGTCCAGGGACTGCAAACTGACCTGGTTCTCTCAAGAAAGAAAAACGACAGATTTCAAGTTATTTTCATGGAGCTTTGTGCAGGCTCTGGCACACGTTTCAAGCTCACCCACATCACGCTGCACGAATGCATGCACACCACCTGGAAGGGCTGTCCGAGTGCAGGTAACCTTGACGGTGGCCAGAGCGACTTCCACTCGCCCACCAGCCTACCCGGCCCGCACCCGGGCCCTAGACCCTGCGGCGCTTGTGGAGGCCGGGGAGGGAGCAGGAATCCGGCGGTGGCCACGTGGGCCCCTTCCGCCCGCTCCCCACATCCTTTGTTTCCCACCAGCCCCGGCTCAGGAAGCTCTTTCTGCGAGTCACCGCGAAGGGGCGGCCCGGGAGCCTGGAGAAGCTATTTCCGTGCAATCCGGGCGGGCGGCAGGCGCGGGAGGGGCGTGGAGGTGGAGGCAGCGCAGAAGGCTCCGTGTTTGCTTTTATTTCATCCAACAGAAGGTTCTATTTGTGGAAGCGAACAGACGCTCGGGATTAGAGCTGGGAGGGGGCAGGAAAAGGAAAAAAAAGCCACATCCACTACCACGCACAGGTCTTCCCCGGAACTACCGCGTGGGGGTGAATGACTGATTCTGGAATTCATCACCTTCCCTATCTCCACCTTCCTCCGGCTGCAGCTCAGCCTTGGCGGCGCCCACGGCTCCAACCGGAGCTCCCCAGGCGCGGGGCGGTGGGGGATCCCCGGGGCGAAAGGCGTAACCGCGGGGCCACAGCAAGCGGCGGGTGCAGAGGACCGTGGCGCGCGCGCCCGCCTCGCGCCCGCAGCCCATTGTGCTTGCTGTGAATGAGGCGCGCGCACCAATCAGCGGTCACTTTGCTCCTCGCGGCCCCGCCCCGCCCGCCCACTTCCCGGGGACCCTGACGTCACGGGAACTTTTCCTCCGCCCCCTCCTTCGGCTTCTGGAGAGGAGCCGGGGCCTGCCGGAGGGTGCGCGCCGCCTCCAGCCAAGCCCAGCCCCGGGGGGCG
>VBSM01001124.1:63954613-64062115 GCA_008086735.1 Cheirogaleus medius
GGGATTGGGGAGGGGTGGGATGGGGTCGAAGGGGGGGGGCATAAGCAAACAAATTAAAAATCCCATAGAAAGATCCCATACCCCTCCTGTGAGAATTGTAACTGAAGGCTGCTTACACTTGAGTCAGACTGTAGGCAGGTTGCTTAAGGCTGCGTTGTCACAGTCTCTCCCTCCAAGTCATCTGTTCCTTCTGACTAATGACAGCTCGGCATGTTCTCTGGCCCCTGCTTCCCCTTGGAGGCTGCAGAGTCACCACATTCTGTGCCCTCTCTGTGCTGAGCACTTGGGTCTGCAGGAGGCACAAACATGTCCAGGGACTGCTTTTCAGCTTCTGGAGATGCCAAGGGGCACCCTCTACCAGCCACTCACTAGTGTTGCCTACAAACAAGGAAGGGCCAAGAGGGCGGGGGCTTTGCGCTTAGCTCTCAGGAGCTGGTGGTCACATAGGAGATAGAACATGCACAGAAGACAGTTCTTTCAAGTCATCTATATGAAAGCAGGTGTTTGCTAGCCCAGAGCCTGGGTGTTACTGGTTCTGGGGTGTCAGGGGCAGCTGGGCTGCATAAGGTGGGAGGTGGCAGAGATAAAGGAGTGAGTGTATGAAGCTTGCTGTCATCCAAAGCCCAAAGATGGAGAACTTCAGCACAGCTCCCTAAGGGATTTGGGAGGCAGCCTCTCTTTTCTAGCCCCCTAAACAGGCCACCTTTCCTCTGCAGGTGTTTCCCATTAAACACTACCAGGACAAAATCAGGCCTTACATCCAGCTGCCGTCACACAGGAACATTACCGGCATTGTGGAAGTGATCCTTGGGGAAACCAAGGCCTATGTCTTCTTCGAGAAGGACTTTGGGGACATGCACTCCTACATGCGAAGCCGGAAGAGGCTGCGGGAAGAGGAGGCTGCCCGGCTCTTCAAGCAGATTGTCTCTGCCGTCGCCCACTGCCACCAGTCAGCCATTGTGCTGGGGGACCTGAAGCTTAGGAAATTCGTCTTCTCCACGGAGGAGAGGTGAGCGGCCGCCACGGCTCCTCCTGTGGCCTTTTGGAACCAAAGCAGGTTGTGCAGTTAGGTGCAGTGTGTTGGTGCAAAACCAAGGGCTTAATTGTCCCAGATTTAGTATTTAGAAGTTCTGTTCCTGAGGAGTCACAGCCAAGGTTGGTTTATTCTGTACTCTCTTGGACGGGGCCTGGGGACACCTCGGTGCTTCTGTAGGATAGCATGTGTAGCATGCCCTCCCCACTTCTACCCCAGGATCACGTTTATTCCCCATTGTTGTCAGAAAGGTCAGTCTTCTGGGCTGCAAATACTAACCTGCCCTTCACAATATTGACTCCTAGTGGAAGTGTACAAATCTTTGCCTATACCAAGTGTTGTTTTTGTACCTAGGAGGTATCACAGAGCCAGTGAGACTGTCATTTTTGCAGAATGCTACTCTCTTCCTTCATATGGCATTCCTGTCCTATCTCAGGCTGGGTCCTCTGTACTTTGTTCACATTCTCTGGTGACTTTTTAGATATCTTGCTTGGATACATATTCAGAAAATAGCCACATTGAATAATAAATGGATGTTGGCTAGAATTGATTGCTAAATATAGATCATGGCTTACCTCATAAAGAACAAGATGAGCTTGATAAGAGAATAATGAGGCATTAAGATTCAAAGTTGAGGTTTCAGACAAGAGAATTCAGGAAGCCGCATGAGATAGACCATACCTGATTTTAAGAGTTGGACCACATCCCTTATGGAAAGATTAAGAGCAGTAACGTAAAATTGTAGAGGTGGGAGGGAGTTACTTTGTTGTAGGAGGTGGGCTTATCCCACCTATCCATTTTTCCCTTTTGACCCCAGAGCATAAGAAACAGTATAGGGTTGAGTTGCTTTAAAGCATGACTTTGTATTTGTTCTTGCAATAATTATTGGAACATACCGATTAACAAAGAAGAGCAAACTGTTTGCAGTGAAGAAGTTTCCAATTCCTGGAACATGCTTCTTTGATATGGTGATAAGTTTTCTGAAACATGCTTTACACACCTCCTTACTAGCTTTTGAAATCCGCATTGCACGGGCGAATGTCATGGGCATGGGGTTTGGCAACCCGAGGGTTAAGCAATGGCAGGCTGACGCTAGTCGTGTAACCAGCACAGGTGCAGGGTTTTAGTACTACAGCAGCCAATCAGGGGCAGACAGTGTGGGTTGAGTCATATTTTCCGTTTACAGAACCAATGGGTATTTTACATAACGACGAGGAGGTCACGCTGAGGACATACCGAAGTTAGCACATGTATACTACACTCCAGGGAACAGGAAGGCAGGAAGAAAAAAAAAAAATACCAGACCTTTGAGAGGAAAAGGAATTGACCCATCAGCTAGTACCAAATGATTGCATTTAACTTCACAAGTGACTTACTGAAACAGGGCTATTTCAGAGAAGCAGGGAGAGGCAGGCTGCCACCGGATATTAGAGGTTCCCCACGTGGCTTTGGGCTTTAGGGGATCCAGGAGACTTGGGCAGCTTGCTCTGAATAAGGAGGTACCTTCAGCTTCCTAAGAGAACCTTGGACTAAAGGTTTTTCAGACTTGAGTTGTTAACTGAACAGAGACCCCCCCCCTGTAGAATAAATATGCTGATGTGTTGATGTGCCATCCTGGGGTGGGGGATGTGCCTATGGAGGAGTTTCAGGGCCCTTCGTCCCTCCGATCACTAGCTATTTTTGTTTGTTCAAATAACATCTCCATCCAGGCTAAGTGTTCTTTGCAATTAAATACCCCGATAAATGTAATTAGCATTCCTTGCAACTTTCCCCTCCTAATTATCGTGTCCTGAGCCCAGGTGGACAAAGTTCCCTCTGTGTGTATATATCAGTGTGGGTGTGTAGTAACAGTGACTTTGGGCTCTGTTTTGTAATGCAAAGTGTGGATCCAAGTAGCCCTGGCAGTCAGTGCCATGATAAGAGAGAAGATTGGCTTGTAGGATGCTCAGGCCTTCTCTTAAGAAGTGGGATACACTGTTCTTCCTTGATAGCTTTTGTAGAAAATGTCAGCATTCTCCTGAGACAGGCTCCCAGTTCTGCAATGTGAACTTGGTAAATTGTGTAACCCCTATTAGGATATCTCTTGTAAGCCGTGCCATTACGAATACTATTTGGGGCTTTGCATCATACCCTCCACCCCAGGCGCTCTCTCGATACTTTGCAAACATTTATTGCAGATTGTGTTGGTTTGTGTAATCGCTAGTCCTGAGTGGTTGCAGGGCACTGCTTACTGGATGAAGGGGTAGATAGCATTCCTTGTGCCTTTGCTGTCAGTGCCTGTGGGCGCTGTTATTGGGAAGGCTTTGTTTTTCATAGCAGCTTGTCTAGAAATAATGGCTTGGTTCCTCTCTCCCACAGAACCCAGCTCAGACTAGAAAGTCTAGAAGACACGCACATAATCAAGGGGGAAGACGATGCTTTGTCGGACAAACACGGCTGCCCAGCCTACGTGAGCCCGGAGATTCTCAACACCACGGGGACCTACTCTGGAAAGGCTGCGGACGTTTGGAGCCTAGGCGTGATGCTCTACACCCTCTTGGTCGGACGATACCCCTTTCATGACTCAGACCCCAGTGCCCTTTTCTCCAAAATTCGACGCGGACAGTTCTGCATTCCCGAACACATTTCCCCCAAAGCCAGGTGCCTCATTCGCAGCCTCCTGAGACGGGAGCCTTCCGAGAGACTCACGGCTCCTGAGATCTTACTCCATCCCTGGTTCGAATCCGTCTTGGAACCTGGATACATCGACTCAGAAATGGGAACTTCAGACCAGATTGTTCCAGAGTACCAGGAGGACAGTGACATTAGTTCCTTCTTCTGCTAATCCCAGAAACCTCAGAAACCTCATAATTCTCACACGTGGCATTTCCATTTCTAAAGATGGACAGGCCCTTTGGCGTGGTGCCAACCAGATACGTGACTGCATCGTGATTGTAGCTGCCGGACTCAGCACGGCACCTCCTCTTGTTTGTTGGGATGAGTGACTATCGTTCTGAGCAGCATCCATGCTGACTGGCTGCCCTGCAAAGTTGTTTCCCTTCTTAAGGAACCCACGCCAACTGTCTCTTTGTCAGATTTGGGGGATCCAGATCGTTAATAGGGGGCAAAGAGTATGGACATCCTCCACCATGTGGTCAAGTGTAATGAACTTGAACATTTGAATGGGAGAGGAAGCAAATCGCACAATGGCATTTTGGGCAATAACTAGCCGTATTTTAAGGGTGACAAATAATTTAGGCCAATAAACCTGCCATCTTGGAACTTATCTTTGGTAGCTAGACTGGCTAACGAGGCTTCTCTGATGAGAAAGTTCTTTTTTCAGTTTAACACTCATCTTTTCTTCACACTCAGATTTACCAATGACTCTGCTCTGTTTTGGGAGCAGACTGTTTTTAGTTGCTCAGGAGCCTGATGGAACCATGAACCCAGACTCTGTCCTCTGTTTCCTGCCAAGACCTCGTCTGCACTAATGACTTCTCTCTGACCTTGTCACTCTCCCCCTTTAGCTACAAAAGCACTTAACCAGCTAACCGTGGAAAAGTATCACGAAAGATTTGATCTCTCAACTATTTTCAGAACTCTCAGCTCAGAGAGACTGTAGGTTTTAAAGAATAATTAAGTTTTCCCCAAATATTAGTACTTACCCAAGTTAGTTATTTTTCCCCAAGACCATCTCAGGGTGGAGCATTTTGTCCAGGAGGAGAAAGATAAGGAGGCTCCCACCCCCTCCCGCCCAAGAACAAATGTTAAACATCTTTGTGCTTTGAAGAAAGTAAATTTTGGATAGTCTTAGAAGATTCTCAGACTAACTTCCAGAATTGTACTGTAACCCCTCCCGGATGTGGTCTGCCTCTGGCATTGTGTGTGCATCTGCAGTTTTGCATGATGGGTTGTTAATATTTCAAATGTGTGGTTTATGAATACATCTGCATACTCGGCTTCTGGAGTGAAATAGCAAGCCCCAAATCTTTCAAGTCAGAAGGGACTTTAAAAATCATCTGGCCCAACCTCTTTCCTCTTTCTGCCACCTCCCAAAGCAGAAATCCCCTCTTCAGCTTCTTTCGAAGGTGGGAATCCAGCCTCTGTTTGGATGCTTCCAGAGATGGGAACTCACTCCCTATACAGCAGATAGAGAAACTGCAGCTTGTGTTAAAAAACAAGTTCAGATGAAATATCAGTAACTGTCTTGGACAGTGCTGAAATCGGGTGGTTAAACGGGTAAATAAAACATACTGTATTTTGAGAAATGGCACAAAAACAGACAGTCATCTTTAAGGGCTATGCCTAGGCAAACTACTAACATGCATTGTGAGAATGCTGTGTATACCTCACGTACCGTGTACTTTGTACATATGTTGTACCTTTTATACATATGTCTGATACTGTTTTGTTGTTTTCGCTCTGAGGCTTGTTTTGTTGTCTGTGTCTGTCTGAATAACCTGCGTGTCTAAAACCACGTGAAATGTGAATGATTATTGGCAATATTACCTTGACAGAATCATGGGACTCGGAGAAGAGGGAGGACAGAGGCCTCTGTCGCACTAACGCTCTCGTGGTTGCTCGACTGTTGTATCTGTGATACATTATCCGGCTGAGGACTCTGGGCTGGCAGGGGCTTCTGCCGGGAAAGCTAGAAACACTAGATTCTTCCTGTACATATGTGTATATATGTGAACAGTGAGACGGCTGTTTCTGACTTGTAGAGAAATTTTAATAAATCTGGTTTCGTACATTGGCGTGGTGAATTTCTTTTGAGCCCGATCTGCCTTTGCCTTTTGCAGTTTCATGCTGGGGTGCAAAGGGCTCTGGCCTCAGGGCTTACAGTCTGGAGGGTGGGGGGCTCAGGGAAGATGGAAAAGTAGACAGATGATGGTTATTATATGTGACCTTTGAGAAATGTGAAGCGATTTGCTTTTTTTTTTCATTTAAGTGGGCAATTTTGTTTTGATGGGTGAATCCAGGTTGGTGGGTGCTTTGGGTTGAGTTTAGAGTTGAGAGACATTTGAAGAGGAGCAGGCATAAGGAAGCCTTGAGTGGTAAGAATCTTTCTGGAGTTTAGTCAGTTTTGGGCCAGGGACTCATGATAATTTGACGAAAGCTGTGGACACCCCTCAGAACAATGCCACGTGTATACAACAGAATTTTGTTAGGACAAGTTCACACGGGTCCCTGAAGGTGACCTGGGGCTTCCTGTAGAACCCCTCCCCTGCATTAGACCTAGTTAAAATGGCTAATCGAGGTATTCTATCTTATTTTTTCTTTCTATAAGTGTAAAAATGGAAATGGAAAAAAGGAAAAACTTAAGGTGACATTAATCTATTCTAAATGAAGTAAATTAGCATCTGGACCAATTTTGAAAAATACTTTGTAAAAAGTATAACAAACATACAGAAAAATGCACATATAAATGTACAGCTCAGTGAATTTTCACAAACTGAACAGACTGGTGTGACACTCAGATCTAGAAGGCAGAACACTGATGAGACCTCAGAAGCCCTTTCTGCCCTTTCAGTGCCTGCCTGGCACCTGCCCCAAGCGTAACCACCAAGGGATGGAATGTTAACTCTAAACTAAAAATTAGAGTAAGGACTAACTCATCAACTCCTGGCTTCCACAAAGGGGCATACAGAAGTTACAGATGATATAATCGCCCCTTTCTAGGACTCAGGCTGAGATCACCCAGGAAAGCAGACCGGTGACACTGAAGTTGGTACAGCTCTGGCCTTGTGACCCAGGAACTTAAGAAACGGAAAAAGCACCTCAGAAGCAACGTGGGAAATGGCCAAGGGCCTGGGTGGCTTAGAAGCTAGGAAGCTGGGGGTTGGTCTAGGTAGGGCCATCCCATGAATAGGACCTTAAACCCCAGAGTTCCTGGAGCAGACCTCAGAACATACACTGCAGTGTCTTCCTGCTCCAGTGAACCCAGGTGGGGCTCAGCATAGCTCCTTGGCATATAGAATGCCAATACTTTGGACTTCACCGAGCTTTTAATCTAAGCATTTCAAAACACTTTGCAAGCAATTAAGGTTACAACACCCCTTTGTACTGTTGTTGCATGCACCAAATGGAGAGAAATATGGGTCAGGATTGGCTGGGTTGACGTGTGATGCCACAAATCCATAAATTTAATCTCTCCTAAGGTTGGAACAAATCTGGGGCAATTGCAACCAGTTAAATTACAGAAGGCCAGAATGAATGTGTTGAAAAGCTGATCACTTTTGTTTTCCCTTGTGTCCTCAAATACACTTGTCATTTGAGTAAATCATTCAAATAACATCTCAACCATTTATTCACATCATACTTTCCCACAGTTCCTCCTCCCCTTTTATATTCACAGCAGTTGCATGAAATAGGCAAGCCAAGTATTTCCCCCATTTTATAGTTGAGAAAACTGAGGCTCAAGCATCTTTTAGTAGCTAGAGGAGTAAGCAACTCAACTGGGATATGAACTTGGGTCTTTGGACTCCATGCCCAAGGTTGTTGCTATGTCTGCACACCATCACACAAAGTCTTCTGGTCAAAAAAATGATGTGAGAAGGTGGTTCAAGACAAATACAAATACTGAATCTTTAGCTTCATTAACATCTTCAAATGACCCAGCACATCAGTCATAAAGGTGGAGGCATTACCAAAGATGAAAGATCTATTATTCATTCAACAAACATTTACTGTACTCCTACCATATGCCAGACACTGTGATAGACTCACTTCTATCTCACTGGATGGAAAGCTCCATGAACTCAGGGACTGTGACAGTCTTGTTCTCGCCTGGCTTCCTGGCACCCAGCACAGTGCCTGCCATAAGGAATGTGTCAAATGCCAACATGGATGGATGGGTGGACGACTGGATGGATGGATGGGTGGGTGATGGATGGATGGGTGGGTGGGTGGACTGATGGATGGATGAGTAGATGGTAGATGGATGGATGAGTGGATGGATAGATGGATGGATGGGTGGATGGGTGGATGGATATCTTCCAGCAGCTCACAGCCTAATGGGCCTCTAAGTCAGAGAGTCAGGAGCATGGAAGTGGAAACCCTGAGACTGGAGTCTAGCTCTGAACTTCTCCTGCTATAGAACCTCGAACAAACAGTCTGCCTGATTCTCATTTGTTCATCTCTAAACAGGAGTAATACTATTCAATTTCTCTGGACCCTGCGCTGCTATTCTGTGGAAACAGTCCCTATATGATCTTTGCCAGAGTGGCTATGGGAACAGCTCTGTGCTTCCTTTTAAAACTAGACACAGGCAGCATGATTGGGATTCTTGCCTAATTTCACTCTGGATGAGGAAAGGCATCGCAGCAATGAAGACTATGGATTTGGCTTTTCATCATGTCTTTGACTGGGAAAAGGAGGGCAAATCGTTAACCATTATTAACCACTGTCCCTACCCCTTTTCCAAAAAAAGAGGAGCAGGATCCAATTAACAACCCCTGGGAACTGTCCACATCAGATTTCAGTTGATTCTTTAATGGTCTCGATTGCTGTGGACAAGTTAGTGGCTCCTGGAAGAACAACCTCAGTGCTGCTGGATGCTTCCCAGCCACCCCCTGTCAGCTGGATGGTTTGTCCCCATTTAGCAGGTGTTGGTGCTAAGACGGAGGGGCTAATGTGTGGGCGGGTGACTAGATCTTTGCCCTTCTCCATCCTGTGCTTTTCACATTGGGTCTGACACGTCAGACCAGCAACATGATGTCTTCTTTCTGGAGCAGCCATTTTGCTGGAAGATTTTTTTTGCCAGGGAGTATACAGTATGCTGGGTCAGTCCTGTTTGGGTCTATGATTTCTACCAGTTGAGATCTATCAAGAGAGTGCTCGTGAGGTACTGAGAGCCATGCTGAGTGCTTCACAGGAATTATTAGCAAGTGATTACCTCCCAGCACCCCCTGAGGCAGTACTGGTATCATCTCCCTTTTGTAGCTGAAGAGACTGAGGCTCAGAGAGGGTAAGGGGTTTGCCCAAAGTTACACAGCAGAATATTCACTTGCTAATTCACACACCCAGAGCCCTTACCATGAGGCTTATTGCTCTTCTGTGTTTAGAGCTGGGAAGGGACTTTATAAACAATTTAGTCATAAATGCAATGTGCTATCCTGGAACAGAAAGAGGTCATTAGTGGAAAAATGAGTGAAGTCCGAATAAAGTTTGGAGTTTAATTAATAATAATATACCAATGTTGGTTTCTTAGTTGTGACAAATGTATGTAAAATGGTAGCATTAGTAGAAACTGAGTAAGGTACCTATGGGTTCTCTCTGTACTATCTTTGCAACTTTTCTGTAAATCTAAAATTATTCCAAAGTAAAAAGTTTATTCGAAAAAAGATTTAGTTTACACTTCCTGAATTTTCAGTGAGGGGAAGCTATGACCGAGGCCGGGAAATAACAGCCAAGTAGCTGCGAGCTACTCCTGACCTCCGGCCTCCTGGGTGCTGGCCGGCGCGTGGTGAGTGACCTTCTAGAACATGTCTAGAGCTGAGTGAGGTGAGTATGAGGGGTGCTTCCGTGGAATGTGTCAGAAACTTTTCTTGACACGGGACGCGGCATTTTGGAAACTCTGTTTGTAGGTCTGCCCCGTGGATCACTGAGCACCAGGCACGGCTCTGTCAGCTGCAGCTCGGTGGGCCAGTCTGAGGGCCGTGCCACGCACTCGGGAAGTGCCGCGCCATGCCTCGTTAGCCAGAAGGCAGCGGGAGCACGTTGTCGGGGAAATGTCCCTGCCAGCCGGGCTTGGCCGAGGTTGGGAGAGGAAGGGATTTGGGGCTGGGGCTCTCGTGCGCTCCAAACAGGCTTCTCATCCAGGCTCCAACCCCAGAGGTCATGAGGTCTGGGAGGGGAAGCTGCCATGGAACCAGCTCCCTGTGTTGACCCAGAGGGCCCCGTTCTCTGCAGTGGGGCCGGTACAGCGGCGCTCAGGGGCCAGGAAGCAGGTTGGTCCACACTCCTCCTCCCATGTCCTAGATGGGGAGCTAAGCCTGAGAGAGGGGCAAGAACAGCTGATGTGCAGCCGACGCTCGTCTTGTATTTGTAATTTTCTTTCTCAATAGCTGAAGTTTGCACTGGGTCCCGAGTCCCTGCTGACTGGCATCTTTCTCACTTCTACACTGCCAGAGTGAACTGGTGGGTGACATTTCACAGCCAGCGCCCCGACACTCAGTCTGTCTTAGACACCCTGCTGCGCAGCCTGTGCCTATTAGGAGCACAGAAAAGAAATAACTAGAATTATAATGATGATAAGAACCCACATGAATTGAGCACTTACTGTTTGTCCAACCCCGTCTTAGGTGCTTTGCAAGCCTGTCTCATTTAATTCTCACAACAGCTCTTCAGGGAAGATATTCTTACTTGCCCCATTTTACAGGTGAGTCCATGAAAGCCCAGAAAGTTTAAATAACTTGCTCAAGGTCACACGGCTAGTGAATGGGGAACTGAACTCGGGGAGTCTCGCTCTAACGAGTATTTCCTTACCATGTGACCTGCTGTCCTGTTTTGGCATACGTCTACCCTGTGTATTATGGTTCCGCAGTCAGAGTGCTACCATGTCGGGCTATCTGGGTGGACACCTTTCCCTCTTTTAGGGGGAACCACTGACACCTTGTAAAGCTGGAAGTAGAGAGGAAAGAACTTGAACTTTAGGGTTAGAGAGACTTGGTGTCACCCCCCAGTTCTGTCTCTGCTAAGCAGCTGTGTGACCCAGACGAGTCGTGTGACCTGTCCATGCTTCAGGTGCAATAATAACTGAAATGGCAGTAGTAGCATCTCCCCGCCATGGCTGTGGACATGAGGGTTACATGAAGTAATGCCCAGTCCAAGGTGCGACATTAGCAGGCTGGAACTTCAGACAAATCCCTTGGAAGTGGGAAGGACCCAGCTGGGAAGTCAGACACAGCTGGATTTGAATCTTAGGCTGGCTCCTTATTTGCTCTGTGACCTTCAGCAAGTTGCAACATGTCACTGACCCATAATTTCCTCATCCATAAAATGGGAACGTAATGAGCCCAGTGCAGGGCTTTGGGGCTGTAGGCAGGATTGGTGATAAAACACACAGATGGCCTGGTTTGGAGGCAGTCAGGGGCTCCTGCTGTCATTATGATGTATGTTCCCCTCCCTCCTCTCTCCCTTGCTCTTTCTTCTCTGGTGTGCAAAGGCCAGAGTGTTGAGTGTTTTGAGGGACAGCGTGGAGGGGGGGAGGGTAGTGGCAGGGAGCAGGGCAGTGTCCAGGACCACTGAGCCAGGGTGGTCAGCCTTCTAGCCCCTTGCTGCTTGAGAGCCTGCTGACAGTGATCTAGTTCAAGGGAGCAGAGAGCAGTCTGGCTTCTCTGACCTTGTCCAGCCATCAGCACTTCCAGTGTCTCAGAAGCTCCCCTTGGGGACAGAATGGGCCTCAAAACCACCATCTCACAGATGCCACCCTGATTCCCAAAGTAGAGGCTTCTCTGGGCTTCCTCCAGGAGGGCAAGGATTAAAAAAACCCAATGCATCAGCAGTTTCTGCAGAGGCAGGGATAGCCTAGTCCCAGCCAGCAGAGTGGCAGAGTGGTTAAGTGAGAGGCCTAGAGTCGCAGGGGCCCAAAGTTTGAAGTATGGCTCTAGCACTTCTCTGCCAAGGGAACTAACCCACCCCATGCTCAGTTGCCTTACAGGTGAAATGGGCAGTAAGAATTCCCACCACCTGAGATTGCTGTACAGTTTAAATAAGATCATGCCTGTAAGCTATTTCCTTCATGCCTGACATGTACGAAGTGATCAATGAATGTTGGCTATCAAGAACTGGGGTCAAGAAAGGTCAAAACCAACAAGTCAATCCATTAAAAATGTGCTAAACACAATGCTTCTCATGAGTGGAGGTGCAGACTCTGTTCATCAGGGCTGGAGTGGGGCCTGAGACTACATTTCCAGCGAGTTCCTGGAGGAGGCTAATGCCGCCAGCCTGTGGACCATACCTAGAACAGTACAGAGTTGAAACCCATTTCCAAACAGAGACCTGTTAAGTCTCAGTTACAATGAGCTAATTCCTGAAAATGGGTATATTTTGGGTAAATCTAAGAGGAAGGGAGTGGAGAGGAGCAGGCATTATTGAGTAGCTGCTTGGCATGGGTATGGTTGAATGAATTATCTCCTGCAATCTTTACAGACTCCCTGAGGGATGTTATCATCTCCCTTGTGCAGATGGGGAACCAAGACTTACATGTTAAGTGACTTGCTCAAGGTCATACGACTATACAGGGTGGGGCTTGGATGTGGGCTTGGGTCTCCCTGCCTCTAATCCCATCACCTTCTTCTGTACCTTGGAGGCAATGGCAGGGGCCTGAGAACACAGCTGAGACAACCCTAGGAAAACCACCTCCTCTCCTGGGACCTCAGCTTCCCTGTTAGCAAAATGGGTGGCCTGGGTGTAAATGACCTCCAAGCTCCCTCCCCGACTCCTGCTGGAAGAGTCTGTGCCGGCTACTCTTACTCAGCATTCACTTGGCTGTCTCCCCGCTCTGCTTCCTAATTTGGTGCTGCTGCTTCTGGTTGCAGATGGATCAATTTCACCCTGTCAAGTCAGGGACACCAGCAGAACTGCTGGACACATTCATCTTCTCAACAGCAGATGAAATGGTATAGTAGTGACCAGAATAAACTCAGTTCCTGGGCCAGATAGAACATTCTTCCACATTCCAGAGATGAGCCCTTCAGCGTCTCTGCAGGTAGAGAATGCCACTTGCGTCAACTCAAAGTCACGTGGGATCCAGTTTCACCTGCAGCTGGGTCTTGGATCCTCAACCCCACGGGGTTTGAGTGCTAAAGGGATTGGTTTGAAGGTGGAAAGGCAGGCAGAGGGGCCTACCTTTCTCAGGTGGGCTCACACAAACCTCATGGGCTTCTAGGCCAGAGGGCAGGATTTCTAACTGGATTCAAATTCCAGCTCTGCCACTCCCTCGTGTGTGACCTTTGGCAAGTCATTTAATAGTCCTGGGCCTCAGTTTCCTTGTCTGTAAAATGGGACTAATGGCAGTAGTTGTCTTGTAGAGTTGTGGTGAGAATTAAATGAGGTAATACATGAAAAGCCCTTAGAACAGTGCCTGGCACATGGTAAGCACTCAATACATGCGAGCCATCCCACGAAAGTGAAATCCATCACTTACCTGTTTTGCTTATTGTTGGACACCTAGTACCTAGAACAGTGCTTAGTGTGTAGTAAATACAGATATTTGTGAAATGATGACATCGGGAAGGCTCCACAGTGGTGGCTTTCCGATTGTGTTCCAAGGAACCCCAGGGTGCCTGGAGCCCCCGTATGGTGGGGTGGGGGAGTGTGGGAGAAACACTTGAGGAGGAGTCAGCATCATCCTGCTCCCTGCCCAGCAGGGCCTCTCTGATTTATATGCTTTACGTGTGGTTTTCTAGGTCAAATTTTATTTGCAGGAAGATTTTTATAGCTGAACAATGATTTGTAGTTTAAAAATCATTGCTATCCAAAATCTGGTCCCTAGACCACCTACATTAGACCACCGTGGGTGAAGGTTAAGAATGCTGATTCCCTGACCCCACCCGTGAGCTACTGAATCCGACTTTCTGGGAAAGAAGCATGCAGTTTGTTTTTTTTTATTTAAGCATATTATGGGGGTACAAATATGGTTACGTACATTCCCATGCCCCCTCCCCCCTCGAGGCAGAGCCTCAGGCAGAAGCATGCAGTTTTAATCGATTTCACAAGGGATTCCATTTACACGAATACTGGAAAAGCATGCATCTAATCATTTTACCAGAGGGGAAATTGAGCTCTTACTAAGTGAGGTGACTGGCTCAGGGTCTCCTGGGGGCATGTTGGAAGGGCTGAGAGTAAAGGTTTCTTTTTTCACCCCCCAGGCTCCTGTGACATTGATTTCTGGGCTCAAGTGATCTTCCTGCTTCAGCCTACACAGTAGCTGGGATTTCAGGTGCTTGCTACTGTGCCCGGCTTGAAGGTTTCTTAATTCCTACACCAGGGATCCTTCCACACTGCAGCTTCTGTGACTCTTAAACAGGTGTCCTAGTTCGTTCAAGCCACTCTAAAAAAATACCATAGGCTTATGAACAACAGGCATCTATGTCTCACGGTCTGGAAGCTGGGAAGTCCAAGATCGAAGCACTGGCAGATTCGGTGTCAGCGAGGACTCACTTCCTGGTTAATAAACAGCTCCTTCTTGCTGTGTCTTCACGTGGTGGAGGGAGTGAGGGAGCTCTCTGAGACCTGTTTCATAAGGGCACGAATCCTTTTCATGAGGGCTTCAACCTCATGACCTGCTCACCTCCCAAAGGCCTCACCTCCAAACACCGTCACATTGGGGATTAGGTTTTTAACATATGGATTCTGGGGACACATGAACATTCAGCCTATAGCAGCAGATAAGTGCCTTGCAGAGACCCCGGCAGGTTATGAGAGGTGGTGCTGGGAGGTAGACGGCCCGGTCACCATGGCATTTGCCTTGTGGCATCCTTCTGCCTCTGGGAGCTTTGGCTTTGTTCACACATGCCGCAGGGTAGGCACTCAGTGGATGCCGGTGGAATAAAAGAAGTGGTGAATGAATGAATGGCATTCTTGCAGAGAGATATACACAAACAATATACAGGGTAATGGTAATAGCACTATCCACCGTGAGGAAATAAAACCAGGTCAGACATAGATAGGCTGGGGGGAGTATTTTAGATGGAAAGGGGGAGGCCTTCCCTTCTGAGGAGGTGGCATTTGAGCAGAGACCTGAGGAAAGTGAGAGACAGAGTCATCTGGGGGAAGAACATTTCAGGTAAAGGGAACAGCAAGTGCAAAGGCCTGGGCGTGGGAACGTGCTTGGTGTGTTTGAGGAACTGCAAGGATTGTTTAAAGCTTAAATGAGACAATGTGTGTAAATTTCTTGGGGCTGTGCCTGATACACATGGGCTATTACTATTATTGGTGTCATTTTATCCTCATGATGAGGACAGGCCCCATTAGATTTACTTTTTATTTTATTCTATTTTATGTTATCTTAAAAGTCATATTTGCTGAGGTATAATTTCACTATAATAAAATTCACACTTATCGAGTGTACAGGTGAATAAGATTTGACAAAAGTGTCTGCTTGTATAAGTCCCACTGTAATTATGATATAGAATGTTCCCATCACCACAAGAAATTCTCTCATGCCCATTTGTAATCAATCTCCCTTCCCAATAGCCTCTAGCAATCACTGATGTGATTTCTGTCTCTGGAGTTTTAGAATCATACATTGTGCAATCTTTTGTGCTTGCCTTCTTTCACTTAACGTGGTGATTTCAAGATTCATCTATGCTGTTGTGTGTACAGTAGTTTGGTCTTTTTTATTTCTGAGTAATAGTCCATTGTATAGAGGTACCACACATTGTTTATCCTGTCACCAGTTGAAAGACATCTGGATGTTTCTAACTAGGAGTTATTATAAAGATTCAACAAACATGTATCTATATGCCTGTGTGTGGACATATATTTTCATTTCTCTTGTGTAAATGGGATTGGGTAAGTGGGATTGCTAGGTCATATGTTTAACTTGATAAGAAACCACTGAATTGTTTTCCAGGGTGAATGCACCATTTTGCATTCCCATGAGCAATGTATGAGAACTCCAATTGCTTCATATCCTCACCAACTCTCAGTATTGTCAGATTTATTTAGTTATTTAATCACATTTTAGCTGTTCTAGTGGACGTGTAGTGGTATCTCATTGTGGTCTAATTTTCATTTCCCTAATGACTAATGAGATTGAACAAATTTTCTCCTCTCTTCTTTGGTCAAATATCTGCTCAAGTATTTTGCCTACTTTTAAAGTGGGCTGTTTGTTTTCTTATTGAGTTGTAGGAATTCTTTTTATATTCCAGATGTAAGTTCTTTGTTCAATATGTTTTGCAAATAGTTCTTTCCAGTCTACAGCTGGTCGTTTCATGGCCTTAAAAAGTATCCTTTAAGAGGTGGAGGTTTACATTTTTATTAAGTTCAATTTATCAATTTTTTCCTTTTATGTGCTTTCTATTCTAAGAAATTTTACCTAACCCAAGGTTACAAAATCTTACTCTATATTTATTTTATTCAAAAGTTTTGTAATTTTTGGTTTTACCTTTAGGTTAATGATCTATTTTGAGTTAATTTTTATATATGATGTGAAGTAAGGCATTGAGATTTTTTTTTATATTGATTTCCTAATTGTTCCAGCACCATTTGTTGAAAGATCTGCTTTGCAGATAGCAAAACAGAAAGATGTAAGACTTTGTCCATGTTTGGTGTAGAATAGAATTTCTAGTGTAATACGAGTGTTGGCAGAGAAGGGGTGGAGGCACAGATTGGGGGAGTCCATGTGACAAATGGGGCTCCAAGTGACCTACCAAGGAGACCTCATGGTAACCAGCAGCAAGTACCTCTGCAATGACAACACCAGTCCCAAAGCAGGGTGCAGGCTGGCCAGGGAGGTGCCTGGTGTGATGTTTCTCCTGGTGTTCTCAGAGATTTGTACTCGGCTTGCGTAAGCTGCAGATTAGGAAAGCATTAGGTAACAAGAGGGTGGCCGGAGCGTATTACACACCAGCCTGGCACGGCGCCATGGAATGTGGCCTGCGGGGATGGCCTTGCCTAGCAAGTCAAATATAGCTTGATCCAGGACAGACACAGCTTCCTCCTTCCCCACTGCAGCCAGAGAACGGAGCTTTTGCTGGTCCCTGGCGCCAGAAAAACAGGGTCTCTGGAAACTCCTTGGTGTCTCACAGCCTCCAGAGGTGGAAGTGGGAGAGGAAGCCTGGAGCTCTGGGAGCCGCCTAATTCATTCTACTTTAACAGGGAAGCATATTGCAGAGGCTTTGCCCAGAGGAAAGTCAGCAACAAATAAAAGTTCATCCTAACTCTCCTGCCCACATGGCCTGCACCCGCACCTAAGGACCACTTAGATGTTGATCCTCACTGCCCTGACCCAGGGACCAAAGAGGGACCTCACAGGAAGCTGCTCCTTTCGTATGTAGTATTGTCGTGGCTCAAATATTTGTTATGCATCTACTATGAGCTCACAAGTTCTCTCATCTCCAGGACCTCCGTGTGAGCCCTGCTGTCTAAGTGCTTACCTACCCTCAAACCATGGAAGGTGTGAATCTGACGTGTATTGAAGATGGAAAAGAAAGGAAACTTCACCGAGGGCTTCTGCTGAGTCAGACACTCGGTCAGCAGTCTCCAGATATTAATATTATCAGATCTATTCCCGGCAACTCTGCGAGAGTGGGATGGTCCTCCCTATTCCTCATGTGGAAACTGGGGCTCAGAGAGGTTAAGTAACTAAGCCACGGTTGCACAGCTAGTAAGTGTTGGAGCCAGGATGTGAACTCGAGATTGTCAGACTCCAGACCCTGTGAACTTTCACTAATCATGTTGCCGTACTATATGCCAAGAGCTGTGTTGGAGGCTGTGGGGGTCCCAGAGGGAGATGAGCAATGGTGTTTAACCGCAGGCCTTTGCTGTCTGACGAGGGGCAAACAGTAATAACTATGATACTGAGATAATTCAGACAGTGCAATGAGTCTCCAGGGGGTCTGGGTAGCAACTGTGGGGGAGGTGACAACCAGGAGGGTGTTGAAGGACAGAGGCCTGTACCCTGCAGATGTGGGGGCTGGGGAAGTGGATCCTGGAGGGTGGGAACACCCCGAGCAAAGGTTCAGTGGTGGGAATAATAGTAACAGTAAATCCAGCTATTACTGTACACCCAGCCCTGTTGTGCTCCGCAAACATTAACCCATTTAATCCTTACAACAGCCCAGGAGGTACATCCTATTATTATCATTATTTTACTGAGGCCCAGAAATGGAGGCCCAGAGCGGTCAAATAACTTGCCTGTGGTCACACAGCTGGTACATGATGGTGCTGGGTGTTAAGCCCAGGCTCTAGAGGGGAAGTGGAGTCAGCCAGGCATGTTATGTTTGCGGGGGCAGCACAGTGGAAGGTCAGATTGAAAAGGTAGGTTGGGGCTAGCTTAAAGAGAGCTTGCAGGCCAGACTGAGGAGCCTGGCCCTTGTCCTGCAGCCGTTGTGAGCTCTGGGAGGTTTTGGGGCAGGGGGGTGATGTCAGCAGATCTGTGTTTAGGTGGGTGACTCTGGTTGGTGGAAGGGTTGGGGATGCAGGAGAAGGGGCAAGACCGTAGCTGGGAGATGGGGTAGGAGGCCACTGTGCTTACCCCACAGGGCACTGATGGTGGCAGCCTGCACCAGGGCAGGGCAGTGGCAGAGACTTGCCCAGCCACAGGCTCTGGCCCTGCATGTACAGGTGTTTAATCAGTGCCAGATGAGCTCAAACCACACTGAGTGGCAGTATGGCATTAAAGGCCACTGTGTGTGGTGTTCACTGCAAATGCCATTGGAGCTCTGGAGATCAGAACCTTGCAGGCTGGGCTAGCTGAAGCCAGCTCCAGGGCACAGGTGGGAGCCTGGCTCTGTCTGTAGTTCTGGGCAGATGGAAGGAGGAAGCCATGCGCAAGGCCCACGTAGAGGAGAGAATGTGGCCAGAGGCTGGAGGCTGAATCTGCAAGGGCTGACATGCCTGTGGGGTCTTCTCTGGGATTTTCCTGGGAGATGCTGATAGCAGGGGCCCTGCTGCTTCCCTAGGTTGAAAAGGAAGCTTGGCCAAAAAGGCAAGGACTACTTTTTCTAGAGGAGAGTGCTCACCTCCCTGTACAACCTGCTTTAGATAGCTCCACACACCATCTTTCACTCGGGACTCTCAAATATCTGTCTCCAGCCTGGATCTTACTCCCCGACTCCAGACCTGTAAATCCAATACTACCTGGGTTTGCATCACCTCCACCTGGATGACAGCTGTCTCAGCTCAGACTCAAAGAGCCCAAAGCTGAAAGCTTGGTCATCAGACCTAATGCTTCTCAGGTTTTCAACTATCCTATGTTGATGAGACACAGACATCAGCTCAAGTAGCTGCTCAACACAAAAACCTGGGAGTAATTTTAGATTCTTCTTTTTCCATCATCCCTTGCATTCAGTGTTCATTAAGTCCCATTTTTCTGCTTCCTAGTTATCTCTGATATTGACCATTCAATAAATATTTATGGAAACTCACTATGTGCCAGATAATGAATGTACAACAATGAACAGACAAAAATCTCTCACCCAGGCCACTGAAGTCCCAATGGCCACCTTCTCTTTATTCTCCTTGCCGTTCCCTGGCTCGGGCCTTCCTTATGTTCTGACTGGGCTTTGGCAACATTCTGTTGAACTTCTTGCCTCTGACCTTGACTCCCTAGAAACTTGTCTCTACCCTCCTAAATGCAAATCTGATTATGCCACTCCCCTGCTAAATCCAATAATGGCTCCCCATTGCCCATAAGATGAAAGTTAGACTCTTTAGGTTGACATACTGTGTCCATGATGAGGTCCCCACAAACTTCTCAGCTTCCCAAGTATGGGTCCTACCCTCGGTGACTTGTATTCCTTGACCACCTGTTCTCTCTTGTCTCCATGACTTTGTACACATTGCTCCCTTTATGGAATATATCCCTCCTTCTGGAAAACTTCTACTCATGTTCCAAGGCTCAGACCAAATGTCCTCTCCACCTAG
This sequence comes from Cheirogaleus medius, assembly GCA_008086735.1. NCBI lineage: Eukaryota > Metazoa > Chordata > Mammalia > Primates > Cheirogaleidae > Cheirogaleus > Cheirogaleus medius. The sequence continues at coordinate 63,974,223 of VBSM01001124.1, forward strand.
AAGCTTTCCCTGATATCTCCAGGCAGAGTTAAGGGTCTCCTCTGAATGTCTGTAGATTCCTGCTCGTTTTATTTTCCAATGCTTTGCACAATGAAATTGCTGCTGGGCTGAGAGTCCTTGGCAAGCAGGGACTGAACTCTGTGGCTGACTCCTAGAGTATAGGGGGTGCTTTACACATAGTGCATGTTCCAATCATGTTTGTTGAATGAATCCATGACATAGAACACTGTGTTCCAGCCATGGAGCAGGATTGGGGCTGGGGAGGGGAGATAACCCGTGGTAGGTGGTGGGAGAATTGGGTGAGGAAGGCAGGTTGATACACGGACGGAGCCCGTAATGGTAAGAAGCTGCATGGTATTGGGGAAGAGCACTGGACTCAGATTCCCAAACCCCTGACTCTTCCTCTTCCTAACTTTATGCCCTTGGGCAAGTCACTTTACTTGGTCTTTTTAAAAGAATTATGGTAAAAATATACATGACATAAAATTTACCATCTTAACCATTTTTAAGTGTAGCAGTTCAGTGGCGTTAAGTATATCCACATTTTTATGCAACTGTCATCACCAACTGTCTCAAGAACTTTCTTCGTCTTCCCAAACTGAAACTCTACATCCATTAAACACTAACTCCCCTTGTCCCCTCCCTCCAGCCCCAGGCAACTATCATTGTGCCTTCTGTCTCTATGAATTTGACTACTCTAGAGCCTCACATAAGTGGAATCATGCAGTATTTGCCCTTTTGTGACTGTCTTCCTTCACTTAGCATAATGTCCTCAAAGTTCATCCATGTCGTAGCATGTGTCAGACTCTCCTTCCTTTTGAAGACTGAATGGTACTCCGATGCAGGGATATACCACATTTTGTTTATCCATTCCTTCATTTCGGGACCCATGGATTGCTTCTGCCCTTTAGCTATTGTGAATAGTGCTGCTATGAACATGGATGTACTAATATCTTTTTGTCTCCACTTTCAATTCCTTTGTATATATGCCCAGAGGTGGAATTGCTGGGTCATATGGTTATTCGATCTTTACTTTTTTGAGGAACCGACATACTGTTTTCCGCAGTGGCTGCACCATTTAAATTCCCACCAGCAGTGCACTGGATTCCAATGTCAACTTCACCGTCTCGGGGATGCTACTAGCTATCTGCCTCATCAGGTCCACAGGGATGTTTTGAAGGCCAAATAAAACAGTACACGTACAGCACTTGGTGAATTATTGTTCTCGAGCCCACATACACATGGGGCTTGGTCCCCTGGGGGATGGCTGACATCTGTGGGAGTTTCCTCCTGCCAGCAGATACACTGTTCTGGTAACCTGGCATGGGGATTGCTTGCTCCCTGAAGGCAGGAGGTTCACTCCCTTTTCTACAGGAGATGTGACTAGAGGAGGACTTTCCACCTTGGGGTGGAGTAACCTAGATGCTCCAGGTGAAATTAAAGAACTCTCTCTCTTGCTCAGTGCACCAAAGCTTGAGGGCACTGTGCCAGGCACAGGGTGTGGCTGTGACTAGTGCCCAGTCCTTGCCTTCCAGAGGGTCTCAGTTTAGCAGCAGATGCAGCCCAGTTGTGCTAGAGTATGACCATCCACCAAGGTTCTTCCTCCTCCCCTTAGGAGGACCGCACAGCCTTGCCATGTTCAACACAGGTGTGGTCATTTAACTTGCTTTGAACAATGAAATTTGAGTAGAATGAATGTGTACTACTTCCGGGTGGAGCCAGCACCTTTCTTATAACATTTTCTTTTTCCCTCTCTCATGGCAGCCATCGATGCCCCAGAAACAGGCTGCACTGTCCAGTTGGGTTCCAGAGTGACGATGACATGGTGAGCAGAGCAGCAGCCAACCTCTGATGGACGTGGAGGGTGAGTGAGAAGTTAAACTTTTGCTGTTTGAATTGGGGGCTGTTTGTTACGGTGGCATAACTTAGCCCATTCTGACAAATACACCAGTAAACAGGTTGCCATAGCCATGAGGAAAGAGCTGGAAAAGTAATGAACAGTGTTCTGTGGGAACACAGAGAGGAGAGGAGAGAACAGAGATTAACCCCATAGGAAAAGTTCTCTAATGCTTTTGACTTTTAATCTTGAACTCATTTACTCCTTACAATGAATGAGGTAGGAATTATTATCCTCATTTTTTAGGTAAGAAACTTTCAGCTCAGAGATGTTAAATTTCTCAGTGTCATTCAGCTTGTCATGAATGGAGCTGGTATTCAAATGTAGGTCTTCCTGATAACTATTCCCTAGCTTTTGTTTTAAAAAATTATATTAATAATAGCTAACACCCTTCTGGACCATCTTCCAAGAAAAAAAACCATAATAGCTAACACTTCTGTAGCACTTCCTATGTACAAGAGCCTGATAACACTCTAAGAGCATGAATGAACTCGTTTGACTCTTATATCAAGCTGATGAGGTAGGTATATTATTATCCCCATTTTACAGATGAGGAAATTGAGACCAAGTGACTTGTCCCACATCACACAGCTGGCGTTGGAAGCCCAGAAATCTGGCTCCAGAGTCCATGCTCTTAACCACTGCACTTACTCTGCCTGGTTCTTCCAGGCTCAGGGAGGACACAGATGAGCACCCAGAGACGTCCTCCCTCTGTGTGCTTTGTGTGGGTGATCTTGCCAACACCCAGGGCTTTACCCATTATGCATCAGTGTCCACATCTTCAGGGCATATCTCCTTCCACTTCCCATTAAACCTCTGTACCTGCGTGTCTGGTGGGCACACAAACAACTTCCAGTCCTCAGTAGGTCATTGTTGGACTCCGGTCCACAAACTTCCGAGTTATCCTCCCGCTGGAAATCTGGCCATGTCTTCCCATAGCACAGGCGCCCTTGCTATTTCTTCTCCTGTCTACTTCTCCAGCCTCATCTTCCTCCCCTTCCTTTTGCTATCTCCCTTTCTAGAACATCCTTCTCTTATCCAAGCACTAACCAGCTTAGCTTCTGAGATCAAATGATATTGGGAGCGTTCAGGGAGGTATGGTCATTAGAACACCCTTCTCTGACTGACTGACGCCCGCTGTCCTTTAAGACTGAGGTCAATGGCAGCTCTATGCACGACAGCCCTAGACTGGAAACAACCCAGATGTCCATCAACTGGTGAATGGATAAATCAACTGCGGTGCATCCTTGCAGTGGACCGAAAGGAACACACTGATACACACAACGACATGGATGAATCTCAAAAGCATTGAGCTAAATGAAAGAAACCAGAAATAAAAGACTATATACTGTATGATTCCAGAAAGTTCTAGGAAAGGCAAAACTTTAACAACAGATAACAGATCAATGGCTTCCAGGGGTTGGGTGGCGGGGATGAAGTGCAAAGATGCACAAAAGAAATTTTGGGGGTAATAAAAATATTCTATACCACGATTGTGGTGGTGTTTACACAGGTGTATACATTTGTCAAACTCATAGAATTTAAAATGTGTGCTTAAAACAGATTCATTTAAGTTTTGTAAACGATACTTCAATAAAGTTGATTTTTTAAAAAAGCCCTTGTTCAGGGCTTCAGGCTCTGGGAAGCCTTGCAGGCCCCTTATGGCTGCCTTAGCCCTCCACACCCTGTATTTTCATGATCTGATTTCTGGTTTGTGTCTAGCACTAGACTTTGAGCTCCCTGAGCCTATTTTCTCACCTAGCCCAGTGGCTAGAACTGCCTGGATACTCAGCGAGTATTTGCCGAATAAAGAGTTATTAACGACTTGCCAAAGTAATGGTGCTGCCTTAAGAAATCTTTCCTTGCCTTTAGGACAAAATTCAAGCGTCCAGTTACTTGGGCTGGAAAAATTCCTGGCCAGAATGCTACAGGCTGGATGGAACCTCAGTGAACAATTTCTGTAGTCCCAAGAAAGGTCAACCAGAGGGTATGGATGGCCCCTGACCACCCATCGCTGTTCCTGGTGGGTACTCTGCGCAGAGGTTCTCTGGGTCACCATCACCTCCATGTCCCCTTACTGTCTCAGTTGTCATATTGTGCATCCCAGAACATAAACATAAGCCCCAGGAGGGAAGAGACTGTGTTGGTTTTTTCTCATTGCTATTTCTCTAGTGCCTAGCACAGTGCTTGGTACACAATAAAACCACAATAATATTTTTTTACATGAGTAGATTGTCAAGTATGAATGCCTGGAATGACTCAGCCTCAAGCCATCCTCCCACCACAGCCTCCCAAGTAGCTGGGACTGCAGGTGCACACCGCTGTGCCTGGCATTTTTATTTTTGAAATGATGAAATGGAGAGCAGCCCTGGCACGGATCATTTCCCGCTCCAGCTCAAGGTGTTCGTAACCCCAAGTGGTGGTCTGGCACTTGAGGGCAGGGCGGGTAGGGATGAAACACAAGAGAGTGGAAATCTCTGATGTGTTAAAGTCTGATGACTGGGTCCTTTTTTTTTTTTTTTTTGGTGGGAGGGTAAGTGGGGGAAAGGTTACCAACATTTTGGAGAATGCTCTGTAGCCCTTCATTTAGAAAAAACACACACACATAAAACTTTCTTTTAGAACAGTTTTGGATTTACAGAAAAATTGCAAAGACTGTAAGCGGGTTCTCGTATGCTCTGCACTCAGTTTTCCCTGTTAACATCTTACATTAGCACAGTGCATTTGCTACAATTAATGAACAGATATTGCCACATTATTACTAACTAAGGTCTATAGTTTGTTTCTATTTCCTTAGTTTTTACCTAATGTCCTTCTGTTCCAGGATCCTATCTGGGATCCCACATTACATTTAGTCATCATGTTCCTGGGCTCCGCTGGGCTGTGACAGTGTCTCAGACTTGTCTTGTTCGGGAGGACCTGTTGCGGGGGGCACGGGTCAAGTATTTAGTACCATGTCTCTCAACTTGGACTTGCCCGATGTCCTTCTCATGATGAGACTTGGGGTCATAGAGTTCGGGGAGGAAGACCCTAAAGGTAAAGAGCTACACTTATTTTTTGGATCTAAATGCCAGTTTGTTAGTTTAGATGAAAACACGTTGTGGTTGACGTTATGTGCTTGCGAAATTGCCATGCTGATAAGGGATAAGAACGCTTAAGCCCCAAATGGAAAACATAACGAAACAAAGTCACACAGATCCTCCACTTACTCCCCCATAAAAGAAGTTTTCTGCCCGTGACTTCATTTTTCCTCCCAAACCAACAATACTGCAATTTCTGGATATCGGTAGCTCTTTCTAAACGGAATGAAACTGACTCAGAAGGAGCTGGGAAGCGGCTGCGCTCCCGGCCCTCCAGGTCAACCCCTCTCTGCTCCTGTCTTTCGTTCCCAGACAAATCTTAGGATCCGAAGGGAGGAAAATGATTCTGTTCTTAAGGGTCTACCCAACCAGGGAGCCCTGCCCTCTCTTTCTCTCACACACTAAGTCCCTGCTGTGTTCCAGAAGCCACCCCAGGGCTGAAAAGATGACCGAGGCAGGGCTCCTGTCTGCAACTTGCGGAGGTCTGGAAGGAGAGACACGATGCATGAGCACTGCCACACGTCACAGATGTTGGACAGGTGGACGTGTACCTGGCACTGTGTGGCCCAACGGAGGAGGGAAGGTCGATCTTTTGGGTTTGCAGGAAGCTTGCCAATCAAATGTAACTGGGCAGTATAGGATGCCAATAAAATAAGCAGATTAATGAGCAGGGTAGGCCCCACCTGTCAGGGGACAATAACAGCAGGATTTGACATGGACTATCTTTTCCCAGATGCCATCCACCTTCGGGTGAATGACAGGTGACTTTTCTCTTCCAAGTTCTGCCTGTGTGATGGCAAATGGTTTGCTTTGTACCCAAACTCACCCATAGGAGGGAGCCTGGCTGATCCAGAGGTTGTGCCGTGGTATGCCAAGCCCTAATCCTTAAATCCCTGGCTCTCTTCCACATAGCTCATGTCAAACCAATCCCTAGAAGTGGGCAAGACAGTGCCTTGCAAACCGATCTAAATTTAGGGCCAGGTTTGAGTTCAACTTAATATTAATGAAAATTGCCTCTATCTGGGGGCATACACAAAGTTCCTGTATACATGACATATGCACATTGTCTCATCCAGTCTTCAAGACAGTATGGGATAATGGTGGTCCTAATGAGAGATACTAATTATTGAGCATTTGTTATGTACTAGGGTTGTTTACGAGCTTGACATGGATGAGATGACCTCCCTTAATTTCATAATAACCCTGTAAGTGCATAAATCTTAAGCATAGAGCTTGATCAATTTTTACCTATGTGCACTCACGTAACCACCACCTTGATTAAGATGTAGAACATTTCCCCAGCCTCCTTGGTGTCCCCTCCTGGTCATTAACAATCCTACCACCAAAGGTAACCATTATTTTGACTTCTAGCACTGCTGATGAGTTTGGCCACTTTATTTTATTTTATGTATGTGTGTGTATATGTATATATATATGTGTGTGTAAATATATATATATATTTTTTTTTTAGAGACAAGGTCCCACTATGTTGCTCAGGCTAACCTCAAACTCCTGGGCTCAAGTGATTCTCTCAATTTAGCTTCCAGATTAGCTGGGACTATAGGCATGCACCACGATGCCTGGCTTTTTAAAATACTTAATTTAAAAAAAAAATTGGCTCACTTTAAAAATAAATAAATGAATTAATTATTTAAAAAATTAAGGTGAAATTCACATGACAAAATTAACCATTTTAAAGTAAACAATCTAGTGGCATTTAATACATTCACAATATTGTGCAACTCCCACCTCTGTTTTGCAAAACATTTTCATCACCCCAAAAGGAAACCCCATACCCATTACACAGTTGGTCTGTTTTTGAACATCAAATAAATGAATCACACAGTGCCCTTCTGGGTCTGACTTCTTTCTGTCCACAAATGTCTGTGAGAGTCACCTATGTTGCGTGTGCGGTGGATACCAATATTAACCTCATTTTGTAGACAAAGAAGCTAAGGCACGGAGTGGTTAAGTAACCTGCCCAGGATCACCCAGCTGGGAAATGCTACGATCCCTGGCAGGGCGGCCCTCAAGCCTGGTTCTGGGGGGTGGGGGGGATGCGGCATGTTGCAGAGAAGGAAACAAACTCTGGGGAGTGCGGTAACAAGCTAAGGGAAGCCAGCCCCAATTTCAACGCTGATTCCTTTGACTGCAAGCTCAAGCTGTTAACCGCAGGCCTGTTTTCCCCTTGACTAGCTGTGTGTTTTGGAGACTCTTTCTGGGCCTTAGTTTCCAAGTTTCAGTAAAGCCTTCTGACCTTTCCTTGCTGGGCTGTGGGAGGCTTGGTTGAGAGGCTTGTAAACCTCAGGGTGCCACATGAACACCGTCATTAGGATTTAAATGACTCTATGATGTCGAGGTTCACTGGGAACTTGGCAGGAGCCGAGTAGGCCCCCGAGGAGAGCTGGCACTACGTCAGGTGGCCAGTGGGAGCCCGGCCCTCTCTGACGGTTTGTGGCGCTTTAGTATTTTCTGCGCTTGGCCCTGTCCAGAGATCACCACGTCAAATACCTGAAATCCAGCTTCCCTGTGTTCAAATCAAGGACATTCACTTTCTGAAAGATCCCTTCTCAGCCGGGTGGCCTAGAGTATATATCCTTCCAGAGAATGGCTCTGTTGTCATTTACGAACTCCATCACCTGTTAGTCCAGAAGTCAGTTGGGAGGAAAAAAGAAAGTCAAGTGACCAGAGATGAGAGAGGTGTGCTCTCTGAGGGGCTGGTGCTTTGTTGAAATGGGTCCATCATTTCTCCGGTGCCAGAAAGCTAGGGTATTACCATCTTTTCTGAAGTTGGCCTTATAGTTTGAATCCTATGAATGCATGTGAAGCAGTGTGACACCATGGGTTGTCACAGGACTTCACTGTGACTCTCATCGCTGTCGGGCACGGGGGTTCCTGTGTGTTTCCCCCATCCTGCAGCCCTTCTGGGTGCACGCTGGGAACATGAACATGAACATGAACATGGGGTGCGGCAGCCTCAGAGCTAAGCTCTAGTATTCCCTCAGGCATGAAGTCTTCCACACTAGCCTTGTTGAAATCTCAACACTTCCCTTTCCAAATGATTTCTAAGGGGAAACATAACAAGAATGTTCCAGAATGCTCTGCTGGCCCAGGGGTGATTTGCCAGAGCAGTTTCCTGGATTACGGCCTCTTCCCCTATCAGCAAATCATGTGAAACAAACTACTGTCAGCTGGAAACCCTGAATGTGGGAAAAAGAGCTGACACACAGAGCCCACTTTCGTAAAGCTGACATTTCTCATGAGTAGCGAATTCCTGAGTGTGGGCAGTTGACCAAGACCAGGAATTCTCATTAGCTGGTGATAATCAGGCATGACTCGGACCGGGGAAGGCGGCCGGGAGGAGAGGCCAGGGGGCCGGGCGGGCGCGACCCACAGCTGACGATCAGGCACCATCTAGCCAGGGTTGTTGCTGCAATACTAACGTGTTCTGTATGGGTTAGTAATTCCCTCCATGTCCCCAACAGCTCCAACCCTCCGGGGACCCCACCTCCCCAGAACCCAGCAGGGGAGGGTTTAATGCCGACACAGCAAGGGGCTTCTAGACAAGGTCCAGCTGGGGTCTCACCCCCGTCTGGATGGATCAGCTGCAAACTGGTAGGTAAATACATGAAATGCTTCTCCCAGCTGTGAGATGACAGTTCCCTCCTCAGGCCCCACAGACACCGAGGCTGTTCGCAGCCCTCAGGCCCCAGCCTTCTTTCTGCTTCTGAGACCACGACCTCTGATCTCCCGTCTTCAGAGTCGAAGGACATCTAGGAATTGAGTTAAGCTGATCATGTCCCATTCAGTGGCTCAGTCCCACCCTTTCACATCCAACCTCCCCAAACATCAGCATTACCTATTTTTGTTTGTTTGTTTTTTACCCTCATTGCTGTAGCATTTCCTGGTTTTCCCAAACAGAATTAGTCACTTCCTTCTCTTAGAAGCTGCCTTATCTCTATGATCCAGTTTTATTTTATGAACACTGTGCTTTTCTCTTATGGACTTATGAAAGGCTGTGAATATTTCTTTCCCCCTTTTTGCTTTGGCTTCTGAGAAAATTAACTTTGTCTCCGGCTTCATCTTCAGTTTCGCCTTTCTTTCTTTTATTTCTTCATTTATATCTATTTGTACTGTATTCATTTTTGTGATCCACCTCATATTAAATATTTTTGCATTATCACCTTTAACAAGGTATAATTTGCATAAACAAAACACATCCATTTTACATACAGTTTGATGAATCTGACAAACGTACACACCTGTGTACTACCTGTACACTACCAGAATGATAATATGCAATGCATTTCTATCACCCCAAAGGTCTCTTATCTTTCCCAGTCCATTCACTACCCCACCTAGTCCTGGATACCACTAATTTGCTTTCAGCCACTGTGTATTAGATTTTCGCATTTCTAGAGTGTCATATAAATTGAACCCTGTGCACATGGTCTTTTGTATCTGGCTATGTTTACTTGGCATAATGCTTTCGAGCTGCATCTGTGTTTTTGTCTATATCCAAAATGGTTCCTTTTCGTTGCCGAGTGGTATTCCATTGGGTGGCTATATGACAGTTTGCTTCTTCATTCCCCTGGTGATGGGCACGTGAGCTGTTTCCAGCTGTGGGCTGTTGGGAATATGGAAATCAGGACTCTGCAGCAACAGAGTGCAGCAGGTGTCAGGCAAACAACACACATCTGCCCCCACGCCATTCATGGGCAGTGCCTCAGCATGGCATCCAGCATGCGGGGTGCTTGAGAAATGTACGGTTGGGTTGATTTTAGCAGCTCCCAGGGTGAGTGAGACAGGGTTGGACCCAGAATCACAGAAATAAGGGTTTTAGTCCCAGCTCTGACACCCCCAGCCATAAGATCTTGAACAAAAGCCACTGAACTTTTCTGAAGCTCAGTTCCCTCCAATTCTGTAAACTGGGACTAATTCTTCCTAAATTAACGTGATGCCAGTAAAAGCACCTTGCAAAGGACAAGACAGATATTAGTCAAAACTATGACCATGGAATCCCCAAAGATTAACATTTCTCTTCAAATCTTGAATTCTCTGAGCCTCCTTCCTTCCTGCTGAGTCAAAGTTGCCCAAGTTCATTCAGCCCTGGTGGCCCCCTAGGAAGGGTTTCCCCAAACACCACCGTGGCCTGAACACTGACTTCCATCCACTGACCCAGTAGAGCTCCTGCCTCTGACTTCTTCCTGTTCCTCTCTGGCCTCACTTTCTCCCTCCGTCCTGTGACTCTTCCATGTACCAAGATGTTCCCAGTCTTGACGTTTATCGTTTGCCCCCACTGGCTTTGGCTTTTTAACTGTACTTCCTTTTCTTTTCCCTCATTCCTAACACATTCACCCACCCTCCCACCGCAAAGTGGCTTCGTTCTCCATCACTTCCCTGCAGTAACTGACCTCCCAAATGCCAAGCACCCCAGCATGGATAGGCGCTCTCCTCCTGGGGTCTTCACGGCCTCCACATTCTCCCGGACCCTCTGTGGGGCCTCCAAGGCACCTGTCCCTCTCTCTTCTCTTCTTCAGACATCTTTTTTTCATCTTCAACTGTCACCCCACCTTCCAGCTAACCCTTGAGTGCTGGTGTGGCCACCGCTCTGATCTCACCCTATGTCTCTTCTTGAGAGACAGTTCACTCGAACAGTTTCTTCTCCTTCCGCGTGTTGGTGTTGCCCTGCTCGATATCTCCAGCTTGGATCTCTCTGTTCCTGGAATGGAAGAGGAAGTGCAGAGGTTTAATAACATGTCCATGTTCATATAACTGTTAAGGAGACCTGTGTTAACTCCAGCTGTTTGATCCCTGTGGGAGGAGAGGTGTAGCAAGGGGCTAACATTTACCAAGAGCTTGCTATGTGCCCGGAATTGACACTAAAGTGTTGGGCGCTTTAGTGTCATCTCGTGTAATCTTTTGTTATCTCATTAACCCCTATTTTATACATGAGGAAACCAAGGCCTGGGGACGTGGGATAAATTGCTCTTGGTCACCCAGGGAGTAAGCAGTGCAGCTGGCCTTTCCGCTTGGGCCTTCTGACACCAAAGTTAGGGCTCTCTCTTTTTCATTACACTGTGTACCTCTCTCTTTAAAAATCAAGATTCAAACAGATGACCTTTTAAATCCAATTAGTCAAGACCAGGTGACATTTCATGCCATCTTTTGGGACAGGGCTCTGATGAGAATAACTGCAGCACGGGCCCATGATATGGCAGCAGGCACGAACACTGTCTCGAATTAGACTGGGTCAGCAGTTGCAGGCTTGGGTGTTAGCAGCCATATAATCTCATGCAATGTCAACCCTGAAATACCTTGGGCTGGCTCCAGGGAGATCCAGGGCCAGCAGGATCCTGAGAAAGCCATGGAAAATCTGCTATCTACCGCTGTCCCTTCCTGGTAAGCTGGGACATGCATTGTTCCAGAATGACTGGGCTGATTATAACTGCAGGGGAAGGAAGGAAGGAGTTAATTCCTGGCTGAGTCTGTTTTCAGGAAGCCATGTGCTTTGGTTATTAAAGTCTGCCCAACGTGGGAGGGAATAAATTGACCCTTCCAGGAGTCTAGTTAAGCAGTAGAAATAGTTTTCTCTTGGTCGAGCACAGGTCGGAGGTTGGAGGACTGCCCATGGGTTTAAGATGTGGCTTGTGCCAGGCCCATGGGTCTTGTCTGCCACATTCCCCTGCTCATTTGGTAAGATTCCCTCCTCTGTTAGCTCTGTAGCTTTGCTTAAGAAAGACGCTGTACCAGATGCTTGACATTCAAAGGGACTTTGTTCTCAAAGCTTCTCAGTTCTCTTAATTTTCAAGCAGTAAATTTCAATGCCTCCTTCTGACCTTCTCCTGAATTACTCTTTTGCCAAGACAGTCTTGTGTTCACAAAACTTCTGAGCTGCCTTTTCAAATTGCCCTAATTTTTTCTTTCTCCTTTGGTAACCATTATAAACAAAGATTTTAAAAATCACAAATATCAAATGAATACCTGGCCAAAAAAAAAAAAAAAAGAAATTTTAATGGATAAATTTAACCTTCTAAAATCTTCCAGTTTCATCTTGCAAAGGATGTTTTCTGGATGATGTATAAATACAATTTTAAATCATTAAAAAAATAAGCAATAGCAAAAAAAGCACCAACCACAAAAGAAAAAAATGATATACTCTACTTCATTGAAATGAAAACTTATGCTCTTTGAAAGACACCATTAAGAAAATGAGTTGACAAGCCACAGACTGGGAAAAAATATTTGGTAGACAAATATAGATAAACAAACAAATATTTGGTAGTACAATTAAAAAATGATAAAAACATATTTTTATAAATACTCTACCAAAGAATATATATGAATGGCCAATAAGTATGTGAAAAGATGCTCAACATTATTAGTTATTGAGGAAATGTAAATTAAAACCACAATGAAATGCCAATACACGCCTATCAGAATAACTAAAATGAGAAAGATTGACAATGCTAATTGATGATGAGAACTTGGAGCAACTGGAACTCTCACACGCTGTTGGTGAATATACAAAATAGTATAACTGCATTTTAAGAGATGATAAAAAAAGTTAATTATATTTAGAATTAGCCAACTGGAGTCAGTTTAGATGATCCCCATGTGTTGGCAACATCCAAAGCATCATAGCCAGGGATTACTCGCACACCTCCTTCATGCCATTCGGCCTGAGCAGAGTGTTGGCTTTGGCTAGTCGAGGCCATAAAGCTTCTTCCCAGCCTCTCCGATCTGGTGTTGTTGGCCTCGATGTCCATGATGAACACCAGGATGACCAGTATGTTCTTGACACTGATCCTCATGGCCAACTTCACGGTCAGGGGGAATTTAATGATGGAATAATGGTTAAGCTTCTTCTTCTTGGGTACCTCTCTGTGTATCCATTTCCACATTTATAAAATGGGGTATATTGGTCAGGGTTGGCTAACTGCTGTAACAAATAGACCCATAATATGTCCTGGTTCAAGCAGAGCATTTTCTGTTCATGTAACAGTACAAGGTGGTTCTAGGTTGGTGGTGGCTGTGCTCCATGCAGTCATTTAGCTTCAAGTGGCTTTGGCGTCTTAAACATGCAGCTTCCAGGGTCACCCTGGGGGTCATTTCAGCCACCGAGTCAACCAGAAGTTAAAGGAATGGATGGAGGTCTTTATGGGCCAGGCCTAAGTGTTACCTTCATTCATGTTACTTTTCGGTCACATGCCCACACCTACCTGCAGGAGCAGCTGGGAGATGGAGTCTAGCTGTGCGCCCAGGATGAAGAGAAGAACATGGGTTTGGGTGAGTAGCAAGTGAATGGGAATAAAATGATCTGGTGCAAAATAGATCTCAATAAGGTCATCTTGATGATGTCATTCTAGTTTCAAAACTATTATTATTATGTCTGATATTCTAGAACATGGGTCCTAGATTCAAATGCTGGCTTCCAGTGGTTTCCAAGGGCCAAAATATGGCATAACTATGTGAATTTGGCCTGGGATATAAAAATAGCAGGTGGTGTGTCCTGTAGCTGAACTGGAGAGAACATATCTTGCCCCGTGTCCTATCAGTTCCCTCAAATTGTAAACCCCTGTGTTGGATGAACAGAACGCATCTGTGGACCACCTATTATGACTTACAATGAAGTCTCGTATCCTGCAGATGTTTGATGGCCAGCCATTAAGGCAGATTCTATTTGTTGGTTGACTACCAAAATCCATTCCTCCCCTTTTCCTATTATTAATGTTGTAACTGGGTATGTGAAGGCTCAGTTAGACTGCATTTCCCAGCATTCCTAGCAATTACATGTGGCCATGTGCCTGAGGTCATGCCAGTGGAAGTTAAATGTGCCACTTGTGGGCCTGAGACTTAAGTCATTGGGTAAATCTCTTTCTTGCTCTGATAACTGGAACTGAGCTGTGATGGTGACCTCACTTTGACCCTGCAGACAATAACAATGTCCTGCTGTAGGGAATGGTGGAGCAGCAAGGTGCAGCAACCTGGGTCCTTGAATGACCACATGGAGCAGAGCCTCATTGCGGACCTGGACAGCTCATCTTGGGACTGTTTACTGAGAGAAACATTAATGTTGTTTCTAGGGGTGGGGAACCTGTAGTCTTGGAGGCACATGCAGATTTCTGGATCCTTCAGTGCAGCCTTTTCACTGAATTCAAATTTACAGACCAAGTCCTTTTAGTAAAGGGATTTGTTCTGTGAAGTTTGGATTCAGTCGAGGGGTCACACTTAGGGATCTTTAGCCATTGCATTTTTGGACCTCTTTGTCACAGCAGCTCAGGCTTAACCTCACTGGGATGGTCAGACTCTCCTACTTGCTAAACCAGCTAAATTCAAAATCACTGTGTGTCAGGGGCCTTTAGGTTGCTCATGAATAGTCAAAATTGCTGACTATGGAAAATACCAAAGGTCTCATCAACCAATCATTCATCAATCAAATAACACGTGTATAAATTGCTTATTTTCAGCTTAGAAACAAGGAGAACGCATCTCAGGAAAAGGAGGAGGGGAGGAAGGAAGTGCCTTTCCTGAGCATGTCCCATGTGTGAGGTGCTGGATGAGGCATTTACATGCTATCCTCTGTTTATTACCATGAGAGTCCTGCCACAGAACAATTATCTCTACATTGCAGATGAAGAAATTTTGGTCAGAGACATGAAGTAACTTGGCCAGTGTACAGCATGGAATCGAAAGACATGGGCCTGGGCCTGATGGAGAGGGGCCCACGGGCTGGGGCAGACTCCCACGTAGAGAGGGGAGCCCAAAGAGGCCGGGGCATTGGTGAGGGCAAGTGAGCAGAGCTTCCAGAATCAAATCTGATAACTCTTCTCTCTTGTTCACAACCCTTCAAGGGACCCTCGTTGCCTTTCCAGATGAAACCCCCAGCGCTCAGTAGCTTCCCCGGTAGGTCTTTGGCCACCTGACCCCCATCTTCTGTTTCACCTGCATCATGTCCCTTGTATGGGTCACGGTCTGTTTTTCTCTTGGCTCTTACCCTTGCTGTCCCCTCTTCTTAAACACTACCCCCCTTTGCTGACTCATGGTTCAAGATGCAGACATCACCTCCTCCAGGAAGCCTTCTCTCCTGATGAATCCTCTCCTCCCACTGAGTTCCACGCCCCTCCTCTGCACTCCCTTCTCTGGGAGCAGCTGATGAGCTGTGTGACCCTGGGTACATTGCATGACTTATTTGAGTTTTGCCTTGGTAAGATGGCTATGATAGTAACTGTACTTACAAGACAGAGCTGTAGCGAAGTGGAACGAGACCATCTCTGTAGAGCTCTTCACATTGTGCCTTGCGCAGAGGAAGCACTCAATGCTTAGCCACTTGGCACCCATTAAAGTCATTCTGTGTGTGAGCCTCTGCCTCCTGCCGGAGACTGGGAACCACAGAAGGCCCATTCAGCTCTGTACGTCCAGCACCCAGCACAGTGGCAGACACAGTAGCCATCAGTAAATGTATGGAACCAAAACTGAGACGCTTCCGTAACTATTTTCTTTCCTCTCCCTTCAGCAGAGGGAAAGGAAGGCCCAGATAGACTCATTATGTGAATAACTTAATTGGTGTAGTGTTTTACCAGCTACTGTGGTTTGAAGATGTGCAGTGACATGCCCAAGGCCACACAGAGGGTATTTAGCAGAACAAGGACTTTTGTCCTTTTTGTACAAAGGACAAAAAGGCTACGTCCCCCACAGCTATCTGACTGACTAAGGGAGGGGGACGTTTTATGTTGGGGTGGGAGGGAGAGAGGAGGAAAAAGCCACCAAGACTGGGCCCCTATCTTTAGTGTGTTCTCTGTAGCTTGTGTGTGAGACTTGGTTCTTCAAAGAGACAATGAACTTTCAGAGAGCAAGTTCATGTACTAACAAAAGCAATATTAGCCCTCACTATGCTCCAGCCCCTGTGCTCTGCTGAACCCTTCATGACATCATTGAGTCTGCACAGAAATCTTTATAGGTGGGAATCATTTTAATCTCCATTTTATAGATGAGGAAACTGAGGTTAAATACTTGCCAAGGTCACCCTCAGTAAGCAGCAGGAATTCAAACACAGGCCGAGACTCTACAGCCCACGTATTAACCTCTGGCAATACTGTCTCAGTCTTTCCAATCCAGGTCACATCAGTTACTTAGCACATCTTTCCTGGGCACCTCCTGGAAAAGGCATTATGCCTTTCTGATTCCCAGAGGAGGGAATACAGGACGCCTACACATACCGATTAGTCACCACTAACATGAGTTTATCGACTATGTGCGAGGTGCTAGCCTAGAGAATACAGGTGTATTAAATTTACCTAATTCTCACCATGAACTTTTGTAACAGGTATTAGGGTTCCTGCCCCCATTTTACAGATTAGGAAACTGAGGTTAATAGCATGCACAAAGACACATAGCTCCTAAGCTGTGGAGCCTGGATTTGAACACAAAGCCGCTATACCACGGTGCTTCTCAGGGTGGAGTAAGGCCAGAGGTAGCATTTGGAATGGCCTTGGAATGAGAAAAGAGCAGGGGGAGATGGGTGCAGCCGGGAGAAGCACCCAATGAGAGGGTACCCAGTGAACTCTCGCTGTCTCGAAACCCTTGCTGACTCGAATCCATGTGGTAATCCATGACCTGCGTCTGATATCATCTCTGGGAACGGGCCTGGAACACCCATGAGAAACAGAGCACAATGATTAAGCAATGCAGCCTCAACTCTTAGGAAATGGAAAATTCTAAAAAGGAAGGTTCTAGGAGTTTGGAGAGGCAGAGCCACAGGTCTGAGAGTCCCTTCCATTTCCTCACTTTCCCCTGAATCCACCCTGCCTGTTTTTCCACTCTGAGTCTTTGCTGTTGCCTGGACCTATTAAATGCAATCCCCTCCTCCCTCTGCATCTCCAATCCCTGTGTACTGCCAAGTTCCCTCATTGCCTGTGACAATCCTGCCCCAGAGCTGGCTGTGGGCACCATCACCAGCATCATTCTTTTTTTTTTTGAGACAGAGTCTCAGTCTGTCACCCAGGGGTAGAGTGCTGTGGCGTCAGCCTAGCTCACAGCAGCCTCAAACTCCTGGGCTCCAGTGATCCTCCTGCCTCAGCCTCCCAAGTAGCTGGGACTACAGGCATGTGCCACCGTGCCCGGCTAATTCTTCTATTTTTAGTAGAAACGAGGTCTTGCTCTTGTTCAGGCTACCAGCATCATTCTTGAAGGGCCAGCAGAGCCTGGGTGAGATCTGGGCTCTGAGAGAAAATCAGCCTGGGCTGAAGCAGTGACTTAGCTAGTCCTGGATTTTACCAGGATCAAAGGCTCAGAGAGGTACAGCAAATCTCCCAGGCCACACAGTATTATTATTATTAGAACATTCTTGTTCTGGTTCTGCTTAACCAATATGAGCCTTTAAAATGGGGTCTTGACACCTGTGTGGACTAGATGAAATCAGGCGTAGTAAAAGGTATGGAACAAGGAGATGCTAAGTCAGCGTAGACCTTAGCCCTGCTCCCCACCCTCCCCATCATTTGTCTCTTCAGATGTTTGCATTATTTTTTCCACAATGAAACAGTAGGGACTTGGAGGTCAGAGAGTCTTCCTTAGCATATTTCTGTAACCCCTATGGGGCCTTGCCTGGGAAAAAAGGCTCAAAAGATGTTGGCTAACAAAACAGGCTTCCAAAAAATGTTCAGAGCCCAAAGCAAGGTCCCTGGGGCTGCCATGTCAAAATGGTGCCCTTGTGGCCCATAGGGGTCGGCTTTCTGGAAAAACTTGTCCTGGAGACAGAGCCCAACCCAGAGGAGTAGGGTACTGGGCAGCCATCCTAGAGCGAGACCCCATTTTTCTCCTCCTCAGCTGGTTGGAGGGGAGCTGAATAATCATTTAGGTGCTCATTGCAACAGGCACCCGGGCCGAGGTTGAGACAGGCAGCCTCAGACGGCCTGGATCTTATGGCGGCTAATTACGTGGGTTGCTTCACCAGGAGATGGGAGATAGGATCGGCCCCAGAGAGCCGGTGGGAAGGCACCGTGGGACCCAGCCCTCGCTGTGCTCATCGCGACGCTGTCTGGGAAAGCCGAGGTGCCCCGGCCAGTTCCTGCAGCGGCGGGTCCCTCCCAGCTGTTCCTGCAAGAGTCGGCATCGCTAGGGTGATCTTGGTGTGGCTGCAGAGGGAGAGATGCGGCCTCCGGGAGGAGAAAGCCGGGCCAGGCAGAGTGGTGCAGACAGATGGCTGGATAATGATCAAAAGGTGCAGCTCCCAGGCAAGGAGGGAAATGCCGCCCCCTGGAAATAGAGAAAAGAAAACTGCGGAGGACGAGGACATGTCCTTGTCAGGTACAGTATTTGATTCCAAAGAAGGCAAGTCTGGCTTCGCCATCGAGCTGGGCTTGACTTTGTTTCTGGCTCTGCAAGGGACAAAGATTTAGGCTCTATTTCCTATTCCCCATGGCCGGAAGTGGCCACACCTATAAAGTCCAAACAACATCAGTGACATCTATGTATCTATCATCTATCTATCTATCTATCTATCTATCTATCATCTATATCACCTACATCTATCTGTCTATCTATATTTACCTGTCATCTGTATCTGCCTATTATCTATCTATCTATCTATCATTTATCAACATACTGTCTTATGTTGGGACTTTTAAAAAAAAGAAAACCAAAGATCAGTGCCATTCACAATGCTGCTGATGGCATTTTACAGTGGATTCAGCAATTCCAAATTAGCAGAACAAATCTGGTCCACTTCCCTGTATCCCTGCCCTCGTCACATCACAGGTTCCCAAAGCCCAGAGGGTCTTCTATTGGAAGACAGTAGATTTGAGATTTGAGCAAACTCATCGTGACTTAGTTAGCCAAGCAGAAATGAGCTAAAACTTTGGGAGGAGCCTCCAAGCCCAGCACTCAGAAAACCAAGTGGTGTATCTCCTTCCTGCTTTTTTTATTTTTCCCTTGGCTTTTTGCGAGCCTCTATGACCTCAGGAAACACTTGCTGTGTTTATATATGTTAAAAGGTTTTTACAAGTTTTGAGAAAACACTGCATTGGGTCAAACTGTCACTTCTTTGGTGGTGTTTCTGGGGAATGGCGATGAGGGTGAGGAATGTGCAGACCAAAATGAACCTTTTTCCTCTTTTGGAGCTGGGGAACCTATTGCTTTTGGGGGATAAGGCGTGCTCCTTTATCATGCTAAACTGGACAGTGTTTCTCCTTCCCTTGTAAATTTCTTTCCCTCTCCAGCTATTAGATGAGACAAAATGTGAAACCTAAGCACCATGATTCTTGGTCTATACTGTGTTTCCCCGAAAATAAGACAAGGTCTTATATTTATTTTTCCTCAAGAAGACACCCTAGGGCTTATTTTCAGGGGATGTGTTATTTTCCCCTCAAAGCCTCAGCTTGCAGCACGCACAGGATGGCCAGGACCTGACAGGGGGAGTCGACCTTGTTGGTGGGGCTGCCCGCACCTTTCCGGTCACCTCTGGGATAGTAGGTGTCACGATGGGGCAGACGAGAAGGGCTGCTCGTCTTCTTTACCGCTCTGCAATGAAATGCTGAGTAGCCACGCCCATCATAGGTCTTATTTTTGGGGTAGGGCTTATATCACGCAAACGCTTAGAAATCCTGCTAAGGCTTTTTTTTTATGGGTAAGTCTTATTTTCTGGGAAACACGGTAGTAGATGCTTAATAAGTGCTAAATCCCCTCCTGTATCTCGGTGCCTGATCTCTCCTCGTTGCACTGACAACGTGTTATGGTTGTACAATGCCATATTGATTTAGAAATCGCCTTTATTTATTTTTAGGCAAGGTTGGTATGTGTTGTGGGGACACGTATTGATTGCACGTGGGTGCCCAATTTCAGCAGTGTGAGAATTCAAAAACAAAAAGCACATCCTAGAATCGAGGGGACTCAGTGGCTTTTTTGAGGGGACTCAGGAGCGACATGGCTCAGAATGAGAGGCCCAGGCTGAAATGTTTGACAAAGCTGGTCAGCCTTTTTGGTTTGTCTGCCATCTGGGCATGTTTCCTTCCCTTAGCTTCCAGGACACCGCTCTCTTTTTTTCTCCTACCTTGTTCCAGCGTCTTATCCATCTCCTTTGCTGGGTCCTCCTCACCTTTCTGCCTTTGTGTGGGAGTGGTCCAGGGCTCGGTCCTGAGCTGTTTTCTTCTGTATTTGCACACTGTCCTCAGATGATCCACGCCAGTTCCTTGGTTTAAATATTGTCTATACACTTGAGAGCTTCGCTCGGAGACCTTGGAGACACCTTGCATATAACATATTTCAAAACCAAACTTTGGATTTCCCTCCACAAACCTGCTTCCTCCCTAGTGATCCCCGTCTCAGGTAATGGCTCCAAGTTGTTCAAGCCCCAAACCAAACCACCATCCCGGACTTGTCTCTCTCACATCCAACATTTTAGCCATCAGCAAATGCAATCAATTCCGCCTTCAAAATATAGCCCCCCACTTCTAACAGCTCGGTCCCAGGTGTGGTTACTTCCCACTGGGGCCACTATGGTGCCTTCTAACTGGGGCCTCAACTCCCACCCTCACCCCAGAAGCCACAGAGCGGCCAAAGGATCCTTTAAAGACAGAAATCAGATCGTGTCATTCTTGATCCAAAGTTCTGCCTGGAAGAATTGGTGGTCTGGTCTATAGAGAAGACAAAAGTATGTTCTGTAAATGCTTATAGTATTTTATATTTTATGTATTTTTAAGGGCCAATTTAGTTATTTAGTGTTAATTTTTATTGTTAAATACCTAATTATTTGAATTCAAGACTCCCTGATGCCTGGAATGATGCCAGGCTCATAGAAAATTTTAGGACAATTTCAAGAAATTCTAGATATATCTTTCATCCTTCACAACTAAAGAGGGGGGTTGGCATGGAAAGGGGTGGACAGCAATCAACCAAGTATGTGGCTTCCTCTCCTTGCACCATCTCATCTCCTTGCCTATTCTTGGGGCGTCGCCTGCCTTTTTAAGATCATGGTGCACGGTGTCCAGAATGGGGGCTGAAGGCCTTACAGGATGGGAGGAGGTGGCCCTACTCAGGTGGGCTCGGCTTTCCCATCTCCATACTCTTGTTGACTCAATTTCCTTCACTTCCAATGCCCTTCCTGCACTTCCCCTTGTTGCAATTCATTCATTCATGCAACAAGCATTTATTTTTTTTTTATTTTTTATTTTTTTTCATTTATTAAGCACCTACAAAGGGCCAGATATTAGCTATTAAGCCCCAGGGATAAAAATCATCATATAAGTCATGATTCTTCCCTCAAGGAGCTTAGAACTCCGAAGAGGAGAACAGATGCTTTAAGCAGTAAGTGTGCTAAAGCAGTGAAGTGTGTGGACAGATGTGGGGAAGGGGCAGGCAGGTTGATTCCAGCTGTGCTTAGGATCTTCTCCTCCACTCTGGGGGCCCCCGCTGCTGGAAGGCTGAGTCTGCTCCCAGTGGCTTCCCTACCTGGTGCCTCGGGCAAGTTATTTGTTCTTTTCTGGGTTCGCCCTAAGTTTCCCAGATCCTGTGTACCTGGTAGAAACTTATCAAAGGTTTGGTGCAAGGAATAAACCACTCTGTGCCTTAGTTTCCTCAACTGCACAGTGAAGAAGATATAACATATCCTCTGTACCTCATGGAGCTCTTGTGGAAATAAAATGAGAAAAGTGTGACATTAATCCTATGAAACAGGGAGAGGGCCACGATTATCTACTATTTTACAAAAGAGAAAACTCATTCAGAGATGTTTAGTGATCTGCCTAAGGTTACACAGTGAGCCAGAGGCAGTTAGAAAATATTTCTCTGAACTTTGACCTATAGCTTTCCTTTTCTCTGCCCCGCTAACCCTGAACCCCCATAAAGCATGGACAAAAAGACTGTGTTCCAGTTTCCTCTGCGCGAATTCTCTTTGCTTCGCTGTCTTTGGACCTGGTCAGGAAGCTTTGGTAACGTGGTTGGTGCTCAGGCAGCCCAGCCTTCTCCCGGCCTCTCCTCTGATGGCTACGGCTCCCTCCCTCTCCCCGCCTCCCCCACACCCCTGGGCTCTTTTTGAAACATGTAGAAAAGGGTCAGGAAGATGAGTTCTCCTCACACTGCAGATGTTTACTGGATCATGCTGACCGATTGCAAAATGGAGATTGGGAAAGTGTGCAGAGGGCAGGACCCAGGATCTCAGGGCTATGGTCAGACCCTAGCAGACCCTCAGGCCACAGCCAAGTGCCTGCCAGCCTCAGTGACAGGTGTTTCTCAGATGCCATCACTTCTGAAGACAGTGAACCTTTGAGTGCCCTGGAGAGCCCGCAGGCCAGGTGTCTGTGAGGCTGGAGTCATCTAGAGTGACACCTGGCACCTAGTTAGTGCCCCCGTGTTGGCTGCTTATACTCCTGGGATCTCTGTGACTGGCGCTGCGGCCACCGGCTGTATTAGGACATGGCCTCACCTACATCCTGTTCTCCCTCCTTGGTGACTGGGCCTGCAGCCCACGCAGGGAGGGTAGAACTGGCTCTCTGGACATCCCAAGATGGGCATGGGGGCCTCTCAGGCTCTAAAATAGCTGCCGGGCAAGACTTGGCTTCTTCCCTTTGGGCTGAGAGGTCACTGGGCCATTTGGAGAGGCTGGAGTCTACACTGAGCAGATTTCGGTGGGTTAAAATGTGTTCATTCCAGGAGCTGAGATGATGGAGTGGGTGACAGCAGACGTGGACAAACGGTGGAAGCAGGAGACAGAAGGGCATCTGCTCAGAAGTTAACAGCCTGGATGCTCACACGGGTCACAGGACTTGTGCCTTCATTTTTCCAGAGTACTGGCCACAGCTCCTGCTGGACCCCTCTTGAAGGGTCTTAGAAAGAAGAGAATGATGCGATGAAACAGAGGATTTAATTCTAAGCTCTGCTATTGATTAGCTTCACAGCGCAGGAGAGCCTCGGCCTTCTCTGCTGTACAATGGGAATAACAATACCACCTGCCGGGGTTGCCGCCAGCTGTGTGCAGACACTAACCACAGCAGGTGCAAGAAGGAAGGTGAAGGCAGCTGCGAGGAACCGAAACGGGCGTCCACGAGGACTTGCACACACAACTCCAGAACATGGTTAGTCTTGACGCTGCCTTCATCTAGACTTGAGAGCCCGTGGGGTGTGAGTCTCATTTTGCACTGTGCTTAGAGTTAGGTCCTCTCTGGGCAGACTGGCCTAGCACCAGGCACTCAGGCAAACAGTGTCCCGTAAACCATGGTGGTTGAGAACGTGGATTCTGGAGCCAGACTGCCTGGGTTCAAATCCTGGCTTAGCCTCTTCCTAATTGTGTAACCTTGAGCAAGTCAGTTAACCTTTCTGTATTTTATTTCTTAATCTCCAAAGTGGAGATAGTAGCAGTGCCCACCTCATAGCGCTATTGTGAAAATTGAAATGAGCTAATGCATATTTCAGAGCACTAGGGGCAGGAAGAGTTGTATCAGTGCTTGGTAAGTAAAATAAATCACAAGCCATGCTGGGCTCTTCCTGAAGGCTCAGCTCCTTGTGTCTGGCCACTGTTAGGAGGTGTGTACGGGGAGAAAGAAGGCTTTTAGTCACCACCATCTTCGAATGGTTAGATGAGAAGAGAGGAAGGTGTCAATTGCTTGCCTACTTTGGGCTTTACCTTAAGTGAGAAGTGAGGTCTGTTTTCTGCACCTGCCACTTTGTGGAATATTTGCCTTTTGACAACAGGGAACCAGAAACCAGAACTGGTCAAACTGGGGCTCCTGACCTGCACGCACACCCCACCCTGACCTCTGGTTATAAGGCCTGCTGGCCATCAGTCGTCAGGGTGGGAGAACTTCCGCAGAGCAGGCAGGTCCCGGCCCCAGGCCCCAGGCCTCAGGGGCTGGCCTGAGGTGGAATGAGCACAGTCCAAAGACCTGGTTCTGGTTCCAGGCCTAGTGTTGGTCCTGGGGCAAAGTCCCCAAAGCTCTCTGAGCTTCACTCTGCCCTTTGGTAGAATAGGGATTGTCATTAATACACCGTTGGAGATAATAGATGCAAACGTGTTGTAAACAGGAAATCTCAATGTGTTCAGAACAGTGGGTAAGGGATTATTATTGGGTAGTATTTCCAGTGCACCGGGCAAGTGTCCCCTGCGAGATTACTGCACAGCCTGTCCTCAGGGGTTGTCTAAGCCTTCAGCTCCTGGTGTTGAGGCTCAGGAAAGCCTCACACGCTGGAACTTGGCAGGCAGATGACTTATCTGCAGTCAGGACACCTGAGTTCTTGTCTGGCCTCTGCCACTGTTTGGCTTTGGGCAGGTCACTTTCCTTCTTTGGATCCAGTCTCATCTCCTGTGAAATGAGAGAATGGCGGCAGGAAGCAACCCAGTGTAGCAAGGTATAGACCAGCCAGGTAACATATGGGAAATAATTTTGCAATCCATAAGGGGCTACAGCATCGAAACAGCACTGGCTAGTAGCTTTGGGCTCTAGACTTACCTCCAGAGCAAGCATGCTGTGTGACCCTAGGCAAGTCATTTCTCCTCTCTGAGCCTCATTTTTTTTTTAACCTATAAACTGAAGATCTAGGAAGGGATCAGTAGTTCCCAAACTGCGTACACATTAGAGTCAACCTGGGGGGATGGGTATAAGAGATATAATGCTCCACCCCATCCCAGACTAACTCAATCAGAATATCTGGGTGGGGCATTAGGATCATTGACAAGCCGCCTAGTCGTCACTAATGTGCAACTAAGATTGAGGATATCTGGTCCAGTAACCAGAAGGATCTTTTTGGCTTGAGCGTGTTTGATTTCTAGGAAGTTCATGGGATATGGTGGTCACAGGTGCCCCCAACACTGGGACTACCATCCTCCCTGCAGAGAAGAAGGAATTCCTGCCCAGGAGCCTATAATCTCGATTCTGAATGTGCACTAGAATTAGCTGGGGAGCTTTTAAAAAAACTTCCATGGCTGATGCCTCCCAAAGCAAGTGAGTAAGATCTTTGGGGTGAGGCATCCCTTCTTTTAGAAAGCTCCCCAGGTGACTCTAACATATGGCCAGAGTTGAGAACCACTGGTTTAAGAACAGCTAGTGAGCCAGAGAAAACAGACGGACTTCCTCCTGGCCCTATTCTTTCCCCTGCCCACAGGGCTCGCAGCCTGGTGTGGTGGGTCGTCAGCTTTCTTGCCAGGTGGGTTTGAGTTTCAACTGTATCACCTTATTAGCTATGTGGCTTAGGAAAAATCATATAACCTCTCTGAGCCTCAGTTTTCCTATTTGTAAAACAAGGCTCATGAGAGTATCTACCTCGTGGAGATGGAATGAGTCGATGCGTGGACAGTTGGCAGAACGAGGCTTGGCCCACAGTGAGCATCAGCTGTAATTTGAGAGCAGGGCCTGTGTCTTGTTCACTCATAGACACCAGTGTTAGACTCTGGTAATCCCAGCAATGATCTGTTAGATTGGATAGAGGAGGAGCCCACCTATAAAAGACAGGCTCATGTCCCATATTTCTAGATTTCCTGCCTTGATCTTATTTCCCATAAAGCTTGTTTGCTAATTCTGCAGTTCTTAATCCTGGTTGTGGATCAGAATCACCGGGAAAGCTTTTGAAAATCCACATTGCTTGGCCCAATCCCCCTGTTTGCCCCATCCCAATCAAGTTCTTATTAGCAGGTCTTGGGTGGGGCCCAGGGACCTGGGATTTGGAAAGGCTGCCCAAGTGACTTTAATGTTTGGCCAGGGCTGAGAAACACCACACTCGATATATAACTCGATGTGGGCCCACTGGTTCATCTTTGCACTCACATTCTTGCATCAGAGAAAAGTCTTTTGTCAGTCTGGGTCTTTGGATTTTTGATTCAGAAAATATAACTTTATCAAGTTATTTTCTAATGGTGGGAAACATTTTCCAGGGTGCCATTTGTACTCTTTTGCTTTGTGGTTGCTTGAAAAATGTATTTTTTTGGCAATTCCATGAAGATGCAGAGTCCATTTCCCTACCCCTTGTCCCTGGGCTGGTCCTTGAGTGACTCTGACTGGTGGCAGCCTCTTCACCTCTTGGAAGGCTCTCCTGAGACCACCGTGTGAAGCAGCCATTTAGCAGACAGAGGAGGAGAGGCCACGTGGAGCAGAACCCAGCTGCCCCTGCCAATGGTCAGCACCATCTCTTGGACTCATGAGTGAGGCCACCTTGGACTTTCTGCTCTAACTGATCATCCAGCAAGTGCAGCCACGTGGGTGACAGCAAGGGAACTGTCTAGCCACCCAGCAGAATTGTGAGAAATAAGAAATCATGGTTGTTTAAACCAGTATGTTTGGGTGTGTTACATAGGAATAGGTACCAGAAATATATCTTATCCATCCCTTTCAATTCAGGGTCCATCAGCAGGAAGGGTAGCCAGAATCAGGGGTGAAATGGATGGATCAAAACAACACTAACTCTTCCAATGCGCTGGCCGTTGAACCTGTGTCCCAGGTTAGCCTAAGAAGCTGGACAGCCCCAGATGCCCATGTGGGGACTACTGAGGCTAAGGTGATATAGACCCCACCTGGCCTGTTGGCCTTTGGAAGCCTTATCCTGTAGGTGACCTGAGGCTCCAACTATTCCCACCATCTGCCTGTGTTTGGGACAGTATCTATTCTGTGGCCCTGGGGCCTTGGGAAAACTTGGTGCAATCATAAATGAGTTAAATGCTATCTGATCATAGGCCAGAGGGCCTGTTTTCATTTTCAAAACTCCGTGTGTCAGTGGCTCTAATGCAATGTCCAGCAATGTCTTGAGCAAGTGACCGGCAGGGGACATAGGATGCTGTTTACTCAAGATAGCCCCATCACGCAAAAGCAGCTTGCCTAACCGGGTTTGTAAGCAACTGTTACGAGACCACCATTGCAACAGGGACTGCCCTGGGTGATGGTCCCAGGAAGGGGCTGGTCCCCTCAGGCCACGTTTGGGGCCATCTCCCTCTTTCTGGAGCTCTTAGGACACTGAGTCTCTGGCAAACAGCAGAGAAAAAGCATAGTTGGGAAATCCCATTGAGACGTGCAGAAGACCTGGTAAGGGTGGGTGCCCTGGGGAAGAAGGCTTCCTGCCACCCTGGAAGGAGACGCTGCCTGTGCCAAAGGGCCTGGGGGTGGCTGGGGGCCTGTGGAACGTGGGGATGGTGTGGTCTGAGCAAGAACATGGTGACTTGGGCCTTTGAAAGGCTTGGTCTGGGTAATGGGACTATGGGACTGGGGGGAGTCATTCTTTCTCCAGCACCAAAACCATGGTGGATGGGTGGCCATGTGCCCTGCCTACTCTCAGGGCTGACCCTGCAGGTACTCAACCCTTCATTCTTTCTAGCCTTCTCTGTTGGCCAGCATCTGAGTTACAACCACCACCCCCACCCTCATCTGAACAGCTTCTTAAGCTTTAAGAGCACTTCCATATGCTCTCCAATTAATCCTCACAACCCCAAGAGATCAGTATTATAACACCCATTTTACAGGTGGAGAAATTGGGGTGCAGAAAACTTAAATGTCTGGTGCAAGACTCTAAGTCAGGGTATGGGGGCAAGAAATGGGGGCTACATATATAATAATTTGACACTTTCTGATAGTCACATTGAAAAAAGTAAAAAGAAACAGGTAAAATTAATTTTAATTATATATATTTATTTTAGAGACAGGGCCTCATTCTGTTGCCTAGGCTGGAGTGTAGTAGCAGAATCATAGCTCACTGTAACTTCGAACTCCTGGGCTCAAGCGATTCTCTTGCCTCAGCCTCCCAAAGTGCTGGGATTATAGGCATGAGCCACCATGCCTGGCATATTTTAATAATATATTTTAACCCAATATATCCAAAATATTATCAGTTCAACATGCAATCAATGTAAAAATAATCAAGCAATTTTACATTCTTTTTTTCAGATTAGGTCTTTGAAGTCTGTGATGTATTTCGTACCTACAGTGCATCTCAATTTGGACCAGTCACATTTGAAGTGCTCAGTAGCCATATGAGTTTAGATCTCTTTCTCCTTCCTTGAAGCCTCTCTGCTCTCTGGTAATATGCATCTTATTTTTTCCATTTCTCAAAGGGGGTACTTGGGCCAAGGTGTTTCCAAGGTCTTTTCTAGCTCTGAGGTTTTCTGATTCCAGAATGAAGCCAGAATTCTGCCCAGGCTTTTCTTAGGCCTGTAACACAGAGGGTCCAGAAAAAATGGAGAAAAGACACCAAAACCTTCACAGTGGGAGCTGGTGTTTCTTCCCCCATGGCTTGAGGGGCAAACATTGACAAATACACAGACACGAGGACCCCAGGCTCCCAAGCACAGATGCCTGGCCCACAGGGACAAAGACACAGAGAACACAGCACACAGGAGGGCGCTTCTGCGTGTGCTGTGTTCTTGCACATGTAACCTTGATCTCACTGGGGGTCATCCTGTCCTTTAAGGGCCAGATGAAATTGCCACAGACACGACCTCAATCCATCTCTTCCATTTCTTTTCTTCTACATGTGGACATGCACACGCGTGTGTGTGTGTGTGTGTGTGTGTGTATGCACAGGTCACTCTCTGTGTGGATACTGGGTGACTGGGGAAAAAGTGTTTCTGATCATAGGCTGAGGTTAAGCAAAGTGTGACTGTCCTGGCTCAAGAGCATTCTCGTGGCCCTAACTGCTCCCTCAGCCACTTTTAATTCTGCCTCCATTTCTCCAACTTGCAAATGCTGTTTCCTTTCCTTGGAGCCAATCATGGTCTTCTAGTTCGTAAACTCTGTTTCTTTTGCCCACGGCAGTACACAGCTCTCCCAGGAATTTTGTCCCTTCCAAGCGCAGCCTCAGTCCTGTGATACATTGTTCCCAGCATGAATCATAGATCTCCCTCTGGTCTCTGTAGGTCACACATCCCCAAGCACTTGCAACTTTAGATGTTCCTGGAGATTTTCTGAGATGTCTACCTCCCACTCCTGTTGTAGAACATGTCCCTGCCTGGTGGTAGACCCTCCAAGTCCCCTCCTAGTCTCACCTGGCCTCCTAAGTCCCTATCAAGGTATTTATACCTGCCTCCCTCCACCAACACACACCCTGAACAACGGTAGTTCTTTCCTTCGGAGAGCTATTTGCCCATCTCAGCTTTCACGAGGGTGAAGACAGGTGTCTCCTGGGGAGGTGAGACCTTCCTGCCACTGAATGCCTGTCCTGTGTCACCACACTTACATGCCTATATGAACCACGTGTTCTTCTCAGCATTTTGTAAAATCTCACTGCATTTTCAAAATAGTCTTATGAGGTAGATGGTATTATTATCCAAATTTTACAGGACACAACTGAGACACAGGGAGGCGGGTCATTTTGCCCAAGGTCATGCAACTCTGCCCTGGTTTGCCCTGGTCTGCCCTGGTCTCCCTCCTCTTCAAAGCTTCCTGGCCTGAGTGTGTGCCTGGCAGGCCAGTTCTCCGTCAGCAGGACAGAGCCGTGTGTGTGGGGATGCGGGGGGGTTCCTCCTCAGGTCACAGGTAATGAAATTGCGCTGCAGACAGACAGATGTTCAGCATCTGGATCCACAGGGGAGGAGTATCCTGTGGTGAGACATTGCACCGCAGATTGGTGTTGGCAGGGGTGGGGGCTGCTGTCCACTCAAAGGACAGTGGCAACTCCCATTTTCTTCGGGGCAGCATGTTATTCATTCGTGAGGGGCGGCGGCCTTGGAAAACGGGTGCAGGGTCTGAGTGTCTGGACTCTCTCTCTAGCTGCTCTGCTCCCCATCTAAGTAAGAGAGCCTGGCTCAACCACTTCAAAGCCACTGGTCACCACGATTAGCTCACCCTGGATAGAGGATGTTCCCTGAGTGTCTCTCTTGGCCCCTGGAGGCATTGCCTAACACCGTGTTTGTCAAATGATCACCATGGTCCAGCATTTTGAAATAAAGTTCTTAAAGAGAAGGCAAAGGTTTTCGTTGTTGTTTTCTTTGTTTTTCCCACAGAACAGAATTTTTCTGCACCGTGAGAGGGGTATGTGACCTCAGGTGGATAAATCTGTCCTAACTCAGGAAAAAGAAGTGGGACTAGACTCTCACTGGCCTTCAGAAGAAGTCGGTTCTGTTTCCAAAGCAATCCCGTGATGGTGGGGGTGGTTTATGAAGCTTGGGAAGTGGGGAGGTTAGAGGCAGAGGCTACTGGATCCTGAACAGCAGGGATGATAGAAGGAATGCTTCAGCTCCCTGTGGACCAAAGCATTAGGTGTAGGGATGGGCCCATGCCGTAGAGGCTGGGGTTAGGGTGGGCTGTTTGGGGCAGATGTGGGCAGTGGGAGAGTGATTATATGGGGCAATAGTGTTAAGCAACAGTGTTCAGGTGGGGTTTGGGGTGTGGATTTTGGTTGGGGTATAGGATTAGGATGTGAATAGTATATTAGGAGTGCATTTGGCAGCAAGTAATAGAAAACCCAGCCCACAGCAGCTTAAATAATTCGGGGATTATTTTTCTCTCAACACAAGAAGTCTGTAGGTGGGCAGGCAAGAGCTGGTGCAGAAAATCAACCATGCCATCAACATCCAGCTCTCTTGACCTTTTGCTCTGCCACCTTAGAGTATTGACTTTTATCCTTCCAGAACAGGGCTGCTGTACCTCCAGGCATCGTGCCCTCAGGCGAGGCAGGAGGAAGGAGCAAGAGATCACACCAGCTGGGGCTGTTTACATTTACTGGGAAAGTCATAAACTTTCCCAGATGCCTCTCCCTTCCCAGCAGACTTCTGCTTATATTTTGCTGGTCACAACTGGGCCACACGGTGACCCTTAACTGCAAGGGAGAGGGGAAAGCTGTGCATTTCGTTTTCCAGGCTCTCAACTGGAGGAGGACATGGGAGAAGGAGGTTGGGGATGGGTGTGGATGGGCCAAGCGCTAGTGCAGCCCCAAAGGGGAGACTGAGGTGCAGTGGGAGTGGGTTGCAGGCAGAGAAGTGATTAGGAAGGTGGCCTCACAGAAGGAACAGATGTCATGCAACTGAACTCTGCCAGCCATGAAGTCCTCGGCAAGTTATCCACCTTTTCTAAGCGTTGGTCTCCATGTGTGTCTGTGTCTTCCTCGCAGGCCAGACGTGCTGCTGTGTGCAAATGCTCGGCACAGGCCCCAGCACTTAGTAGGCACCCGGCAAAGGATGTTTTCGTTAGTCTTTGTGTGAATGTGTATGTGTGTGTGGGGGGGGTAGGGAGTGGATTCAGAGAGGAGGGGAAGGGTATTCAAAGTCTGCCTCCCCCATCCCTGTCTTCTTCAAAACTTGATTTTGTGCAAGTTGTAAAGTCCTGGGTCCTTGTGTCTTTGTGTTTAAGGCAGGTTCTCCCCAGTGTGCTTGTTGTGGGGGAGGTGGTGGTGTTTGGCCCCTTCAGCGCAGCCAGAGGTCCCCTGGGCGTGGGGGAGGCAGCCAGAAGTTGGGGGTGTGGGCGCAGGGAGCTGAACGCACCTTTCCTGAAGGAGTGGGCACCAGGCAGGGCGTTGAGCACTTTCCTCAGGATCTCGTGGTTTTTTCCAGCAGCCTGAGAAAGTAAATCTGTCATCAACCTCACCCTAAAAACTAGAAAGCTGAGGCTCAGAGAGGGAGAGCTCGTTGCCCAGGATGCCCTAGCTTGGGGTGTGGGACCCGGGAGGACTGAGAAGAGCCCAGGGCATACCGTGGCGTTGGAGAATCAGCCAGGGGGGCGCCTCCTGGTGTGGGCTGGGGGTGGGGCATAGTGTGAGAAGGGGGACTCCCAGCTTCTCAGCAGGGGGCCTCAAGGAGACAGAGGCTGTGGCATTGGCCTTGCCTACCCTCCACTGAAGGACACTGCAAAGATGAAAGCTTTGTGACTCATTTCTGCCTGGCCCACTGGCTTTTCCATCTGGGAGTTCTGGAGCCCAAGCAGCCCTGGAGGGCCTTGCTCAGTGTGTCTTCCAAGGCCTCCCCAGGGATGGTGTCTCCAGGACAGTTGTCTCTGAGCCTTTATACTTGTCACTTCAGCCCTCAGGTGGCCTTCCCTCCTCCCCATGAATCCCTATGTTCGAAAATGTGATGTCAATCTCACTTCCTCCAGGAAGCCTTCTTTGATTGCTCCCACCCACCGCACATATCTATCAGCACTGGGTCAGGTCCAGCTTTATAAAAGCAGAATGTGCAGCTGCTCTAAGCAGACACATTGAAGGGTTTGTTCTTCACTTTACCCAAAGACCCAGTACCTGCCTTTATTGAAATGTCAACCAAACATGAGGAAATGATTTGATATGTGGAAATTAGATCTATGCCAAGACCACTGTTAGGGCCTACAAGGAAGGGCAGATATGTTCATATCCAATCATTTGTATGTTTTTTGTTTTTCCTTTGGAAAAAAATTGAATTTACTCAGTCTCTTTCTTTTCTCCTTTTGATGGGAAAAACCAACATAAAAATAACATTAAAGATTTCTTTTTTGGAAAAAAGAGAAGAAAAACATTCTTTCCACCCATAGTCTCTCTTATTTTTAAACATTCCATCCACCGTTCACATGCATGTCAACTTAAATAGCTGTCATCGTGGAACTTTTGCTTGGCTGCTGGGCTGCATGCGAACTTCCGGAAAGGAAGTAGAGACGGATGTCATTTGCCCGGCAGCTAGCAGAGCGCAGGCGATGGCAGGCACTGGATACGGGGTTACTGTTGCTATGACTGCTGTCACTAGCTTGTTGAGTCTGTGCCTCCCACGGAGGCTCATCCCTCGCCATTTGATTCTCACAAGTCTTACAAGGTGGGTATGATTCCCTCCATTGCACAGAAAAGCGAAGCAAGGTGAGGGACCTGCCCACAGGTACAGAATTAGAAAGCAGCACAGCTGGGATTTGAACGTAGTCCCCCTGAGATTAGAGCCCATATTCTTTCCATTGCACTGGGGTTTCTCAACCTCAGCTCTGGTTACATTTTGGGCTGGATAATTTTTGTTTGCTGTGAGGCATGTCCTGTGCATTGTAGGATGTTAGCAGCATCTCTGGCTTCTACCCTCTGGATGCCAGTAGCCTTCCCCTGCTGCCGCCACCAAGGCTGTGACAACCAAATATATCTCCACGCATAGGCAAAATGTCTCTAGGATGACAACCACCGCAAGACAGCCAAGACCAGCAGGCCACGCTGCTTGTTCCTTCAGGGTCCTTTTCCAGGGCCCACACTGGCTGCAGGGACAGTGGGTACCAGCTCATGTGGTGGCCCGTGCTTGCTCACTAGGTTTGTAGCTGTTTCAGAAGTAGGCCAGGCTGTGTAAGAGGAGCTGAAATGAGGATTCATGTCCAATCTCCGCAGCCCAATCTGCCTGGCTCAGCCCAGGGGAGTGGCTGTAGCATCTCCAAGAATCTGTGACTTACTTGTCCCTTGCCACATCAAGATGTGTTTGGGCGACTCACGCCTATGTGGTAAGGCCTTGGCTGCCGCTGGCACACCCAGCAGCATTGTACAAATTAGGAAAATGCTCTCTTCTTCAGCCCCGCTCCAAGGCACAGGCTTGGTGAGCAGAACGTGAGTTGGCACCGTCTTAGACGTTCTTGCAGAGTCCACAACCTGCACAGCCACTCACAGCGGCCCTGATTTGGAAAGCTTTGCTGACTCTCCTCCGCTTCCACCTCATGGCAAGGAAGGGTCTGGATAATTGAAGCCCACGGATAAACCCCAAACCTGCTTTTAGAGACCTAAAGACTCGACCTTTTCCCCCCTCACTGCACTTTGCTCTGGACTTGCTCATTTATTCGTTCAACAAATATATTAGGCATCTACTTTGTGCAAGTAGAGCTTTAGGAACTTAGTTTTGGGGCATCAGAAATGACGTAGTATAATATAGTGCAGTGATTCTCAAAGTCTGGTCCGGGGACCCTTTCAGAGGGTGAGATCCTAGAATTTTCTTCATAGGCTTTACCCAGACGGTGCGTGGCAGGGTACCGGAGACAGAAGCAGATGTGAAACTCCAGCTTTTTTCTCAAGCCCAACATGCACGAGGTTTGCAGAAGGTAAAAACAATGCCACCCTTCTCACTCATTTTTGTTTTGTTTTGGATAATAGGGTTTCTTTTTTAATGAAAAAATATTATTTCTGTTCATGTGTAATGGGTTTGTCATTGTTATTATTTTAAGTAAATTAATAAAGATTAAATATTTCTTATTTTTAATTTCAAATACAGCAAATATCACTAGATATAACCCACAAAAATGAAAGCGTGTGTAGAGTCTCTGAGACTGAAAGCTGGGCAGCTGCTCGTGTGTGGCAGAGCCCTGGGCGCGAAGGGTGCCCCACAGGAATTCCAACCCCAGGCCTGCTCTTCACCAGCTGGTTGTGAATCTCGGACAAGTTCCTAAACCTCTCGGGGCCTCAGTTTTCTCATCTGTGAAATGGGAGCCCCGTGGCCCCCCGAGAGGGTGACTGTGGGAATTTCGGCTTGCTGGTTGGCTCTTGCTTGGGGGTTGCTGGCTCTGGAGGAGAGCTGGGGGTGTCCTTGAGGGGTACCCGCCTTGGGTGGAGCCCTGCCATAGGGGATGTGGCTCTGAGCGTGTCACCAGCCTCCCCCGCAAGGTAAATATGTGAGGATTGGGAAAGTTGGTCAAAGGAAAGGAATTTAGTTTGTGAAATAGCTTCAAAGGGGAATTGGAGGCAACGTGTTTTGCCTTTGATTATTTTGATCGTAACCACTTTTAAGTGTTGTAAAACTCTGTTTACTGTCTCTCTCTCCCTCTCTTTTTAATGGACAAAGGGGCCTTCTCAGGGTGCAGATGAGCCATCCCTTGCCGGGGAGGTGACAGCCGTGCTCGGGGGCACATAGCTTCTGGCGTCGACTGCCAAAGGCGACCAGGTTTGAGGCCTGAGCTGGACGCTGAGGGGCTTCCTGAGGGGAGGGCCACATACTCCTGGGGTAGCACACGGCTCTTTGGTCAGCCTGACATGGCGCCTCTATTTTTACCACATGAGGCTGCTTCTTTGGGCTAAGGCTCTTCTTTACCAGAACACTTCTACCAAGGCATGAAGAAGTGTTGTCACCAGTGACTAACACTCCTGGTGGACTTAGGTATGAGATAGCAGAAAACAAGGCTTTGGGGCCACAGGACACGGGACAGATAAGGTTTTGAACATCACAGGCCCCACTGAGTGTCCAGCCTCTATGTCTTTGCTCTGCCTTCCCTGGGGGCCACTTGGACCCATGCCTGGAATTAGGACCAATCCTGGAGATGTTGGGTCTAAGATATTCAAGTTTAAGCATCGGGGACTAAGTACCAGTTCTTGCTGTCCCTCAGCTCTCATACTGGCCTTTTGTTTTATTTGTCCCTGTTCTGGGGCCAAGTCTTTTATGAGAGCTAAATGGACTCCACTTGGCTAAATTCTGAGAAACGTCACCTTGGACATTTGTGTTGTAATATTTAGGAACTTGGGTTGACCCTGAGAATCTCTGTCCTAATCTTGATGATGCTGTTTAACTATCGTCCTTCGAATGAATTTCTGATTGTTTTACTTAGGGCTCTAGCTGGCGTGGTAGGCAGACTACTTCCCCGCCCCCCTCAGATGTCCACTTCCCAATCCCTGGAGCCTGTGGGCATGCCATCTCTCAGGGCGAAAAAGGACTTTGCAGGTGTGACGAAGTTAGGGATCTTGAGATGGGGAGATTATCCTGGGTTATCTGAGTGGCCCGATGCAGTCACAAGAATCCTCCTAAGTGGGAGGCAGGAGTGCCAGGGTCAGAGCAGGAGACGTGAGGATGGAGGCAGTGGTTGGACTGATGTGACTGCTGGCTTTGAGGACGGAGGGAGAGGCCATGAGCCCAGAAACACAGGTGGCTTCTAGAAGCTGGAAAGGCAAGGGAATAGCCGCTCCCCCAGAGCCTCCAGGAAGGGACAAGAGCCTGCCGACACTGCGATTTTAGCCCAGTGAGATCCATTTCAGCCTGCTGACCTCCAGAACTGTAATGTCATAACTTTGTGTTGCTTTAGGATGTTAAGTTTGTGGTCATTTGTCACAGCAGCAGTAGGAAAAGAACAAAATTGGGAGGAGGGACGAAGAAGCTGACAAAGTGGCTGGGGACACCTCTAAGAGCCCTGTGAGGCCTCTCAGGGTAAATAGTGGGTGGACTCTCCCCTCTTGGAGCTTACGGTCCCGCAGCGGGAGTAAGACTTCATGCCCCGACTCTCGTGAGTGGGGTGGAGTGGTCAGGGCCAGGGTGAGACTGTCAATCAAGTGCAGAGGACAGAGATGCCACTTGTGGTCCGTGGGTTCAAGGGCAGACTCAAATTGCAGGTAGCATTCGAGCTGGCCTTTGAGGGAAGGACAAGGTTCTGACAGATGGGCCACAGGAGGAAAGGCACAGAAGTGGAAACCTACAGGATAAGTCCAGAACCCAGGAGTGACCTGGGTTTGGAGCCAGACACTGGATCAGGACGTCGATGGTTATGAGCTACAGAAAATCTCAACTCACTTCATAAGGGAAGAAACCCTGAAGTTGGGGGCTTCCAGGCTGGCCAAGATGGTAGCTCAAGGCTCTTGCCAGGGACCCAGGCTCTTTCTCTCTGCTCCCCTCACCCTCCTCGCACAGGCGTGGCCTCGGCCGTGTCCCCTCAGGGCCACAGGAGGGCTGCTGCTGATTCAGGTGTCACATGCAGACGTGACAGTGTCTAGCAGAGGATGAGGGATTGTTTCTTCACAGGAATGTCCATTTGTTAGCAAAGAAACCTTCCCTAGAAGTTTTCAGCCCTTTTTTTCTCCGCATGTTTCCAGGGCCAGAATTTGGTCCTCTGCGCATTGGCAAGTGGAGTGGGCTAGGGAGGCGTGTGTGTGCAAGAGGATAGATGTTCAAAAGAAACTGGGGCTCTGTTAGCTAGGAGCATGGGGAGACGTATTTTGGGTACACAGTCAAAAGCATGCGCCGGAGGGGGTGTGGCATTGGCAGGGGTGGGTTGGGGTGGGGAGGATTTGAACTACAAGTGGGCATTTTAAGTTATATTTTGGGGGGGCTGGGGAGCCATGGAAGACTTTAGAGCAAGCGTGTGACCTGACCAGCGCTGAGCTGTAGAGAGATCATTCTGGCACCAGTGTGGCGCAGAGAAGTGAGTCCCTGGAGCCGGGAGTCCACTGAGGAGGCTGACGCACTCACCCACGTGAGAGGGCGGTGGGAATAAGATGGGGAGAACAGAAGTGAAGCATTGTGGGGGTGGAATGGAACAGATGGGGCGCTGGGCTGACTCCTTCTCTCCCCGTGAAGCAGGTTCCCTGTGCACTGCTCACCAACTTGTCCGCGTCTGGTGAGACAGGATACCCCTGAGCACAGGTTACCTGAAGCAGCTTTGTCACCTGCAGATAAGCAGCAAGGGACACGAGAAGCCTGGGTCCCCTGAGGCTCAGAAAGCTGCCTGGGATGGATGGAGTGTCCCCTGCATGTGCTCCACGTGTACCCCAGCTGAGGGACCCCACGAGGCCATGTACCCCAGGGTAATGTGACTTTCTGGGCTACAGTGTTAGAGGACATCCTGTTCTGGGGGGAGCGGGCGCTGGGACAGAGCCCAGGCTATGTGGCCAGCTCCACTTTTATCTCAGGATGTGACATTCCCAGCTCATTTCACAGTTATTCTTTTATTTTTAGTCAACACATAATAATTGTGCCTATTTATTGGCTACAGAGTGATATGTCGATACATGAATACCATGTGGGATGATCAAATCAGGGTACTTAGCATATCCATCACCTTGAACATTTATCATTTTTTTGTGTTATGAACGTTCAAAATCCTCTCTTCTAGCTTTTTGAAAATATACACTACATTATTGGTACCCAGTGCCATGGGACACAAAAACCTCTCCCCGCCACCCAGCTTCTACAGCTGTTCTTGAGAACTGCAGGCAAGAAAGGGAGGAGAAGGGGGTCAGCCCAAGGCCACCCAGAGAACTGTCCAGCATCCGAGTATAATTTATCCCCAAGTCCTGTTGGCACTAATCTGTCCACTCTCCATTTTCACAGCTGACACTGTAGCTCCTGCCCCTGCGTGTCCTGCCAGGCTCCCTCCCAGGGCTCTTGCAGATGTTCATGTGGGTGGGACAGGGGGGTGGGGGGAGGCTGGGGCGTGGGCAGATGGCTGCAATGACCACCGGCTCTTATTCCATGGTGGTCAGGGGCCATCCTGACAGCTCGGTGGCCCTGCCGCCCAGATTCACAGGGCCTCACTCACCGCAGGTCGTTAGAGATGGCCGGTTGGGAGTTTTTCACAATGACAGGTTTTTCACAATGACAGGTTCCTGAAAGTCACCCCAAGCTCCAGGCTGGGGATAGCTGGGTATAGGCCAATGGGGGAAACATAGAAAGAGGAAGGAACTTCCTGTTAGAAAGCAAAGTGCTGGGAGGTGGGGCTGAGGGGGACCGTGGACCTGGGGCCCTGGAGCTGCAGGGGGCTGTGGAAGGGCCTCAGCAGACCCCACACCCCCTGCTCGTCCTACCGGCAGAGGGCTGGCGTGACCTGCCATGGCGAGTCTGGCTGGGTCTGGCCAGGGTTGCCAGGATCAGCCTGCAGACCTCTTCGCTGTGCTTCTGCCGGTCCGATCCCGCTCTGGGCACTGCCTTCCAGCCACCATGGCTGCGGTGGCTGCACCTCTCAGGGCCCTCCTAGTCCCCTCACCCCCACTGGCTGCTTTTTAGTGAGCTCAGAACAAAAAAGGAAGGAAGCTGAGGGGTTCCCTCTCAGAGAGGCCATCGCCCAGGGAGGCCAAGCCACACGCAGTGGCTCCTTCTAGCTCCCTAGCAGCTCCAGGAATGAGAGGCCTTCCTGGCCATGCAGGACCCCTCTGCTACCATCCCGTGGGCCCTCTGCTACCCTGTGCTGCCCCTGGGCTCCCTTTCTCGGGGGGTGATAGTAAACGTGTGTGATAACCGGCCTGCCACGAGCACGGCTCCGCACAGTGGACAGACTCCAGCCACGAACCCCTTCCCGAGGTGGCACTGGACCAGCTGACTATGCTCTCGGGACCCAGAGTCTATCTACAAGCCAGTCTTTTGAAGTTGCCTGTTAGCTCTGGGGTCTTTAGCAGGTTTTTATCACCCCCCTGAGCCTCAGTGTTTGAATCTGTCAAATGGAGACATAGCACTAACCTCTACTTTTCAGGGTTGATACGACAATCCGGACAGGTGGAAAGCTCCCACCACCGTGTCTGGTCCATCACAGGCTCACAGTTTGTGTAACCAGGTGTCCCGCTGTGCCTGGGACAGCCTGGTTTGTGCCTGTTGTCCTAGTGTAATTATTAATAACACCCCTTTTCCCTCTCAAACGTGTCCTGGTTGGACCATAAGTTACATAGTCCCTGTCTGTTCATCTTAATTGAAGTTCTTCCTGCCTTGGCCCAATGGCACCTTGCATAGAGGTGTGAGCACTGGGTTTGCTCTGGATCCTTGTCCCAGCTCTGCCACCAAGCACACGGTGGCCTTAGACAAGTCACCTCCCTGACCTTCGTTTATTTATTTATTTATTTGCTTTTTAACACTTTAGTAATAGCACTTCATTATAGAGGATACAGCTGAATGGCTGGATGAAGAGGTACAGAGGTGAGGCCCAGAAGGCTCTCAGGAGAAGGAGCTTCTGTCCCATGGAAAATTGGGGTACACCACCCTCCCAGCACTGGATGTGTTTGCCACCCCGAAGCTCTGCAGAGCGCCTCCCTGAGCTTGTGTCTCCCCACCCGCACCGTGTGGATAACGCCATCCTTCCTCCTGGAGGGCACGGCCACGTGCTGTTCTCGCCGACATGCCGAAGGCCCGGCACACAGTAGGTGCTTAGCTGGGTGAGGACAGACTAGAGAAGCATCTGCTGGGATTGGAGAAGCCACTCTCACCCCCACTTCACACTTGGAAGGTCCTGTTGCTCCGGGTCCGAGTGGGGGGCCAGTGTGAGTCTGTGGTCACCCTGGGGGCCGCCCGCTGGCTTCCCTGAGCCACCCAACCAAGGCAGAAGAGAAGGCCCTTGGCACAGGCCCCGGCTTGTTCGATCCCTCCAGACTGTTTCCCTGTCCTCTCTGAGCACCTGTTTCTTCAGCCTTAAGCTGAGAGATTGGGCAAGACAGTTTCTCGACCTGCTGCCAGCTCCAGCCGGGTTTCTGGCCTCGGGCACCACATTGTAATGTGCTCATGGGACACCAAGACAGGAGTCTGGATCCTGCCTCTGCCTCTCAGTAACTGTGTAATCGTGGCCCAGTCGCTCAAACTCTCTGGGCTACCATTTTCGCAAGTGAACCCTCGTCGGGAGGAGTCAATGAGATGGGTGTGCGAGGCCTTCGCACAGCGCGGGGGACTGAATAGGCGCTTTGTAAACAGCCGCGTCTCCAGCCAGGGATGGGAGGGCGGGGCTCCCTCCACTCCCACCTCCTCCTGACATTTCCCCTGGGCAGGGAGCCCAGGGCCAGGTGTCCCCAGGAGAATGATGGAAACCTAGTCACCCATAACCACCACACTTTCGGAATCCAAAGTTGCATGGCGTGTGGCCTAAGAAAGGTGTAAAATGCAATTATGAAGATGAGAAGATTCAACAAACCACTTTCGCAGAAAGTGTCCAACGTGGACATCAGTTGGGGCAGTCCTGCACATTGTGCTCCTGGCTCCTTAGGGAGGAAGCAGGACAGTCTGAGGCACACGTTTGCTAAGCACCTACTAGGTGCCGGCATTTGCACTCACATGTTTTCACTTTGTCTTTACCACCTCTGAGCAGTAGGCATCATTATTCCCACCTCAGGATGAAGCGCGGGGAGATTGACTTGCCCAAGGCTGTCTGACTCCTTCCCAGCGGAGGAGAGATTTGAACTCAGGTGTCTCTGTCACCTAAGGCTGAGTACCTCCCACTGTGCTTCCCATGGGGTCCCCAGGCATGCATTCTCAGCCCTCTCTCTGCCACAAAGGCCCTTGCCTCTTGAGACTGCCTTTGCTCTCTCCCATAACCTGAGACTTGCCTTCCACCTGCTTCTCAAGGATGCTTTGAAGATGGGGAAGAACGTGTTTTCCCAAAGCTCCCAGGGCCCTCTGGGGACTCACCGCGGCAGTGTATTATTAGCTAAAGCACGGTGACAGCAGCAACAGCAACTGTAATGAATGCTCTCCCAACATCCTGTCGCCAAGGCCGGTGGCAGGCATCATTAGCCTCATTTTAGAGATGGGAAAGCTGAGGCCAGGATCATTATTTGTGACCTGCCCGCAGTGCCATGCTGAGTCAGTGGAGGCCCAGCGCAGCCTCACTCTTTGCTCTCCTACCTGCCACAGAAACAGAGGGTGAGAAAGAAGAATTGCCACCCCTGGGAACTTTTGGCTCTTCCTTGGAGAGGGAAGGGATGCGGCCAGACTTGGTGGCTCCAGCCTGGCCTGGCCGAGGGTGAGGGTGGAGACAAATGAGGATGCGGGAGTGCAAGGCCCTCTCTGGAACACCGACCCCAGGTGGCATTGCAGTGACCTTGTCCCCCAACTTTCCCCAGCTGTTACTTTGTGGCTTCGACTATGGCAAATATGACGATAGTGGTGGTGGGGTGTGTGTGCTAGTTTGAGCCTAAAGAGGAAGAAATTGATATGGAGGAGGGAGGAGCAGAGGGGGCTGATGAGCTCACATTTGCTCAGTGGTTTTCATGTGCCACTTTCAACTGCCACATGAAATTTGCTGTCTCATCCCCATTCTACAGATGAGGAAATTAAGGCCCAGAGGGGTTGAGCAATGTATCTTAGAGTTGCAGAGCAATTGAGAGGTGAAGTTGGGATTTTAACTAGGCTCATTTGGTTTGAAACCTGTCACTTTTGAAGCTGCCCACCCTGCCTCTTTGGAATTTCTTTGGGAGAGGTGGGGTCTACAAAGGGTCAGTTTCATGAGTATGTGACCCATGTGATTGCACAGGGCTCCACACTTAGAAGGACCACACACTTGGTTTGATTGGTGCTGCTGTCACCATCTTGAAATTCTTAATGGTTTTGGAACAAGGGACTCTGTATTATTTAAAAAAAATTTTTTTTTTTGCATGAGACCCTGCAAATTATGTAGCTAGTTCTGGGTCTACACACAAAAGGCTATAGGACCAGATCCTTCCACCTCACGGAGGGCCTTGGGCCAGTCACTTCCCCTCAGTGTCTGCATCTGTCCAATAAGGAGCCTGGGTGAGAGGCACGGGCCTTGTGAGCTATATCATTCCCATAGGCTGTGCTACCAGGGCGTGGGGACAATCTCTTGCGGGGAGGACTTGACGGAGACAGAGCCTGGGTTCACCAGGAAGACCTGGTACATGGTAGAGCTTTCGCGTGACCGAGAGGGGCTGGAGACCAAAGAAGGGGTGCCCAGGTCCCCTCCGGGCTGCTGTAGGTGGTGGAGGGCCCCATGCTCCAGCTATTAGTCACAGGAAGTTGCTGAGAAATTGTTGACATATATAATTGTGACTCTTTGATGGTCATAACTGGATGGGAGGCGTGACCAGCTTTTCCTCTGAAACACGCTTGGATTACTCTCAACGTTGTCACCCCAGGGAGATTGTGGACGGTCTTTACTCCAATGATGTTGCTGGGGTTTCTGGTATTCTGTGGCACATCCCCTTGGCCTGTGTCTGGTTCTTAGCTGCAGCCTCGGTGGGTGGATGGTTCCATGGGAGTTCAGACACCTGCTCACAGCTTCCCACCTCAGGTGCTAGAGATGCGTGACTCTGATTTTCTCCTCCTGGCTGGGTTGTGGAAGCCCCCTCAGCCCAGCACGAGCACAGCCTGGAAATCAGAGGTCCCCGAAGATTCCAGCTTCGAGCCTACAAGGGCGACTTCAAAAGTGCACACATTTTTTATTGACTTTCTTTTTTCCCAACTCACTGTCCATACCTCTTACTCCTGCTTCTTTGGGTCACCTCCTTAATAAATTGCTCGATCCTTCGTCCTTGTCTCAGGCTCTGCTTTTTGGGGAACAAAGGCTGAACCAGTGGGATTGCTGAGAGCACTGCCGGCTCCTCTCCTGGACTGACTTGCAGAGGCTGAGGCCTGATCTTTTGCATCTCTTTGAGCATGGCAAATCTCCTCCTGGATGGGGACACTGCTGCCAACAGCCAGCCCCGACTCATGGCACAGGTTGGTATCGAGGTGGGTGACAAGTCACATACTCTATATAGTGGCAGCTGGGGTGGAGGCCTGGCTGCAGGCTTGAAGTTGGTCCCATCCTTAGCTGCGTGATCTGGGGCTGGCAAGTTGAGTTTTCCGGGCTGCAGGGGCTTTGTCTGTAAAATGAAAGGTGATAGCACCTAGCTCCCCTGTGTGCTGTGAGGATCAAGCATAGTTATGAAATCATTTTGTGATTGATAGACAGCTATACATATGTGGATTATGATTGGTTGAAAACAACATGTTGGCTGCAAATTAAAGAGTTGGGGGCCAGTAAATTGTGAAGGCCAGGTTCCCCACAGGAGTCGGAACACATCTTGGTCAATGGTAGCATCATTAGGAGGGCCTGCCTGGGAGGCTTCTGGGCTGGGACAATCGTCTTCTGGCTGTGGTCACCATGGCATGCTGGTTATGAAGCAGTCCCTGGTCCTGCATGGGCATGTTTTAGAGATATGGCTTATATAGAAACACTCTGCTCTTGTTTCGTGGGCATTCGTGAGCTGGTCCATGAAGAGAAACATGTGATGCTGAGGACTGGGGCACTGGCCTGGCGGGTGTGGGTTGAGGGTGTTGGTGTCATTGTGAACATGGGCTGGGGTCATCCGTGCT
This sequence comes from Cheirogaleus medius, assembly GCA_008086735.1. Taxonomy (NCBI): domain Eukaryota; kingdom Metazoa; phylum Chordata; class Mammalia; order Primates; family Cheirogaleidae; genus Cheirogaleus; species Cheirogaleus medius. The sequence goes on from VBSM01001124.1 coordinate 64,017,832, forward strand.
CTCCACAAGTAGACCCTGAGCAGCTGCTGTGTGCCAGGCCCTGTGCTAGTGCCGGGGACAGCAGGAGACAGAGCCCTGTCCCTGCTGGAACTCATCCTAATGGGGAGAAGGCAATAAATGAATAAGATATAATATACTGTTAGGCTGTGACATGAAAGAATATAAAGCCAGGTGAGGGAATGGTGAGTGACAGAAGGGCCACCGACAAGGAAAGTGTTATGAGGAACTGACATTAGAACCGAGACTGACTGGAATGACGTGAGAGAGTGAATCATGAGAACATTTGGGGTAAAGGCAGAGATAACAGCCAGTGCAAAGGCCCTGGGGTGGGAGAGCGTGCAGTATACTTGAGCTAGGGGGGAGGGAGACAGAAGGAGAGACAGAGAGGGGGAGAGAGGGAGAGAGAGAGAAAGAGTGAAAGGGAGAAAGAGGGAGAGGGAGAGAGGGAGAAAGAGAAGAGGGAGATAGAGGATTTAGAGAGGTGATGGGGAGATCAGATCATGTAGGGCTTTGCAGACCAAAATAAAGTTCAAGTCCAATCTTGGCCACTAGCTGCTGTGTGACCTCGGGTATGTTCCTTCCCCTCTCTGGGTCTAGTTTCCTCATATGCAAGTGTTGGTTGGACTAGGCAAGTAGTTCTCAACTCTACAGTGTCTGCTTGAAAAAAACACCAATGGCCCCACTGTAGTCAACTAAACCAGGCTCTCTGGAGCTGGGGCCTGAGCATGGTGTTTATTCCAAGCTCCCTGGGGTGACTCTGTGAGCAGCCAGAACTAAATGCCAGAGGGAACCGGAAGGCCTTAAGGGCCAGCAGAGGGGCACGTCTCCTCTGCTCTATCCCTGCCTCCTGCCTGGGCTCAGAGCAGCTGCAGCCTGCCCCACGCCAAACATCCGAATGTGTGGAAAGAGCAAACCAGCCCCGTCCCCTTCCTCCTTCCCAGACCCCTGTGGCCAGAGGGCACGGGGCAGAGGCCACCCTGGGCCCTGGGATTTTTGTTTACGGTGCACATTTCACTTCTACAGGAGCCGCACAGCTGCAATCTTGCCTCATCACAGTTGCCAACACCGAGGGGCTGCCTTCGCCCATTTGCTAATTTCCCAAGTTCCTCTTTTGGGCATGTGCCTGTCCCTCCGCGTTCCCGTGGCTGCGTGGAAGTGGATCGAGGCCCAGAGGGTGACTAAGAGGGGAAGCCCCTGCGCTGCGAGGCTCCCAGCGGCTCCTGGATTGCGTAAGGGCTATTTTTGAGGAGATTGCAGACGACCTGATGAATCATAGCAAACACACATGGCTCCGGCGGGGGACAGTCCTTCCTCATGCTGCTGTGGAAAGCGGAGCTTCTCAAAATGAATCAGCAGTGCCTGAACCCCAGGTCCGTGGGAGGAGGACGAGGGTGCGAATTACACATTTCCAAAGTATTAGGGTGCGGCCTCCGGGGCCTGGGGGCAGGGGTTGCAGGGACCCGAGCCTTTGGTTTCCTCGGTGATGCAAAGGCCCTCCCTCATCCCCATGAGCCTGCCACCTGGAACCAACTGGTGCTCCATCCATCGTGGGACAGTCGCTTGCACTTGCAGAGGGAGAAAGTCTGAATAGCTGTGGTCCAGAGTAGCTGATTTCAAATGGCGACTCGCAGGGTCTGAATCTGGAAGTCCCAGAGGCCACCTCCTGACTGGGTAGGCCTGTGAGAAATTCCTGGCCATGAGAAGAAGGCTAGACCCACACCTGGTGGGGAGAAGGGGGGCCCTTCTTGCTCCCCCAAGCTCAGAGGGGGCAGAACCGAGCGGTGGTTGGGAGCCATCAGGCTTTGGAATTAGAGTGGATTTGAGACCCAAAACCAACATGGAAACTTGGAGAAAGTCCCCAGTCATAGATGAGCCTCAATGTTCTCATTTGTCAAATTAGGAAACAGTGTCTGCCTGGTGAGACTGTCATTAAGACCACACGAGGATTAGGTGCGGCAGCAGGGTATAGATGCTACAAACCCAGACTCCATAGCCAGGGGTTGAGGCTTTGGTCTGTTACTTATTAGCTGTGTGTTCTAGGGCAGGTCACTCAGATGTTCTGTCCCCAGTTTCCTCATCTTTAAATGGGGAAGATATAACAGCATCTTCTTCACAGAGTTGATCAATAAGCTAACATGCAAAATTGAAATAATGTCTGAGACATAATGAGTGCTTGGTAAGTGCTAGCTATTGTTATATAAAGTGAGTATCACAGCAAGTTATCATAGATTGATTATAGTCAGAGCTCAGGAAAGGGTAGTTGTTATCATCATCATCATCATCATTTTTTTCCAGGGAACTGGAGTGGATTTGGATAAAACCTGGGGCGTGAAGGGGCATTGAGGAGAGGAAAATCTGAACTCACTGTGGAAGTCCGACTCTGGGCCTCCTTTGTAATTCTGCTTGGTTTTGTCCCAAGCAGAGGAAGACATTGTGATTAGCTGGGTGGCAGGAGACAGACAAGAGGGACGGTCTTTCTTGGAGGAGGTAAGAGTTCCAGGGTATCCTGTTCATCTCTCTGCAAAGATGAAGTGACCTCGAGGATTGCCCAATCCATATCATGCAGAGAAGACACCGAAGATCCCCCAGCAGACACGCTGGCCCATGGCAAAATCAGCACATTAAGGTTGAGGGATGAGAGTTTCTACTCCCACGTTTGTCAGAACTACATGCTCTGTTGGGCAATGGCTGTTGCTGCTGACGAACACGTTCCCTTATGGACATGCTGTTAGGGTTCTGCCTGGTATCTCTTCAATGCACAAGCCTTACAGCCCAGCTTGAGGTTAATCTAATGTCTATGACCAGAATGTTGTAATACAGTAGTTCTCTGTCCTGGTTGCGAATTTGAATCATATAGAAACCTTTTTTAAAAATGCTGGTGCTTGGGGCCCAGCCCAGGCCAATCGAATCTGAATGTCGATGAGTAGACATGAGCATCGTGTGGTTCAAAAGCTCCCTAGAAGCCTTGAAGACGCATCCAGGGCTAACAAGCCATTGCTCCAAACCATGCTTTCCTGCTTCCTTTCACCTTGAACTTCATGCCCCTCCCCCATCTCATTCCATTCACTTTCTTTTCTACTCCACTATTCTTTGTTTTATTGTAATTCGCTTTGTTGGGATACATTCCAATGAAATTGATTGGCTGAATGATTCGATCATTCAAATGTATTTATTAAAGGCTTACTGTATACCAAATACTGGTCTAGGAAGGGCATATCCAATAGGAAACAGGAAAAGAATAAAAGTCCCGACTTTTATGAAACTTATATCCTTTTGTTGGGAAAACAGGAAGTAAGCCAAAAAAAAAAATACAGAATATCCATGGGTGGAAATTAGAAAAATAAACCAGGGAAGCGGGTGTGAGAGTGATGGGTAGTCAGGGAAGGTGACATTTGAGCAGAGCCCTGAATGTGGTGAAGGAGCCACCACATGGATAGGTGAGGGTAGAACATTCCAGAAAGAGAAAAGAAATTGTCAAGACCCTAAGGAGTGAGCATGTGAGGCACATTCCCTTCTAGTCCGGTCCCTTCCACTCCACATTACCCATTACAACTCATCCCATAAACATCATCCACCCCATTCTAGTTCTAACTAGTTATTTTGACTTGGCTTAGACAACTGGGTTACAGTCTAATATGGGTAACAGGTGGGCATACAATAAAGGCTAAGTCAGAGTGTTGCTGATGGAGATAGCACCGTCTTGATCTGGCTGAGCTCAAATCTGGGTAGGTGTTCTGCCTGACAACCACGTGTTAAAACCACGTGCAGGTTTAGAGAGGAATTAGGAACCAATTTTCTCAGTTATATTTCCCCACGTGCAGCCCCCTGACCTTATGGTTCTTTAGTTTGATGATAGACTCTAAATTCAACCCTCAGTGGACATCAGAAACCCATCAGGATTCAAAGCATGTGCCCTCAGCCCCTTTTCTTACCTGCCATGGTGTCTGAAATTGCCCTAATTTGGGCACTCAGTGAAAGGCCTTCTGGAGATGAGCATGTTAAACACAGTTCCAGTGTTCGGTTATCCTATTAGGATCCCTGTGGATCTTGCATAGACTGGGATCCTGGGGGAATAGGACATGGGACAGGCAAGGTTTGATTGGAGAGGAGAAGAGGAAGCTAATAGGACAAGATCTAAAGCCTTCTGCCGAAGGCTTGGTGGATGCCTGGTGTGTCAGTTTTTAAGACAAGTCTGCAAATTTACTGACATACCTTCCATCGACAGGTGAGGTCTATGTCTCCTCCCCTTGAATCTGAGTTGCCCCTACTAACTCACTTGGGAGCAATAGAATATGGCAGAGGTTTTGCTCCATTATCCCTGATAATGGGTCATAAAAGCCCGTGAAGCCTCTGCTTGGTTCTCTTAGGTCACTCACTCTGGAGGAGGCCAGTCATCACATATGGAGTTTGGCAAGCCCAAGACCACCACGGTGGAGAGGTCTGAGCATATCTGAGCACCCAGCCAAAAGCCAGCCTCGACTGCCAGCAGTCTTGCACTGAGGCTGGATATGACCAAGCGATCTCGGATGTCCAGCCTAACCGAGCCTTCAGATGACTGCAGCCCCAGCTGGCACTGACTCCGCCCTCACGAGAGTCCCCCCAAGCAAGAGCTGTCCAGTAAGCCCTTCCTGCATTCTTGACCCACAAAAGCATGAGCCAAATAAAACAATGTTTTTTTTTGTTTTACACCTTTAAATGTTGGGGTTATTTCATAGCAATAATAACAAGAACTCTTTGTACCTGGCCAGCTCTTTGTAGTCCAGATTTATGTGCCAAATATCCAGAAAAATGACAATAGCGTCTCAGAATGGGCTGTCCCTGGGTAGCTGGAAGAGGGAGATGGGAAGGAAAAGGCACTTACAGAAAAAAGGGCTTATAGACTTGGAAATGATGTTAGAGCTTATCTTGTCCAAATCCTTCCTCTGAGGGAATGAAAGGAAGGGACTTGCTCAAGGTCACCAGGAATGTATGGGAGAGACGCAGGACTGGGATCCAAGACACAGGACTGGACCGCTATTTTCCTTCTTCAGTCTTTCTGGGCCAATACAGGACTGTGGGATAAGGGGGTGGGAGGACAGTTGGTTCTGGTTTCCCTGGAATGGGTTTGGATTTCATTAAGTTGAACGCCATCCTGGATCTATACTAAAAACATCCTGTCTCTGTCCATCCATGCCTGCCTGGATTCTCCCCAGACCATCTTCTTTCTGATACATTCAATGATTTAGTCCAGCAGTATTTCTAAGGCACATCTTACATGCCAAGGGCTGTACCAGGTCCTGGGGCTTCTCTGTTGAGCAGAGACATGGATCCTGCCCTCAGGAGCCACTCTGACCTCCCCATTTAGGAGAAGCAGCTCTCATGTTTGAACTGCAGTCCTGTTGTCTTTGCTCCACCTGGGACACCACTCCTGTGTGTAATAATTGGATTCATGACTCATTCTTGGAATCTAAGCTTCTCCAGGGCAGGATTAGTGCCATGGGCATCTCTTCTGTGGATCTGCACCTGACCCAGCTGCCCTGGCTGCCTTGTAAGGTAGTGAGTTCCCTGTTGCTGTCAGCCAGAGACAGAGAAGAATGTGTGTGCGATGGGCTGGGGATGGGGAGGATGCAGGTGTTAGAGGATTACACAAGGGATCCTCATTCCTCCAGTCAAGAGTCTCAGTTTCTCATGTGGATGCTCACTGTGCCCCACGTGCGGTGCTTTGGGCTTTAAATACATTTAATCATAACATCCACATTCTGCAGTTAGTAGGATTAAAACCTCCAGGTTACAGACTGGGAGGCGGAGGCTGAGCTTAAGGGCACTCCACTTGGAAGTAGCAGAAGATGAATTCAAAAACAGGTGGAATTCTATGCCCATATTTTTCAAAATGGAGATTGTTAGCTATTGGTGGGTGATGAAAGCAATTAGTAGATTGTGATCATTTTAAAAGTGAATAGAATAGAATGGAAAATATCAAGAGTGCATTGCTTGTGGTAAGACTTAAGGTTTGTTTCTGAAAAACTTGGTTCATGTATACACGCACATACACTTACTATGGTTTGATATGTTTGTACACACATGCATGTACATACATACACATGCATACATACATATAAAGTGTGTTCTGTGTCACAATATGTATACATTCTTGGTCAAAACCACTGTTTTGGGCTGTACGGCTCCAAACATACCAATAAGAAATAGCATTTTATTGAGTGCCTACTATGTGCTGGGAATACTATTGAAACTAATAGTTTCTTCTCCAGAGAGGAAGTGAAGTCACTTTGACAAATGGACAAGCCCTTGCCCTTCTGGCTGTGTCCCCAACCTGGTCCCCCGAACCCTACCCCATGGTGAGAGAACTGCCTCATCCGTCTCCCAGGCCAGATTCAAAGTGCTTTCTCCAGAATGTCCTGTCTAGACAGGGCAGCCCTCACTAAGCAATGTAGCAGGGTGACATTCGAGGTGGCCATATCGTCAGGCCTCTGGGGAGTCTGGGTCACCATCCCCACACCTGCCCCAGGGGGGAGTTTACTCAATCCACCAGGCCCCAGTGACTCTCATTATTTTATCTCTTTATTCATTTATTTCTGTTCTTGTGGTACAAACATTCTGACATGTTTCCAAAACTAGATGCAGGGCAGGTGTTTGTAACAGGAGTCACAAGAGGACTAAGGAGGGGAGGAGGGACGGGAGGGTAGAGGAGAGGGGAGGAAAAGGTGCCTCTGCTCTTTCCCTGCATTTTCAAGTTTAGGATCACAGAATATCAGAGCAGGCAGAGTCTCCTTAGATAGTGCCTGATCCAGTCGCTTAATTTTATGCATGGGGAAACTGAGGCCCACGAGGGGAAGGGACTCTCCCAGACAATCCCAGTCTGGCTCATGGCTTTCATTTCCTCCCTTCTCCCCATGTCTACAGGCTTAGTTGGGCCCCTTCCTGAGCATGAAAGCCCTCAGGGCCACTTGGGACTCAGCCCTGTCATCTCTGCTGCCAGTCTGGCTCTGCTGTCCTGACCCAGTGCTGGGATCCTGCTGTTCTGGGCTCCTGTGAGCACCTAGGCCTTGGCTTGCTCTTCCACCCCCATTTGAGGCCAGAGTCCTATTCAAATATCAAACAAGCCATTAGGCACAGGCAATGACCAATTAGAATGGATAGTGGCCACATTCCAGAGTTCCCCTGCTGGGATCCTTCAAATGGTGGTCTAGGGGTGCTGGGAAGGGGCCAGAGTGGCTGGGGTGGAAAGTATGCTTGCTAGTCCTGGGACAGTGGCAATTAGCCACTCAGGTATTAGAGTATTTTAACATCTCTACAGATGCATATTGCTTAAATATCAGCCTGGATCCCATCCTTTAAAACCACATTCCTGAACCCATATGAGGCATCTGATAGCCACCTATAGCCACCTGCCACTGTAGGTTTCTGATAGTCACCCCCACTGGATTCTCTGCTGCCAGCTATGCCTGGATGAGGGAAATGAGGGAAAGAGGAGGGGCCTGCACTTGTCCCATGATGTCCCAGTACCAGGCCTTGTGATGGGGAGGTGTGTTGGTTTCCTAGGGCTTCCACAACAAAGCACCACAAACTTGGTGGCTAAAACAACCAAAATGTATTCGCTCATGGTTCTGGAGGCTGGAAGTCTGAGGATGCCTCTCTCCTAGCTTCTGGTGGTTTGCTGGTCATCTCTGGCATCCCTGGCTTGTCATGCATCACCTGGGATCTCTGCCTTCACCTTCACATGGCGTTCTCCTGTGTCTTCAGGTCATCTTCCTTCTGCAAGTGTCTGTCTCTGTGTTCACTTTCCCCTTTTTATGAGAACATTGGTCATATTGGATTAGGGCCCACCCTAATGACCTCATCTTACTGGCAAAGATCCTATTTCCACACAAGATCACATTCACAGGTACTGGGGGTAAGTCTCCAACATCTTTTTTTGTGAGGGGGATACAATTTAGCTCATATCAGGAGGATTTACTTATAATATTTCCTTGTGAGCTCTGAGTATCAGAGAATTTTATCATTTTAGTCTGACTTCCTTTGATTAAGAATTATAACTTTGCATTTCCTTCCTTCCTTCCTTCCTTCCTTCCTTCCTTCCTTCCTTCCTTCCTTCCTTCCTTCTTTTCTTCCTTTTCTTTTCCAGGACCTATTTGATTCAGATGACACATTTCATGGAAGCCTGATGGGATAAACATGTGAAGGCCAATCGGCCCTGGTTGAAGAAGGATAGGAACCCCTAGGGGGCCATGGAACACATTTTGGGAACCCCTGAATAAGCTGCTCTCAAGTCTCCCTCTAGCTCAGATGTTCCATGGATCCTTCTCACCCTGGGTTTGGCTCAAGCCCAAGTCTATATAGTCTTGTTTATTTGGGGGCTAATTCTGCTTGTGACTTGTTCATGTGCCTTGGCAAGGGCTGCCCAGGAAAAGGATCCCTATGGCTTTCATCCCTGAACTTCTGGTTTAGAATGGGCTGTCTGAGGGTACCAGCGGGGGGTGTGTTGCCAAAGTGTTTCCGGTCAGAATGATAACTGTGGATCTTTTCTATGATTCTGCCCTTGCTCTGGCTACAGAAGTGAAGCTGCATTGGTTTGGGAAACCCAGGACTATCCCTTCTTGCATGGGGCTGTGGTGTGTGTAAGTCTCAAACTGTAGCTTAGTTACCTTGCCCTGAAACTTGCCTCCTGCAGAGGTGCAGGACTGGGGGTGAGGCAGGAAGAAGACTCTGTCTTGGCCAGTCCTGGTGCTGTGGAGGAACACCTTGTATGATGGGCACCTTTAGTAACAACCCAACAAAAGTGGAGCTGCCAACAGAACCCTTATCCACTGAGTAGCCTGCCAAAAGGACACACTCGAGGAGAATGAGTGGTCTCAGCTCACCATGGCTTTCCCATTCCCTTTTGGTAGCTTTCCCAGCTTCCCTTGGAGGGATGTCACTTCTGTGATTGGCTTACAAAGGACATCTGTCTTGCTAGCACTTGCATGCTCTCTCCCCACTCACTGTGATGAGGCAGGCCACCATGTTGTGAGCTGCCCCAGGGAGAGGCCCACATGGCAAAGGAGTGAGAGCATCCTCTGCAAACAGCCAATGAGAAACTGAGGCCCTCAGTCCAATGGTCCTGAAGGCACTGAATTCTGCCCACAACCACCGAGTAAGCTTGGAGGTGGATCCTGCCCCTGTTGAGCCTTGAGGTGGCTGTGGTCCCAGCTGAAATCTTGACTGCAGCCTTGTGAGAGACCCTGGTCCAGAGGACTCAGCTAAGCCATGGCTGGATTCTTGACTCACAGAAACTGTGAGATAAGAAATGCTTCAGTCCACTAGGTTTAGGGTATATAGCAATAGCTAACTAATACAGAGGGCTTGGATTCTTGATAAAAGAGAAAGGAAACCATTCCTGGTTTCCTACAGATACAATGGCCATCTTGTGACCATGAGGTCACAGGCATGAGGACCATCCACATGAAGCATGGCAGGGCAGAAAGACGGAATGACCCAGGGCTCTGACAGTATCTGTAAGCAACTGGGTCCATGCAGCAACCACCTACATCCGGACTTCTTACATGAGAAAACATATTCTTATTTAGGTCTCTGTTGACTGGGTTCTGTTACTTGCAGCCAAAAGCCTTCCTAAAAGTAAATTGCTTCTCCTCTCTGGATCTCAGATGCCTGATTTATCAAATGAGGAGGATGGAGTAGCTGATTGCTGATCCCTAGATCCCTAGATCTATGTCTGGCTACGTAGTCACTTGATATGCTTTGGTCAAATGCTCTATTCCCATTAGGGTTCAGTGGCACACCGGGAGCAGCAGATATCATGGCTTTATGCCAGACCCCAGGAGTATACACTGTGATTCTCCCACTGAGGCTTTCCGCAAACTCCTCACGGCATCTCCCCGCCTCAGATGGCCCAAGCACTGGGGCTACTTGTACCATAGTCAGGATCTACTGCAAAGCTTTCTCTGTCCTGGGCTTTACTCAGAGCTGGCAGTCCTGTGTGTCACTCAGGAGTTGGTTTGGAGCATTATTGCCGTGTGTGGAATCTGCTAAGTTCAGAACCTGAGGAGAGTTTCCCCATGTTGGACTTTTTTCTTAGTGGCAGGAGTATAAAATAATTTGTCTTTTACTTTGGAGGATACATACTGGCCTTTCCCAGAACCCATTAAAATTGATGTGGCAGGACCCTGAATCTTCACAAGGTTTATCTCTCATCCTCTGGGGTGCTTATATCTTATCAAGACCTCCAAGGTCTTCTTGTTCATTACTTACTGATTAACAGGAAGTCATACTAATATAGTTGGCCAATATAATGATCTGTGGAATGTCCAGTCTTTAAGGGTGGCACTAATCTCTACCTTTCCCTCATGAAGCAACATTGACTTTGATTTATTATCTTGGTTAGTGTGGGGGGGTGGGTCGAGGCAGTTTCAGTTTTGACTTGCCCCTCCCCAGTATGACAGCTCTTATCTCACAGGCCAAGGAAATACTATGAGGGTTCTGCCAAGTATCAAGTGTGCCCATTCCAGTTGTATACCCAGGGACTGAGGGAATGGCCCCTGGGTGAGTCCATGGACCTACTGTGCCTGGACTCCTTTTACTACCTGCCTCCCATCCACTCTCACTTTAACAAGGGCCAAGATAAGGTTTTGGGTCTCCATTTATCAACTCAGATCCTGTGTCCAACAGTCTTCAGAATTTCTGGGTATTATTCTTAGCATAAGGTAACTTACATGAGGGAAAAAAGAATAAAAGCCTTGGGCCAGGTGCAGTGGCTCATGACTGTAATCCTAGCAGCACTCTGGGAGGCCGAGGCAGGAGCATCACTTGAGGTCAGGAGTTCAAGACCAGTCTGCGCAAGAGTGAGACCCTGTCTCTACAAAAAATAGAAAAATTAGCTGGGTGTGGTGGTGTGTGCCTGTAGTCCCAGCTACTTGGGAGGCTGAGGCAGGAGGAACACTTGAACCCAGGAGTTTGAGGTTACTGTGAGCTAGGCTGATGCCATGGCCCATGGCATTCTAGCCTGGGTGACAGAGAAAGACTTTGTCTAAAAAAGAAAGAAAGAAAGAAAGAAAGAAAGAAAGAAAGAAAGAAAGAAAGAAAGAAAGAATAAAAGCCTAGAGATACTTTGACATGGTAGTGCAGGGTCTTTCTTCCTCGGGATTTGGTTTTTCCTTCGGTCAGTCAATGGGTCCCATGTCTGAAAATGGGCTCAGGTCTAGAAGCTTGGCAAGGAATCCTGATCCTTGGTTTATTTTGACTGCATAGATTGAGAAACTCCCTTGCTGGCTGCCCATCTAACCTGCCCTTAGGAATGTTGTGTTCTATTAACCGTCTCCATAGCTGTCTGTGGGTCAGGCCCTAGATGCCTCGGTGACTCTGCTGCTCATTACGATGATATTTGCCTCTGATGGTTAAGTGCCAACTGTCATCTATTATTTTGGGATCCGATCATCCCCACTGCTATCAGAGAAGCCAGCAGACCCAGTGTTTTCTGGCTGAATAATGCTATAACTTGGCCCTTGTTATAGGTCTGGCAGTCAGGAGGTGAAATGGGGTCTATTTGAGGGGTAGGAATGTGTTTTCTTGTAACACAGAAGCTTCTGCATCATCTTTACACTAGGAAGGAGTGCTGGTATTTAGGAGGAGTCCTGGGCTACTTCTGCAGGCTCAGAGAGTTCTGAGAATCTGGGGGCTTCAAGATTCTCAAGAGCAGCTACTCTAATGTCCTGATCCAAAATCTCAGGGCCCCACTTCTTTCTAATCAAAGCCCTAATCCTGGCATAAGAGAATTGGCCAGGTTGAGAATTTTCCAGTGCTCTGTTACCCTCATAATTATGACCTGGACCTTTTCTGTTCTCTGGCTGGAGGATATGAGAACTCTTTATATGCTGCCAAAGAGACCCTCTGACTTTGATGCTTTGCCTTACATTGGTGATTTTCACTGTCTTTCCCTAGTACATTAATGGCGCTCAGCAAGCCATCCAATTTTAGTCATATCTAGTACTTCATCTAAACTTCTCAAAAGCCTGAAATATTGCACCCTCCAGATCATTCCCTTCCCCAAGTAATCCATCCCAATTTGCCACCAGGGGAAGTCTTCATAGCCACACAACTACTAAAGGGGCTACACATACTCTACCTACCACCCCTGCAAACACAGTGAGGTCAGCCAGCCATCCAGATCTGAATTCCCATTTAGTCTGCTTCCTTAGACCACCCCACTTCTGGTACCAATTCTTAGCTCAGACATCCTGAGAAGTCAACTTTGAGACAGAAACATAAATCCAGAGTATTTATTGGGGAGCACTTTGGGGACAGCAACTGCAAGGGAATGAAGAATCTAGGGTTGGCAAAAAGGAGAAGCTGAACCCTGATGCAGTCACAAAAGAGGCCTCAGCCAATGGCACAGGGGGCTCTGAAGGTGGGATGACCTTGCAGAATTGTCCTAAGTTGAGGCCTCTGACCTCCTACGTTGGTCAGTGGTGGCCTGCTCTAGGAAGGGGAAATGACTTTGTGTGAGGCTGTGCCCTTCAGTTAAGAGCAATTCCTGGGGAGGGACTTGGCTTGTGAGACCCCATCTCTACAAAAAATAGAAATATTAGCCAGTGTGGTGGTGCACACCTATAATCTCAGCTACTTGGGAAGCTGAGGCAGGAGGATCGCTTGAGCCCAGGAATTTGAGGTTGCTGTGAGCTATGATGATGCCATTGCCCTCTAGCCTGGGCAACAGGCAACCTGCCTCCAAATAAAAAAATGTCTTGGGCTCCACCCTTGACCTACTGAGTTAGAAACTCTGGTTATAAGATCCAGCAATCTGTGTTTTAACAAACCCTCCACAGTACCAGAGAGAGCAAGGTCTAACAGATCATTGACAAAGAAAAATTCTTCTGCGCTGGGCCAGTTTCATTATATATTCACAGAGATATGAAGTTATGAGAAGTATTTGCATAGTGATATCTATTTACAAATGGTTTCCTTGATCTATTTTAAAAAAGTGTTCATTTGTTTCTGAACAGACTGATACACGAGGGCAACTGGTTTATTTTTTTCATCTGCTTGAGACCTGAAGCGTTTCCCAAAGAAACTGCCAGCAGCTTGCAGGAAGTACCTGAGTCTGGAGCAGCTCGGGTCTCTAGGAATATCTACGTAAATCTACAACAGCCCAGCAGAAAGGGTTCGGGCACCAACCTCAGGGGAACCTCAATTCAGAGCCCAGCTCCCCTCACCCCTCTGGCTTTGGAGCCCTAGGGGATCACTTTCTCTTTCTCATCTGTAGAAAAATGGAGTCGAGGTGACCGATGAAAAGGAAATCACACATAGTAACTGCTAAAAAGTGTGAGCTCTACTTTCACTTCCAGCATCCTGCCTCCAAGTTCCTGCTCTGCCACAGCCATATGGCGCAATCTCCGGCACATCCCTTCCCATCTCTGGGCTGTTTCCCCACCTACCAAGTACAAGGGCAGCGATCTGGACAGATCCTGAGGTTCCTTCCTGTGCCTATGGGCAGGAGTTCTGTTGGTCACTCTTGTCCCCCAGGCATTTGGGATCCAAGGCCTCAGGAAGGGAAGAGTCCAGGGTGTTTAAAATCTCCCTTTGAATAAAGTCCTAACTCCTGCCATGGCCAAGGGGACCCTGCATGATCTGGTGCCTGGAGGTTCCTCTGGGTACCCGTTCCTCCTCACCCTGCCTGCTTCAGCCACTTTGGCCCCTATTAATCTTTGAGCGAGCCAGCTAGCCTTTTCCATTACATTGTGGGCTTTGCATTGGTGGCCTCTTCTAGAATATTCCACCCCAGCTCTTTGCATGGCTGGCTCCTTCTCATCTTCTGGCTCTCAGCTCACTGTCACCTCAGCACCTCACTAAGTTACCACCCACTCCCTTGCCTCTGTTCTTGTCACAGCAGCTCATTTGTTTCCTGCAAAGCACTTTCCACAATCTGAAGCTCTTTTTTTTTAGTCACAAGTTTACTGGGCTGTTGTCTGTGCCGTCCGCTAGAACGTACAGCTGTGAGGCTGGAACTTCCAATCTGGCCCTAACCGTGACAGCATCCCCAGCCAATGACCCTAGCACATAGTTAGTGCTCAGGAAATATTTTGGCCCTGGTGAGAGAGAGTGGAGACCTTCCCCTGGGAATTCAGGCCGGCTCTGTCTCTCTCTGGCCGTCCAGCCCCGCTTGGCTCTCATGGCTGAGAAATGGGTTTCAATAGGCAACAGGTTTCCTCACGCTGCCACCTTCCTGCACCTCGTGGCTCATGCCATCTAGCCCCGGGAACCACCGGGACGTGCCGGATGGGCTGGGCCTGGCTCTGCCAGAGTGGGTGTCCACTCCCAGCTCCTGGCTCCCGACAGTCTCCCCAGGCCTCTGAGGCAGAGAGAGAGAAAGAGAGAGAGAGAGAAAGAGAAAAGCAAAGGAGGCTGGACTTGGCTTTGCCTTCCAACAAACCAGCAAACAAACACAGAGCATCTGGTTTCGAATTTCAACAAGGATGTGTCAGCAGAGCCTGGGTTACGCCAGCCCGGGGTGGGGGGAGAGACCCGGAGGGGGTTATGTCACCGGTGAGGTGCAGTGGTGTAATGCGGGTGACAACACCACGCAGGCCCGGATGTGGTGCCAACAAACCCTGGCCCGAGCTGTGCTGCTGGCTGGGGGCACGGGGAAGTGTTGGGGTGGCCCCCCAGGGAAGGGAAGGGAAACGGTCATTTCCCAAGCATGTCTGCCAGGTGCTTTCGAGTGAGACACCCGCCAGGCGGGGCCCACATTATCGATGTCACTTTTGCAGGTGAGGAAATCCCGTCTGAGAGTTGAAGAAAGATGCCCATGATCATCTGGCCCAAGTGTAGAGCAGGGATCCAAACATGGTTTGGTTGGAACCCCAAATCCAGTTTTGTCCCCCTCTTCCTAGGGACTCTGGGTTGGCATTGTGGCTCAATTGCTTCCTGGCTTTGGGAGTCCGGTCAAGCTTCCCAACTTCTCTGTCTCTGCTATCGCAGTTACAAAATAAGGTATCGTCAGCTCTACTCAGCCGGGTGGGGTGAGGATTGAATGCACGATGCTTATAAAGCTCTTAGAAGACGCCTGGCACTCCGTGCCTCAGACCCATCTGCCTTCCTCCTGAGTGTGAAAGTCCCAGCCCACTGGGGAAAGGAGGAGATTCTGGTGGGAAATGAAATATCCTCCAATGGGTTCCAAGGAGTGGGTAGTCTTGGGACCCCTGGGGCACGGCTGGATGTGGACATCCTTTCCTCTCAGGGCCTGCTCAGTAGATGACTCTGTCCTCACTGTGTGGTGGCGCCGGGGCCAGGCTGCCTCCCACCTTCCTACTCTGTTGGGAACAAGGGCAGGGGCAGGTTGCAGGGGGAGCAGTGGTTGAGAGTCCAGACAAAAGCTTCTAGAAGCATTAGCTGGAGAGAGGGCGCCTACCACGTAGCAGGACCTTTGCATGGCACTTGAGATGCCCAGTCTCATTGACCCCCTCCTCAAGACGTTGATGAGTGAGATAACGTTCTCCTCCTTCTCCTTTTGGAGATGAGCAAGCTGAAGATCAGAGAGGTGAGGTCAGTTCAGCAGTCACACAGCAAGCGAGTGACAGAGCTGGATTCAAACCCACGTCCATCCACCAAACACTTGCGTGGCTTCTGGCTCCTCGGTGGATGGACGGTTTGTGTGGACCAGTGCTTCCCCTCTTTGGAACTCAGTTCCTCCATCCACAAAGTGAGGGGGTTGGGTGAGGTGACTGTGAGAGTCTTCCCCGCTCTGACATTCCCTGAACTGCCATCTTGGCAATCCTGACCTCGTGCCCGCTTTGTGCAGCTGTTTGTGTGCTTGTCTCTCTTGTTCCACGGGGCTGGGAGGGCTCAAATGGCGGCAGCCCAGGCCGGTCTTACTGGGGTAAAGCCACAACTTCATCTGTGGTCTCTGGGTCTGAAAAGGTGTCGCAGAAGGACATAGAGGTCCATAGAGAAGGTCCCAAAGAAGACATAGCATCTTTTTCAGAACCTTCCCACTGACTTCACGGGGACCTTGTGGTAATTTTGTTTTGCTTTTGCTCTTTTTTTATTTTTTGTTCTCTTTCTCTATTGTAGTCAAATATACATAACATAAAATTTACCATTTCAGCCATTTCAAGCCTACAGTTCAGTGGCATTAAGTGCCTTCACATAATTGTGCAGCCATTATCACCGTCCATCTCCAGAACTTCTTCATCATCCCAAACTGAAACTCTGTCCCCATGAAACACTCACATCCATTCCCCGCTCCTCAGCCTCTGATTGGGGCACTGTCTTGCACCAAGCCTCCTTGAAACATAAGAGTTGATGCCATCCTCTCTTTCTTCCCAGGTTCAGGGGGAGGGAAATGGATCTACAGTTTGACTGATTTCCAAAGAGTCAGGGACATTCTTCAGCGCAGGAGGAGGAGGGTGTGCGTATGTTCCATGGCTCGAGTAGCACAATGCAACCATATAGCCTCAAAATATCTCTGCCCCCAAATATATCAGTGCCTCAAATGGCACTATTAGTCTTTATTTATCGTCCTTTCTCTAGGGCTCTCTCTTTCAAAATGTCTTACTTCCTCTGCTCCCAAGCTCTTGGGAGGCAACAAACACAGCTGGGGAGTGAGGAGAAATACACTGGGCCCCCGCAGGGCAGGACGCCCGCTTTCCAGTTCCGGCACTGCCTCTGGCCGCGTGACCGTGAGTGGCCAGCCTGAGCTCTGTGAGCCTCCGAAGGCCCAGTGGGGGGCGGAGGACACCCTCACCTGTCAGGTTGGGTAAGGACACTAACTCTTTCAGGGTCCTGCATGAGAACGTGTTTAGTGGAGTTGCATTAAAAGAGAGAATAGATCCTAACTCTGTGGCTAGCGCCTCCTAACTCATCTCAGGAAGGTGCTGTGGGGAAGATGGGGTGGTGACCTCTGACCCTGATGGCTGTGGGCGGCTCCAAAGCCCACAGGTTCTGGGGATGACTCATGGAACATTTTCCAAAGGTCAGAGCTGGCTGTCAGCCTCGCTTTGTACTCACCTTCCCCATGGGCTGGGGAGTTTGCCAATTCTAGGCAACATTTTTCTTGTCTCCCACTAGGCCCTGATGCTGGTGGATCTGTTAGGGGCAGGGAGCTGTTTGTTCTCACAACACTTCTGACACCCAGTGTGTGGGTTTTCTTGTTTTTTTTGTTTTTTTTTTTAATCCACCGCTAAGAGTCGTATGTGTGGGTTTCTTCTCACACCAACCAATTCTCCAACTCTCTAGACACCAACTGTGCATCCTACAATTCAATTCAATCTGGACACTAACTACCCGGGGGTAATGTTAGATGCCGCGGATCTCAGGGCTGGGTCCCACAGGACTGCCCTCACGTCAGGTGCCAGTCAAAGTGGCAGGTCCCCAGGTTACTCACACTTCTGTCCAACGTGGCTGCAAAGGCTGCAGGGCTCCCACCACCGCCCTCTTCCCCTTTCAGGTTTGATTTTTTGTTAGAACAGCTCACAAAATTCCAGAAAACACTTTACTTCCTGTTGCTGGTTTATTATAAAGGATATAAATGAATACCCAGACAAAGAGATACACAGGGTGAGGTCTGGAAGGGTCTTGAGCACAGGAGCTTCTGTCTCCCATGGAGTTGGGTCGAGCCACCCTCTGGCACATGCATGTACCTGCTAGTTTGGAAGCTCTCCAAACCCCAGAGGTTAGAGGTTTGCTTTTTTTTTTTTTTTTTTTTGAGACAGCCTCTAGCTCTATCACCCAGGCTGGAGTGCAGTAGTGCCATCATAGCTCACGGCAACCTTGAACTCCTGGGCTCAATCTTCCCACCTCGGCTGCCCAAGTAGCTAGGGCTACAGGTGTGTGCCACCATATCCGGCTAATTTTTAATTTTTTTGTAGAGACGAGGAGGGTCTCACTAGGTTGCCCAGGCTGGTCTTGAACTCCTGGACTCAATCATTCATCCTACCTCTGCCTCCCAAAGTGCTGGGATTACAGCTGTGAGCCACCGTGCTCAGCCTATTTAGAGGTTTTTAATGGAGGTTTCATTACATAGGCATGATTGATTAAATCATTGGCCTTTGGAAATTAACTCAGTCTCCCTTTATCCTCCCTGGAGGTTGGGGAGGCTGAAAGTTTCAAGCTTCTAATCAAGGCTTGGTCTTTCTGGTGGCCAGCGCTCACCCTGAAACCATGTAGGGGCTCATCAACAGTCACTTCATCAGCACCAAAGAGGCTCCTGTTACTCTCAGCACTTGGAGAAGTCCAAGGGTTTTAGGAGCTGTGTGCCAGGCACCGGGGACAAAGACCAAATACCTCCGTATGCCACAGGCAGTGAGAACGGCCCTACTCTGTGAAACATGAGGTTTAGTAAAACAGAGTTGGGGTGATATCTATATGATGTTTCTCAGTTAAACCACCGTTCATCAAGGGTGTAAGCTACAGGCAAGCTGAGTTTCCGCTCTCCATCCCCATGTGTAAAACAGGGATGTATTAGTTATCTATTGCTGCGTAACAAATCGCCCCAAAGGTAGTGTCTTAATAAGCGTTTGTCATCTCACAGTTTCTGTGGGTCAGGAGTCTGGGTGCAGCTCGGTCCTCTGGCTCAATGGCTCTCACAGCTGTAGTCACCAAGTTGGCTGCAGTTTTCATTTGTGGGGGAAATCGCTTCTAAGCTCACGGATGTGGCCGTTGAGAGGATTCAACTTGGATTATTGGATTGGGGTGAGGGCCTCAGTTCCGTGCTGGCTGTCGGGTGGACGCCTCCCTCTGCTCCTTGCTGTGCTGGTGTCTCTCTAGGGGAGCTTGCAGTACGGCTTCTGGCTTTAGAGTGAGCGAGTCAAAGGGCAGGCAGGGGAGTGTGAGCAAGACAGAAGGGGTAATCTTTTATAACCTAATCGCCGGAATGGCATCTCATAACCTTCGCCGTGTTCTATTTATAAGAAGCAGGAAACTACGTCCACAGTCAAGGGTAGGAGATTATACAAGGGCTTGAATACAAGGATGCAGGGGTCACGGAGACCATCCTAGAGGCTGTCTCTCACAGGGATAATAGTGATACCTACCTTAAAGGGCTGTCATGGGGATGACACATGACAACATATGTGAAAACAATAGCTCTGATAATGCCAATGCACTAGGTCAATGTTAGTTACTTCTGTATTATGAATCATCTATTATAGGTAATATTAATGAAAATATTTAGGATTTCAGTAATAAATACAACTGCTGGAAGAAAAGACAAATCATAGACCATCAGAGACATCAGAAATCAACTATTACAACCTCCTAATTTTGCAAACAGTAATACAGTGCCTCAAAGTCATTCAGAGAGTTTGTCCTGGAGCTGTAAGCAGAAGGCAGGTGTTCAGATTGCTTGTGCAGTACTCTTTCCACTGTACTTGCCTTTAGGTAGGGTATTTAAAAAAAAATGTAATTTCTTATGAGGAAGGAGTCTTGACACTTTTCCTTTTCGAGGATCCAAGTTTAAGTAATTGAAGGCCACCTGTTAAATCTGTGAATCGTGCCAGAGGCTGGGATTCTCCAAGCTGGCAAAGGCAGGACAGTCCCGTGGTGCTCAGCCTTCATTGCACATCAGAATCACCTGTGAAGCTTCAGCGATTCTGATTTAATTGGTGTAGGGCACAGCCTGGGCATTAGGAGTTTTATAATTTCCTCCAGTGTTTCCAATGTGCAGCCACGTTGGAGAACCAGAAGTCTAATCTGTATTCAGAAGAAAGAGGACCCACTTAATACACCGGTCAAGTCTCCTTCGCATGCAGAATGATAATAGAACTGGCCGAACCTGGCCACTGCTTGTTTTTGTAAATAAAGTTTTACTGAACACAAGCACGCTCATTCAGTTGCCAATGCCTGTGGCTACTTTTGCGCTAGAAGGGCAGATTGTGATGGTGATTGATACTGAATGGCCCACAAAACCTCAAAATGTACTATTTGGCTCTTTACCCAAAATATGCTGGCCCCTGAGTCAGATGATGGATCAGCTGGGGCTGTGTCTGTGGCTCAGAGGAGTCATCTGGCGTTGGATCCACACGTGGGGATCATTTCTAGAGAGGTGCGAATGGAAGCCAAGTCAAGCCCTGGGAGGTATTTGAGGTCCCAGTGGGTGGGGAGAGTGGGATGTGGTGGCACAACAGACAGTTTGGGGAGGAGTGGGAGCAACAGCAACATTCAAGGTGATGCTTTTCCTTTGTGATGATCCAAATTTACATAATTAAAGGCCACCTGTTAAATTAGTGAATAGTGTCCCTGCTAACCTTGGAAAGATAATAAAGAGGATGGAGTGAGAGAGGGATCAAAGAGGTGGCAGATGATCCTGGAGAGGGTGGTGTCATGAAGCTGAGGAAAGCAAGAGCTGGGGTTGCTTTGGAAGGAGAGGTGGTGCCCACAGGACCAGGCATGGTGGAGGCCAAGGAGGTAAAGGCTTGAGGAGGGGCTGCAAGGTTTGGCCATTGGAAGGTGATCATTGTACCTTAAAGACGCACAATAGAAAATAAATAAATTAATTGATAAAAGAGAACAAAGATGAAAGAGAAAAAATGAAAACTTAAAGGAAAATATAGATGACTATCTAACATTGTTGTTCTACAGGCATAATAGCAATAAAAATGTTCAAAAAGGAAAAAAAACTTATCTATTTGACTACATAAAATGAAAGTGATATTAAAAAAATCATTAAATTTTCAGAAAAGAGCATGCCCTCAATTTTCAAATAACTAGTCTGCTACTTTTCACTAAATCGGTTTTTGGGGAGGAGGTGCTGTTATTTATATTTTCTGATGCAATCAAGCTGACAGAAACGTTGGTCTCTCTTCACTCTCTTTGTCTCGTCTCTGCTGTCTTTCTCTGGGTCCACACACACACACATGCACCTCATTATACATGTCACAACTGTCGACTTAAAAAGGCGATTTCATATTTGCAATTGTCTCTCACGGAGACAGGTCTCTGCATGACTAATCTAATTCTGAAGAAATCACTTGCTATGGAGCCAATTGACCAAATGCTGGTTGATTCAGGCCCCATATCTCAGAGTTTCTCACCTTCCCTCCCTTCCTCTGTTTTAACCCTTGTTCTGAGGCTGGCTTGGGAAGCGCCCTTGGATGAATGACCTGTTTCTCCCTGGGCCTATTTGGTGCCCAGGAGTTCAGACAGCAGAGTGCTGACCCCCAGGCCAGGGGGCTAGTGAGGAAGGGAAAGTGACAGATGCTGGCGTGGCCCTGGGCAAGCCTGTTACTGGATGGCAGTTCAGGATTTCCAGATCTCCAAAAGGGGCGCAGGCATGGACAGTTCAGCCAGACTCTCAAGGACGATGGAAAGGAGTATCATAACTGGGACTGCCTTGCAAAAATTGTATGTGTGGCTATAATTGTGTTGACAGAGAGGAGCGATGTGTTAGAGTCGGTCTGATTTCCCTGCACGTGTAAGTGGTTGTTTCTTTTGAGCATGGTCATTAGCTATTTCTAGTATTTCCCCTTATTGAGCACTTACTATGTGCCAGGTTCTGTACTGGAGCTTTGCACATTTGATCTCATTTAGTCCTCATGATGACCCTGGGAGGCTGGAAACTGAGGCATAGAGAGGTTAAATCAATTGCTGGAGGTCATTGACTAGGAAGTGGTGGAGTTGGGATTTGAAGCCAGTTCTGCCCATGTTGTTTTAATCGTTACTCCATAGCATCCCCCATAAGGGCAGGGACATCCACAGTCACTGTTATATTGATATACACGTTGCAACATGCTTGTATGTCACAGGCACTCGATAAATAATGAGTAAAATATTGATTAACTACTGTGTTAGCTATAGCTACGACAATACTTTGGAAAAAAGCAATCCTTGAAAATCTCATTGGCATTACAATAACATGCATTTGTTTTTCTTACCCGTGGGTCTGTGGATTGGCTGTGGAAAGGCTGACCTTGTTGGGCGTGGCCAGGCAGGCTGGACTCCAGGCCTCTGGCTGCATTCCTGCCTGTCCTATATGTCTTCATTCTGAGCTTAAACTGAAGGGGCGGGGCCACCTGGGGCACGGTGGTCACATGGTAGATTGCAGAACTGCAAGAGGTGAAGCAAAATCATGCAGACACATTAAAGGCCCTGGTCGAATCCCATCTGCTATTCCTTCATCGTCCAAAGCTCTTCATATGACCAGGCCCTTCGTCAATAGGCCACCTATCAATAGATATACTCCACCTACTCTAGTGGGAGGTACTGAAAGCCACATGGCAGGAGTTTACATGTGTGATTCTATAACAGGGAGCGCATAAAGCACTGGGAACCAAACCCGATTCTCCACATTCACTCTCAGTTGGGATTAATTCATCTGTGAATAATGGTAAAACTCCAGTAACCGTGGCTTAAACAATATAAGAGTTTCTCTCTCCTGTTTGTCTGGATATAGGTAGTTCAGGCCAGGTAGGGCATCTTCGATCTGTGTAATCCTTGGGTACTCAGGCTCTTTCTATTTTGTTGCTCTGCCTTGCATGCCTAGGTCCCCTCGTGGTGCAAGACAGTGCTTCAGCCATCCCCTCCGGGCATCACACAGCTTATGGAAGAAGGAGCAAGGACTTGAGCCAGCTGTCTCATAGGAAAGGTTCTGGAGGGTTGCTATATGCCATCTCCGCTAATATCTCTCTGGCCAGAATTTAGTTTCAAAGCCACACCCAGGTATAAGGGAACTCTGGGGAATGTAGTCTTTATTTTGAGTGATGATGTGACTTGTTACAATTTCTATTTTTATCAAAGAAGGAGGGAATGGATATTGTGCCACCATCAGCCCCCGTCACACTGAGTCTACTGGATTATTAGATATGCAAATGCAGGAAAAGGTGAGTTGGGGCGGCACAAGCATAGACTTTGGGGTCAAGCAGATCTGGCCCCAAGCATGGCTCTTCATACAG
Source organism: Cheirogaleus medius (assembly GCA_008086735.1). Taxonomy (NCBI): domain Eukaryota; kingdom Metazoa; phylum Chordata; class Mammalia; order Primates; family Cheirogaleidae; genus Cheirogaleus; species Cheirogaleus medius. Next base: position 64,040,706 of record VBSM01001124.1, read on the forward strand.
CCACATGACCTTGGGCAAGCCACCTAATCTCATTAAATCTCAGTTTCCTAAGCTGTAAACTTAGAGAAGATGATCCAGTTTCAATAATTGTAAGAATTAAGCAAGTTGAAACATGGCATGTAATAGTTAACAGGTTTCTTTAGGAGATTAAAGTCTAGAGTGGAAGATGCATGTGTTGTTAGCTAGTGATTTAAAAAAACATCCTCTGGGCTTGTTATCCACAATACCTGCTCTTAACATCTGTGGAACTTTATTATACATATGACAGTCTGTCTATATCATTGAAAAAACTGTGATAGCTTTCTTGCCTCAGTTTTCCCATCTGACAAATGGGTCCAATACCTGCCTCATTAGATGTTATGAGGATTACGTGACTTAATGCCTATACAGCATTCATGGTCTCACCTGCTGTACAGTGAGTACTTCTAAGTAATGCTGGATATTATGACAATCTTTGTTTCTTCACTTTCTGAGCAAGGCCTGGCATGTACTGGGTGTTCAATAAATGTTCCTCAGATGAATGATGATGAAATGAAGAAATGGTTCTAACTTAAAGACATTTTACTAATAATAAAAATCTCAAAAAAACAACAAAAAAGGTAAGCAACCCAACACACAGTAACCACCTTGATGCACTATGTGGGTTTTAAGTTTTGGGGACCTAGGCCAGGCAGAAAGTGTAATTGATGATGGACATCTCAGACCACAGCAATCCACCCTGACCTCTGTGTACCCAAGAGGGCTCTCAAAGTTCCTCTGCACTCCTCTGCCCCTTACAACCCGGTGGGGGATGTTACATCATTATTCACATTTTATAGGTGAGCAAACTGAGGCTCAGGGAATCAGTTCTGGGCCCAAGACCACAGAGCTAACAAGGACTCGATATGGAAGTTCTGACCCTCAGTCCCACGTTAGACTAGAAGACCACCTGGTCTGTCTTACCGCTTTTACAGCTCTGAGGCCCAGCAGGGCTAAGCGACTTTCCTGAGGCCACCAAGCAAGTGGGCAGAGCAGGTGAACCCTCTGCCTTGTCTGCACGGGAAGTGTGGCTGTGTGCTGTGAACGATGCCTCCAGGGAAGCGCTTCTCAGCACCCGTGACTGGAGAGGATCAGGCCTGAAAGCTTGCCTCACCTGGAAACTGCCCAAGCCTGGCTCACGGAGGGACAGAGGGACCTCTCTGATGACAGCTGTGCTTTCTGCCAAGATGGTAGGGGATGCCTTGATCAGGATCGTGGTGTGGATAGCCTGTGCTGACTTTATCCCAGTTGCTGGTGTCTCTTGGGGCTGGATAGGGAAGAGGCAGGCAGAGAGAGGAGTCCCAAGTTCAGTCACCATTTACAACAAGCGAGGTTCTGTGCTAGGCATGCCATATTCTTTCTTCCCTTAAATCTTTACAACACCACTACCAGGTCTGTGTGAGCATCTCATTACAGATGAGGAAACTGAGGCTCAGGAGAGATACACGAGTTGACCAGGATCACGCAGTCGATGATGAAGCTTGAATTTGAGTCTAGATCGGTCTGCTTGCAAAGGAAGCATGTGGTGTAGGATGTGGCTCAGGCTGGATCCAAACAGTGAGGCTACCATTTCCTTCTCTCTCTCTCCCTCCACTATCACCTCATCTGCAGGGATCCTGTGTCTGGAGGTGCAGTTTGAGCACCGCACAAAGACACTTGACCAAGGAGACAAGGCTGAATCCACCAGGAGGAAGGAACAACTTCTATTGTTAAGTCAGACCAGAGGTGTGCCTTTTCCTAATTTGCACGAAGGCACCATATGAACGGGCAGTGGCCCCGTCTGAAGTTGCATCCTCCCAGCACCCTGGCTTCCGCCCCAACCACCAATGTCCTCCTGGGAAGCCCCAGCTCTTCCTGGCCTCTCGCTCAGGCCTCCTCTCCCACAGAACGACTCATCGTAACTAACCTTTGCTCCCCAGAGTCCGGTTCTGGAAAGCCCATTTTCTGGGCAGGGTCGGGGTGGGGGTATGCGAGGCCCAGCAAGGCAGCTGGAGCTGGGGTGTCAGGCAGGAGAAAGCCCCTGGGGATGGGGCTCCCTGTGTGGGGAGAAGCTGATGAACTTCAGCAAATGTGACATCTGCGCTTCATGGAGACAGTTATTTCCTGGTGTGCCTATAATCCCCTTCCTTCAACCCTAAACCTTTATGCGAGGCTGTTTTTCCGGTTAGTCTTGTATCAACAGTATTTTGGTACCTACCGTATCTATTGAGGGAAGACTAACACAGTGGCAAGAGGTGAATGAGAAAAATCCTCTGGGGGAGGCGGATGTTGGCAGACCCTTCCTCACAGGCATGGTGTCCCACACGCGACAGCATTCCCAGCCCCGGGATCCTCCGAGGTCCGTCCAGGGCATGGCACGTGGCATCTTGCGGTTATGCAGATGTTCGCCGGAAGGCCCGAAGACTTGGGAATGTCGGGTGAAATGAGAATGAGAGAAGGCAAGAAACGCCTCGTGTCCGGCACAGAGCGGAACTCAAGGGGCGTTGGCTGCCTTGCCACGGGCAGGCGTCTGCATGGTGGGTCGGTTCCCAGGTTTTTCTCCTTTTCTCCTTTTTGTTTTCCTTCACTAAGGAAGATAGTGATCATTTTGGAAGCTGTGGTAGGTAAAAAAAAAAGCCTCCCTCCCTCAAGAGTTCCATGATCTAACCTTTCAAACCTGTGAGTATGTTATCGTACGAGGCGAGTCACGGACCTTGAGGTGGAGAGATGAGCCTGCGTTGTCTGGGAGGGGCCAGGAGGGAGGCAGGAGGGCCAGAGTCGGAGAAGGAGATGCGATGACGGGAGTGGAGGTCAGAGTGCGTGATCGCTGGCATCAGAGACGCAGAAGGAGAGGAGGAACGCAGGCCACCCCTAGACACTGGAAGAGGCAGGCAGTGGATTTGCCCCTAGAGCCTCCTGCAGGTCCGCGGCCTTGCCGCAACCTGGATTTTAGACTTTGGACCTTCAAACTGCAAGATGATAAATGTATTGTATTGGAAGTTACTACGTTTGTGGTCATTTGCTACGGTAGCAATAGGAAATAAAAATAGACAGGATCCAGCTTTGAAAATCTTTCCCACTAGTCCTGCCCTCGTGCTTTTCAATGAGAAAATTGTTCCCGGTGGCTCTTGTGTTCACCAAGTCCCATTTCTCTTTGCCCCTCAGCTCCCTAGTTTTCTTCCCTTCAGCCTTGGTTAGAGAATCCCTGGCCCCCAACCTCACACAGTCCGTATATAAACCCACCAGCCTCTGCTTTTGGTCCAGGGCCTGGAATCTCTTGGTTTAGACAATTCCTCTGCAAGCCTTTGATGGGTGAGATTGTTCTTCTCCATCCCTGTGGTCAGTGTCCGAGCCGGCCCAGGCCTCTTACTTCAACTCTCTCCTTCTCTCCTCTTCTAGCGGTTCACTCCATCTTTCCACTCTCAGCAGATCCGATACGTTCATGTCACTTTCCTCAAACACTCCAGAGGCTCTTCTCGGTCCATTGATTAAGCCCATCTAAGCCTCGAAAGATGTTTAAGGATCTGCTGATCAGGCCCAAACTACTATTTTGGGATCTGTGTTGCCACATCCTGTAGGGTGTTGTACATGTCAGTTTCTTCTCTGCTGCTCGAACATACCTTGTGTCCTCAGGCCTCATGTCCTCTCTGCTGAAATGTGCTGCCTTTTGCTCACTTACTGCAAAATTTTGCTCACCCTATACAATTCTGGGGCCACTCAGTGTCTGAATACCTTTGCTATATATGGGGAGTTCTCCCACCCTGTGAAGCCTGGCAGAAGGCACAGCCCCCTCCCTCCACAGAAGCTGAAAAGCCCAGCTACTCATGTATCCAGCATCATGTACCCAGCATCCTTTGCTGATGCCAGACCTACTCTTAACCATGAGATAAATCCGCCCTGGACTGTGAATTTGGAGCTAGTGACACAAAGAGGCAGGGGCATGAAGAATCCTCTTTGGTGGTGGTGGTGGTGGCTGCAGCATTCATTTCTTCCATGGCAGCAGGGACAGTGGGGCCTGGGGTGGCAGTTGGGGTCCAGGCTGGTGGTGTCTTCAGTGCCACCAAAGGGTTTAGGCACCCCCCTAATTCTGTGTGTGATTTCTCTCCTGTTCTAGCTACATGACCTTCTGTTTTCTGAGCCCAATTCTTTCTTCAGCCTTCTAAGCAACTCACTGAGCTTCCCAATATTCTTCCAACAAGTACCTTTTCTGCCTAAAACAGAGTGAGCTTCGTGTGTTTGTTACCAAGTTCCTCTACTGATAGAGTAACATATTCGAATTCTACCAGTTTTTTTTTCAGGCTTCTTTGATCGTCCCTGGGACTAATCATTTCTCCTCTCTTTGTGAGCCCACGTGTGATTACTTCTGTTTCCAGTCATAGTTGAAACGTGAAGTTGCTGGTGTGTTAGGTCAAAAGCAGCTGCATTGTTGCAATTTCATACAGTTTCGCCTAACACTTTCGTCATTTTACTTCCTAGTAGAGTTGCTTCCACTTGTATCTGTCCCCCAAAGACTGTGAACTCACAGAGGCAAGGCCTCAAAGGCCACCAGGGATGGCGGGCTTTGGATAAATCGATGGAGAAAATGTGCTTGGGAGAGAAAGAAAGGGAAGGTCCATTCATCAAGAGCCTTTTATGTGTCGAGTGCTTGCTGGGTGCTTTTACACACATTTTTCTTTAATCCCTACTACAACATTATGCAGTAGGTATGAATGTCTCCACTTTATAGAAGAGAAAACTAATGTTCCAAGAGTTTAGATGAGTTTTGGTGGACCACACATCTTAGAAAATGGCCCGGCTGGGATTTAAAACCAGACCTATCTAACTCAAGAGTCTACATCCAATGAAGAATTGAGTACCATGTATTGCAACCAGGAGAATGTCTATCCATGTGTTTATTCATTCAGCCAGTTCCTATTAGAGCAGACCTGGTTATTGGCCCCATAGAATCCATTATTTAGCTCTCTAGTCTTTTTCTAAGAAGTTGTGAATTTGTTCATCATTCACTCACCCATCCATCCATCTATCCATCCGTCCACCAACCATTCATATATTCATGTACTAATTTTTTTCACAAAATATTTAATTTTTTAAAATTCTCAATCATGCACTCATTTAGTCATTCTTTTACTCTTTCTTCTTATTTATTCATTCATCACTTAGCAGTTTATTCTTTCTTGCACTTTCTTGTTTATTCATTCTGATTCATTCTTCCATTCACTCACTCGCTACATGGATCCATTTAATCATACGCTGATTCATTTACTCATTCTCACACTCTTGTGTTCATTCAGTTTTTCCCAATCATTTAGTCATCATGTATTGAGCCTGTTTTATGTTCCAGGGCACCCAGACATAGTCATGCACAAGTCCCGTACAGGGCTGTGGCTGTCCTTGTCTTCTTTGATAAACTACTGATGGCATCCTCTGTGGTCTCCATCTAGTGGGAGCCTCTGGTGAGCTGAGGAGGGCAAGGGCAGTGCTGTGGTCTTCCCTTGCTGTCTCCTAGTCTGGGGAGCCTCTCAGGTGAGGAACACATTTCCCCACAAGATGCCACTTGTTGCCACCTCCCAAGAAACGATCAGTTGGGAGAAGCTGCCAACTTTCGGCTTTCTCGGTCTTTTCTCCCTTCCCCATTGCAGAAGACTCCTCTGAAGCTATTGGTCTTCTCTGACTCTGGGCAGGGGCTGAGGAGGGACTCGCTGGGTGTGGGCAACACCCAGGGAGATACGAAGCCTGTTCCGTGGGGCTTATCTCAGGCCTGTGAGGCAACCGAAGTCAGAAGCCATGAGAGGAGGAGAAGTTTGGCAATCTCATCAGCAACTGTTGTTTTTGTGCTTATCTGGGGATGGAGGTGGGGGTGGAGGGGTGGGAATGGGCTTGAGTTGCAGCAAAAGGAATTTAGATGAGACACCTGGAAGAACTTCCCAACATACAATGCTGTAAGGTCGAAGGGAGATAGTGCAGCTGCCTTTTATCCTGAATCCATCGTACAATACTTGTTATGTACAAGTATTCAATAAATATTCACAGAACACACAGGACCAGGAGGGTGGAGACTTGGGTCCAAGGCCCTTTTATGTCATTTATACCCACTGGGGACAATGCCTGGCACATAGTACACGCTCAAGAAATATCTATGCCGTCTGAATTCTGGAAATCCTATGCCGCATGGTGGGCTAATAAAAATACACCCAATAAATCATTAACATGATTTAATTTATAGGGGCACAGAAGGTTTATTCCTATTGGTTACTAGCCAGCAGGTTTTGGAGTCAGATAGACCTGGGCCATATTTAGAGCTGTGTGTGGGTGAAGAAGTCAAGAGGACACTTAATCAATCCCCTCCCAGCCCAGCGATAGGAAGAGCTTTGGGAGGAAAAAATAGCCATAGAAGGAATTTTTTTCTTTGTATAGATTTATGGGGTACAAGTGCAATTTTCATGGAAGGATTTTAAGCAGGGGAAATATTTGTTCAGATTTTGCTCTTTGGAAAGAGCATGCTGGTTGCTAAGAGAGGATCAGAAACAGGTGCAAAGAATTTGGTCTGCAGGTTCTTGCATGGTCCAAGTGAGATGTCTGTAGTAAGGTACCATGATCAAAGGTGAGCTCAAGGTGAATGGGTCTTAGCTGCCTTAGCTCTTTGTGGAGGGAAAGTGAAGAAGGTATTGGCAAGACCATTAGAAGTTGTTCTAGACACTCTCCTACAATGCTCTGACCAGAAGGCACTCTGCAGTCCTTTTGCAGAGGAGCTTGGTTCTTTCTAAGGCCTTACCTGTCTCCATTCTCTTTGACTCAGTAATTTCTATGGAAGCCAATTCAAGGACATTATCAAAACTATGGAGAAAGTTTATTTGTCAGGTAGGGACTCTTTCTTGAACACTTACTATTAATATGTGCCAGGCCCTTAGGGTACATCAAGGAATGTTAAAGGAGAAACACTCCTGGAAGAGATTTGAGGTGCTGATGAGATCATTCATCTAGTCATTCAATCAAAAAATATTTACTGAGCACCTGTTATGTGTCTGGCATCATTCAAGGATCTGGGTTTACAGCAAGGACCAAGACAGATAAGGATTTCAGAACTGGGGACAAGTGGGGGTTAACACATCAGCAACATTTGAGTCTTTAAGCTAATGTAGCAGGCTTCTCTGATCCCCCAAATTTAGTTTGGTTCTTCTCTTATATACTTTTCCCCAAGCTCCATACTCACACATATGGGGACCTCAAATTCCTTCCTCAATTTCCACTAAAAGTCATGTTACAAGGTCTTTGTGTGTGTAGCAAACTTTACTGAAGGTTTAGGGAGATGGAGGGAGTTATATAATGAGAATGCAAATGTATTCATTTTGAGTTGGTTAACCATCATTATTCTTCAAGGTTAAAGAATCTGTCAAAGGACTTCCCAACAAGAGGCTTGGCCACCACCCTCTTCTCACTTTCTGCAGCTCTGCTTCCTGAACCATCCTCTTCAGTGGCAGAAGAGGTTCCAGTCACTTTCAGTGATTAAATAGCATTTCCTCCTCTTGGTCATACTTATAATCACTTTTCCAAAGTCTGTTATTCCTTCTATGTTGTAAAGTCCTTGAAGCACCTAGCTCAGAGCCTTGCCCCAAATGGACATTTCGAAAATAGTTATTCAGTGAATAGACAAACAGATGAATGAGACCTTCTTCAGAGCCCTACAAGGAAATTGCACTACCTGCATCTTTGAGAAAAAAGAAAGCAAGTTAATTTTTTCAATATGATGCCACATGGGATTCTGAATTACAGAATGAAATTTAGATATCTGGATTTGACATTTGCTCTTTTGTCTTTCCTACGTAGGATAGCAACATGGTGAATTATATAGGCTTTAGAGTCAGATGCTATAGATTTGGATCATAGCCCTTGCACAGTGTATCCTGGGCATGGTATTTATCTCTTGTAAGCCTCAGTTTCCTTATTTGCCTAATGGACATATTACCAGCACATGTAGTAGAATGGTTAAATGTAGACTCTAGAACTACACTTCTGAATTCAAATCCCAGTCTTACCACTTACAGTGGTAATCTTGTGCAAGTAACTCATTCTTAATTATCTTCATCTGAAAAATAGGGATAATATTATTTAGGGTTACTGGCAGGATTAAATGAGCATATATATGTGTGTGTGTATATATATGTGTGTGTTTAATATATATGACCCTTAAACAGTGTCTGGCACATAGTAAGCATGATGTAAGTTCAGCTCTTATTATTACCTACCTCAGAGAGAAGATGGAATAAGATAACTTATGTAAGATGCATGCTTAGCACAGTTTCTGGGCTGCTTTAGCTATTCAGTTGCTGGCTATTGCTATCATTCCATATTCGATCAAGTTAAATGCATATTCTTTTTATTTCTGTCAATTCTGAAAATGGGATGCATCTAACAGTCACTTTCGGGAAGGAGGCATTCATGATGTAGTTTCCATTGTCTGGGCATCAATCTTGCAGAATGATGTCAGCAGCTTGGAAGAAAACCCCGAGACAATAGTGGAGCACTCTCTGAAGAAGTGCCGCCTTCTTCCTGTGATCATCCTGGGCGCCAGATGGCTCAGAGGATGGCATTGTAGGGAAAACCATGCACATAAATAACTTTGAGTTAAAAAGTGATTCAGAAGAGTTGGATTTGAATGTGACTAAGTTTTAGGAAAACCTTAAACAATTTAACTCCCTTCTCTTTTCCTTTTCATGCATGTATGAGACAGACCTATAGTAAAAACCTATTCTAAATAAATCTAAAAAAGCTTTCAGTAAGTACAAAATACACATTCTAAGTAATCGAGATCTGTCGTGTCATAACTGGGTAGGTAGCATTTTTTTCTTTCTTAGAGGTACTTAAAATAATGGTGCGTCTTATAATCACCAGCATCGTAGATAATGCATTACGCACTGTGCATATCCATCTGTCATACAGTGTTGTCTGAGCAGCCATCGACCATAGCAAGTGCTGTGGGAGGAGAGTTGGAGGTGAGAGAGGGAGAAATAGAGGCTGAGGTCCCTGCCTGGAGCTGGCCATGGGGTTTTCCTGTAGACTGGGGCATTGACAGGGGCAGCCTAGGCCTCCCATGTTCTCTCCTCAGCATCCTGCTGCCAAACTGACCTGCTCTGGGCTTTGCTGGGTGGCCTGGTCTTGGCTCACCCTCAGCATTCAGGCAAGTCAGTTCGCTTCACCTGAGCAAGTTGCAACTGCCTGGGCTCAGCCTTGCCCGTGACTGTATGAGGGACAGGTCTGGGTCGGGCAGGTAAGTAGGTCTGATAGGAAGGATGGGGCAATTTCTGGCCAGGGAATTTGGGCTTACCTATCCTCCAGGGCTCGGGACATGGGCGAGGCAAAGGAGGGTGGGGACCTATACCCAGTGAAAGTGATAGGCCTCCCCGATTATCACTGAGACCCAGAAGTAGTCACATCCTCCTGTTTCCCTGTGCCCAGGACTTGTAAGAAATCAGGCAGTGACCCTGGTCCCCGCCTCCTTAACATGAAATACTCTAGGCCTTCCCCTTGGATTTCTAGAGGACTCTGTGGGAAGCAGAGGTTTTGTTTGTTGAGAAGAGTGGGTGATGATCACTTGGTTTGATGACCTTGGGTACAGATGGTGACATGTGATGTCAGGAAGGGAAGGGCCCAAGATGGGGTAAGAGGATAAAGGGGTGGTTGTTTGTAGCCACATTACAATGCCCACATTACACATGGGGGGGGGGGATCATAAACACCCACTACTTTCTGAAAATCACTCCCAGGGTGTGAGTATGTGTGTACGTGTTTGTACACCCAAGTCCAAGTTCTCTGGCTAATAAATGAAATTTTGAATTCCCTATGTGTTGTGAAGTCACCTCCCAGGAAAGAGATAATTGATTTGGTTTGGCCATTATCAGTTTGAAAGCAGTTAAAAAGAAAAAAAGAGAGAAGAAGAAAAAGAAAGAAAGAATCTCCCCAAAACAATTCCTTTCTGTGTAACAACTGCAGGACATTGCTACATTGCCATCATTTATTTATTTGTTGATTGGTTTTTTGATTGATTGATCAAATATTTATTGAATGCCCTTGATGAGTCAGGTGCTGTGCTAAGAATAGGGCATATAGTGGTGAAATAGAGGATCTGCGGTTTAAAGAAACTTCTAAGGTACAAAGAAGCAAATGCTTATGATATGAAGCATTTGCCTGAGTCACCTGATCTTCACAACCTCCCTTGAAGTAGGCATTGTTACCTAGTTCACAGATAATGAGACCAAGACTTGAGAGGTGAAAAGACAAGGGTAGGTAAAGGGTGATAGGAATTCAGAGTGGAGAGAAACACTTTCCACTTGGAAGTAGTCTGGGAGACGCTCTGGAGGGGTGGCCTTTGAGATTGAGATGAAGGCCGAGCTGGGCCATAGCCGGTGGACAGCAGGGTCAGCCTGCTCTGGGCCATGGGACACAGCCAGGCGATGGGGAGGGGAGGGTTAGCTGCCCAGAGAGCAGCCAGGGAGGAGCTGAGCCTGAGCTCCTGAGACCTTCCACTGGGGAAGTTCAGTTCCATGAAAACAGGTCAACACCCCAGTCAGACAAGGAGTTGTCCCTGCCGAGCTGCATCGCCTGGAATTGCACAACTCTGATGGGATGAGCGGCTGTGTTTGGAGGGAGAGCTCAGGGCTGGGAGCAGCACAGGCAAGTCTCCTCGCCCCCTGAGCATCTTCTCTGAGCAAATCAGCTCAGCTACATGGGCTCCCAGTCTGTGGAAACCGAGGCGGGCCCTAGAGAAGGCCAAGTGTCAGCAGGGGTTCAACAGAGGCTGCGGCCTCTATTGCTCATTCATTCATTCCGCAAATATTTACAAGTACTTAGTAAGTGCCAGATGCTGTACTACGAGATAATTAAGACATGATCTCTGCAATCCCAAACTCAGTCTAGTGAAGGACAGACCAGAAAATAGTTGATTACCATGATAATAAAAATCAAACACTTGCTGTGTGTCAGGCATTGTTTTAAGTGCCTTTCATCATTACAATAAAGGTCGGTTATATTATTATTCTTGCTTTACAGAGGGAGAGATGGGGCACAGAGAGGTTAAGCAACTTGCCCAAGGTCACAGAACTAGTAAGGGACACAGCCGTGATTGAAACCCGGGCAGATTGCATGCAGAGCCCAATAAACACACTAGTCTTCACCTCCTCGTCTTTGTCCAACCAAGTACCTTATCCAGTGCAGTGTGACTGGAGGAAGCCCAGGATGCTACAGGAGCACAAAGAAGGGGTCTTCGATGCCATTGATGGGGAGAGGAGGCGGGGAGGACTTCCTGGAAGAAATGAGACTATGCAGGGGCCCAAAGGATGAGAGGTGGCCCAGGCTGAGGAAAGGTTGGGAGGAAAGGTCTAGGCTGTGGAATGGACTAGAAAGAGCCTAAGGTAAGAGAAAACACAGATGGTTTCAGGAACTGTGAGGAAACCATTATGGCTGGGAAGAGTCAGAGTGGAGGAGGAAATAGGCAGGTGTCATGGTTTGGAGGTGGCTGCCTCTGGCTACCTTGTGAAAATACAGCCTGGTGTCACCCTGGGTTCCCAAGAACTCCAGGGCCTGTAAACATGCTAGTCACACATGGGCCCACTCAGAGGGCTGATTGCCTTTGTGTAAATAAACACCCCCTTGCATAAATCTCTGTACTTCAGGTGACAAAGATAGCTACTGAGGACATTCCCTTAGGGTGACTTGGGAAACCAAGGGTACAGTGACTTAGCCTTTCCGAACTTCAGTTTCATCATCTATAAAATGGAATTTTGTAATAAGCATAGCAGAGGTGGAGCCTGATAGGATGTTTGTGGGGGACCCAGATTCCTTAATCTTGTTACTAGAAGATTTCCATATGAGGGAATCTTGGCTAAGCAGGGAAGGCGCTTTGGGGGAGATTTTAGAGCAACAGCTTTCAAATGGGGTTTTGAAAAATCTTTGAATATGTAGGAATATGTTAATAAAAACAACATGGTAATTTCTATTATGTCACCACCCTGGCCCAGGAACAGTGTCCAGTTGTTATCAGCGTAGCATGCCTTAGATCTAGAGCTCAGATTTAGAATATCAGCCATGACAATCTATCAACTGGAGTAGGTCACTCTTATAGGTGAAATTGTACCAATAAAATACCATGTTTCGTCTTGCATGGCCAACTTCTTCAAATGCCACTGGTGCCTTCCTTCAATGTCCAGGTCATTCTTAATAGCCATCAAGGGCTCGTGTACTGCACAGTATGTTTTTAAATGCTGTAGGGTAAGGCACGCATTTCCTGCTCACTCTAGCAATTGGCAGAATTGAAGCAAAACGCAATGGCTCGAGACACCAGTAGCATTTGCTGAAGACCATGTGGAATAATCCCCTATTGGCTATACTGATGCAGTCCTAAGGGAAACTAAACTTTGTATCATTCTCATGAAAATGAAATTATGGACCGCATTACATCTTACGTCCATCTATATTCTTAAAAATATTTGCCTGTTGTTTCCCTTGATAGTGTGTTCCATATATGTACATATTCATGTATATACATATACAAAATCTCAAAATTTGTATTTTTTTGTGCTTATGCTCTTAAAATGTATATTTTTTTTATTTCGGAATTTTATGGGGGTACATACGTTTTGGTTACATAATTTGCTTTTGTACAGTTTGAGTCGACGTTACAAGTGTGCCCTTCAGCCAGCCAGTGTGCATTGTACCTGTTAGGTGTGAATTTACCTTCCTCGCCCTTCACACATACTTCATTTCTCTTGAATTTTACTTCCATATGTGCAAATAAGTGTTGATTGATTAGTTTCAATTTAGTACTGAGTACAAGTTTAAAATATAGATTTAAATTTAGTAACTAAGAATCTAATCCTTAGTAGTAAACATTACTGTTATATTGTTTTCTGAAAGAAAAAGAAAAGAGGTATCTGAACTCCCAAAATCTGTTTTCATCCGTGATTTTTTTGAACTCATTTGAAAGGATGATTTCTTAACTACAAAACCTTCAGTGATTGTTTTCTGGAATGGGTCTTCTACTCTGTCCTAAATAGTTTTGAAATGTTTATCATTTTACTTAGATGATAAATAATGAAAAAGGAAAAAAAGTAGTGAATATAGATAATTTCATTTTGAAGCCCTTTGAAAGAATTCCTGAAATACTTAATATGTGATACATTTTAAACACAAGATAAATTCAAATTTGGGCGTTAAACTCAGGACCCTGCCCAATTTACTAGACATTTGATCTTTTAAGAATCATTTCCTATGTTCAGTAATCTTTGTGAGGGCATTAAACCCAGGTGGCCACAATGTACCATAATGGATAGCCCAAAAACATTTTCAACGAGCAACACAGCTTCCTGTGTGCTACGTCTTCACTCTGCATGGAAATGTTTTAAAAAATCATCAACCTTTTCTTCAATCCATGAATTGATAGCATCGAGAGCTTTTTGGAGTTTTTATTTCTTTGCTCACAATGCAAAACGTATTACTGCTGACTCCCAAACCTGGGTGTAACCATGTGCATATGAAATGCTTAGCTCTCTTTTCATCAACTTTGCTGCAAATCCATTAAGCTTTCTGTTCCTGTTAGCAACACTATGATAGGCCTGGCCAAGAATTGAATTCAAATCAACTCCATGCTGTAACCATGTGTCAATTGGTTCCAGTTTTCCCTTCAACCTCCATGAGACCCACCCGCCTTTTCTTGTGTGTATGCTGGGCTTTGAGGTCTTCTTGGATTTCTTTTGCACAAGTTGACAAGTGTTCTTTCATTGCTCTGCTGGTTGGCTCATCACATATTATTGACTAAGCCGAGGAAACACTGATCTCATTCTTAATGCCCTGAAACATTTCATTCTTCATTGTTCTTTAAGACATTTCACTTTGAAAATATGTGTACTTTTATAGTGAGCAACTAGTAAACGCCTCAGTCTGGGTAGGTTCTGTGAGGGCATGGACTTTTGTCTGTCCTTTTTTTCCTCTCACAGCTAGACAGTGCTCGGCACACGGCATGTCCTCATTGGATATTTGTGAAATGACCAAATTTTTCCTTTTCTTTCATTTTTCACTCAGATTTCAAACATACTCCTAAATATTGTTTTGCTTTCCAGATAACATAGATTCATCTGTTAAACCAGGGGTTGGCAAAATTTTTCTGTAAAGTGCCAAATAGTAAATATTTTAGACTTTGTGGGCCCTAAAGTCTCTGTCACAAGTACTCGCCTCTGCCATTGTAACGTAAAAGCGGCCAGAGACAACATATAAATGAATGAGCATGGCTGTGTGATAATAAAACTTTATTTATAAAAACAAGTAGCTGGCCACATTGGCTTGTGGGTCATAATTTGTTGACCCCTGTTCTGAACCATTAATTTTTTTTTTTTCAAACTGCTCTCTTTCATCCAACTTATTTTGGCTGAGTAGGTGGTATTCCCCCCCAGTAGTTTCACTATACATTAATACTAACTCTGCAATTATAATATTATTTCTCGCATATTTTCTGAAAATTTTCAGAGTGCTTTTTGCTCACAGAATTGAAAGTCCTTTTTACCACTGCTAAATGTACCTGGCAGCACAGTCACTCTGAGGAACAGAATGCTATTGAACTCCAGTTTTCAAAAGTCTGTCATCCACAGTCTTTACCCTTTGTAACTGGCCCCGAACTTTTCGTACTTTGAAGGCACATTTTGATAGAGTGTCGCTATTTCTTATGTGATGAATTTCAAATCACATGCAGGCTCTCAACCTGAAGACAGCCTCTCAGGCTGCTCCGAATTGGTCCCAGATGTGCCATCAGGCATTACCTGTGGCGATGAAGTTTCCTGTTGTTCGATAGCACCATTATCTGTCCTACCGTTTGGCCTTCCATGTTAGCTCTTAGTGAGTTTTGTGAAGAATGAATACATAGGCTTTCAAATAATGACAGGCATCAGGAAAGGAACCACAATTCATTGCACCAAAAATATCAGGAGTCTTAACTGAGTAAGTTTTTTAATTTTTAAAAATTTGACTAAAACTTGCAAAGTGCTGATGGGAATTAAAAGGACTCATCATGGGACAAAGGGCCAGGCAATGCCTAGGGCTGTTGAAATGCCACCATCAGTTGACTGATGTCAATATACTCATCACTTTCATTTGCTATGGTGATGAAAAATTAGATTAATACAGCCAGGGACTAAATAGACTGTGATGTACATTTCACAATTCAGAACGGAGTTCATGTAACAACAACATGGTTACGTTTATTAAGTATTTATTATGCGTCAGGAACTGTACTAGACTCTTGCACGGATGATCACATTTCATCCTCACTACAGGCCTACCAGACAGGCACTTTGTTCCCCATGATCTGTGTTTTGAGACCTTCTGTATCTTGCCCAAGAGCACAGAATTAGCACGTGTGGAGCTGGTGTGTGTGTCTTTGGCGGGTACACTTTTCTTTTCCTTTGAAAAATGTGGTGGAGGGAGAGAGTTGGGTGAGGAACAGGGAACCTTCAACTCTACACAGACTGTCCACCACATTCTGTGATCCAGACCATCGTTAGGCCCTGAATCTTCCCCTTCTTTTGCAAAGATTAAAAAAAAACCAGAAGAGAAAGTTCCAGCTTGGTTGTGGGGGTGAAGCAGAGGAGAGGGCAGGAGTGGACCTAACAGGCCAGCACTCTTAGTTGCACCAGAGCAGACTGGCCAGCCCAGCGGGAAAGGGAGGCAGAGGGAGGGGAGGACCTTGGACAAGCTACTGGGATTTGGGCAAGCTGAGAAATTTTTAAAGCTGATTGAGAAAATTGGCTAATCTAGGACTTACTAGTAAAGTTCTTATCCATGTTCTAGGAATGCATCTTCAGTGGAAAGAGAATTTCCAGGAAGATGCTCCAAGGGCAAGATGCTGATCAGGAGCTCATTGCTTTAAAGTGAATCTGTGTGTACTGGAGTTTTCTGAGTGTAATACCAACCACCACTTTGTGACTACTCTGCTAGGTGCCCTGCAACCACCCTGCAACACAGTTGTCGTCATCAACCTCACTTTATGGATGAGAAACTCAAGACTCAGAGAGGTAAGCGATTTGCCCAAGGTCACACAGCCAAGAAGTGGCAGAATCAGGATCTGAAGACAATGCAGGAGAAATCCTGCTGATTCACAGGGATGCATCTTTGCTCCATTCTTTACTGATCAGTGGCTGGCCGGGGCGTGGCCTTGGTTTGGATTGAGGCAAGGAGGGTGAAAGCTAATGACCTTTGTTTCCATAGCACCTGGTTTAACAAGCCTTAGTTTCATTATCAGTAATTAATAGAAATAGCTGCATAGACCTACAGATTGTTAAAAAGCACTTTGGCATCTGTTATTACATTTATTCCAGGAAAAGTCTGTGAGATGGGCGTATTTATTGCTCTCATTTTGCAGACGAAGAAGCTGACACTAGAGTTCCTTTGTGGTCCACTTTTCTGTGGGCTGAAACATCCAAGCTAGGCCCACACACCGAGAAGAAATAAATATGGTTAAGAGCAGATAATCCGAGGCCAACTGCTTGGGTTGAAATCCTCATTCTCTCATTTCCCAGCTGTGTGGCTGGAGGTAAGAGGGGAAGACAGGATTTGGGGAGAGGGTAGAGAGAAAGAGGGCCCGCCTAAAACAGTGAGGGCACAGTAGGGGCCATTGGTTAAGAGCAAGGGTCTTGGAATCATTTATTTGTACTTGATCTTGCCTCTTATTAACTTGTGACCTTGGGCCTCTTGGAACCCCAGATGCCTAAAATGGGGCCAATAAAACCTATCTCCCAGGGTAGTGTAGTGGTTAAGAGCATTCAGTGAAATAAAATTGCTCAGTCCAGCACTCAGCCTGTGGCCCCAGCTCCACCACAGAAAGGCATGATCCACAGACAGCCTGGGCTGGCCGGAGGGGCTACCTGGGTGACAGTCTGAAGCTGTTGGAGTCTGAGGAGTCCAGTGGTGCCTTAGGGGCAGCTCTTGGGGTAGGGGTTGTGAGATCCACACCGGGGCTGGGGCTGCTGAGCCTGGGGCGCACTGTTTGGATGTTCTCCATGGCCAAGGCTTCACTCCTAGGTAGGCGCCATGGACACAGTGCTCCTGGCATCCCTTCCTTTCCTCTCTGGAGGCATCTTCATAGGATTTCGTTCACTCTTGGCAATATGGGCTCCATTATCTGCAGGGCCCAGTACAAAATAGAAACATGAGGCCGCTTATTAAAAAACATCTAAATAAACTCTGAAAACCTCAGTCAACTGCCCAGGTACTCCAGTTCATGCACCAAACACCTGGGGTTTGGAAACCTCCATTCTTTAACATACTCTCTCTTCAACTATTTATTAAGTGCATTAGGAGGCATTGACAGGGTCAATACTTCCCTCCAGAAATTCAATGTCAAGTGGAAGAGAGACAAACACACAAACACACAATATTTAATGAATTAACTATTCTACTCATCTAGTCGACAAATAGTTATTACTATCTAGCATGTGCCAGGCCCTGGCCTGGGTATCAGAGACACAGAAATGAATCAAATACTGTTAAAGGCACAGGATTTGAGGTTGAGCAGCTGAGGTTGAAATCCTGGTTCTATCACTTAACAAGCTATAGGATCCTGGGAAAATTACTGAACCTCTCTGTGGCCCTCAGGTTCCTCATCTGTGAAATGGGGATAATAATAGTACCATCTTCATAGGGTTGTTGTGAGCATTAATGAGCTAATCCTCATAGTAAGTGAGCTTGTATGAGATTTTCAGAATGGTGTCTGTCATATAGGGTGTGCTGTGTAAGTTGTTATTTCTTCAAGGAATTAAAAGTCCGTTGGCACACGCCCCAAATATACACAGTTATTAATTTATTCAGCAAATAGTTAATCATATCCACTGTGCCCCCAGGCTTTGTGTGTGGCACAAGGGGACATAGAAAAGAGCGGGAGGTGGTCTCTTTCCTCCCCTGTCCCCCCACCGCTGCGGGGGTAGGGCAGCCCGGCAGGACCCTGGTATGATAACACCTCCGTTTCAAAACACGTCATTATTAATTCTCTATTTTATGCTTCGTTTCATGATGTGGGGTGAGCAGACAGGCCGCGGAGGAGTTTACAAGGTATTCGGAGAGCGCAAAGCAAAGTGCCACCCACTGGCCAGGCAGGGGGAGAGGGGTGAATGGAGGGTGGAATAGTTTCCCCTTTTCATCAGGGACCTTGCTGTCATGAGGAGCAGACACAGCCTTCGGCCTCTGGCAGTGCGAACGGCAAGACTGAGCAAAGCAGAGCCCCATATTTGGCCAGGGGAGAAGTTCGCTTCCCTACACACCCTCTGACTCACGCTCCCAGCCCAGCACCCTGGGGTTGAGCTCACAGGCTCTGACTCAGGCACCTCGGGGCGTCCTCCTCAGGGGGCAGGGGAGGAGGCTGCCCTGGTGCCCCTCAGTCAGCCTCCTCCTCTTCCTCAGGCTCCACTCTTCACAGGCTGAGCTGCCTTCCCTCACCTGTCCCAGGACCCCTTTCGGCAGACGTCTGCCACCCACCCGCGTCCAGAAGCAGCTTCTACAAGGGTTGATTCCTCCTAGGGGAATTTCACCCTTGTCTCTCCTCCCAAAGTGAGCCAGGGGGTGCTGCGATTTCAATGGTGGATGAAATGGTCTGTCAGAGGAGGAAGTGCTGTGCGGTGGGGAAAAACAGAGATCTGAGCTTTCTTCTTGGATCTGTGTGACCTTGGGCTGCTCACTGCCCCTCTCTGGGCCTCAGCTGTTATAAGCCTTGACAAATCTCCAAGGAGACAGGAGCGGTCCAGGCCAGCAGGGAGGCTGGGAAAAGCACATGCTAATGAGGAGCTGTCTTTTGGGCCCCTTGCCTCTCAGTGTGTGGTCCCTAGAAATGCGGTATTGGCCTTGCCGTGGAGCTTGCCAGAAGTGCAGAATCTGGGGCCCCACCCTGGTCCACTGACTCAGAATCTGCATTCTAACAAGACCTAGTGATGATTCATGCGCACACTGAAGTTTGAGAAGCACTGCAAACTTGGCTGCACACTGGAACCTGGGGAGTTTTAAAACATTCTGATGTCTGAGACCCATTCCCCAGAGATTCTGATTTCACTGGGCTGAGGTGTGTCCTGTGTACCTTCAAAGCTCCCCAGGTGATTCAAAGGTGCAGGAAGGGTGGAGAAGCCTTGCTCTAGTGAGTTGGGGTGATACTGATGGGCCGGGCCCCACACTCAAATGCACACAATGTCCGGTCAGGTACACAGGTGAGCCAAACAGCTGGGGTCAGCCCATGTGAGCACATGGTATGGAAGAGGGCTGCAGAGGATGGAGGAGGAGGACCAGTTCCAAGATGACAGAGACCAGCAGCTACTGAGCTACAGCCGAGGGTGGTCATGCCTGAATGCACACACATCCAGGGGAGTGGATCTCTCAAATTAAAAAAAAAATGCTAAAAATATAGCTTTTAGTGTGATGCCTCTGGTTTTTAATTGCTAACTCAATTTTATTTCAAAATACCGTGTGATCCAAACAGAATGAGCTGGATGTGGCCTGAGACCTGCCAGTTCTCAATCTCTGTCCAGCTAGGGTGACCAATTGCCCTGGTTTGCCTGGCTTCAGCACTGAAACTGTGGGCCTAGGGTATACATGATCTCCAGTGGCAAAAGATAAAGTCTCAACAGACCTTGTGCACAGAGGAGCAGGAAACAAGGCCTGGGGCCCTAGCAAGGTGGGAGGTCACACGGGAGATTCCCATAAAAAGTTAGAATCCCCAAGAATGACAACCTCAGTGGATGAATGAGGAATAAAAATTCAAATGCTGGTCAGAAACTTAGATTGGCTGTTGATGACATCCTAGGTATTTCTGGAATATGATTAGCAAATCAAAGCCATGTTTGTCATGGTGCCCAAAATGAGCATGTCCAGTTGTGGATACTATACACACACACACACACACACACACACACCCTTGATTAATAAGAAGTGAGGAAATATATTTGTTATTACTCAACAAGTGCAGTTTGCTTGTTAGACATAATCTTTCAAAACATGAGGTCCAAAGGGAAAAATTATGAAACGGCCCTGGAGAGTGAAAAGTGTGGGAATTGTTGCTGTGGTCCAGTCCTCTGATGGAAGACTTGATTCTTAATATCTTCACCAAGGAATCTGCCTCTATTTGTCCTCTTCTAGTGACAGGGAGCTTACTACTCCCTGAGGCGGGGCAGATACCTCACCTGGGTTCAAGGGCCTCTATACTTTGTTCAGTGGAGTGTGGCTGGAAGTGATTCATGGCATTTCCAGGTCTGGCTGTGGACACCATAGAATATCCCTCAACATGATCTTCCAGGCTTTCCTCATCTCTCACGGCTGGATGATTCCGGGTTGACTTTGAAGCCGCATAATGCTGGAGACACGATATGAAACTGGGTCCCTTTTACAGCAGAGCCTCTTGACCAGAACACTGTCATTGGATTTTGCGAGATGAGAAATAAAACTTTTATAGTGTTAAGACACTGAGATTTGAGGTTGTTTATAACAGCTGTCAGCAATAATTATCCTGAGAGGCTAAAAATAACACTCATTCCTTCTCCTCCTGAGTTCAGAACCAACAGAGAAACGGAGATTAAAAAAATTAATTTGGTGTCGTTACTGATAAAAGTTGAGTTGGAGAATGTGGCAAAGGCGTGTGACCCCAACAAAGGGTTCATAGCGCTGCTCCCTAGAGTTAGATGGACTTGTCCTCCCCATCAATGGCACTCCACCAGAGTTCCTCCTCATGGACATATTCTAAGGCAGCTCCTAAAAAGAGAACCCACAGGGGCTTATTTGTTTTTTCTCCTGAACTCATCGATCAGGTAAGTGGCTCATGAGGAGAGAGCCTAGTGGGGGAAATGAGGCAGGAAGTGTTACTCTGAATAAGGTTCTTCCACATGGAAACATGAGCCCAGGAAACCAAGGTTCCCACCCAAGGTTCCTCTCAGACATCAGAGTTGGTGTGAACCTGTGAGTATAAGCTCCACAAGGACAGGAGCTATGTCTTCTCCTTTGTGTGCCTCCCTTACAGCACCTAGCACAAAGCTAGGCACAGAAATGGTGCTGAGTCAACACTTGCCAATTTTCCAGTGACACCTCATGAGCACATGTGACATTTCTCCCACAGGGTCACTCTAGAAGGAGGATAAATTGCTGTGGTATGACCCCTTACACTGCCAGTCCTTTCCTAACTCAACAATTTGGGAGTGTGAAAGGCCACGCTGATGACGCAATCCTTCCTTAGGGAGATACCAGTGCTCTCCTTAACCCTGCTGAATTCCTCGCCAGCCATTGCCCTGGGGGTCACTGGGCATGTCTGAATCCCACTGTTGGTTGTAAGTTTCTGAAGTCAGGGACTGAATCTTACTCAGGGTATCAGTTGGAAAGTATCTTCAACAGGTAGTGGCTGAAAAAGGTTA
>VBSM01001124.1:64072482-64092549 GCA_008086735.1 Cheirogaleus medius
AAAAAAAAAAGAGAGGAGACTGGTTCAGGCAAGAGGAAAGGCACCAGCAGAGGTACCGTGCAGGGCCTGCATACACACCTATTTGCTCATTCTTTCTCTTATGTACTCATTCATGCATCCAAAAAATACTTAATGGGTCCTGCTTGGTGCCAGGCATTGTTCCAGGCTTTGGGGACAGAGCCGTGGGCAAGTCCAGTTCATAAAGTTTATAAAGACTATAAACAAATATTATAAGTGAGCAAAGCATTAGCTGGAAAGGCACTGGGTGTCATGGGAGTGTTGACCAGGCAGAGGCAGAAGGAGGGGTAGCGAAGCCTGAACCCCACAGGATAAGCACATCAGCCTGGAGATGGGACATGCGGGGATGGGGAATGGCAAGAAGTGTTCCAAGCATGAAGTTCGAGGGATGGGAAAGAGCCAGGCTCTCCAAAGGCACTTGGAGTGCTGTGTGGCCAGAGTAGGAAGTCCGGGGTCGGGGAGGTGTGGTGGAGAGGGGAGTGAACAAGATGGGAAGGGGAGGAGTAGGGAGTGAATAGTAGGCAGCAGTCACACAGAACCTTCTGGGCCATGATAAAAACGTTGGGCTTCATCTAAAGCAGTCTAAGCGAGAGATACTATTGACTTGAAACAGAGTGCAGGCAGCGTAGATTAAAGATGTGGCAGGGGCAGCCTGGCGAAAAGTTTAGGGCAGGAATCTCTAGGGTGGGGAGTGAAGGGAGAGGGGAACATTAGGATGAGGCCAGGGCTTCTTGCTTAAGTAACTGGGCAGGGAAGTAAGGAGCACAGGACGAGGGCAGGCTTGGGGGACAGGTGAGGCGGATGACACAGCTTCGCAAATATGGGTTTGAGTGGCCCAAGAGATCCCCATGTGGGATGTTGAAGATCTCATCTGGAACCCCTGGCGGAGAAGATTTTCCTCTTTCTCATTCTGCTTTTCCTTTTCTGGGCTCTGTTCTGGAGAATTCCTTCTATTCAAGATCTTCTCTCCTCACTAGCCCTGCTTGGCTGTGGGAGGAGAGGGCGTAAGAGGTCGCTGTCCCAGGTAAGCACAACTTCCAGCGTGTGAAGGTTCACCGGGAGCGCCAACTGTTGGACCCATTCATTCATTCTGTTCAACTCAGCCCGTGTTTCCCGTGTGCCGGCCGGGTTCCCAGCGCAGAGGATGCTCTGTCCTCGTGGAGCTAACGTGACAGCTGGGGGAAGTCGAGCAAGGTAAGATTTCACACTTCACAGGAGGGTGGACAACGTACCCTGGGAGAAGAGTCAAGAGGTATTTGAACAACTTTCTCATGTTTTTCAGAAGTGGACACTGAGGCCCAGAGAAGTGAAGAAACTTCCCTAAGTGGACTCAGTGTTTAGAAGCAGAGGCAGGGCTAGGACCCAGTTCTGAGTCCCAGACTAACATGTTTGCCAGGCCTCCCATGGAGACCCTTCCTTCCATAAGTGACGCGATGCGGACAGGGCAGGAGAGCGTGGTAGGCAGGAACTCCAGCTCCAGAGTCAAGCAGTTCTGAGTTCCAATTCTGGCTCTGGCATGTGTGACCTTGGGCAAGTTATGAGCTTCCCTAAGCTTTCGTGTCTTCATTTCTAAAGTGAATAATAATAGTATCTCTAGATAATAATAGCACCCCCAGTGTCTGCGCATACTGAGAACTGAATGAGGTGTGTGTAGGAAGCACGACTTTCTCACCACTGCTCACCATTTGTGCTGCCGCCACTGTGGCTGTAGCCCCTGTCATCATGTGCCCGGATCTTGGCTATTATTTTTTGTCTGCTTTCACCCTAGAAATAGAATCTGAGTGGAGCTTCCTGTGTAATTGATTTACTGAGGAAGGGCTCTCAGGAGAAACCTGTAAGGAAGTGAGGGAGGTTGGGGAGGGCAGGAACACAGGCTCGGCAAAGATGTGACTCAGCTGGAAACTAGCCCCAGCCTGGTGCCACCGGGACTCTGGAGCATGAACGGACCCCAGAGCTGGTTCCCTGGAGGCAAGGGGCCTGGGCTTTCTACCCACAATTAGTTACTGATTTAGGGGTGTGTGACTCCTAGGCATTGCTCTGTGAGACACTTCCTGACAGAGGTAACTCTGGAGAACGGTGCCCGGTGAGCTGTCAGCACCCAGTGCTCACAGCAGCTGGGGGATGGGTGTGCTGGCCTGGTCCACAAGGGGATCTGGGGTGAGGCACCAACACTTTGGTGCTAGTGCATCTTTAACATCCGCTAATCTCTCTCTAACAAAGCGAGGGCAAGTCTGAGGCAATGGAATCCAGCCTTAATTGAACTGATATTGTAAGTGTTTTGATTGCCTGCATTTTCATGGCAAATGATACTGCATTTCCACTTGATAGTGATATAAAATTTCATTTTAAAATAAGTGCATTTACATTTAAAAAACTGGGTTGGTTGAAAGATACCTATCAAATAAATGATATAGGTGGTAGGTGGATAACACAAATATTATTAATATACAAGACTCCCCAGAAGACTGGAATTTGTGGGAGACTGTGTTTGGAGATGGAGCGGGGCAGGTCCAAGGTTCTGGATTGGAGCAGGGATTGTGAAGTTCAGGGATTGGGCAGCTTCAGTTCTGGCTGGATCCAGGGTTGCAAATGTCCTCCCTCTCTTACCTCTGATTTTCTGTATGCTGCCTTCATTCTCAGGCCAGCTCTCTCCAGGAGGTGTCCCCAGAAGCTCTGGGCTTACATCAGCCATTCAGCTCATATTTATAGGTGAAAAGAACTTCTCTTTCCTAAAAGTTTTGACTAAAAGTTCCAGAAGTGAGTCTGGCAGGCTCCAGATGGATGCAAGTTTCTGACTGGCCAGGCCTTGGTCATGTGCCCACAGTGGCCATAGGGAGTTGAAGGATGGAGAGCAGGCAGAGTCTGCCCTTCCAGACCCTGTGCATTAGAATGGGGTGGGCAGGGGTGGCGCTCCTCAGTGGAGAACCACTGTGCCCTTATCAGACTGAGGGATGGATGCTGAAGCAAGAGACGCTGTACCCATCAGAGACTTTCTGTAGGACTGTTTCCAGCTCTGCCCTTTGCAACTGTGCTCTGTGCTGACCCCAGGTGTTTGCAGAGGAGGCCAAAGCTGTCCCCAGGAGCCCTCCCTGCTTCTGCTAGCCCTCACTTAGGAATTGCTCCTCCTTCCTCCCATAGCCCACTTCAGGTGCCCCAGTCCCATCCCTTCCCCACCCCCACTCCATTTACTCCATCTTTTATCGGGGTTGGGGGAACATGCTGCTCATTGTCCTCTGCCTAATCTCCTCCACTGCCGTCTGCAATCAAAACCCTTATTTTGGCGTTGAGATCCAGGGCTCCTCTGAGAGCCTCCTTCTCTCTTACTATCTGGGCTTCTGGGACTCTCCATCTTAACAGCTTCATGTATAAAAAGAGGATCATTATTGTGCTGCCTCCTAGGACTTTGTGAGGTTTACATGTTACTACAAGGACAGCACTTCACACCTGGCTGCTCACCGTTAGTTTCATAGATGTTGCCTGTAATTACAGTCATGGGATACGTGGCCCTTCACAATCTGTCCCTCAGTCTGTCCTCAGCCTCCTTTCTGTCCTTCTTCTCAACTCCTGACCTCCCCAGCCACATTGGACTCCCCGCCGTGCCCCGAGCATACCTATTTTTAATTCCCTCCACGCTTGCTCATGCTCTTCCCTCTGCCTGCAGTGTCCTTCCCTGCACACCCTAGGGCCTAACTCATGTCTTGTTTCCTCTGGGCAACCTTTCCCAGCCACAGATGCCATGTCCTGCCAGCCCGACTCTAAGGCCAAGGAATGATCTCCTCTCTATTGTGTCTCCCCAGCACTCCAGAACATTTCTTTATTATAAAACACCTCGATGTGAATTTCTGTGGTTGTTTGTGGCTCAGTCTCTACTCACAGGTGTGAACTTCCTGTGATAAAGGATGTGTGTTATTCATCTTGTTGCTCTGAGTCCTCAGCACAGAGCCTGGCGCATAGTAAAATGCTCAGAGCTCACTGGGTGAATGAATGAATGAATGGCCTGTGCACTTATTTGCTTGAAGGCAAGGACTGTGTCCAACTTAATCTTTGTGCCTCCAATGCCTGGCACCCAGTAGGCATTTACCAAATTCTCCATGCACATAATCGAAGGATAGATAAAGCGGATGTGTGTAGGAAGCTAGGAAAGGTATGCAGGACCAAGGAGAGGGAGAATTTGGACGTGGAATCAGGGGATGTGGTTCCAGTGCTCTGTGGGGAGGACCGGGGCCAGGGAACTAGGGAGTCATGGGAAGCTCAGCCTCTTTCCCCTGGGCTAGACCCTTTCCTGGCCGTGTGGGAGGGAAGATACCCCACCCAGCCCAAAGAGGAGTAGTAACATGTCAGAATGACTCCAGGAGTATTTCATGGGCTTATCAGTTAATAATAAAAATGAAATTATATTAAAAATGCAACAATGTGTGGGATGTAGGACAAGTTAATGATTTCTCATGTAGTCAGATGCGTGTCCCTTTAATTGCGGCTGGTAATGACAGTGGTAATAATACCCTGGATCTGTTTATGGCTTCTTTCTTCTGAGGAGCTCAAAGCACTTTCCCTTCTTATCTCATCTCACTCCCTGACTTCCCAGGGCAGTGGGTCTTATTATCCCCATTTCTCAGGTGTCTGTGTGCTGTGACTCACTCTGTGGCTCTGGAGCTCACCCCATCGTCCCCCACCCTGGGTGGGGCCCACGTGCCTCCCTCTTGCCTGAGAGCTGTGCCTGGAACACCCCAATTTCCTGGACGATCAGGAAGGCCCGGCTCACAGCAAAGGGTGCTCTGAGCTGCAGGCCACCGAGAGCTGATGGCACCCATGAAGCAGGGAGGTAGGGTGGGGGCGGGGGGAGGTGAAGAGGGGAGGGCAGTGGAAGAGAGAGGGCCTGCAGGGGCGGGGATGGAAGGTCTGGACTCTGAGCATCCTGAGGGCAGGGGCCATGTCTTGTTTCCATTCCTGTCCCTAGGACCAAGTACAGCGTGTGGCGTGGCATAGGCATGTGTGCCAAATACCTGGACTGTCAAGTGACAGGTGGACATGCCGTGGTATCATTCAAGACCCAATTCAAAGGTCACCTCTTCCAAGAAGCATTCCTTGGTCCTTCCCAGGGTCTTGCAACACCACCGCTGGACTGGAGCCCTTGGAGCCTCTGTTTTTCTTTTTCTCAGGCAGCTTCGTGTCAGAGTTAACTGTCTGTGTGTCAGCCACCCCCATATGGGTGTCAGCTCCTGGACCAGGCATGAGTCTAACTCATCTCATTTCCTTAGGGTCTGTCAGCACATCTTACAAAGAAGGGCTGGGCAGAGAGAGGTACAGGAAAGGCTGGGCTTTGAATTCAGAAAGACCAGGATTCAGACCCAGGTTCTGCTTCTTAGCAGCTGTGTGGCTCAGGAAACCCCTTAACAACTTAGAACACACTCCCCTCCCTATTCCTCCATCACAAAATGCAGCTGAGAAAGTCCACTTTGCTGGGTTGTGGCAAGGTTAACCATGGTGCCACTGCTTAGCACCTAGTAGGTGCTCGGTATTCATTTTTTATGATTAATTTTAGATTTGGTGTTTTCCAGCCCTGACTCCGCATCAGAACCGCCTTTCTTAGGAACAGACACGCTTAGACCACTCTCCACCCCGGGAAATTCTGAGCCTGTGGGTCTTGGGTGGGGCCAGGGATCTGCCTGTTAAAAAGGCTCCTCTGGTTATTCTGACGTCAGAGGGTCTCGATGTTTGTCAAATCAAACATGCGACGAATATAAGATAGAACAAGTCATTGGTTTCTTTGCTTTCTAGAATTCAGTGAAGGGACTGTGAAGGCTCCTTGGCAAAGCGGCCTCTTCTAGAGAGGATGCTTGGGGGTCTACACTCCAGGTCCACACTCGCCCCTGGAGGCAGATGGAAGGGAGAGGATGTTCACTCCGGCTTCCCTCCCACCAACTCTGTGACCCGAGTAAGCTGCTGCCTCCTCTGCACTCTGTCCTGCTGCTTTCTTCAGCAAGCCTTCCCACGCTTTATGTTTGCAGACCGGATCTGGGAGGTAGAAGAGCCCTGTGGACCCCTTAACCCTCAGCTAATGGGGTCATGAAGTGTTGCGTGTCTTTGCTAAAAGTGTCTCAAGTTTATGAAGGGTTAGAGGTGAACGTGAAAGTCCATAACCATTTAGACCCCCCCCCCCAGCTGGCAGCTGAGAGACCCCTAAGGGACTTTTGTGCAGACTGGGGTGCCAGCCAAGCCTTCTTTCTGAATCAGGGCCTAGAAATCCCCAGCGCTGGAAGGGAGGACTCTGTCTAGGTCAAGTGGTCAGCTGGGCAGGAAGAGCCCAGGCGGGGAGGCTGGGTCCAGGCTGGACTCGCTGTCGGCTTGCCATGTGACTCTGTATGGGCCAAAGAGCCTCCCAGGCCTTGCTGACTTTGACATGTGAGCTGAAGTTCTTTCTCTAAAGCTTATGATCCTGAAAAGGAATTTGATGTAGTCGGGGAAGGAATTTACCCCTGGCACGAGAGCAGCAAATGGCTAAACAATGGAAGGCTGGGAATACTCATGTTCATAGTACGAGGTGGGAGTTATGGGCCACTGGGGTTGCTGAGCCTGGGTGTGGGGCTCGTGGCAGGTTGTAGGATCACATAATTCAAAGCTGCAGCAGTGAATGGGGAATGGGGATTGAACACAGTGGGAGGCATTTTCTCTCATACTATTTTCTTTAGTTTTCATGCTACCCTAAGAGATATAATTGTGCCCTTATTCAACATTCATAATAACCAAACCCATTTTACAGGTGAGAAAACTGAGGCTTAGAGAGGTGAAGGTCCCCAGAGTCACATAGCAATTTGGTGGTGCCAGAATTTGAACCCACATCTGTCTGCCTCTGGTATGTGTTCCCCTCCTCCCTGAATCCTTCCACAGTTGACCAGCAAGATGGCTGCCCCAAAGCACTGGGGTTTATTTAGATTCTCTCTGGAAGCCTTTCTCCAGATGTTTCTCCAGGTAAGGCAGACATCCTCGCTTTCCTGGGAACAGGCCACCCTCTGTGTCTGGGAAGGGAAGGGCAGCGGCATGTGGCAGGGTCAAACACAGGAAGGCGCTGGCCCCTGCCATTCCAGGTGGGAAATGGAGCTTGTTTTCAGGATCCTGAGCAGGAGCTGGAAGTCGTCCCTCTGCGGGCAGGATCTGGGGTGACGGCCCTGAGCAGGTGATTGTTATTGCAACTAATCAGGGAGTAGGGACAGGTCTTGATGTCTCAAAAGGCACTGATTTCCAGACCGGGTATCACCCTGGAGATTCAAAGGGCAGGATTGCACAAAGGCAACCTCTACTTGGGCCCAGAAAACGAGAAAGTCAGCTTCTTTTCTGTGTACTGGAGTGAATCACCTTCCTAAGAAGCCAAGACATTCTCTGGTTCCTCCTGCAAGCTCAGAGCAGCCCGGCCAGGGTGGGGCAGAGTGGGGAAGACGACCAGCCGGTGGAAATGGCGTCGTGTCCCATCTCCCTCTGTCCCCATAGGAAGCACAGAGCTTAGCGCATTAGACAGGGTATGGGCCGGTCACACCTGCCTGGCCCTCCCCACCGATCCACATGTCACAGGGTCACAGCTGTGTTCCGAGGCTGGTGTGGGGGGATCAGTGTGCCTGTGCTGTGAAGTGGAACATGTGTGTGTGTGTGTGTGTGTGTGTGTGTGTGCAAAAGTCAAATCGGAGGGGGCAGAGAGAAGCTTTCCATTCCCCAATCCCGTCTTTCCTGCCTGGTGCACACGGGTCTCCCTGTCCGAGACCTGGGTCGAAATCTCAGCTCTCTCCTCACATTGCTGCCTCCTTTACCCACCCCCAGCCCCTGGATCTCACCCTTACAAAGCAGCTTTGGGCAGGTCATTCTAACCTGCCTGCGCCTTAGTTTTCTCATCTGTGCAGTGGGGATAGCATCGCCTGCCTCTCAGCGTTGTGAATGATCAAGCAGATTAAATAGAAGAGGGCCAAGAGGGAGGCTCTGTCATCTGGCGGCCTGGGTTTAAGTCACAGCCCCGTGTTCCACCGCGGACCCGCTGGCCAACCCTCGGCATTCTGAGCTTCAGGCCAATCACCCATAAAATACAGCCCCTCATGGAGTTGTTGTGAGGATCAGATAAGATAATGCTCCTGGCACCTATAATGTGCCCCGCAGAAGTGTTAATTGCCTTCTTCCGGGCTCATTCCCTCCTGATTAAGAGAGCTGAATTTGAAGATGTCAAATTATTCCAGAGATTGATCTGTTCTAGGTTCCTACTTCGTAAAAGGGGATAAGAATAGTGTGTACCTCACAAGGTTGTTGTGAGGTTAATTGAGTTGATTCGAGTACCAGGAAGTGCCCCGTAAATGTCAGCTTCGTGGCTGGCTATATATAGTTCTTTCTGCTGGTGATGCAGCCCTGGCCGGTGCCTTGGCCCGAGTGATCAGGGCTGAGGTGACTCACCCTGGAGTGACAGGCCTATGTGGTGACAGCCCAAGGTGGTTGGGCAGGAGCAGCCGGGTCCTTTCTGAGCCCCCAGGAGCAGCTGGGGTGTTATCCTGTAACAGAGATTGCCTGTGTCCTTGGCCAGTCCCAGAGAAAGTTGGAAAGAGTGGTGTCCAGGATCATCAGGCCACGGGAAATGGGAGGCTCCTACATTTTGTCATGGCTAAGGAAGCAAGATAAGGACAGTGGCAGGGCAGGCAGTGGCCTTTCAATGGATGCTGACCAGCTAGGAGGCCAGAGATGGACGGCAGCTAGAGGGACACCCCTCTATTGCGTGGGGCAATAGGTACTGGGCAGGGGCCCCAGAGCCTGCCTGAGGCCAAGTCAGACAGGACGGGCTTCCTTCTCAGGAACTGACAGGTGCTGGGCTCGACTCCAAGTCCAGTGTTCTTTCCATGACATCGTGTGTGTCCAGAGTCACGGGCCCCCGCCTGGGAGC
This sequence comes from Cheirogaleus medius, assembly GCA_008086735.1. Taxonomy (NCBI): domain Eukaryota; kingdom Metazoa; phylum Chordata; class Mammalia; order Primates; family Cheirogaleidae; genus Cheirogaleus; species Cheirogaleus medius. Next base: position 64,081,409 of record VBSM01001124.1, read on the forward strand.
TCACCCAGCAATTCATGGCAGGCGGCCAACTGGGTGCTCAGGGAGCACAGAGGAAGAAGAGAGGTTCAGAGAAAGTTTGGCGTTTGAACTTGAGGAGGTGACATTTGAGCCAGACTTTTTATGTGGAGCTGAGGGAGAAAGCCGTTGCCTCCACTTCCTCATCTCCCCCTCATGTCCCCACCTCCACCAGCTGCAATCTGGCTTCTCCCACGACATGGAACTGCTCTCGTCAAGGTCATCAGTGACGTTCTCGCGGTAAATCCAAAGGGTGCGTCACAGCCCTGCTCTTAACTAACGTGGGGGTCCCATTTGACACCGCAGCCCACTTCTCCCATGACTCCTGCTTCTCCTTCTGCCATCCTGGATGTCCCTTCTCAATTTCCCTATGACCTCATCTTTCCCTGCTACCTGTCTAGCTATCATCCATCCATCCATCCATCCATCCACTCATCCATTTATTCTACCTGTCTGTCTTTGTGATTAAGGAGAGTTTAATGAAGCACTATTCACGGAAGTGTGGAGGGATTAAGGAAACCCAACAGGAGGAGAGGGTGCAGCACTCCAGGACTAACCATATCAGGGGCCATTCCCAGCTGAAGTGTGCAGATCATGTAGCTCGCAGCCCCCAGAGAGAGAAGCTGTAAGGGGGCTTCCTGCTAGGAGCTGGGGCCTTCAGCAGAGGGATGCAGCCAACTAGGGGTGTAAGCACCCGGCTTCACTCTCCCGCTGCCCCCGACGTGGCTCACCGAGGTCAGCCTTTGTGCCCTTCACCTCTGATGCTGGCCTGCTGCGGGCTCTGAGCCCCCTTCCTCCTCTGCACTCTCCCCCTGAGGACTCTCCTCTGCTCCGATGGCTGATGCCCCCAGGTTCTCTCCTGACCGCCTGAACACCTGACTCTCAGCTTTCTGGACACCTCTGGCTGTCCCTGGGGCCTCACAAACCCAGCCTGTCCACAGTGAACTCATGGCGTTCCCTGAAACTGTTTATCTCCCCTACTTCCTGTCCATGTGAAAGACCCCTCCACTCACCTCGCCATCCGAGTCAGGGGCTGGGACTCATTCCTGACCCCATCTCTCCTTTACTCTCCAACACCTCTTGTATAATCCTGCGTGGAGCTGGAGCCCATTCTTCGGAGCCCATTCCATATCGAAAGAATGGACAAACAAGCACCACATGTACTCACCATCAAATTGGTGCTAACTGATCACCACTTATGTGCACACATAGTAGTAACGTTCATCGGGTGTCGGGCAGGTGGGAGGGGGAGGAGGGGATGGGTATATTCACACCTAATGGGTGTGTGCGCACCGTCTGGGGGATGGACACGCTTGTAGCTCTGACTTGGGTGGTGTAAAGGCAATTTATGTAACCAAAGCGTTTGTACCCCCGTAATATTCTGAAATTTATTTATTTATTTATTTATTTTAGTACTATCGAACAGCAAGGAATTTAAATAAACATTTTCAAAAATTTTTAAAAAGTGAAAAAAAAAAAAGAGATTGGCAGATGCATCCCCTTCTCCCATCCTCACTCCAGAGCCTTGGCTTAGGCCCTTCTCATCGCCCCCCTGCCGGATTACTGCAACTGCTTCCTAATCAACCTCCCAATTCCCAGCTTGCCACCATGGCAGGGGCTGCTGGTCAATTCTCAAGGTCTGTTCTCTCTCTATTCCTTAGTTATAGAATCCCAAGTTTTAGTTAGTCAATGATCTAAAAGATAGCATTTTCTAGACTGTCTTGTGGCTAGACCTGGCAGTATAATTAAGTTCTATAAGAAGATATAAGCAGAAGTGTCACATGGAAGTTTTGGAAAGTGTCCTTAAAATGAACAAGGCGCACTTTTCTTTCTCCTGGCTCCAGCTGCTGCCTGGAACATGGGTATAATGGCCGGAGCTCTAGCAGCTACCTTGGACCACATTGATCATGTGAATAATAGCCTTCCACAGCCCAAAGGATGACCTACAAGAAGTATCAGCCATAAAGCACTATGTCTGGACTTCGTCAATGCAAGAGTGAAGCAAATGTCTAATTTGATTAAGCCAAGTTATTTTTTTGTTTGTTTTTTTCTTTTTTTGCTTTTTTTTTGTTATTTTTTGTTTCATGCTATTTTTAGCCGAACATAATTCTAACTGATGTCTCTTGTACCTGGGGGATTGTCACAGATGCTTCTGTGTCCCACGTACCCCCTTGGACCGCATAGCTGTAAGGACAGTTGCGGGTGTGCTCTGGGTGTCCCGTTTCAAGAGTGTAGGGTTGTTCAACGCCACAGAAGGCCAGTCAGCCTCTGCCCAGGCACAGACTGGAAGGGAAACAGCTGAGAGGAGGGCTGCTACCTCCTAGGGGGGACCATGGGGGGTGAAAGTTCGTGGTCACATGGGGTTTGTTGATGGTTTCTCAGAGGGTGCCAGCAGGACTGAGCTCTAGTTGCCCACCCAGGTGACCACCTCAGTAACACATCCCTCCTGATCTTCTCTGCCATCTCCGTCTCTCCCTTTTCACTGTCGCAGCTGCTTCCTGGAGCCATCTCTCAAACAAGCCACCTCCACCCACGCTCTTTCTTGTCTCAGGCTCTGCTCTTGGGAAGCCAAAATGTAGCTCTATTCATGCCCTTCCCCTCCAAAAGTCCTTCTGGAGCCCACGAACTCCTGGGTGACGATATGATCCCTTGGTCTGGCACTGCCTCTGCCGCCTCCTCCCCGCTGCCCTGTCCCTCGCCTGAGGCCCCCCGTGTGCCTTGCTCCAGCGGTGCCAAACCACAAGCAGTTCTCTGACGTCCCCTGCAGTGCCACACTCTGGTGCCTTCTCGTGGACTGGTGCATCCTTCCTGTACCCTTCCCATCCTGCCTACTTGTCCCACCTTCTGGAAAGCCCTCCCCGACACCCCAAGTTCAGCTCGAGCTGCTCCTTGTCCAGGGTCCCGTTCTTCCTTTCCGCCATCCTTGAGTTGTCCACGTGGTGACCTGTCTCACCTGCTCGACTCTGTGCTTCTCTTTAGGGCAGAGATTACACACACCCTGTTCAGTTTTGTAGCCCAGGCCTGGCGACGAGCCGGGAAAGAGGTGAAACTCAGTGTTTGCTGCATGGCAGAGGGGGCGGGGGCAGGATCAGGCTGTGCAAGGCCCGGAGAGGGGCACGTGCATGGTGGCTGCGTGCATTCCTGGTCTGATATGTGGGGCCTCTAGCATGCAGATGCTCCCAGATTTGGTCTCCCTCATCCTTTCAGCCTCAGCTCCTACAGGGTTTCCTCCTGCCCTCACTCTCACGTGTCCTGCCCCAACACGCCCTGTGCTCTCTGGTCACACTCTTCCCTTTGTCTGGATTGCTCTCCTCCCCCTGCTCCCCTCACCCCACCGAAAAATTTCTCTCTGCCTTTCAAGGCCTGCATCAGCTACATCTGCCTTCATAAACCCTTCTCTGCTAGAAACTGTGCCTTGTACGTCGTGGGTTCTTAAGAGAGCTTGTGGTCATTGAGTTGGGTATATTGGGTGGCAGGGGGAGGCATGGATGTATTTATTTAACAAATATTTACATAAAGCTTAATATTTCCTAGGTGCTATCAACTAATTTAATAGACATTACAATTCTATAAGGAAGGTATTGTTATTGTCCCTATTTTACAGATTTATAAAACTGAGGCACAGAGAGGTTAAGTAACTTGTCCAATGTTACACAGCTAGTAAGTGCTGGAGACAGGATTTGAACCCAAGCAGTCTGGCTCCAGGGAGCATGCTGATCATGCTAAGGCTGGGAAGTAGGCGGAGGCTTTGACTGTCACCCCGAGGAGGATGAACATCATTTTGCAGGCATGGGGAGATGTGGAAGGTCTCTGAGTTCTCACAGAGAACATCTGGATGGTCCAGATGATGTGGTTGTGAGCTGCTCTTCCCTGGCTGTGGGACAGGGGTATGGGCACCGCTCCTCAGGCCCCTAGGGCAGTGGGGGTGGCTCTCAGCTCCTGGGGACCCTTTGCCTGACCCAAGTGGAGCAGAGAGGTGGTGAGAGGCTCCTGTTTTATTGATGCTATGGATTGGAAGGAGCAAATCGATTGCTTAAGATTTCTATCAACTTCTTCTGGGAGCTCGTGGTTGAGCTGGGGTGAGGAGAGCAGCTTTCAGAAACCCCGCAGGTAGCTGGGAACGTCTGGTCTTGGGGGCCGCTGAGCAGCTCTAGAGGCCTGAGCTTCGGGTGGGGCATGAGTGTAGGCCTGGCTGTATAAGGCAGGGCAAGGGACGAGGCTTCCTGGCAGGAAACAAGCTCCCCTGACTCACACCAGCCTCCCTTCTGGTCTGTGTTGGAGGGTGGGGTGGGAAATGGCAAAGAATAGCAAAGGCAGTGTTTGCAATGGCTGAGGAGCCAGCCACAAGAAGACCCCTGGACCAGCAGTCAGGCACTTTGACTTAATTTGCCGGGTGATCTTGGTGGCAAGTCACTTCCCTTCTATGGGCCTCAGTTTCCCCATTTGTGAAAAGCAGAGGCTGCCAGCTCACGAAGGGCTCTCCCAGCCTGTCATCTAATTATTCTAGCTGCATAGGGATTATCTAGGGGAGCAGAAGGGACGAGGGAAATCGGAGTGTGTTATGAGCTGGATTCACATGTTCAAAATTCAAATGTCTTAACCTTGGGTATCTCAGAATGTGACTGCATGTGGGGTTAGGGTCTTTAAAGAGATAAATAAGGTCTAATGAGTCATTGGGGTGGGCCCCAATCCAATATGACTGGTGTCCTTATAAGAAGAGGAGATTAGGACACAGACACCCACAGAGGGAAGACCATGTGAAGACACACGGAGGAGATGGCCTTTGACAAACCCAGGAGAAAGGCCTTGGAAAGCACCAAACCTGCCGACACCTTGATCTTGGACTTCTAGCCTCCAGGATTGTGAGAAAATACATCTCTGTTGTTTAAGCCACTTAGTCTACGGTACTTGGTTCTGACAGTCCTAGCAAACTAATGCAAGGTGACATCATTTTCTGTCCCAATTGCAGTATTCCCCAGCCACGGTACCTCGGTCCCCAGGGTGTCAGGCCGACCAAATATGAAGGGGGTACAGTCAGGACAAGGGGAGAGGCTCAGTGTAGGTCGTCTTGATCAACATGCATTGAGCCTGCTGTGCTGTCAGGGCAAGATGAGGGTGCCCCAAGCCCTGGCCCGAGGAGCTCCTGATCCCACGGAGGAGACAAACGTACAGTGAGGTGAGTCTCACCGTGTGAGTGTCGCGATGGCGAAACACACACAACACAGACGTGGGACTGGAGAGGGAGTGGTCCACTCTCCAGGATGGCTTCACAGGGGAGATGCTTGGAAGGGTCACCCGTGGTGCTCAGCAATCAGAGAATGGAGGGAAGGGCATTGCAGCAGAGAGGGCTCAGCATGTGTAAAAACACATAGGCACATGTGATTCCCAGGGGGATAGTGAGATGTATCACCGGAGAGCAGAGCTGGGGCTGGGTCAGACAGGCGCATGCAGGAGGCTGGACTTCATCATGACCCTGCTGGGGAGCCCCCGAGGAAGCACAGCTTGTGAGCCTGGGGACCCTGGGGCTGACTCACCTGGGCTCGTCAGTGCTGCTTACTAGCTAGGTGACCCTGGGCAGGTTACTTAGACTCTTGGACCTCAGTGTTCTCATCTGCAAGATGGTGATGACCTCAGATGGTCTCTACCTCAGAGGGGTGCCACAAAGACTAAGTAGGTAAATATCTACAGCATGCTTTGAACAGTGCTTGGAACATGTGGATGACAGTTCATAAACTCCGGCTGTCAGATCAGCCTTGGTGTTCACACCTGCTCTCCCATGGAGTGGCTGACACGATTATTTCATCAACCCTTTCCGCTGGTTGCAGTGAGGAGTGAAGTCAGTGTATAAAATCAATCGTCACCAGCTGGAACTGGGAACTGAGAGGTGCAGAGGCTCCTGGAAGTGCAAGGAGAACTTGCCAGAAAGCCTTTCGGCAGGGTTCCGGGAGGCCTGGCACTGAACAGGACACCCGCTATGACCCATAGGTTTGTGACGCGTGTGGATATAGGAACTGAAAAGGGGACCTGAAAGATGTGTTTTCTCAGTAGCAGGCACAGCAGGCAGCAGGGGTGGAGGGGCAGTGTCTCGGAGGCCCCGGGGAACAGATCCGCCGCCCGTCAGGGCTGGGAGGCCCCAAGAGGCCATCTGGACTGAGGACACCAAGATGGCAGCCATTGGACTGGGCTCGGCTTAAAGATCTTTGTTTAACTTTATAGCATTTGATACAATTAAAAGATGCAAATAGTTACCACCTTTTAAAGGTATCTTACAAACAGTCCAGACGTCCAGCTTCTGGGGAACACAGACTAGCTGAGGGCAGCGGGCAGGCCTTCCCATGCAGCCGCTACAGGCAGGAATTAAATGGCAGGTGTTTGCACAGCAGGTCTTCTTAGCTCATTTTAATTCCCTGCCCCATCCCCGCAGACATTTGTGTGTAAGATCGCCAAGTCTAGCCCAACACGCTCTCCTCCAGATGGGGAAACTGAGACCCAAAGTGGGGATGTGAGCCCCCCAATTTTACACATGTGCGTGATCAAGACCCCAGGTCTCCTAGCGCTCACTCACACGCTCATTCCATACCCCTGGTTCTCTTTCTTTGCCTTAGTGGCCTGGCAGAGCCACTAAGAGTAGCAAGAGGACACGGTCTCCTTTTAGCTTTACTTGATAATTGTTAAGAATAATAGCAGCCATCTGCTAAATGTCTACAATCCATCAGGGACTTCACACAAGCTTGATCCTCATAACAACCTTGGAAAGTCAATATCATGATCCTAATTTTTCCGGATGAGGAAACCGAGGCTCAGAAAGGTGAAAAAGGCTTGCCCAACATCTCTGGGCCAGCGTGTGGTGGAGCTGGGTCTTGAACTGTGGTTGTGGTGGAGTGGACTCTAAAGCCCCGTGGTTGTCTCAGGCCTGCCATGGGCACTGGGTTAAGCTCTGGGGGATACTCATGTAGGACAGTTCTGGAAGCCACGGTCCAAGTGGTTTACCAGTGTCCCATTTGGACAGTGTGGGCATGTCAGGGGAGGTTTCACATTGTGGAGTGTCTGATGAGCCTCAAAGGAGAAGGTGACTTGATGCCCCTCCCTGGGACTGCACCCCCCATCCGCACAGACATCCTTGCAGACACTCCTCATCATGGACGGGTGCCTCGAGAGGAGAGCTGGGGGACGTGGCCAGGGCTCAGGAAGGAGGGAGGGCTTGTGAACTAGAGAGTCTTGCTCATCTTACCCTCCCCCCGCCCCCACCAACATTCCTGCTCAGGGTTGATGGCTCCCTACTCCCCAGTGCCATGAGCTGACCTTGAGGCTTCCTTTAGTTTATCTGTCTCCTCTACAGATTGTCCATTCCCCTAGACCAGGGACCCTGTCCCATTTATCTCCCTAAACCCATCATCTGTCATGGTGCTTGACTCATGACAGGGACAATAAATAAGTGGTTCTGGAAAGAATGAATGAATGTATGATGTGGGAATCATTTCTTCTTTCTGGGGTCAGACTGCTGGGAATTGAGTCTTGACTCCACCCTTACTGACTGACTTGGACAACTGATTTAACCTCTCTGGTCCTCAGTTTCTACACCTGTAAAATGGAGATGATAATCATGCTTATCTCATTGTTTATTGTTAGAATTGATATATTACCCATAAAGTACTTAGCACAATATCTTGTCCTGTGCTGTCTAACAAGGTGGCCACAAGTCACGTGTGACAACTTAAATTGGCCAAAGTGAATTAACATTACAAGTGAGATCCTTCCATTGTACTAGCCATATTCCAAGTGCTCACTGGCTTCCGTATTGGATGGTGCAGATACAGAACGTTTCCATCATCATGGAGAATTCTACTGGACAGAGATGGTTTCTAGAACATAGTAAGGGCTCGGTGACGTTAGCCGTTCCTACAGTAGCGGTTACTCCTGTTGCTATTGTTGCTGTCTTTCAACTCAAGGTGGAGCACAGTACCAGGTCTACTCTCTTTAGCCCTAAAGGGGAAGATTTGCCCTCCTGGAAGGCCAGGCGGAGACCACACCCTGCATTTTCTTTCTTCTTGGAATGCCGTCCCCCTAACATTCACCTGGTGACGTCCTACTTGGGGCGCTGACTGGGGGTCAGGCTTTAAGGAGCTGCTCAAAGGGAGAACCCAACATAAGAGCCTTCTTCTCCCTCATGAGGCGAGGCTCTCTTGGAGGGTCATGACTGGCTTTTCTTCCTCCCTGTGTCCTCAGTGTCTGGCATTTGGCAAGCACTGAAATTAAGTTCGTTGGGGAATGAAGGAGCTGCGCCTAGAGGTTTCCAAGGATCTAAGACACTGTTTGCTCAGCTTCATGACTGCATCAAAGCATCTTAAATACCAGATGCCTTACAGTGTGGAACAGAGAGCAGCTAGCAAGCAGGGCTGTGTTGGCGGCCAGGAGGCGTGAGCATGGGAAATGTCGGCAGGATGAGCAGTCTTCGAGAATGACAGCAGCCCCCGAGAAAACGACAGGAAACACAAGTGGAGTGGCAGAGGGAAGGTGAACGGGCGTCGCAGAATTAAGGGGAGAACTATCTTGTGCATGGGAGACTCCCCAAGACCTCCTTGAATCTGAAAGGAAGGGCTGAGGTTTTCTTGTATCCCTGGCAGGGGTGGAGCTGCCGCGGGCGTTTCATAGTTTCTGTTGGGGTGTCCCGGGTGTCTTCATTTTCATCATGTACTGGCAGGGCCTGAGGAAATGAAAGTTAGCTAGAAACAAATATCTTTTGGTCTGTCACCTTAAAGACATTTTCGTTTGGCTTCCCTAATCACTGGAGATTATGTCTTTTATGAGCATGTTTTCTTTGCAAATTCTGTTCGTTTCAAGGAGAAGTGGTAGCTTCCTGGGCTCTGACATCTGAAGTAAACTGCTAAATTTAACTTGAGGTTGTCTTAGTCGGCTCAAGCTGCCATAACAAAATACCATGGACTGGGTGGCTTAAACCACAGACATTTATGTCTCACTGTTTTGGAGGCTGGGAAGTCCAAGACCAAAGAGCTGGTGGATTTGGTTCCTGGTGAGGGCCCTCTTCCTGGCTGCCTTCTTGCTGTATCCTCACATGGTAGGGTTAGAGAGCTCTATTTATTTCTCCTCTTCTAAGTGTACTAATCCCATCATGGGGGCTGTACCCTCACAACCTCATCTAGATCTAACCACTCCCAAAAGCCTTGCCTCCTAATAATTGCAGGGGGACACAAACTTTCAGCCCATACCAAGGTAGTCAGGTTCAGTCTCCTATAAATCAATCCACAAATTTGAATGCTCATTTAGGAGAGAGAGGCCCATTTCCCTCCAGTTAGTGGAAGCCACCACTGCCTCTAGATCCTCTCTAGCTCAAGTCTCTACCTGGCCCTTCCTGGCTTAAAAACCCTTCTGTGCCTCCCCTGATCCACTCCTCTTTGGCCTCAGTGTAAATCCAATGTCCACATTGGGGTCCACATGGGCCCGTGGCATCCAGCCCTGCTGTCTGGGCACCTTCTTCTCTGCCACTCACTTCCAACACTCTTCCCACCAGCCTCACTCATTTTTGTGATGCTACAGGCCAGACTCTCCAGTGCCTCTGGGCATTTGCACACGCTCTCTCTGCTTCCTGGTTCACTCTGCACCTGCCTTGGCATCTGGCTGAATCCTCCTCCTCTCTCAGGCCTCAGCTTAGATGTCACTTCTCTGAACCTGCTGCCATCACCCCTCCCAACCCTGGGACTGTGTTAGGTGCAGCTTTTCCCTCCCACAGGAGCTAGCCTGCACCTGGCACCTGCCACCTGAATGCACCAGCATCTACCTGCTGGAGCTCTGACTGCTCTCCAGATGGAGAGGTCTGGGCCAGCAGGGCCTGTCTTTAACAACTGTATCATCAGTGTCTGGCCCCAGGCATAGAGAGTGCTTGTAATACCTATGGAATGAGTCAAAAAGGTGAATTAATGAATGCCATCATCAAGTTCATAAACCAGCCTCAGATTACTGGTTCTGACAGTCTTGATAATGCTTTTTAAGTTGAATGTTGAAAATGACTTACTCATCACAGAAGTTTATTCATTTACTGGTCCAAAAAGGATAAAATTATACACATGGCTCTGTATTCTTTTGCTATTGCAGTATAGAGATTAATAGCGTGGAGTTTGGAGCCAGACTGTCTGAATTTGAAGCTTTGTGACTTTGGGAAAATTACTGTATTTTTCTGTGCCTCAGTTTCCTAATCTTTAAGATGGGGATTCTAATAAAATCTGTCTAATGAGGTTGTTGTGAGGATTAAATTAGTCCATATTTGTAAAGAGCTTAGTGTAGCCCCTAAAACCCATAGGAGCATTATATAAAATTTGTTAAATGAAGTAAATAAGGAATAATCTCTTAAACAGTATGGTAGTCTCTTAGAAGTTAACTTCCTTCTCGGATAAAGCATTGACATGGTCCTAGTTCAAGGCAAATTCAAGACAAGGTACATTTCATTTTCGACGTGTGCCCACACTCTATTCCTACCCCCTTTTCATCTTCTGTGGTATTTTGTCCTGCAAAGTCTTCTCTTTCTTCACCATTGGATCTGCTAAAAGGCCAATTCATACTCTAGCATAAATGACTGATAGAACTTAATGTGCCTTCTCTCCAAAATTATTGTCTTAACATGAGGTGTCCTGATTAGCCTGGGGAATTCAGGAGGGAAGAAGCCATATGTTATACATGTTGATGTTCTCCTTAGTCCTGGTTCTCTGCACCTCTAAGTGCAGCAGACCTTGGCCAGCTTTATTTATCAAGTCTCCTAGGATATGGAGTCAGGAGTGGAAGGCTTAGACTCATAGAGCTGAATACCGAGAACCTTGGAGACACTTTGGAATGAGAGGGGAAGATGTGCCACCGGCATTTAAAGACAATGGATGAGTTCAGAACAAGTCAGAATCCTGGCTAGCCCACACTGCCACTCCAAGGCTATGGAGCCCTCACATGCCACATGACCCGACCTCAAAGGAGAGCTGCGGTTTCAGAGTCAGAGTGGCAGCAGCCAACGATTTAGAAAGCAGAGCTCAGCGTGGGACCCGCGGCAGGAGGCTGCTCAGAGCCCATAAATGACGCCATTGTTTGAAGTTACATGCAATCAAAGAAAAAAGAGATCAGGGGGA
>VBSM01001124.1:64092649-64112777 GCA_008086735.1 Cheirogaleus medius
GTGCCCCGCCTGTGGCCCCTTCAATCTGGGCAACGTGCTGTCCCCACGGTGTCTCAGTTACTCCTCACGCTGACCCTGTGAAGGTGGCATGGATTGTTAGACCTGTTTATGGAAAGGGAAGCCCTGAGTTTCAGAAAGGTGACCTCGCTTGCTCTTGGTCAGGTAGAGAGGAAATGGCAGAGGCAAGTAGAGGACACCGGGCTCTGTTTTACAACTTGGCCAGGAAAATGCAGACAGGAAGGAAGGAGGGAGACTTGCCTGGCCTTGGGGAGGGCTGAGAGCCTCCACGATGACATCACCTGGGGCTTGTGGAATGTCCTTGAGTGATAACAAGCACAGGCTCTGGAACAATAGCACATGAACTCAAATCCCAGATCCACATCCTACTAGCAGTTTGACCCGGGATGAGTTTCTGAACATTTCTAAGCCTCAGCTTCCTCACCTGTGAAATGGGGATGGCAGGAGAACCTGCCTTATAAGGATGTGGTGAGGATTCAATGAACTAAAGCATGTAAAATGTTTAGAGCCACTTCCGGCACACCCTGAGCATGACTGCAACATCCTTTCATGTAAACTCATCTTGGGTTTTATATTTATCCTGAGAGGGACTTATTTATTTTTAATTCCATTTTACAGATGACGAAACAAGGCACAGAGAGGTTAAGAAGCAGAGCTGGGGGTTGACACAGGGCTTTTGGTGCCAAACCTGAGTTGTTCCTGGCTGTGTCATGTTGGTTCCCCAGGTCAGAGTTCTCGGAATTTCCTGCCATTTGACCTCCAGGACCGACACTGAGCAGAATCATGACAGGAGTGTCCCCAGACTTCCTTTTCTGTCCCATTTCCCTATATTGGTGGAGGCTCCAACCTCCCCTGCCAGTTGCTTGGTGTCCTTCTGCACCTGCCTGGTTCTCCTGCTCTAACTCACATGAACTCATTCCCAATGCCTAGTAAAGGTTTACTGCCCACTTGGCAATGCCCAAGCACTTCCATGGGCTTGCCGTTGGAGCCCCTGTAAGACCCCATGAGCATGGGAAGGATCAATATTCCCATTTATAGATTTATTCTGGATTCCCCATGTATGTACCAGGTGACTGCTCAGCATGCCCCAGCTGTGCTGGCTGCGGGGGATGCAGTGGCCAGTCCAAGCAGACACAGCCCAGGAGCCTCTAGAGTTTGGAGTCTAGTAGGGAGGACCAATGGAAATCAGAGTCATAGTGATGAATGTACAGCTACAGACCGAGATAAGCAATTTGAAGAAAATGGTCTCAGTTTTGGGATAGTGAGTAGCTAAGAAAACTGACCTCAACTCGGGAGTCAGGAAAGGCTTCCTCAAGAAAGTGTTGTTTGAGTTGTGATCTGAAAGGCAAGTGGGAATTTGCTAGTGAAGTGAGGACGAAAGAGCTTTTTAGCAGTGGGAACAGCAAGTGCAAAGGCCCTGTGGCGGGGTGGGGACAGATGTTTTGGTTTGGCTATGATGCAGAAGGTGAGAGGGAAAGATGTAGGAGATGGGGTTGGAGGGGCCAGCAGGTGTTGATGTGGAGGGCCTTAGATGTCATTTTAGAGGTGTGGGGTTCAATGATAGGGGAATAGGGAATCCACTAGAGAATTTTAATTTGAGATGAGGGGGTGAGGGGTTCATATAATTGGGTTTGTATTTTTAAAAGATCCTTCTAGCTGTTGAGTTGAGACTGGATTGGAAGGAGATGAGAGTGGTTGCAAGGAGACAAGTCAGAAGGCTAGGGATGCGGGCCAGGTAAGAGCTGCCGATACCCAGGACCAAGACAGAGGTAGCAGTGATGGAGGTAGATGGATTTGTGAGCTCTTTAGGAGGCAAAATATATTGTCCCAGATACTATGATAGGCACTGGAGATACAGAGATGAGTAAGACATAGAAACCCAAGGGGCTTATAGTCTAACGAGAGGAGGAGACATATGTGACAAATACACACAGATACAACTGGCTGTGAGGGATGATTGTGGAAATGGCCACAATATCTTCGCCAGTGTTATATCCACACCTTTTGCAATATGATGTCCTAGCTCTTCTCATCAAGAGACTGGGGCTATTTCTCTACACCTTGGATCTGGGCTGGTCTTATCATGTGCTTTTGTCAATAAAATGTGGTGGAAGTGATGTGTGCCAGTTCTGAGCCTAGACCTCAATTGACCTTGTGTACTTACCCCATGCGGAGGAATCTTGCAGAGTTTCTAGGAGAACAAACCAAGGCAAGCCTCTTGAGAGACACATAGCCCGGTTATCTCTCTCACCTTAGCTGATAGCAGGCCAAATACCAGGTACGCAAATAGACATCTTAGATTAGCTAACCTCCAGGTATCTGGCCAGCTGACCACAGATGCACCAGTAAGCTCGGCCAAGATCAGCAGGGCTTGGCCCTACTCAATAGATCAGTTCAAACAACTCATAGATTCGTAAGCAATAAGAAATGCTATTGCTTTAAGCAGCAATTGGCAAACTATGGCCTGTGGGCTGACCTGTCACCGGTTTTTATACATTTATTGCTCATTTATTATTTGCTCATTTATTTGTGTATTATCTGTAGCTCCATTTGAGTAATAGAGGCAGAGTTGAGTAATTGCAACAGAGATCATATAATCTGCAAAGCCCCCAAATACTATCTGGCCCTTGAAGAAAATGTTTGCTGGCCCTGGTTTACAGCTATTGGGTTTTGGAGTGTTTGTTACACAGTGCCAGCTGACTGATGCATAGGTGTCAGAATGAAGGGGCCGGTAAGCGCACAAAGGAGGACTGTGTCCATTGACCATGACATGGCGCTGTTGGAAGAGGCCCAGGAGAGGAAGTGATGCTGATGTGTCCTGAGCATGCGTAGACTTGGGCTGAGAGGGAAATGATGAGGAAATCAAGAGTCAGAATGATTGTGATCAGGCCAAGGTCACGTGCCAAGTCTCCTGGTTCCTGTTCAGGGACACTTTCTCCCTCGCTCTGGTGAACAATTTAACATGTTGGTTGAGAGAGAGGGCCATGGGGCCAGAGAGAGCCGGGTTTGCATTCCAGCTCTACCATTTCAGAGATGTATGATTTTGGCCAATGTACTTAGTTTCTCTGTACCCAGTTTCCTCATCCATAAAATGGGGAAAATAACGTTGATCTCAAAAGAATTATTATGAAATTAAATGAGATGATGGGCAGAAGTTTTGGTATATTGTTTTATAATTATAAATAAAGTCGTAGTAGATGAAGACAGCTTAGAAATACTTGCCATGGGACTTTCCATTTTAACCAGGACAGGAGATTTCAGCTAAAGAAAAGTTGTTCTACTGCAGGAATTTCTAGTGGGATGGATGGTTTGGGCCATCAGACGTATGCACCCATGACCCCTATGTCAACGTGGAGACCACCTGTTTCCCTGCTGGAACTATCTCACCCTGGAGGCTCCCACCACCAACAGCTTCTTGGGGCCCCCACTCTGGGCGGCTCGCACTTCGTTTCACAACCCACCACAAATGGTGGGAGAGCCTGTGGGCTGAGGGGATCCGGTCACTTTGTGCTTATCTCTAAGTTCCTGTTTCTCAGGGCTGGGCTGAGCCCATCCACATGCCCATTTAGACGATGAGGACAAATGTAGGGTGTTGAGCCCATTCCAGAAAGTGCTCTTCTGAGCATGTACTATGTGCCAGGCTCTGTGCTAGGCTCTTTGAGTAGGGGACAAGTGAGACATGTTTCTCTGTTTTTTCCAAAACTCAGGGTCCACTGTGGGAGGGGGACCAGAAAACAGATGTTTCCAACACCAGGTGGTGAGTGTAGAGGCAGAGGGAAGCACAAGGCTCCAAGGCAGCACTGTGCAGCTTCAGGCTTAAGAAATGATGCTCAGGTGAACTTGACCTGAATCTTCTAGCATATGTAGGAGCTTGCCAGATGAAGGCCAAGGGGGAAAGGCATCCCAGGCAGAGGAGACAACACGAGCAAAGGTAGGCTGATGAAGCAGTTCAGCCTGCACCAGGTGTGCCAGGAGCTTGGTGTTGCTAGGCAAGGGGTCTACGTCAAGGGCAAGGTGAAGCCAGCAGAATAAGCAGGAGCTTAGACCATGCGGTCTCTAAAAGGACCAAAGCACAGAGGGGCCTGGCAGATTGGTGATAGAGTTGACGTAGGGTGTAAGAGATTTTGGTGACCCTGCCCATGGGTCACCATAACAAGTGATGGCTTCTGCCTTTTGGGCCCCAGGAAGAGCAGGGTATAAAGAACTTTCCAGCATCACTGTCGGTCCATTCAACCCTGAAGCCCACTATGGTTTCACCATCGGGTTACATTCTATCTCTTAGCAAACCTAACAGGAGATTGTATCATGTTGCTTCATAACGTACGGTGGGACATGGAGGAGGCTGATAAACCATATTGAGTGTGTGAGTAGGGGCTGGGGGAGAGGAAGAGGAGGTTGAGATGTCCCATCCTATGCTGGGGACAAGGCCAGTCTTCAGGGCTCAGAGGAGATGTTCGAAGAGCATTTGGAAATCCTTTATACTCTTCCAGATGAATGAAGAAGTGAATCCAAACCTGGAAGTGGATATTTTAAAAAAAGTACCATCATCACTTTGGGAGCTGAGATGTCTAAGTGTCACAAAAGAGAATTTCTCAATGAGGAACTGGCCAGCAAGGGGGAAAAATACCCTTGAAAAATACTTCCTGCTAGAAGTCAAATGGTAGGCAAACAAGAGTTGCTCCATCAGTGCAGTGTTCTTTCTGGGTTCATTTTCTGAGCTTTGAATAGGATGCACTCTGCTCCTCATCACTAACTGGTCACAGGGGTTGAAACTTCCAGCTGATCAGTTTGCGCCGGGCCCGGGCTGGCATCGAAGGGGTCCTCGAGGATGAATCTGTAGGAGAGGAGGAGGGAGGCAGGGACTCCCTGGTCATCTCAGAGGCAGAGTGACCCAGGGCATCAGAAGTCACCCAGTCTGTTCTGCACCCACACAAACTTGCGAGAATCATTTCAAATCAGCCAAAAGAAATTCCATTTTACTCCCAGTGATTTTGCATGGGAGGCAGCTGATTATCAGATCTGGGCTCATCACCTTCCGCTCACATGGAGACTACAGGAAGAGTTGGCTTTGGCCAATGGCCCTCAACTCCCACTGCCTGGTAGGCCCTGTGCAAGGCTTCGGGATGAGCACCACGGTGGTTGAAGACACGGCCTTGGAGTTGGGTGCTCACCGGGGGAGCCCTGGCTCTCCCCTCACCACTTGTGTCCCCTCGGGAAAGCTGTTAACCTTCTTCAGCCTCAGTTTCCATACCTGAAAAACAGGGAGGCTAATCCTCCTAGGCAGTTAGTGATACCACGGATGTAAAGTGCTTGGGACGTGGCTGGCACATAGGAAGTGCTCCGGAGACGCCACTCACGCGGTGTTCGTGATTACAGCAGATACGCTCAGGTCGTGCTAACACGTATTATTAATAATAATTAGATGACACAGTTCCGGCCCTCAGGTTTCTCACAATCTGGGGGAGGCAGATAAGATAAAGGTTACTCATGGGTGTTTTAGGCACACAGGGAAGAGGTTCCTAACTCACTTTCAGATGTGTATGTGTGTGTGTGAGTCTGTTTGTGAGGATGTGTATGTGTTGAGTGAGCATGTGAGAGCGTGAGTGTGTGTTTGTGTGTCTGTGAGCGTGGTGTGTCAATGTGTGTGAAGAGCTGAGTGTATGTGGTGTATGTGTCTGAGTGAAGGTGTGTATGTGTTGGGCGTGAGTGTGTGTGAGCATGAGTGAGTGTGTGTGAACTGGGTGTGTGCATGTGGGAGTGTGTATGCTCGTGCGTGTGCATGTGAGAGTTGGTGTGCGTGTGTGTGTACGTGTGTGAGAGTTTAGCATGGATGTGTGGAGAGCACTGAGGAAATCACTGGCTACACAGTGCCGTCTTTGCGGGGTCTTCTCCGTGGCCCACGTGTACCCATGGCCTGCCCTGCGGGAGCCCCGGAGGCTGACTCTGCCACGCTCCCTGTCACTTGTCTTCCGGTTGAATCCGGTCCAGGAGGCCCTGGCAGGAGACTAGAGGGCAAATGGAGAAGGAAGTTCACATCTTTGGCAGCAGCGGGGCCTTCCACAACTGGTTCCCACCAGGTGGCCCCTCTTCCAGGTCCCCAGCGACACCATATCCTGCCTTTGCTCCCTCCGCCCAGTGAGGGGCCCCAGGGTCAGAGCCCTGGCAACCAGCCCACACCTGCAACTGGTCCCTTCGTTAAACGGTCTTCATTCACGCCGTCTGGGAGAACTCTGTTTTCTCCTGGGGTCCTTACGGACACCCCTAGTACTGTTCTTATTGTCGGTTACTCTAATAGGCTTGAGCTTCTTTTCCTTGGCATGAATTCTCAGGCTTCTCCTTATTTCATTTTTCTCTGTCATAAAAGCAGCAGATCAGCAGGCTGGAGGCTCTTTGAGTTTTGCGTCAATTCTGAAAATTCTAGGTTTGCCTATCTGTTCTCTTGCCTGCTCTGGGTGGTTCCGGGGTGTTCTCCACTTTGGGGAGGAGAAGGGGGAAGCTCAGCATCTGCATCCAGCTGTGCCCTGCCAGGGACACTCGAGGGCAGCTGCCGGCAGCCCTGGCAGTTCCTCCTTCAGGAAGGTTCTGCCACTTTGCTCCCCACTTCACTCATTCCTCTGCTTTCCGCACTCTCCCCCGGCTGCCAGGATGCCCGGAGGAGCCGCCTAGTTCATTCCCTTATGCAGCAAGCACGTGCAGAGCACCTGCTTTGTGCCCGGCCCTGTGCTGAGCATCTGGGATCCAGCGGTGACAAGATGGCCAATGCCCTGCCCTCAGGGAGCTTGCATCCTCATGGGAAGAGAGAGACGATATGCAAAGAGACGCACAGTTGTAACTGCTCAGGTGGTGGTGCATGTTTAGACGAAAAATGAAACAGGCTAAGGAGATAAAACATGCTGGCATGGGGTATGTGAGTGACTTCATATAGGGTGGCCACGGAGGGCCTACGGAGAAGGTGACATTTGAGCGGAGACTGGGAGAAGCAAGGGAGAGGGCCTGCAGGCGCCCAGAGAGGGGCAGCAAGTGCAGAGGCTGGATGGAGCTGGGAGTCCGTGGGGGATTCGGGAAGAGTGGCCAGAGGGGTGGGGGGGAGGGCAGTGGGCGGTCCCTGGATCAAGGAGACAGCAGAACAGACCTTGTAAGGCCTCGAGGGCGTGGGAACGGCTTTGGAGTGACATGGAGGCCTTCGAAGAAACAGAGAGGTGCTAAAGATTTAAGGACCACTCTGGCTGTTGTGTGGAGAGCACTTGTGGAATCGGGAAACCAGAAAGGGACCGTTCCAGTGGCAGTAAGACCCATCGTCCCTGCTGCCACCAGTGCATCCACAACACAGCACAACCTCAGACAAGGTCCACACATGAGGTGTTGGTTGCTGTTGTTCTCAGAATCAACAGCATCACTGTCGCCCCCCCCTCCAGATGTGTGAACTTATCTTCTGTCTGAGATTCAGGTTCTTCATCCATAAAATGGAGATAATAGTATCCACCTTTTAGGGTTGCTGTGAGGATTCATGTTGCTCATGTAGATAATCCTCACAGGAAGTGATTGAGCTAACTATTCTTCCCATTTTAGGGATGAGGAAACTGAGGCTTGCTTACTCAACTGCAGCCATAACTTGCCCACCTGAGTCTAAACATTCAGGCCTATCAGAAAAGCAGGGTCTCAAATCTGGGGCTAACATAGACATGTATCAGGTCTGCATCCCACGTTTCTTATGGCTAATGTGACCCCAAGATCCTTTTCTCCTAATTCAGTGAGATTCTCGGCTCCTACCCTGCGACCAATGAAAGCCCAGGGTCCTGCTACTTTGACCACCACGAGGTCATAATTCTTTCTTGTTGGCTGTGAATCAATTTTCATCATGCTGGGAGGGGCAAATCCACCTTCCTAGTGCTCTGTCCCTCACCTGGCAGCATGGGACGAGTAGACTCTATAATAATAGCTATAGTTTATTCCATATTTCCTGGAGCCAGGCATGCTGCAGAGCATTTTATACACATTCTCTCATTTAACCCCCATAACAACCCTCCAAGATTATATTATTCTCATCTGCATGGTGCAGATGAGGAAATGGAAGTTTAGAAAGGTTTGCCCAAGGTCACGTCCTTAGCGAAGAGCAGAACCAGGGCTTAAAGCTAGGACTTGAAAACTTCCAAGTCTCTGCTCTTTCCCCTAAGGTCCTCTGCTTACTATTCTATTGAGTGCCTGGCTTGGCCAGAATATTCATGCATGGACTAATGAATTAGATAATTGATTAATTTCTTTGACTGAATGAATGGTGCTGACTCAGAGCCGTGGGGGGAGTAGACTGGGGCAGGGCAAGGATGACTGGAATCGGAAGGCTATGGAAGGTGCCTGGGGCCCGTGGGCTTGCTGGCAATGTGGCCTAGGCAAGGTGGCTGGCAGGAGGAAGGCCCTCCACAGATGTCCACGCCTGAATCGCTGGAGCCTGAGGATATGTTATTATCTTACATAGCAAAGAGGACTTTACAGATGTGACGAAGGTTATGGATTATCCTGATGAGCTTGATCTAATCACACGAGTCTGTGCACATGGAGACCCTCCCCTAGCTGTGGTCAGAGGGAGAAAGCCCATGCAAGAAGGGTCGGGAGATGCAGCATGAGAACTGCTCTCCTAGCCACAGCTGGCTTCGAGAATGGAGGGATGCAGGGGTGCGGTTCCCCGGGCCAGGGGATGGGAGTCTGGAGACACTGCTTTGGGCCTCAGTCTCTCTGCAGGTCACTCTCCCCCCGAGGAGCCTGGACACTGAGGGAGATGTTGTCCACTTTTTCTCTGTGTTGTGGAGGGAAGGTTGCTCTTCCCTTTCACCTCTCGCTTTCCATGTGACCCGAAGGAAATCACTTTCTCTTTTTGGGTCCTGTTTCTTTGTCAGCAAAATAAAGGTGTTGCTCTGGACAACCTCTCAGGTACCCTTTAGATCTAAGGTTCTGTGTGTCTACAAGAAAAAAAAAAAAAAAACAAACCCAAAGCCAAAACACAATTAAAAGCAAAAGGATTGTCATAACCACTTTAGAATAATAAGGACTAACCTTCAGTTGCTGGAGGCCAGACACTGGTCATTTATAGCTCATTTAATCCTCAAAAAAGTAAGTGCTATTTTTATTCCCAGGCACAGAGAGGTTAGGTATCTAGCCTCAGGTCACACAGCATGAATGTGGCATGGCTGGGGTTCACCTTCTGTAGTTATCCTCCACAGGCCATGCTAAAAACCCAAGCTTTGGACCATTTCCATGTTCTTTTGAGAGTTTAAGAGTTATCATGAGTAACCAGCAAGGGCTGGTCATGTCTTCCTTATACCCATCTTGTGTTGGCTTTAACTCTATTTTCCTAGTATAGTCAGGTTACACTTTAATGCAACCTGACGATACTAGGAAATTTGGGGCTGAGCTGGAAGAATATTTAGGGATGTTTACTCACATCTTCATGTTGTTGGATGACATGTGGGTCCTACATTCTAAATGATTATAATCATAGCTGATGTTGATTGAGCACTTACTATACACTGGGTCCATTCCAAGAACTTTACATGTGTTAGCACTTCATTCTTACAGCCACCCTGTCTGATGAGGTAGGCCTTCTTATCATCCGCATTTTGCAGAGGAGGAAATGAAAGCGCAGAGCGTGGCTAGAATAATGTGCCCGTGTCACACAGAGAATGCAACGGGGCACTGCTGGGATTCAAACCCAGGCCAGCTGCCTGCAGACACCAGGCGCTTACTTACTTCACTTTATCGTCTTTCTCAAGAGAGCCTCCTCTGGAAAATAATTCTATAGTAAAAGGGTTCTGTGGCCAAATAAGTTTATAAAAGTAGGGTTAAATAAAGCTAAATAAATTTCTCTATTTCTGGATTCTTAAATAACCAAACAATTATCTTCAAGAGCAGGACAGAGCTGGCACATGTGTTAAACTCATTTGGCCATAGGGACTCTTTACATTTGGTGGATCACCTCAAGGCACATACTTTGTGAAAATCACCTCTGGAGGTATTCCAGGTGGGAAGGTTTTTGGGGGAAGGAGTCATAGCTCTGGATTCTCTTTAGCCGTCCCTCCCCCATTCCAGTTGTCCCCCGAATATCCCAACATCACCCCGCCACTGACTCTGCTGACCCTGCTGGGTCCCTGGTATGTGTTCAAGGAAAGAAAAGTGTATGTACTGAGTTTCTGAAAAGTGCAGGGTACTTTCACAGTACCAAATTGGTAATTTGCCATTTAAAGAATATTTTCTAGGTAGATGATTTCTAGTAAAGGAAATCACTACTCCTAACTGATTTATACCCTTGCTAAATCTGGATTTTCATAAAATAGGCTTTTAAAGTAAGGCACATTTGGATTTTCTTCTTGGGACAGGAAGAAACAGTTGGATGGGGAGAGAAGGACAGAAGAGGGTGTGGAAACCATAGGATGGAAGCTGTGGGTTTTCCCCAAAAGTTGCTCAAAATAATAATAAGACTTCTGCTTTTCTTCTCCTCTGGGTGGCAATTGGGTTATCCAGCAGCCTGCTTGAGAGGACAGACTTGATTAAGTTTGGGGGGGGTGCAGTCTAATTTTTAAATCTTAGGGAGTCTTGGTTGTCTAACCTATTGGCTTTTCTTGCTCACGCAACTGTAAACAACTTCTCGGCATGCTTTAACTCTGGCATGCAAGGGTCTTCTCCTTGCTGAGCCTCATTTGGTAAATTTCCATGTTCAATTCCACTCTGTCTGTGATTACAAAGCACCTACTATGGACTCTCTATGAGTCAGGCACTGCAGTTTTAGTTAATTCATGTGTGGATTCATTCATTCTCCAAGTCCTGTAGATACAGAGATGACTAAAGCAAGGTCTCTGCTCTGGAGGAAAACTCAATGGAACAGTGACAAATAAGCCAAATACACAACTGATCAGAACTCAGGCAGAATTTAAGGGTCAACAGGGATGGACAAACACAGGGGCTTGAGAGGTTACAACCATGTGCTGGGAGGGGGTGGTCTGCAAAGTCTTCTCAATTGACAAGAGAATAGAGTTTGGCTTTGAAAGATTTGTAGGGTGTAGCTGTTCAGAGAAGTTGGTAGAAAAGACCTTCTGGGAGACGGGACTGCCTGAGCAAGAAGGAGGACTTAAGACTATCCTGATGGTGTTACTAGCTTGTCAGTGGCAAAGTGGCACTAGATCTAAGTTCTTTTGCTGTTTCTATGACAACTGGTGACCTTTCATACATTGGATGCTCCCCTAACATCTGGCAATAGTGGAAATCTTTCTAGGTAGACAGTTTCTAAAGAGCCCAGATAAGTTAACTTTTGGTACCTATTTTTTTTTTATCAGTAGAATAGGGACAAAGTATAATATTTGTTTCATGAGGTTAAGGTAAGAATAAAGAGCGAATGATGTATGTAAAGCTTTGGAACTGTGAATGACACCTAATAAATGCTCAGTAAAGTTCTTCTTATTATTACTCTTCCTATTGTATCAGTTTTCCTTATATCAGTTAGTTCTTCTTATTACTGTGTTGGAATGCATGAAGATTTCATCAAGTAGCTTGCTCATGAGAACTCTAAGGGCAGGCACACTTAATTATTTCTGCATCTTCTGCACTCATCAGTTTCTGAGCTGGTAGCTTTCAGTAAATGCCTTTCAGATGACTTGAATGGTTGAATGAATAAATATGAGAAAAATATCCTTTCTCTCTAGGAAGCATAATGCACCAGTTTCCCTTATCCTTGAGGTTCCAGACACCAGATCCCATCCTGGGTGGGACGACCCCCACCTACTGTGCCAACCCTCTCTCTTCATGTGCATCCTCTGTGAGTTCCTCTCGGGTAAAGAAGCACATTTGACCCCTGTTTAGAAAGATTGCCTTTCACAATCTCCCAGTTCCCTAGATGGGACTTGCTGAGCTGACACAATGTACAGAGAAGAACTAACTATTTTTAGGATGAACTAGAAAGATTAGAACTTTGCTCTCTCCTCAAATATCAAATTTACAATCTGTAGGAAGCCAGAGAGGAATTATTGGAGAATTTGATATAGGGAGGTGTTCACTGCACTCCTGTTGCTTAAAATTTCCACATAAAAATAATAAATAGAATAATGTGCCCGTGACAGATCACTAGTAATAGAGTATCCTCTCTGTGCAAGGCACAGAGATAAGTGCTTTATGTGTACAATATTGTTTCATTCTTACAGCAACCTCGTGAGATTGCTTTAATTCTTCCTATTTTGCAGACAGGAAAATTGAAGCATAGAGAAGTAAAGTATCTTGACCAAAGTTACACAGAGAGGATGAGGTGGAGCTGGAATTCCAACCCTGGTCTCTCTGGCTTCAAGATCCAAGCTCTCCAAGAGAATGAAAATAATGAATCAAATCCAAACAAAGGGGATAAAACAACCTCAGCCTGCTGGTTGAAGAATGTAATAATCCTTAAAGTCATGATGGGTTTGCTGAGCACATCATTTTGCTGGGACAGCAGCAGATTCACAGATGGCAAAGTCAGGATTCTGTCTCCGAAGTGCTCACATCCTTATGAGGGAGGTATAAGGACTGCCTTGTTTTTCACCTGCCCATCTTCTTCATTTTTGTTTTGGGATCTCCCCTCGCCCCATTGCATGCCACATTGGGAGGTTTGCTGGTCAAGGCTCCTGAACTTCTCTGACCAAGGGTGGGTGCTGGCCTCCCATGGGGAAATAAAACTACAAGAAAGTAGATCATGACCTAAGATCTGAAAATGGCAAGAGCTGATTGATCTGGTTAGCAACACCCTGAAGACAGCTGCCCATTCATTTCTGTCATCTGGTTGTTTAACTTTTCCTTCTTTCTGAGAGCTTCCTTGTGGCAACCACTGGTAGGTTGGTTCACTCGGTACCCATTCCAAGTCCCTTCAAGCTGTGCTTTCTCTACTCTAGAAAGTAGAAGGCTCCAAGCTTACTTTCCCAGACTTCCTTGCAGCCAGGGGTGGCCATGGGACTTAGCCAGTGAGATGCAAGTGTAAGTCTGTTGGGCATATCTCTCCCCTTCCTCCTTCTTTCTACTGGAATGTGGGTGTGATAGCTGGAGCTGTGGCAGATACCTTATGAGCATGAGGGAAAGCTTAAGAGAACTGCAGAGACATCAGCTTGAAACTACTGTGACATCAAGCAGATGCCAACTTCCCTTCTTGCTGAGCAACTCCTTACTGTTTTAAACCACTATGTGTGTGTGGGGGATTTCTGTTACGTGCAGCCAAATACACCTCTCAACTGATACACAATCTGTATATTTCCTTTGCACTTTTAAAAATAGGGAGTGTGCTTGGGGTAGGCAGAGTCTGTTTACAGCCAAAAAAACACTAAAGTGATATGAGGGAAAAAAGACAGTACTAAGCAAACCACAACACCAGCCAGAATGAGATATGCTGTTCTGGAGGGAAGGACCGTCACAGTACAAATTCACATGGATATAGCCTACTGCGTTTTTCAAAGAGTTTTCTCCCAACTTTTTCTTTTGACAATCTCAGCCACCCTGTAAAGTAAGAATTATAATTATCCCCATCCTATAAGTTTTTTTTAAAAAAATATCAGAGTTTGAGTACTGTGGAAGTGAGGAAAATAAAGTTATTAATTCCAATGGTGGCAGCTTCATGAGAGGGGGGTTTTGAGCTGAGTTTTGAAGGATGAACAGGCTTTAGATAAATTCAACGGGTGGTAGAAAGAACATTCTAGATGTAGCAAGAACTGCAAACCCTGGAGGCATGAGAAGGCTGGGCAAGTTTGGGAAATGTGATTGGTGCTCAGGGCACCAACCTAAGGAATTTGGGAAACATATAAGGGAAGCCGGGTTAGAAAAGTAGTCAGGGGCCAGGTCATGAAAGGCCGGCACACTGGCAGCCTCTCTGGGTTGCAGAGAGCAGAGGCATCTGGTGACCTCAAGTAATGGGATACTTGTGAAGATACATATGGGAATAAAGAAGGTTCTAGAATTAAGGCCAAGCTTCTTGGGGAACCAGGACTACATCACAACCAGTGTCACAGAGTAAACAAAAATCTCAGGACAATCAGGTCTTGTGGAGGTTGGAATGCACTTTAGCAACATAAAATTGTTCAGGATCAAACCCAGTTCTAGCAACTGAGTTATCTCATCTTCCTCTCAGTAGCAAAACCTCATTGGTTCCCACTGTAGAGATGTGACACTATCATGAAACCCTTTTGTATCGAATTCTCTGTCTACCTCTCCAGCTCAGATCCTAGAGGGTGTGTGTCAGTTAGGACGGGATTGGCTTTGCTGTGATAACAGACAAACCCTGAAATTGTCGTGGCTTCGCACAATTATACAAAGTGTCACCTGGAACATGTGGCCTGAAAATTCCCTATGGTAAGAGAAGGTGGGAACAAAGGAGGGACACTAGTCCTCAGCATCCTTAATTCTTATCTTCACAATTCATTCATCAGAAGTAGCTACATGGCCCTACCTGACTGCATGGAAGGCTGGGAGCGGTGGAGAAGCACACAGAGTATATGAGAACCATGAACTCTCCCTGCTGGGAGGGTCTGAGGGGTCTCATTGGTCATTCTCATCTCTACTGGGCAAAGCACTGTTGCAGGGACACATCAGCCCCTTGTAGGTGTTCTCTCCTGGTGCCGGGAGCTGTGGCCTGGGAAGAAGAGGCAGTGGGCTCTCTGATATCGTCAGGAAAAACTGCCATCTGAGGACTTAACACTTTAATGGAGCCACTTCGGTATATTATGCAAAGACTGGGAGTGTATTTTGAGGTACTAGGGAGCCATGGAGGCTGTTAGCAGGACAGTGCGAGACATGGTCAGATTTATACTTTGTGCAGATCACTCTGAGGCTGGGTTGAGCACGATGGAGAGAAGGCACAGGACTGATGGGGTGCAGAGAGACTGGCTGTGCTCCTGCTGCTATTGTCCAAAGCGGGCACTAGACGGGAGCAATGGAACTGAAGCAAAGGACTGAAATGGAAGAGCTCGCACAGGCAGAGCAGGCCGTTGGAACAGCAGGGTGACACACAGAGCAGTCCGCGTGGGACTGTGGTGGGAAGTGAACGAGGCCTGTTCAATAGAGAACGTAGCACCTGCTACTACTCCCTACTCGGAATGTTGGAGTCAGTCTCTGCTGGGATACCTCCAGGGGACGGAAGCGTACCACTTTCTGAAGCAGCCTGCACGTTGTAGTGAATACTTTGCAAGTGCCTCCTTAGACTAAGCTCAGTTCTTCCCTCCTCCTTCCTTTTCACTTTCCTGTCCTTCACCATCATTTTTTTTCTCTGTTAACTCCCCCATCATAAGCAGAGAAGTCCTCTTGACTACCTTGGATTTCCTTCCTCTCGTTACCCTTCTAGCTTCCCAAGAAATGCCAGAATGAATTTTCCCACCCAAGGTCCCTCCTTGGCCCTTCCTCTGGGGACATTGTGAGTCCCTTCTATTGAGACATGGAGCATCCTGGACCTCTGTGAGGGCACAGACCATGGAATGGATAGGACTTGTTGGCCATTGATGTGTCTTCCTTGGATATTCTTGTAACAGGAAAACATGACTGTGGGTTAGTGGGAAATACCTTAACCTGGGAGCAGGAGGACCCTGGGGCTCACAGATGTGATGCTGAGCTAACTGTGCCCTATTCTGGTGGCTCCAGGCCTCAGTTGTCCTTGTGGCCACAACCTTCTTGACCACAGACAGCCTGAAATCAGGTGTCTTCAACGAGTGTCCTTGTTAAGTTTCACTTTATCCTGTTTATTTCTTCAGTGCTGATTTATCCAGTGCCCAGGCAGTCAGAACTCTGAGTAAAAAGACAATAATTCTGCCATGATGGGGCTCAGGGTCTCACTGGGAGGGGAGAGAAATAAATTACAACATTAAAAGTGATAGTTTAATGAGCACTACTATGTGGGTCTAACGTTTTACATAGATTATTTTATTCAATCTTACTGATGACCCTATGAGGAACTTTTATATTCCCATTTTGCAGGTGGGAAATTGAAGCTTAGAAAGGTTGAGTAAAATGCCCAAGATCACATAGCTAGGAGCTGGGATTATTGTCCTCTTATAAATCCTTCCTGCTTTACTCCTTTATATACACACACGAACACACACACACACGTGCATACCCTGGGAGATCAGGGAGGGAGGAGCACCTAACCAGCCTAGCATTGCAGGGAGAACCTTATGCAGAGGTTGCATCAGAGCCGAGTCCTTAGGAAGCATGCAAGCTTGCCAGATAGAGGGGGAGGAAGAGCCTTCCAAGCAGAGGGACGGGCATGAACAACAAGCTAGGTGAGATTGTGCGTGGCAGGTCTGGGGAATCTGTGAGTTGTTCAGCATGGCTGGCATGTGGCTTTACTGGAGGGAAAGGGGGGAGAGGAGGCTGGACTGGTGGACAAGGCCAGGCCAGGCTGCGTGCAGGCGCCATGCTAAGGAGATCCCAGTGTATCTTGGGGGCAGCAGGGACCCACTGAAGGCTTCAGAAGGATGGATTTGTGTCTCAGAAAGGTCACTGTGCTGGCTTGTCTGGAATTTGGCTTGAGGGGGCAGATGGGCACAGTTCCTGTGATCTTTGTGATGGCTAGAGGAGGTGGCCTGGGAGATAGTCATTCTCTATCTCCAAAAGCAGGAGTGGCCTTTAGGCCACATTATCTCAGTCCTCCACTCCCCGCAAACCCTAGAGTTAGCAGGGAAATGCATCCTGAAGTCCTTACTGTCAAAAGGATGGAGGTCCTGAAAGAATGGAAGATGTGTGTTCACTCCAAGCTGTGCAACTTGCTATCTGAGGGAACCTTGGGCTGGCCTCTTTACTTCTCTGAATCTCAGTTTTCTCACCTATAAATTAGGGGCATTAATAGCAATTTCATCACAAAGTTGTAATAGGGAATAAATCAGAAGAGACGAATACATACACATACATTGTCATTATTTTGTGTTTGGTTCTGGTTACATATTGCTGCATAATAAAAGACCTCCAAACTTAGTGGCTTACAACATTTATTTTGCTTCTGAGTCTGCCATTTGGGCAGGGAACTGCTCATCTCTGCTCCACTCAGTTTCAGCTGTGGCAGCTTAAAGGCAGGGGCTGGAATCATCTGATGGTTTGTTTGCTCACAAGTCTAGTAGGTGCTGCTGGCTGTCAGCTGGGACTTCAGCTAAGACTGCTGGCAGAACAACTCACATGACCTCTTCATGTGGCTTCCCTACAACGTGTGGCTTCCTAACAACATGGCAGCTGGGTTTTCAGGAGGAGCATCCAGAGAGAGAGAGAGCATCAGGTAGAAGTATATCACCTAACCTCACAGTGCCGTTTCTACTTCATTTTATTTATTAGAAATGAGTCACTAAGCCTGGGCCGCATTCGAGAGGAGAGAAGGCAGATTCCATCTTCTGATGGGAGGAGTTCCATTGGCTTAGCCAAGGTCACACTCCTGGAGCTAGGAGTAGGGGTAGCTGCTTGGTAGGCTTGTCCTCCCCATCGCTCTCGGGCAAGCTTGCACGCTTCCTGAGGACTCAGCACTGATGTCACTCTGCAGGAGGTGGCTTCTTGGAATCCTAGGTTGGTTCAGTTCTCCTCCCATCCAAAGACAGGAGTTTGTGGGCATGTTTTAAAACTAACACACCCTTGTTGTAAGTTGTTATCATGTGGCAGGCAATGAGTCAGTGGGGTGGATATGAGCAGCAGGGAGGATGCAACAAAGTCTCATTCCTGTTTTGCATTGATGTTAATGAGCTTAACAGCAATCACATGGCTGATATCTCAGTTGAGACACTGTGTATGAAGTTGCTTCATTATTATAAACAGTTAAATAATCTCATGTTTCAGAGATAGAGGATCAATATCAGGAATAGACAGTATCAGTTGGTTGAAAGTAATAAAAACCTAGTTCATCCTCAACAAAATACTGGCAAACCCAATTCAACAGCATATTAAAAAGATCATTCACCATGATCAAGTGGGATTCATCCCAGAGATGAAAAGACAGTTCAACATATGCAGATGAACAAATGTGATACATCACATTAACAGAATTTAGGGCAAGAATCATATCATCATTTCAGTAGACACAGAAAAAGCATTTGAGAAAATTCAACATCCTTTTATGATAAAAACTCCCAACAAATTAGGCATGAAGGTACATACCTAAACATAATAAAGGCCATATATGACCAACCCATAGCTCTCATCATATTGAATGGAGAAAAGTTGAAAGCTTTTCCTCTAAGATCTAGAGCAAGACAAGGATGCCCACTTCTGTCACTTTTATTCAATATAGTATTGAAGGTCCTAGCCTGACCAATTAGGCAAGAGAAAGAAATAAAGGGCATCCAAATTAGAAAGGAAGAAGTCAAATTGTCCCTGTTTGTAGACAATATGATCTTATATGTAGAAAACTCTAAAGATTCTACCAAAAGACTTTTATAAACTAATACATTAATTCAGTAAAGTTGCAGTATACAAAATAAACATACAAAAATTAGTATTAGTGTTTCTATGTATAGTGAACTAGCTAATAAAGAAATCAAGAAAGCAATCCTATTTATAACAGCCAAAAAAAAATACATAGAAATAAATTTAACCAAGGAGGTGGACAATCTCTACAATAAAACCTATAAAACATTGATGAAAGAAATCGAAGAGAACAAAAATTAATGGAAAGACATTCTGTGTTCATGGATTGAAAGAATTAAGATTATTAAAATTTTCATACCATCCAATGTGATCTTCAGATTCAATGCAATCCCTGTAAAAACACCAATGATACTCTTCATAGAAATAGAAAAAAGATCCTAAAATTTTTACAGAACCACAAAAGACCCTGAATAGCCAAAGCAATCTTGAGCAATAAAAACAAAGCTAGAGGCATTGCTCTACCTGACTTCAAAATATTACAAAGCTATAGTCACCAAAACAACATGGTACTGGCATAAAATAAATAAACTTCTGTCCAACGGGACAGAATAGAGAACACAGAGATAAATTCACATACTTATAGCCAACTGATTTTTGATGAAGATGCCAAGAACACACATCGGGGAAAAGACAGTCTTTTGAATAAATAGTGCTGGGAAAATTGGACATCCACTTACTTGCAGAAAAATAAAACTAGTCCCCTATCTCTCATCATATACAAAAATAAACCCCAAATGGATTAAAGACTTAAATGTAAAATTCAAACATCTAAAACTACTAGAAGAAAACATAGGGGAAATGCTTCATAACATCGGTCTGGGCAAGAATTTTTTTTTTGATAAGAACTCAAAAGCACAGGCAACAAAAGCAAAAAATATAAATAGGGTTACATCAAACTATAAAGCTTCTACACAACAAAGGAAATAATCAACAAAGTAAAGAGACAACCTACAGAATAGGAAAAAATATTTTTAAACTATGCATTGGACAAATGGCAATATCCAGAATATATAAGGAACTCAATTCAATAACACGAAAACAAATAATCTGATCAAAAATGGGCAAAAAGACATGACTAGACATTTCTCAAAAGAAGACATACAAATGGCCAACAGGCCTATGAAAAAATGCTCAACATCACCAATCATCAGGGAAATGCAAATCAAAACCATAATGAGATATCACCTCACCCCAATTAGAATGACTGTTATCAAGAAGACAAAAAATACCAAATGCTGGCATGGATGTGGACAAATGGAAATCCTCATACACTGTCAGTGAGAATGTAAGTTAGTACAGCCTTTAAGGAAAACAGTATGGAGGTTCCTTAAAAAATTAAAAATGGAACTACTGTATGATCTAGCAATAGGACTTTGGAGAAATGAAATCGGTATGTTGAGGAGATATTTGCACTCCTGTGTTGATTCCAGCACTGTTTGCACAATAGCCAAGATATGGAGTCAACCTAAGTGTCCATCAATGTATGAACAGATAAAGAAAATGTGGTATATATACATAATGAAATACTATTCAGCCATAAAAAGGATGGGACTACTGTAATTTAGGACAACATCTATAAATGTGGAGGACATCATGTTAAGAAATAAGCCAGGCACAGAAAGGCAAAGACTGTATGATCTCACTCATTTGTGGAATCTAAAAAAGCTGATCTCATCAACAAAATGTGGTATATGTATACCATGGAGTACTATTCGGCTTTAAGAAA
>VBSM01001124.1:64112877-64128464 GCA_008086735.1 Cheirogaleus medius
AAATTATCAAAAAAAAAAGCTGATCTCATAGAAGTACAAAGTACAGTAGTGGTTATCAGGGGCTAGGAAGTGTAAGGCGAGGAAGAAATGGGGAAAGATTGGTCAGTGGGTACACAATTATAGTTACATAGGAGGAATTGGTTCTGGTGTTCTGCATAGCAGGGTGACTACAGTTAACAATACTGTATTGTATATTTCCAAAGAATCAGAAAAGATTTCAATTGTTCTCATCACAAAGAAATGATAGATGTTTGAGGTGATGGATAATCTACGTACCCCAATTTGACCATTATACAATGTTTACATGTACTAAAACATCACACTGTACCTCATAAATGTGTACAATTATTATGTGTCAATTAAAAATAAAATGAAATCTGAAGAAAACTTAGTTCAAACTAACTTACATTATGAAGAGAATTTACTAGCCTACATAAATAAAAAGTCTAGAGTGTGTGCTTTAGGCAATGCCTGATCCAGCTGCACAAAGACAATTCTGGTGGCCTGATTTTCCCTAGTTTTTCACTTTACCTTCCGTGGTTGCAGGGTGGCTGCCCGCAGCTCCCTGGCTGTGTGCTCCTTCATTCCTCAGCAGACAGAAACAGAAGAGGGTTTTTCACCTTTGTTTCCAGCAATCATCCTGCAGTGCACTCTGACTGGGCCAGGTTAGGTCACATCCCTACCCTCGGACCTGTCACTGTTGGTGGGCAGGTGGAACCCAGTGGTTGCTTAGGTCCTGTTCCTGGAGCTGGGATAATGGTAGCATCAGCTTTCCCTGCCCCTCGTGGTGGAAATCAGCAGAAAGGGAGAACAGGGGAGGAGTCCTGAGAGGCACCCACAATTACCCACTTCATGTCTTCCCTAGTCATCGTTCTTAACTTCTCTGCCTTCTATGCCTGCTTTAATAATGAAGAATCTTAGGCTGGGCTTTGCTGGCGGTGTGAAAGCTTGGTCTTGGTTCTGCTAAAGAGGGACTCCGAAGACTTGTTCCTCGGGGAATACTACCTCCTCCCTCTAAGACTGTGGCTTCTCGGAGACTGAGGCTGGAGTTATAACCATACATGCAGATTGTTAGCTGGAAGGGACTTTAGGCCACGGTGTAGTGGTGTGGAAACTGAGGCTCAGAGAGAAGAATCCCTGGGTCCAGAGTCACAGAGCCCCTTGCTCCTCTGATACCATGATTTCCTAAACTCAGTACTAAAGTACATGCCTGCACAAATGCGCTCACATCCCCGACTAGAAACTTCTCCTCTGTGGGACTCTCTGTAAAATGAAGTAACGTCTTTGGCTCTGAGTACTGTGGTGAAGCAAGGATGAACGAGCTGGAGAGCTTGCTCAGAACGCACATGCCCAGCTTGCACAGAAACCATGATGCGCCTGGAGGAAAGCGCAGTGAGCACATGCTCATGACCAAACTCCTAGGTGACGCTGAACCCTAGCCTCATAGCACTTTGAAACCATCACGTGAGGTCCCTTCCACTCTGGCCCCATGACATCTGAATGCAGCCTCAGTCTGTGGACTCCAGGACTGAGAGAAAGGGAAAAACAGAGAATGCCCCGAGGGCACTGCCCTCAGTGCCTCTCCCACAGAAGGAAGGAAAGAGACTGCAGTGTGTATTGGCCAGGGCCCAGAGTGCCAGGCCAAGAATCTGCAGGGTGCTCCTGACTGGGCCTGGCTGCGCCGATGCCCTGGGCGACTCTGTCATGCAGTGAGGCCACATGCCTGCCAGCGGCCCTTTGGCTGCCCAGGGCTGTCTGTGAGGCAAGGGGCATGCATCCCTCCCTCTGCTGTGCCCTGCCCCACAACACTCAGGTTACTGTGTTGTTTCTAGAAGGAAAGGGCTTCAGAAGGAGAACTAGACTTGGGGTCAAGATCCCCGCTATTCCAGTCCAGGTGCCACTGCTGTGGGCTAGGTGACCTTTGCAACTGTAAGCCTTAGTTTCCTCGCCTGCAAAGGAGGATGAATGTCCCCTGCCCCGCCTTCTTCTTCCACAAAGTGCAGGATTTAAAAGACAGCGAAGCGATGTGGTGAAAGCACTTGGTCTGCAAGACACATGTTGGAGGATTATGATCCCTACTAAAATAACAGCCCGCTTCGAGGCCGGAACCTAGAGGCTCCCGCAGATGCAAGGCGCTGCCAGCGAGCTGCCACCGTTCAGATTGAGATGAAGATACAGGAGGCAGAGAGGAAAAGCTGCTCCTGGAGGCTCCTTTCCCGACACCTCTTGGTCTCTTTCTCTTTTTTTTCCCCCTTAGAGGCCTGCAGGGGATCTGGGAGGCTTCCAACTTATACAGTGCTACCTGATAGAATAATTTGTCCTGCCTGGGCACCTGTCATCACCTCCAGAGAGACAGCAGGCTGGAGGTGGGGAAACAAACCGCACACACAAGGGGTGGCGCTCCGCCCACCCTCCCCTCGCTGTGTTCCTCTGTGCCCTGTGACTTCCGATTCTCGATTCTGGGAGTTTCCTGAACCCTGTCATTCAGGCACTCCCGCACAATGTTGGCTACACCTGTCTCCCATCTGCACCTTTCCTTCCTTGACATTTGAAGACAACCCACTTTTTCATTCTTAAATAAATAACAGAAACATCACTGTCATGAATGTAAGCCCAACTCCCTTGGGAGACACAGGAAGTCACCATAAATAGAAATATATAATTATGAGAATAAAAAATCGTGTGCACCCTAGCAAAAGGGATCTCATGCCCTTCCAGTGGCGCTTGTGCCACACTTTGAGGAGGCCCGAGGGAGCAGATGCTGTCAACGCTTCTGGGGGCATCTATACCCTTGAGATCCGTGTGCATTGTGCTTACGTGCATATGGCGATTGACTCTGATTTAATCCAAGCCTTCCGGCCATCTTGCAGATGAAGCAGCCAAGGTTCAAGGAGAGATTAAGTGTCTTTCCCCAGCTTCCCTGCCAGGAAACAGTAGAAATGAGGATCAACGTGGATCCTTGGACCTCAGGCCCAATATACTTGGCATGTTCCCCAGCATTCAGCACACAGTGGTGGCCAAGAAAGAGTTTTAGAACAAGGAAGGCAACCGCAGGGCAGTGGTGCGCTGCAGGGGAAGGAACACTGATTAGAACGCAGGTGCAAGAGTTCTAGAATGTTTATTCCCATGAGTGGCTCTCCAGTGGTGGCCATGGAGCCCCACATGGTCAGGCTGCAGGAACTGAACTCTCTCCCCTCCCCCCAGGGGTAGGCTGAGGAGCCGGCCTGATGGGTGTTTAGTTTTTCTACTTTTCCTTTATCAAGAGCAGGTCCTCCCCATGCATTCGTATACTGCGACTTTAAGTAAGATTTCACTGAGGAAAGAAGAACAAAACGAGTCCTTTGCTAAAAACAGGTTTGAAGAGCTCTGTTTTAGACGGCCTTCAAGATCTCCCCAAATCTCATTGATGTTATAATTTGAGTGTGGGCTCTCCTGCTTCCTGGCTAGGTGGTGGTGGAGAAGTTGGTCAGTGTTCTGAGTCTTAGCTTCTTTATCTTTAAAATGGGCACGTTCATGTGCATCCTCCACATGATGTGCTGAGACGTGTCCTGAGACGGGCAAAGGGTTCCGTTAGAGTGCAGGATGCCTGAATTTGTGCCGTCATTGAACATTTCTTGCGTGGCAGCTCTGTGCTCTCTTCTGGCAAGCGCTGGAGATACAGGCTCGGGGGCTGGTGGGAAATGGATAAATAAAAACAGCACACGGTCTCCTGGGAAATAGATAAACGAGCAGCAGTTTCGACATGAAAGTGACGCGTGCCCTGATGTAAGCACGGTAGAGGGTCACCAGCCAGGCCTGGGGTAGGGGGGTGACAGGAAGCAGGTGGGGGTGTCAGGAAAGTGACACCTGGCACTGATCTCCAAGGGGTAGCAAAAACAATAATGATGCTGTGTGTATATGTATATATTTTACTCACACACGATTTTATTCACCCCAATTTAAGACTTTTGAGCTTTCACTTCCCCTTTTGTGCAAGGATCTGATAGAGACAAAGGTAAACACAAAGAAGATCACTGGGCCAGTGTTGCCAACTCTGTTAATGAGATTTGCTCCATGCTTTTTATCAATAAATAGTCTTCAACCAACAAATGTGGTAGGCCCTGTTCTCTTGGGAAAACCCACTTCCGGAACCATCAACTGTGAGAGCACAGATGGCCCTCTGAGAATCTCATGTCCAACAAAAGAGAAAGCCGGGAGGTGTCTTTGCCAAGACCAGGAAGTGCAGGAGTCAGGTTGAGATCTGGGGGCTCCTTGGGTACTCAGGCTCGAGGGGCTTTGGAATGCGAGCGGCAGTACGTGCAGGCAACAGGCCCAGGTCGGCCATCTGAGGGCCAGAGTTTCAGCCCATCACTGACTTCATTCAACAATGTTTGCATGAGTATGTGTCAGTTAGTAATTCGGTGCTGAGGGTACAGAGATAAATAAACCCCTCTCCTTGCTTTCAGTACACTCCTTGCGAAGTGTTAACTATGAGAAGTGCCACTGGGGTGATGTGCAAAGTGCTTTGAGATCGGTATTTGCAGGTGGTGCATTGAAAAAGACACAGGCTTTCAGACACTTGGGTTTGGATTCCAGCTCTGCTACTCACTGTGTGGCCTTGGACAAGTTGCTTAACCTCTCTGAGTCTCGGTTTCCCTATCTAGAAAAGGGAGATTAATAACCCTGCTTGTTGGCACTGATAAATAAAGAGCAAAGGAGATACCACTGGTAAAGGGCCCAGCTCAATAAGCCGGGAGCATCATCATCATCACCTGTAAGGGCCTGGGCCAGACATTCATCTTCTCCAACTTTCTGGGAGCTTGGAATGCTCTCGTCGTACAATGAGGTGATGGAAGTGAAATGTGCTTTGTAAAACTGTGACATGTTGAGCAAATGTCGCTTATCACTCAGAATTACTAGCCAGTCCTCATTAGGAAAGGAAAGGCAAGATAGCAGGGCATATGTCTAAGTCCGGTGAGTAAGTGTGGGCTGGAGGCCAGGCCAGCCTCTCCGATCCTGTGCCCCTCTCACCCACTGCCCTTTCAGCCTCCAGACATTTCTCTGCCATCATCTGCAACCTAACCACATTCTGGACGGGGACCTGCAGATCCTGGGCTTGCCTTCTTTGTTTATTAGCAAAGCCCTTCTAGGGAGGGGGACTTGCCATCAGGCCTGAGAAAGAAGTCAGGCGTGCTTGGAATGCAATTGCAAAAGAGGTTACAAGAGCCCTGCGAGAATGCTGAAATCAAGTGATGTCGAGAGGTTTTGTTATTTTTGAAGAAATGACTCATTCTGAGAAACTCTAACTGCCTCACAGAACATTCACCTAGTTGCCTGTGTGTGTAACCCAGAGCCCGCTGCAGAGGAAAGCAAGCCCTGTTGTCACAGCTGAAGGAGGGAGCAGTGGGAAGAGGGGTGACAGTTTGATGGAGGAAGATCCTGAAACGTGACTCCCACCCTCTGAGTGGACGTTTGACTTTCCCAAGTCTTTTTCTCTACATTGTCCTATTCAAGTCATCACGAAGCACATGCACTTGGAGGCAACGTGCCTCCTTTGAATAGCACTGACACAGCCAGGAGGAACATTGTTGCTCTTTGACAGGCAAAGGAAATGGGCTGTCAGAGAGCCTGAGCTATTTCCCCAAGACGACAGAGAAAGAGAAAGAGAGAGAGAAGAAGAGGAGAGATAAAGAGAGAAGAGAAAAAGAAGGAGGAGGAAGAGGGGGGAGCGAGAAGAGAAGAGACCTGTGTTTGGTGGCCACGCTTGTCTCATGGAGGAAAGCTGGGGACTGTTGTTTTCAGAGGACAGCTGTCGGCTGCCTCTCTGTGGGGTGCTCAGGAGAGCACAGGACCTGACTCTGCCCTTGGTCACCTGTGTGACTCTGGGGGAACAGGTTCCTTCACCAAGTCACCATTTCCCATCTATAAGAGTCTGGGCGTGGGAGAAGAGTACACTCAGAGCATCTAGAATGGACTCAGAGGATCTAGCATCTTTAGTAGGCACAAGAATATTCTGGAAAACTTGTTAAAATATGGATTGCTTGCCACCCCTCCCCTGCTCCAGAAATTCTGATTCCAAATATCCGAGGAGGGGCCAGAGAATCTGCATTTCTAGCAAGCTCCCAGGTGAGGTTGATGCTGCCGATTGGTCCTTGGTCCGTGGACCTCGCTTTGAGTAGCCTGGGGCTGGATGATCTTTAATGTTCCTTCCTGCCATTCGGTGGTCAAAAATATCCAAGGGCTCTCTCCTGGCCACTGAGTGCTGTGCCAGGTGCTGGGAATACACAGGTGAACCGGACATGGTTTCTGTCTTGTGGGTCTAGCAGTGTAGATGTGGAAACCAGAGGGGAGAATGAATGGCATGTCACACAAGTCAGCCTGCGGCACTGGAAAGGCAGGAGTGGTCAGTGGCTCACGCAAGAGGCAGACAGGGCTTTGAGGAGAAGGAGGGTGCCGTGGGGACCTTTGAGGGGAGCCTTGGGGGCTTGGCTGCCATTTACTAGGAAGAAGAGAGAGAGAGGGCAATGTCATCTGTTTTGAGCATGGCCCTGAGAGAAAGCTTTGGCCAAGTGCTCTTCGAGTGAGCTGTGGCTTTAGTCTGCTCAGAGCGATCTGCCGCAGGGGTGCCCTCTCTCCTTGGAGGGCCCTGCGGGGAGCAGAGAGGAGCTCTTGATAGACCAGCACCCCGGGACCATAGTCAGGTATTTCATATATAACACACACATGCACACACATATACATGGACATAAGTGTACATACAAACACACCCACACACAGAGTTAATCTTCATTATTTGCAGATTCTGTATTTGTGGATCCTCCTGCTTGCTAGTATTTGCTTGTGACCCCCAAATCGAAGCTCACGGCACTTTCCCCGTCACTCACAGGCACGGACAAAGCAGCAAAAAACAGACTCACGCAACCCCTGCGATCCCAGCGAAGGCTGAGCAAGACGAGACTCTGCCTTCTCATTTCAGCTTATGCTCAAAACAAGTCTCCTTTTAGAGGCCTACTTAGTGTCATGTTCGGAGCACTTTTGTGCTTTCTGGGGGGTAATTTCAATGTTTAAAATGGCCCCCAAGCAGAGTGCTGCAGCGCTGTCTAGTGTTCCTAAGTGCAAGAGGCTGTGACATGTCATACGGAGAAACACGTGTGTTAGCTAAGCTTCGTTCAAGCATGAGCCGTGGCGCCTTGGCTGTGAGCTCAAGGCCAATAAATCAACAATCTTCATTAAATAAGGTGTCTTTAAACAGAAACACACATAAAACAAGGTTATGTTTTGATTACTTGATGAAAATGTTCTGACAGGGCTCATGTGCCTCCCCTGCTTCAGCCAGGACAGCTTTCCACTCTTCTCTGCAAACTCCAGACCTTTGCATCATGTGTCTTCTGCCTGGGATCCCTTTTCGTTCTCAGCATCCTTTAAGACAGCCCCAATATGACTTCCTCTGCCTGCCCACCTGGCTCACCCGCTGGAACATTCTGTTGCTCCTTCCTTGTGCTCACAAGAACCTAACGCCGTATTTCCCTTGGGAGGAATGGTTCAATATTCTATAATTCAATGTTCATGGCAACTTTGTAGGGTACAACCAACATGAGTAACGAGAGTTGACTGTATGTGTGTTTGCGTGTATATGTGTGTGAGTATGTATGTGTGTAAGCGTATATACACACGCATGCACGCACTCTGAGTATTTCTGTTGCTCAGTGTTACAGGTTAGTATATTTAGCAAGATAATCCACAATTGTAGCAAGAGTTGAATGAAATCCAAACGTCCAAGCAAGCTTCCACAGCTTTCTTGCTAATCCTAAGTGGTAGCAATCCTTATCCAATTTAGCCATCCCATCCCCTTGCCTAGGTTTGCACAAAAGGCTTCTTTCTACTCATCCTGAACTTTTCCTTAGCCTCCACACCCGCCTGGATTCACATCTCACCAACTTGGTTTAGATACAAGCTCATGTCTAGCAGAGCTGGGTGTCACAACATAGCAGAATGTGACTTCAGTGTGGATCACAGGACGACTGGAAATCGGCAGTTACTTTGGTTTTGCCACATTTGTACTGTCGATGTTCTGCGTTTGGCAGATGGATTTAATTTTTCCCATAGAGGGAGAGATGGTATGTAGGCTTGGGGAGGACTCCTCTGGGACCCCATATATGGTCAAGGGAACTGAGGCGCAGTCTTGGCCCCAGGTGGGCAGCCAG
This sequence comes from Cheirogaleus medius, assembly GCA_008086735.1. Lineage (NCBI taxonomy): Eukaryota > Metazoa > Chordata > Mammalia > Primates > Cheirogaleidae > Cheirogaleus > Cheirogaleus medius. The sequence goes on from VBSM01001124.1 coordinate 64,121,061, forward strand.
GATGTGGCTGGTGGGGCCCCGTGCCCTTGTAGGCTGAGGCAGGAGGCCCTGCTCACCCCGCCTCCCCTGCTCTGCTCCTTATGTCTGGGCCCAGCCTTGGCCTTGTCGCCTAGCCACGTCAAACCTTTCTGGCTTGTATCTGAGAAATGTGCTGAGAACACAAAAGGCCCCTTCAGGCCGTCATGGGGCGGACGTGATTTTCCCCAGGATCCAGGCTGAGTCGCTTCCAAGACCGTGAACTCCCTGCCTCCCCCTGGGGTGGGTGGTGTGGAGGGCATCTGGGTGCCCCGGGCCTCTGTCACTCGGGACAGAGTCCTCCCATAGGTCCTCAGGACTTTGTTGGCCAGTGGAGCGCGAGGAAGCACTGAGGCTGAAGAAGAGCGGCAGCTGGCTGCCATCCCACATAAACAGGCCCCGTCACTGTAAATTATTTACGCGCCACTGGGAGGCTGGACGGACTCCTTGATGGGCTCGTTAATAAGAAGCCTGCGGATCTTGCTTTGGCCCAGATTCCTGGGGACTGGGGGGCGGGTGGAGAAGAGTATGAGGTGGGACTAACTCCTTTTGCTCAGCGTCCTCTGATTAGAAACCTGCAGTGATTCCCTGTCTCTTCCAGGAACAAGTCCAAACTCCATGGCGTGGCACTCAAGGCCTCTTCAGATACAGGTCTCATGTGCCTCCCCTGCTTCAGCCAGGACAGCTTTCCACTCTTCTCTGCAAACTCCAGACCTTTGCATCATGTGTCTTCTGCCTGGGATCCCTTTTTGTTCTCAGCATCCTTTAAGACAGCCCCAATATGACTTCCTCTGCCTGCCCACCTGGCTCACCCGCTGGAACATTCTGTTGCTCCTTCCTTGTGCTCCCACAGCTCTGTGCATCCTGCTTAGCCACGTGGCTGCTGTTCTGTACCCCACCTGCACCCCTAGCAGAGGGACTTTGTGTTTCCTTAAATAGAATATAGGGACAAAGATAATGTTTCCCTAAAGCTCGGTGGTGCAGACCGAATATGCAGCCAGCTTTACATGGTGCCTGGCACCTGTAGATAGATAACACAGTAGACGTAGCCCTTCTTTATGGCTATAGTTATTATTAATATAGCTCTTATTTCACTCTGTTGCAATCATTTATTTTACAAGCCTCACTCTTACTAGACTCTGAACTACTAGAGTCCTCAGAAAGCCCACATCGTTGTCCAACTATTACAGTACTCTGTTCATTTCTTCTCTAGTGCTAACCACAATCCACAGTGAATAAAAGGTGGGGAAGGAAGGGAACTAACAGTTCTTGAACACCCACTATGTGCCCAGCACTGTGTGTGTTATTCGATTGATGTGCATTATTTAATTACTCTTCCAAATACTCCTGGGAGGCCAATATTATTATCGTCATTTTGCAGAGGACTCAGGAGGTTAAGTGCCTTTGCCCAAGGTCACCAGCCGGAAACCGGAACTGGACTTGGAATCAGGGCCAGCTGCCACTCCACACCCCTGGCACTTTCATGGCACCTGGAGAGGCCAGGTAGGCAAGAGAGGAAACAGAGTGACTCGTTTACTGCCCCAGGCATTTTCAGCAGCAAGTAAGTGAATTCCCTAATTCCAGTCTGCTATTAGTACACAGACTTGGCAGCTGAGAACTAAGTTGCAGAAAAACAGGTTTTCTTCCTAACTCAGCAGCACCACCTGCAGGATCTGAGGGAATGCTGCAAAAATGATCGGGAGTGAGAGCTCTGGTCTCTGCTAGAGTCTGTGGAGGTGGCCGAGGGAGGAAGCTGAGACATCATCCAGTGACCTTTCATCTTAAAAAGGAGCAAACCGAGACCGAGAAAGGATAAACTAATCCCAAATCACAAAGTTAGTGATTGCAGATTTGAAGCTGTATCCCTCTGACTCCTATTTCAGTACCCTTTTCCCTCCCACTCTCCCTTTTATTTTTCTCCTCCTCCTCCTCTTTTTTTAATTCTTTTTCTTTTCTTTCATTCATTCATTCACTCGACAGACATTAATTAGCACTTAATAGGTCTTGGGCATATTCCTCTTTGCAGGATATAAATACTGATAGCTAAAACTTGCTATTTAGGATTATTGTTGCATGTATTAATTGACACTAAACAATCTACTTCATAATTACAACTAAGCTACCTTGAGCATGACTACGTGCCAGCCACCATGCTAAGGCTTTATCTCAGTTACTCCTCACAGATAAGGACACTAAGGCTAGGGGAGGCTTAGGAACATGCCCAGCGTGGTTCAGTAAGTTGCGGAGCTGAGATTCAAACCCAATCCTTCTGACTCCAGAGCCAGAGATCTTAACTACTATGTTATATCTACTCTTTAAAGTACCTAAGGTTAATTCGAGAAGTATCCATACTCTAATAGAATTTTGCTCCTATTTCCAGTAATAACTTATTTCCTGTCTGGGAGTGGTGCTGACTTTCTTCTCAAAGGCATTGCTTCTTAAATACTTAGGGGCTTATATTTAGGTTCTACTATGTACCAGGCACTGTGCTAGGTGCCGGGGACACCAGAGCTACTGTAACTCAGCTAGGAGCCTATGGCCTTGCAGGTGTCAGCTGTGATACAAGGCAAGGCAAGACATGTTCTCATGGAAGCACCGTACAATCCCAGGGAGCTCCGATCACATTGCAGCTGGTGGAAATAGCACCTCCTGACTTGTGCAGTGCACTGCCTGTGTGACTATATATGGTGTCCCTGATTGAGTGGCATAGGAACATGGGTTGGGACAGGGGGGAAAGAGATGGGGACAATCACTTCTGCCTGCCTCTGCAAGGTCTGAAGGCTTCACAGCAAAAGGCACTGGAAAGTGAATGCTGCCAAAGCTGTAAAAACCTTGATTTCCTTTTCTCTTCGACTGAGAGGTAGTTGTCAAGGTTTGAGGAATTATGTCTCTGTTTCGACCTACAGGGTAGGAAATACATTTCAGTTTCCATTTCTTGCATTAGCTACAAAGTTGCATTTCTTTTAAGTTCCCAGGAATTTTGCCCTTATTCTCATTTCTGAGTGCATGAGTAGTTTCTCTTTTGGGGGTAGTTGGTTCCTGAAATTATTACTCACCAGTTGCAGGTGGCATGTCTAAAACCAGAAGATCAAGTGCAGCCATTTAAGGAATTCTCTGCTGGAACCAGAGGGAAACCCACGGCAGCCAGAGTGCCCATGTCACAACCATCTCTGACACAGAAGACGGTGCCACATACAGGTATTTTCTTAGCACACGCTCAGTTCTCTCACCTTTTCCCTAAATATCTTCACTGGCCAAGAATACATTATTTTTATACATGTGCAAATTTTATTTTGTTTAACTTATAGTAGAAAATAAGAGGGATTGTTTTAATTTCCCCGATATAAAATTATTGTATAATGATCATTCCTTTTCCTCATAGCACACCCTGAAGATACTAATTCAGGCTTGTGTAAGGAGGACATGGCCTGGGTGACAATCTCAGGATTGGATTGGACCAGTTACTAGAAAGTGGCTGACGGTGCAAAGATGTAAAGGGCAACAGCAGCAGCAACAACAACAACAGCAACAGCAACAAGCTGCTTCCAGCCCTCCAAGAGCTCCTGGTCCGTTTGTTGCTGGCTTTGCAAGCTTAGACTCACTCCCCTTTGTTCCCAGTGAAACAACCATCGTGGGAAATGCGTAGTGGCGATGGAGAAGCACCTCACCGCCAGATGGAAGGCAAGGTGCTCGACACCCTCCCCTTAGTGTCAGAGCAAGGGGACACCTCAGCCAGCGTGGTGGAGGGGGGAGAGATGAGGGAGAGAATTCTCTCTTCTGGTCTGCCTGGGAGAAAAATGCTGATCAGCCTTTTGATTTTTCATTAATTTGAAGCGCCAAGGTTCCTTTCTTTTCCATGCTGTGCACTAATATGCATTTGATAGCCAGTCTGGAACTATGATCAGCCCAGATAATATTGTTTTTATGGACAAATGAATTTGGAGGTCCAAATAATTGTCCTAGAAACCGACTAATGGAACACATCTCTTCGTTAAGTTGAAGAGCCTCTGCTATTTATCACTGTAAAGTTAATGCTGTGAAAAGACCTCCAAACTGGGAATCCTGGTGCCCCTGGCAAGCTGTGTCATTGTCTTGGACAAGTCGTATCATTTTCCTCTTTGGGGCCTCCCCAGTAGAACCAGGGCTGAGACCGGATAAACTCCACGCTCCTTCAAGCTCCGAGTCTTTAGGACTTTGGGTGTCTTTGTTAGGTTACTTTCGTTTCTAGTGCCTTACTGAGTTTCTTGCTAAATAGGGTGCTTCTTTGGCCCAGAGCTTGCTGGCTCCAGACCCATTTGTCACTCTTGTGCGAGCTGGTTTCTGGCTGGGTTCAGCCAGGGGAAGACGCTGGCGTGACATCAAAGGGTGTCAGGAAAGGAGAGACGAAGGTGTTTCTCCCCTTTGCCTCCAGAGGCGTCTCTGACTGTGAAGGTGCATTTCTTGCTTGGTTCTGGCTTGTGCCATGGTTCTAGCTTCTTGCAGAGTGACCCCAGGCCTTGGGTTGCTGTGACCTCTGCCTCTTCCCTTTGTCTCACCACCTTTAGGGGTGGTAGTGGCTTCCTGCAGTTATTCACCTCTGGGCTGCCTTGCTGTCTTCTGGTTGGCTTTTCAGCCCTTCCATCCCCTGTGTAACCTGCTCTCCGTATTAATTTCCCCCTGGTTTCAAATTACCCAGAGCGGTTTCTGTTTACTTGGTTGGACCTTGACTGATGCGTTTAAACTTTTATTGGTTTTACCTTGTAACAGCCAGCAATAAAGATGATGATAATGTTGATGATTATAACCCTTCACTTGGTATATGACCTCACATATTACAGCTTTCACTTGGGTTCTGTAATTCGAGTATCGTAATAACAGCATGACAGAAGAGAGGCATTTATCATTAATTCCACTTTACAGAAGAGGAAATTATTTCACTCAGCTCACGTAGCTGGTAGGTCTTGATAAAGTTGGAACTGGAACCCAAGGCTTTTGTATCTTCATCTAGTCATCTAGTCTTCTTCCCCTAGTTTCCCCTTTAATTTCCATCTCTTCCTTTAGGATGGTGTTTTCTAAAGTGTGGCATAAACCATAAGTTGAGGGTGTGTTAGTTATCTATTGCTGTGTAACAAATTACCCCAACACTTAGTGGTTTAAAATAACATCGTTATTATTTTGAAAATGGTCTATAAGCCACTAATATTTTCTTTTATTTCACATGTTCAGGGCTGATTGCTCACTCAGAACCTGAGGAGTGGGTTCAGCCAGGGAGGGCATTGAGGTTACACTTTAGAACAATTGAGATGGTGTCTGGCTGTGGTGTGATGAGGAGGAGGTGGCTGGGTAGTCTTTGCACTGTGTAGCCCGGAATATGCAGGCGTCTGCCCTTAGAAAACTCTGAAAAGCAGCCTTTACCAGGAGTTCAAGACCAGCCTGGGCAACAGTGAGACCCTGTCTCTAAAAAAAAATAACTGGGTATGGTGTTGCACCTGTAGTCCCAGCTACTCAGGAGGCTGAGGCAAGAGGATCACTTAAGCCCAGGAGTTTGAGGCTGCAGTGAGCTGTGATTGCTCCACTGCACTCCAGTCTGGGTGAAAGAGCAAGACCCTGCCTCTAAAAAACAAAACAAAACAAAACAAAACAAAAAACCCAGAAAGCAGCCTCAGAGGAAAGGCCAAAAGTCTAAGCATAAGCTTATTTATATTAAGGTCTCTAAATAGGAAAGAGCACTGTGTCTTTCTCTCCAACCACATTCTTCACTGCATGTCTAATGTACCACATATAGAAGGTTAGGTGGATTCCTGTACTGTAGGGCTTACAATATTGTTAGGAAGAGAAATATTCCATATTCCCAAGTTCCTGGGGAGCCTAGTCTTTGGGGAGGATCAGGGTCACAATATCCATTACATCATTTATTTCATCAGTCATCAATAAATATTTATATTTATTTTATGCTTAACTTGTGTCACTCTCTTAACCCACTGTCTAGGATCCCTTGCCAAGTATCTCACCCCACTTATTTTTGGAAGTCCAGGGGACAGCTCATGTGTACATGTGAACTCTCAGTGAGAGAGCCACAAGGAAATGCATTCTGCCAGCAACCTGAATGAGCTGGAGATTCTTCCCCAGTTGAGTCCCCAGGTGAGAATGCAGCCTGCCTGACACTTGGATTGTAGCCTGGGGAGACCCTAAGCAGAGAACTCAGTTAATCCATGCCTGAACTCCTGACCCACAGAAACTGAGAAAATAAATGTGTGTTGTCTTAAACCTCTAAGTTTGTGGTAATGTGTTATGTAGCAATTGAAAAAAAAACAAAACAACTATTACACCCACTATAAGGCACACATGAAAATCTAAAATACATTTTAGGGCACAAGAAATTTGACTAAATAATTTTGTTTAAAAACTGGCCTTTTAGATTCCAAATATTTATAAAATTTTCAGAAGGACAAAACCCTCAAGATCAAATTTAACAAATCTTGATGGAAAATAGATCCTTCGGAGCCCTCCTAGCCAGTGTTTGAAACATGCAGCATCTCCAGAGCTAAGTAAAAGGCACGCTTGTTAATGGAGAGGAGGAGTACAGCTAGGAGGAGGAGGAGGAGGATGTTAACTGAAGAATCCATTGAAAAGATGCTTGCCTCAGCTAAGTGAAGACTTTCTGAGGATTGTACAGGAAAAGGACTATAGAATGCTCTTATCTATCTATTTTTTCTTTAAGTTTGGGAGCTGGAAGAAAAAGGATCAAAGATCTTTTATGTATAGTGGGAAGTTGACATTGAGTAAACCAAAGAACAGCTCTCTCTTGACCTTGGGGAATCTAATTAATTTATTTCTGAGAGCTTAGCACTGATTGGCCATGAGCTCTTTTAGGACTCACATCATGTTCATGGCTAGAAATAGTATAAAGTGAGTGAGGCACTAACCTTGGGCACTGAATTTAAGGGATGCCAAAAAACTGAGCAATCAACATAAATAAAATTTTAATGCAATATTTAAAAAATCAGAATTGCTGCCAAACAATGATGAACACATTATCACAATTTTAAATAAAGATAGGACTCGACCTGGTATTTGTACAAGTTGGCCTCAACCTACTCATGGCCCATAACGGATCATAGAGCTCCTAGAAAACCCAGGGATAAGACGGAAGGAAGTCTTTAATGTCTGGAATATTATGAGAAAATGGAAGTTTTGGCTGTGATTGGAAAAAGTCACAGAAAAATTAAGTGGTCAGTTGAGAGAGAACACCACATTGTGATGAGAAGTTTTATTTCTTCTCAGTCTTTCTTTTTTATTTCAGCATATTATGGGAGTGCAAATGTTAAGGTTATGGATATTGCCCATGCCCTCTCTCCCACCTTGAGTCAGAGCTTCAAGCGTGACCATCCCCCAGATGGTGCACATCTC
>VBSM01001124.1:64128564-64202024 GCA_008086735.1 Cheirogaleus medius
GTAGGTCATTTTGGGTAGTATAGACATTTTAACAATGTTGATTCTGCCAACCCACGAGCTTGGTATGGTCTTCCACCTGTTTATATCATCTGCTATTTCCTTCTTCAATGTTTCATAGACAGAAGCAAAAACAAATACCATATGATCCTCTCAATAGACTCAGAAAAAAATTTGACAAAATTCAACACTCTTTTATGATAAGAATGCTTAACAAAATAAGCATAGATGGGGCTTACCTAAAAATGATACAAGCCATATATGACAAACCCACAGCCAACATTATACTGAATGGGGAAAAATTGAAAGCATTCCCACTTAGAAATGGAACAAGGCAAGGTTGCCTACTATCTCCACTTCTATTCAATAAGTGCTGGAAGTCCTCGCTATAGCAATCAGACAAGAGAGTGGAATTAAGGGCATCCAAATGCGAGAAGAAGAGATCAAACTTTTACTCTTTGCTGATGATATGATATTATACCTAGAAAACCCTTAGGATTCATCAAAGAGACTCCTTGAATTGATAAATGAATTCAGTAAAGTCTCAGGATACAAAATCAATACACACAAATCAGAGGCATTCATATACGCCAACAACAGTCAAAGTGAGAACCAAATCAAAGACTCAATTCCCCTCAAAATATCAACAAAGAAAATAAAGTACCTAGGAATATATCCTCAGTCTTGTTCCAAATGGTATTTCAGCGCCAATGTCTTTCTAATGTAGTAATAGTTAAATTATTTGTGCTTTTTTAAATACAAAAACTATTTTTATTGAAGAATTTGTTTTGGTTTGGATTTTTCCAACAGTAGACCCCAGGAAGGGGCTTGGGTGCCAGCAGTAAATTTAGAGGAGATCCTAGGATGCTCCAGGAACAAGTAAGGAAGGGAGCCAAGGAAAGGAGGAAGCCCCATTTTAGGGTGCCTGATCCAGTAGCTGTTGCTGTGGGCGCCTGGGACTCAGTTGTGCTGAGGACCCACAGAGGGACAATATGGGGCACATTTCAGAATGGACCTACTTAAGGGTGAGACAGGTATGGTATTTATCTACTAATTCATGTCCTTTAGTGGTTGAACGTCACTCTTGGAAGCATTATCTTCCTGGCCTGCCCTAAGAGAGGGCTGAGTGCATTTCTGTGGCAGACAAAGGCCTCAGTCCAAGAGATGCAGGGGCTTGGGGAAGAAGGTTGAAGAGTATATGGGAGCTGTCACCAAACTGCAGGTGACCTGTGGGGTGACGGATGAGGGCAGAACATGGATGTGCATGAAGTGCAGCCATAATATCCAAAGGGAATAATAGTCTGTAATAGGACGAACCTTTTCAAGCACATTGAATGACTAGAGCTCATTTGAAGGGACAGCATTCCAGGTCAGGAGACACTATAAAACTCAAACAAAGATACTGTCGAAGTCAGGACCAGAAATGTGCATCTTGCATCTTGTCCCAGCCCTTGGCCTATCTTCGTCGGCTGCCCTTAATCGGTTGGATGCTAGACCCACTGATGACCAGACAGCAGTTTCAAAACTAGGCAGGTACAAGGCAGGATACCAGAGAAAATTCTGAAGCCATCCCAAGCCAGACCCATCTCTGTAACTTCCAGAGTATTCCTGCCATAACAAGTATCCTTTGCGCTAAGATTAATAAATCACATTTATGTAAAACATGACATGATGTGGTTGAGATTAAATGTAAAAATGAACTTTCCTTGGCCTGGAAGAGAGGGAATTTGTCAAATACTAAGATTTGGACTTAGTTTCTTAATAGCTAGACTGTTAACAGAGAATGTAGAATTACCTTTAACACTGAGATCACTTGTAGAATCAATGCTTTTAATACTTGCTAACTTTTTTTAGTGATTACTACACGCCGGGCCCCTGCTGTGCACGTTCCATGCCTGACCTCATTGAATCCTCATAACGACCCAATCAGAGAGATCTTCTAAGTATCTCCAATGCACACGCGTGGGAACCGAGACTTCGAGAGGTGAAGTAACTTGCCCACATCCTGGGAGTACCGAGGGGCAGCACAGCCATTCGAAGTCAGGCACAGCTCTACAAACTGGGGGAAAGTTCTGTGGGATGACAGCTAAGATTGTGTATGCCCTCTGAAACGGTTTGCATATACGCAGGCCAAGGAGTTAACTGGGTTGTTATTCTTAGGTTGGGCTGTTGGAGTTCACAACATGCTAATGTGAAGAGACCATAAAGACATCCGCTGGGCACAGGGCTGATGCCAAGTCCCTGTGTGTGCACGGCATTATCCGTGTGTGCCAAATGGTTGAAATAGCCCCTGTGGACCACCCCAGGCCCTAACATTCCAAACGTGGGCCCAGACTTCCCGAGAACAGGCCACCTCCTGTGGCATGGAAGGCTCTGGATCGACATGTCCTGGGAGTCGGGTGAATGATACACTTATTTTGGGTCCCACCCTTTGCTGGCTGTTTGACTTCAGGCAAGGGACTTAGTCACCAGGGAACCTACTTTTCTCATCTGTAAAATGAGGATAATGAGACCTGACTCCTACCTTCCTCACAGGGAGGGCAGGAAGCTTCCTGAGATCACCTCACCAGAGCCTTTTGATCTGCTGGAAAGCATCTTCCTTAATGGCCCAGCCAGGCACTGGCGCAGCTGGGCGAGAGTTTTACGACCCGGGATTCCCACAGACCGTGGTCCGCACACTCCCAGGAGCCCCTGGAGGTTTCCAGTGATGGATTCGGCTGCCGAGCGTTCTGCCAGGCCGTCACCAGAGACTGCTCAGAGCCTTAGTCACAACGTAGGCGGTTTCCCAGGGGTGTTCTTGCCAATGCCTCTACTTATTTATGTCACATTCCTTAAAAGTGCCTATAAACGCACAGCTTCTCGGTCGTCCCCAGACTTGTTCATAGCAGTTGTTTCTGGCCTCGTGGAATGCTGGTAGCCTTCTGGCCACAGCCTGGGTGTGCTTTCCTCCCTCTGGTTCTGGTTTTGAAAGTGGTTCTTTGAGTAGTACTCTCGCCTTCTCCTTTCGTGTCTGCAGCGTCACCAAAGCTTCCTGAAGAGTGTCACTGTCTCCAGCCTGCTCTCTCCCCGCGACTACCACACTGCAACCTGACGAACAGGACGTGTGCTTCCTTCCTCAAACCCATCAGTGTCCCCACCAACAAATCGAACAAATTAACTTGGTGTCCAAAACCCTGCCCTGCCCCAAGCCCAAGTTGAAATCTAGCCCCCAGTTTCCTCTCTTCCCTCATTTCTCACCTCTTCCCATTGCTGGTTCATTTATTTAGTCAACATTGCTTGTCACCTCCTATAGGCCAGGTGCTGCATTAAGCTCTAGGGAACAAAAATGTCCCTTCTCTCAGGAAGCTCACGGCCTGGCGGGAGGTGAGACCACAGGGGAGCAAGGACATGCAGTTTGGTAAGTGCTGAGAGGCAGGAAATGGAGGGTCTGTGGGAGTCCGTTGGAGGCCCCGTCTGTCTGGGGTGGGGGTAGGATGCCCAGAACTCAAGGACGAACAGGATTCAGCCTGACAAAGAGTCAGGGGTGGAAGTGAGAGTGGAAAACATGGCCAGGGTGTCCCAGCAAGAAGGACTTAGGTGGGAGAGAGGGCACGGGGTGTCGTGAGCTGACACAACTACGGCAATTCGTGCCTTGGGAAGAAGCCCAGTTCTTCAGTACCCTGGTGGGCTTCATTAAGAGGCCTGGACTTTATCCTGAAAGAAAAGGAACCTTAAGCCAGGCGGTGATGTAGTCACCCTACTCCTGGCTCGGCAACTCATCTTTGCCAGGGAACTCATCTTTCTTCCTGGATGCTCTTCCCTTCTCTCCCTCCTCCCCCACGCTCCTCCTACTGCGGTACCGTCTTTCATGGGCCCTTCAAAGAACAGATGCCATCGGTTCTTTGAAGACTTCCTGGATCCCAGGAAGCTTCCTGGATCCCAGGTGCTCCTCTGGGCACCTAGAATTGATTGCTTGTATGTTACCATCCATCACCATCTACCTTGTATTTTATGTTGGTTGTACCTGTTTGTCTTCCTCACTGGACTGAAAGCTCTTTAATGGGCATATTTATCCTGGAATATTTACCTCTGCATTTCCCACAGCTCTTAGCAGATGGTGCATTGAGCCAGGCCTCCCTTCAAGCTCCAGTGCCACTGCTTGTTAGTTCTGTGATCTTGGACAAGTCGCTTTATCTCTGAGACCTCGAGTTGCCTCATCTATAAAATGGGTGCAATGATTTTTATTGCATAGGATAATTGGAGGATTAAGTAAAGTACCTAGTTAACACTCAGTAAACATTGGTTGCCTTCCTCCTTCCTCTGGTCTCTGGCTCAGAAAGATTGCTGCAACACCTTGGGAGAGCAGCCCTGAGGGAGGGAAGCCTCCCTTTTCCCATGGGCCCAGAGGAAGGACTGGGTACACGAGCAAGATCTCATCTGCACTGGCTTACTGAGCACCCAGGCAGAGGGTGGAATATAAACACTATTGCATGGAGTCTTGGTTATCAGTGACTGTCGTCACCACCCATTCTAATCTGATCTTTGACACCTTCCATGCAATGTTCACCCTTAATGTGAACAAGAAGAGAATGTTGAAAGTGATTTTGAAAAAATAAATTAAATGATGCAAGTCTCTTTGTCTAGAAGTATACCTTCTACCAAGGTGTACTCCTGGGGAGAAGAGAAAACAGAAATCAGCCAAGGAGTCTTTCCCTTGTCTTCCTGGTGGCGGCTCAGCCCGTGTATAGAATCTGTGCCATGAGGTTACAAGGGTCTTTGTTGTGGCTGGGGTCATCATCTCTGTCGTTAACAATAGCAGCCTCCTCCTCTTCCTCCTTTTCCTCTGCCCCACTGCCGTTTGGGTGGGGTGCAGGACAGGTGCCCACCTCCTCACCTCCCCTGCCATTCTCTGCAGACCCGATCCGCGTGCAAAGCCTCAGAGGCCGCGGACCTGCTCTGATACATTCGATTCCTATGGCAGCCCCAGGAGGCAGCCAGAGCAACTGTCTTCATCTTAATTGGCAAGGAACCTAAGGCACAGAGAAGTTGGGTGACTTGCTCATGTCACCGCACAAGCTCAGTTGAGTGGGGCGTGTATAGGGCTAGGGCAGAGACTCAGCTTGTCTGAAACTTGAAGAGGGTAGTTTGAAAGACAGAACAGCTTTGTTTCTCTGCAGCCAGCCCTGGTTTTCTGTTGATATGACGTCCCCACGATGTCCGAGGAATTTTTTAAGCCCTAATGGAAGCCAGTTTACCTCCTTCCTTCTAGTTCCTGGAACACTCACTTTGTGCCCAGGACATATAAATGTTGGCTGCAGGAGTAAAAATTAAAGTAGCAGATGAAGAATAACAAGGAGATAAGGGTTTGCTCTTGGGTTTATAGGGCTAGTATGATTTCTGGAATATTCCACAGACACTCCCACCTTCCTGCCTTGGCTCACAGAGATGTGATTTTGCATCAACAAATTTGCCCTCTACCTGCCTTCTCTCTCTCTGCTGCTTTATTCAAGTGTCCTCATGGGAAGAGCAGAAATGTTGCTGTATTTGGGATGTAGGGAAGGACTTATGTTCACTGGGTCACCTTGGTCTACTGAGCAGGGTTAATATTTTAAGCCTGATGTCTCCTTCTTCCTTCTGGACCTGCCTAAGTTCTGACCTGGTTCCTTGCACATTCACTTTTCATGCTTTAAGTTTCCTCTTTCCCCCTGAAGGTGTTGTGGAAAATTTTTGGCCAAAGAACAGAAGTGATTCTTTTTTTTTTTTTTGCCAGCCTATTAAGTAATTAAAAACAAAAACAATTTTTATTTTTGTGAAAGGTTTAGAAATCCCAGAGTATATATCAGCAAATGGATTTTCCAATAAGACCCTGCCCATTTTCTACTCATGATAATTCTGAAATACAACCAGGTCAGATGGGCCTGGCCTTCACAACTCTCTGCTGGAGAGATTTCTTTCCTGAGATTGTATCAAACAGTTCTGAATAGTGAAGATATCTCCCTCACCACCCCAGCCCCCATTTCCACTCACCCCCACCCTTAGTGGAGGGATACAGAGAAGTTCCTTCATGGTCCAGTTCCTGGAACATAAGCTGGTTACTGATTGCCTGGGGACAAGGAGATCTGCCTCCTTCATTTATATTTGAGATAATTGACAACAGTGACATTGAATTTCTATTTCTTCTTCTTATTTGGGGCCGTGGGAACCAAGTTTCCTTTAATCTTTAATAGAGGTATTACAAAGTAGTCAGCGTGGAAAAAGTCTCATGATGTACAGCAAGATATAAAGACTTTGAAGAACATCTCATCTTTATTCCCTTCTCTTTGTTGTAGCATCCATAAATTATCTTTTGGAAAAGAGCCTTGGTGTACCATGTTCTCCTAGATAGAATTTGTTAAATCCCTATTTTTCTCAAGGGAAGGAAGGAATGTCACATGGCAGACAGCCAAGATGCTCAGCCTTCAAGGCAAGGAACTTCCAAGTTGGGATGTTTGTGGGGTGGGGCAACTGATCAACTGCTAGCACCTTGACCTGTGAGTGCTGTGTGAGTGGGCTCCCTTCGGTGGGAGGTAGGAGGTACTGGGGAAGTGGTCCTCGAGCCCAGCTCAGATTGCTTGAATCAGAACCCCTGGGGAGGCATTGGGTTTCTTTTTTTAAAAAGCTCCCCAGTGATTCTAATATACAATAGGTACTGCTGCTCCAAGGCAGTTTCCAATTCTAAAGATTATTATAAAACATTTTGATAAAGTGAATATTTTTATCTTTACAGATAGTGCTTTCTATCTATTATCTAGTGGGAATAAGCACCTAGTGGGAGAAGTACCTAGTACCTGGTGGGAGAAGTACCTAGTACCTAGTGGGAGAAGTACCTTCTAATAGTACCTAGGAAAAGTACCTAGTACCTAGTGGGAGAAGTACCTAGTACTTGGTAGGAGAAGTACCTAGTACATAGTGGGAGAAGTACCTAGTACCTAGTAGAAGTACCTAATACCTAGTAGAAGTACCTAGTACCTAGTGGGAGAAAGGCTGAGAAAAGGTACTGCCAGCTCCAACACCTCTTAAGAGCCTGGAATCTACAGACCTTTACCCTTTAATTTTTACAGCAATCCTTCAGGAAGTGCCACCCTTTAAATGAAATTCAAATGAAGAAACTGTAGCTTAGAGAAGTTTAGAAGCATGCCAAAGTTCAGGGGAAAGATAAATGGTAGAGCCAGGATTTGAATGCAGGCTTACTTGGCCCCCAAATCCAATTTCTTTGCTTCCTACCTGTGAATAGCAACCACTGGATCTTTCAGCGCTCTTATAGCCCCCATGGTAGCAGTTTAGAGCTCCTCCTTCTCCTAGGCCTACAGACAACGGGATCTGTTATATTCATATTTTCCATATGATCCTGGCAAGCCCAGTGGCCAAGGGGTGTTTCCTCTCAATCAAAGAAGCACCAAATATGAGGGCTGTCCGGAAAGTATCCAGCCATGCAACCACTCTCATTATATGAACATTATATGGATACTTTTCAGATAGACCTTGTATTCCTAAAATTCTCCAATGTTGGTATCCAAATTAATCCCTCAGCCTGCCCCTCACAGAAATGGCATAACGGTTTTGATCTGATCTGTGTCCCACTTTTCAGCTTGGAAAAAACAGTCACCATAACCATAGCTCACACTGAGCCCCCCTTTCTTGGGATCCCTCTAAGAACCTGGTACTGTCAGGTGCAAGAAACACTGAACTGTGGTTGCCTTGCAAAGCTTTCTTACTGTTTCTCCCAGTTTGTCCCGTTCTCTTCAGCTGGGTGATAGACGTGGAGAGGCTGGCATGGCAGCCCAGGAGGAAATGTAACAGGGCCTCTTGGTCTCCATCAAAAGCCAGTTGTGCAAGAACTCTGTGAGAAGATGGGCTTAGCAGAGCCCCTGTGTTAGACACCTAGCGTTTGCTTCATGGGAAACTCCATGTTCACCAACACTGTGATCCGACCTCCCTCTCGCAGGCACACCTGACGTGACCCTACAGTGCATTCCTGTTAGTGGGAAAGGGAGGGGGTTGGTGCCATTCTGTTCCAAGTCAGGCTAATCTGGGGGTTCAGGGTCCGTTCTGGGCATTGGCTTAGGGACCAGCATATTCAAATTGGTAGGAGTCTAGAAGATGTCAGTTGGCATGGTGAAAGAATTTGACATGGCATATGAAAACTAAAAATCAAAACAAAAACAAACTAAAAAAGTTTGTATAAATTGGAGCAGAAGTGGGAAAGAGAGAACTTTATTCTTTACAGCCCCAAAGGCTACTAATTATGTATCAGTTAGTCTAGGCTAGGCTGTGCTTCAGTAACAAAACAAACCACAAAAATGTCAGTGGTTTCACACAATCATAGTTCCTCTCTCTCTCGGCTAAAGTGCAGTATAGATCGTGTGTTCTCTTTAATTCTGTAGTGACGCCCTCTGGAGCACACAGCTTTTTGGGCCACTGCAGCAGGGGAAGAGAGCATATCAGCTTTGAGCTGCCTCAGCCTGGAAATGATTCATGTCACTTCCACTCCTAATCCGTCAGAACTGGTCACCTGGTCCAGATATAAGCGCAAGGGAAGTCGGGAAGCGTGGGGCCGTGGAAGAATGTTTGGTGTGTGCTACCTCAGTCATGAACTGGGATCCTCAGTAGTTCTCCATGGTATTGGGGGTAAAGTCCAAGTTCCTTCCCAGGGCCTTCCCACGTTCCTGCACGGTCTCTACCTTCCTCAGCTTAGACGTACCCCGGTTCCTTGTCCCCTCATTTTGTCTGAGAGTAATGCTCCAGCGCCTCTAGTTGAGGCAGTGTCCTTTGCCCATGCTGTCCCCTGGGCCTGGCATGACTCTCACCCACACTATTCGTCACCTAAGGCCTGCTGGCCCTCCAGAACTCAGCTCTGCTGAGACTGTGCTTTCGCTGCCAAGCCTTATCCCGAGGAGAGGCCAGGATGTGGGTTCGCGTCTTGGTTCTCAGGTCAGATTGTCTGCTATTGAATGCCAGAACTACCACTTACTAGCTGTGTGACCATGGTGGGCAAGTTGCTTTACCTCCTTGAGTCTAAGGTTGTCATCTACAAAATGTGGATAATAACACTACCTATCTGATAGGGGCTTCGAGAAGGTTAAAAAACAATACATTCATAGCACTTAGTATATTTTCTGGTTCTTTGTGAGCACTCAACATATAAATGCTAGCTCTTATTAGGAAATAAAATAATAATGCTAACAGTTTTTAGAGTTGCTGTGAGGCCCAAAGGAGATATTGGGTACAAAAAGCATCATGCAGGAGTGACTGGCCTGCAGGAGCAATGAGCCCTGATCTCCTGGTGCCCAGGTTAGGGCTCCTTTCTCTCATATCATAGAGCAGGGATCAGCAAACTACAGCTCGCAAACCAAATCCAGCTTATTGCCTGCTTTTATAAATAAAGTTTTATTGGAAACACAGCCACACCCATTTGCTTACATGCCATCTATTTGTGTCTTTCATACAACCATGGCAGAGTTGAGTAGTTTCAGTGAAGACCACATGACCAGTGAAGCCAAAAATATTTACTCTCCGGCACTTTAGAGAAAAACTTTGCCAGCCCTGACCTAGAGAATCAGCTAGCTGTCCCTCCCTTCTAAGTCTTTCCCTTTTCTTTAGTTCACATTACTTCTATAACACCATACGCCAAGCACTGTTTTACACATTTTACAAATATAAAGTTACTAAATCCTTATAATAGCCCCATGAGGTGGACGTTATTATTCCCATTTTTTCAGATCAGGAAATTGAGGTTCAGAGATGTTAAATGAGTTGTCCAAGGTCACTTAATTAGCGTGTGAAAAATCCATATTCAGATCTAGGTATTGGGGTTCCAGAATCCGTGTTCTAACCCCTGCACCCTGCATACCACCCACGCTTGCCACAGAACACAGGCTTGGGTGCTTGGGGCGGTGAGAGGCTGGGATTGATTGAGAGCATCAGCTCACTGGGAAGCAGAGCTGGAAAAGGGCTCAGAGACCTTTGGGGTCAACACCAGCCTTTGTCTTTTACCATATGATGGCCAGGCTTCTGGGGAAACTTAGGCCTGCGAGGGACAGGGAGGTGTCCCACACTCTCCCAGCAAGGTGTGGGTGCTCTAGGAGGTTATACGCTGGTGAGAGATGACTGAACCAAAGCTCCTAAAAGTGACAATGATGATAAAAAAGGGTTTTTATTATGAAAATTTAAGAGTACACAAAAACAGAATAAATATGGGGTTTAATGAACCCTGTATACCCACCACCCAGCTTCAACAATTACCAACTTTTTGCCAATCTAGTTTCATCTATCACCTCCCAATAATTTTAGGGTGGGGAGTAGAGCTTTTAAAATAAATCCCAGACCTCCTCTTATTTTACACATAAATACCCCAGGGTCCAAATTCATTTTGATGGAGGGTTTGGGGGCAGAATGGGTGGCTGTGACCGGAGAAGGACGCTGTGTTTTCTGCAACCCTCAAAAGTTTGCACATATGCCTCTGTCCCTGGGCCCTGCTTTCAGGCCCAGACCTCTCTCCCCTGTGAGTAATGCTAGGGCCTGCCAGACTCAGGCAGCTCCCGGTGGAAAGAAACACCTTGTGAAATGCTGTCTGCAATCAGGATGAGGAAAAAACCTGTCTTGAGTGGATCCCTTATTCTCAACTGTCCTCCTTTTCCAACACAGCCTGTTGCCTGCTGCAGGCCTCTGAGCCCTGGCAGATGGGTGTTGATGTCCGCTGAGTCACCTGTTTTCTTGCTATTATCTTATTTACCCACGTTTGTCATTTTCTAGCGGCGTGACTCACCCCGCCGAAAGGGAAACAGAGCCTGGAGAGATGAGTCTTTTATCCAATGCTCACAGCTCCTCCTTTGGGAGGGAAATCCTTTCCCTTTGAACTCTCTCATCTGAGCACCCAAAAGAAGGGGCATGGAAGGCCCAGTGCACCCCGCGGTGCTGGGCTCTGGGCCGTGTCTAGGCGGCTTGTGGAATTCAGGAAAATGTCTGTTCTGGTTTCCAACCCGCCTGGCTGGGTCCTCCCATTCCTTTCTCGACGATACCCAGTCACAGCCAGGGAGAGGATGCTCTCATCCATCCCACAGAGAAAGCTTCCTCTTCCTCAGGTGGCCCAGGTGAGAGGCAGCAGGAGGACCATTGCCTCGGGCCCTCTGTGGGTCCACTCTTTGCCCACTCTCAGACTTGTTAACGACAGCTGTCCCTGTAAATTGTTGGCCTCCTATGCCAGACACCGTGCTTGGCTCAGTTTTGATGTCGTCTCTGGGCCAGGACAGATATTGGGACCCCCCCACTTCACTGTAGCTTACCTGCCCCTCTGCCACCCGGAGCTCTGTTCTTTCCCGAGCAGCCAGAGTGATTCTGCTAGGTGGTAGAACAGAGCACAACGCTCTGCTGTTTAATGCTGTCCAGGGGCTTTCTTTGACACTTAAGAGAAAATCCACAGCACTACGATGACCTACAGCCTTGGTATTCAAAATGTGGTGACCAGCCTTTGGGGAGTTGGGGTGGGGGAGGAAGCAGGATCTCAGGCCCCACCCCAGGCTTACTGAGTCAGAGCTGTGGCTACCGAGATCCCAGGTGATTCATATCACATTAAAGTATGAGCAGCCCTATGACCTACAAGGGCCTAATGGACGGAGCCCAACCTTGGCTGTGCCTTAGAATCACCTGGGGAGATTTCACAGCTCTAATGCCCAGCCCTGATCCCAGGGATCCTGATTTCACCCCTCTTTATTACCACATCGGAAGGTGGGTATTATTGGTCCCACATTTGCAACGATGAAGTCAAATCTCAGAGAGGTCAAGTATGTTGTCCAAGGGCACCCAGCCACGCTGAGGCCACCTGGACACCTCATCTTTGGCTGCAAGGGCAAGGGGAATTGAAAGTATGGGCTCCGGATTCAAAGTTGCCTGACTTGAATTCCCGCTGTACCACATACAAATTAGAAAAGTGATTTATCATCTGAGCTTCATTTTCCTAATTTGTAAAATAAGGATTAAAAAGAGCCTATGTCACAGGGATGTCAAAAGGATTAAGTGAGATAATGTGTTTACATGGTGCTTGCAACATGCTAAGAGCTTAGTAAATGCTAGCTGCCACTCTTATCATTCTTCATATTTACTATTCTTCACCCTCAGTTTGTGGCCCTTTTATGCAATAGAAGCCCTGAATTATCTGGTTTCTAGCATTTTTTCCCCCTAGTGATTCCAGGGCCAATGTGGCACAGCGATGAAGGAATGAGATTTAGAGCTCTCTTTTTTGTTGTATGATTTAAGCAGGACACTTGACCTCTCTAATCCTCTGCTTTCCCTATCTGTGAAATGGGGACGTGAGAGTTGGGGTGAATATGAGATGTGATGTATAGTGGACCTTGATACAGTGAATTGGATTGAAACTGATTCAGTTACACTGTGACTTACACTGCACCATCAAAGTGTGTCCCTTGAAGTTTCACCCGACATGCAGCAATAACCTTGAGCAGCAGGGCCCTCAGAGAGTAAGATCAGCACCTCTTTCCTGACAGGCATTGGCCTTTTAGGTAGATTTCACTCTTTACTAGTGTTGAAGGAATTGGGAACACAAAGGGGAACTGCAATGAGCCGCCAGGCAAGTGACACCTTGGCCTCAGCTATTAATACAAGGCAGTGTGGTGGCAGAGAGCACGGGGCCTGGGGTTCCACTGCCTGGATGCACATTGCTTCTACACCTACTAGTTGTGTGATTTTAGGCAAGTCATTTAATCTCTCTGCAAACTGAAATATACCCTCTGCTTGATATAGAGACTGTAAGGATTGATGCGTTAATCTGAAATGCGTGCAGTCTTGCTCAGCACACGGCAAGTGCTCTGGAATTGTTCTGTGCTGGCCACCACTCTCCCCCAGTTGAGCTGAATTGTCTCCTTTGTGTTCCCACCTAATAGGACTTGTAATGTTCTATTTGTTAATCTCATTTCCCCATGAGCTCATCTCTGTTCCTGGTGCCTAGCAGCGGAGAGCCTGCCACATGCTCGGTGCTTATTGTTATTTTGTCAGAAGGAATGAGCGAACTCAGAGATCAGCTGATGTGAGCCAGAGGCCTGCAGACTAGTTTTATGGGAATTGGACTCGAGTCAGGGAGATACGTGGTCATAGCTTGGGGATGCCTGGTCCCAGGCCTGGAACGACCCTAGTCCCCTCAGAGGGGAAGCATGTGGAAATGGGAAGGGGATTTCTCAACACCTCCTCTGTGCCAGGGGCTGGACAGACGCACGCCCCTCGCTTAGGCTCAGAATGTTGGAACAGTTCATCAGCAGAATGAAAACCCTCTGACTGTCGGCCAGTCGTGGAAACCCTCAGGGTGTTACTTTCCATATCAAACTTTCTGCCCACACTGCCTCGGGCAGAGGAGAAGATTTTCTGCCTTTCTGAATCTTCAGAGCGGAGCTTCTGTCAGAAGAACAAACTTTTCTTTTGCTAAAACTGACCTTGATGCATTGGGATACAATCAAATTCTGTTTTTTTTTGTTTTGTTTTTTTTTTTACCAAATTCTCAATCAGTTAGAAGTCCCTTCCATAGGTACATTTCCATATGAATTTTTAATATAACAAATGCTCAGTGAGCACTTTCTGCCAGCCAAAGATCTAAGCACTTTAGGAATATGAGCTCATTCTAAACTTCATAAACACCGTCCAAGGTAGGTAGCATTACCCGTGTTTTACAGATGAGGAAACTGAGGCACAGAGAGGTAAAGTTAATTGCCCAAGGTCTGCAGCTAGTGCACCATACAGCGGGGAGTCAACCAGCTCGGCTCCAGAATTTGGGCTCAAAATAGCTAGGCTTTGCCATCTCACTTAAGTCTTCCAACTTTCGTTTAAGTTTTGCAACAACCTTGCAAAGTAGCCTTGTTCCCATGTGCTCAGAGGACACGGGGTGCGGAGAAGGTAAGTTTGCTCAAGGTCACACAGATAGAAGTGACAGGGCTACAGAAGGGATTCGTTTTTGTCAGGCTCCAAGGTGACAGCAGGCTGAGCTCACGGGGCAGTCCATGGAGGAAGGATCCTCTCCCTTTTCAGGTGTGGAAACCACGGGCACTTTCCCTGAGTCTCCCTGCCTGCCACCAACACACACTTGACTTCTCCTTCCTTGTTCTGCCTAGATAAAGACAGAAACCTCTGGTTGAGTGTTCGGCGGTGCAGACGCTAAAGAGCATCTCTGTCTCGTCTGATTGTAACAGGAGTGCTTCCAGAGTTCTCCTCTTTCTTTTCCAAGGACATTCCTTCACGGATGTTGTCTCTGGTGTCTAGGCAGAGCCCTGGTCGGGCAGTGAGAAGGTGGGAGCTGCCTGTGGATCTATCCCTTGTTTGCCAGGGAGCCTGGACAAGTTACAGAAATCTGTGATCTTCCGTGTTAACATTTAGAGTTGGATAAGAGTTAGGGTTGGTTGATTAGATTGGTGAATTTAGTTTTATTTTTAAGGGGCAGAATACTTTAACCTCCAAATACAAAATAGGCACCATACCTGTTTCTGTATCATGGGGGCCACAGAGGGTTCTGCAGAGGTTAAGTTTGGGAATCATTGGATTGGATAGTATCAAACTTTTTATGATGATGTGAAGCCAACAAGATCAGTATTAGCTTCCTGGGGCTGCTGTAACAACTTGCCACACATTTGTTGGCTTTGGGAACTAAAAATCCTAAGCACCCCCACTGACTGAATGGACCCTATAGAGAGATATCAAGCACGGCTGCACATGTGCATGTTTCTCCTTTCATAAATATTCATGACTCCCATCGCTTGTTAAATATGCATATTTGGCCATCCTGCTCAGCATAAATTCCTGTTCCTATTGTTCCTCCCTTGAAGCATGTGTTCCTGGCTTCGGGCCAGAGGCTCTGCTTACTAGCCTGTCGGAATGGCCACCCACATGCTACAACCCTTTCTGAGAAATAAAGCTCTTCTTTCCAAATTATGAACCTCGTTTTTTCTTTTTTTCTTTCTTTCTTTGGCTAATAGCTTGAAACAACAGAAATTTATTCTCTCATAGTTCTGGAGGCCAGAAGTTCGAAATCAAAGTGTCAGCGGGGGTGTCCTTGCTCCGAAGGTTCTAGGGGACAATCTGTCCTTGCCTTTTCCTAAGCATCTGCTGCCTCAGGCAATTCTTGGCCTTCCTCGGTTTGTGGCTGCACAACTCCACTCTCTGCCTCTTCACGTGGCCTTCTCCTCCGTGTGTCTGTGGCTTCTCCCCTTTTGCTTCTTACACGAACACTTGTCATTAGATATAGGGTCCACCTAGATAACCCAGGATGTTCTAATCTTGAGATCCTTAACTACATCGGCAAAGACGCCTTTCTTAAATAAAGTCATATTCACAGTTTCCAGGGATTTGTACACAGACTTATCTTTTTGGTGCCACCATTCAACCCACTACAATAGATAATAGCTTTGCGATGTATGCTCTGTGCCTGGCACTGTGCTAAGTATGGCAGGGAGACAAAAATAGTCAAGACAGAGATGCTTCCCTTGCCCACCTGCCTGCCTTCCTCCCTTCCTTCTTCCCTTCCCTTCCTTTCTCTTTCTTCCCCTTCTAAAGATGGGTGTATTGAGATATTATTTATCTATGGCAGCACTCGCCCTGTTTAGGTATACAGCTGAGGAGACAGGTTTAGAGAGATGAAATAACTTCCTCAAGCATGCACACAGAGGAAGTAGCAAGGTCGCGATTTGAACCTGTGTTCTTTATTGCCGGAGCCTATATAATAAACCATCAGTCCACACGGCCTCCACACTTCCTCTGGGGGCCTCTGATTCAAGATGCTTTCTAGAAGCTCTTAGAGGGCTGATGTTAGAGACTCCCATGGTGAAGTGCAGGGCAGCACTTATTCAAAAAAACCCTTCACGGGGAGGAGGTTCTTTTTGCAATGGAAATTTGCATGCTCCCTATAAGCATTTAGCCTATTTGCGATGTATTGCATGTCTATGTGCTCGGTTAAGTGGATTTACAGCTCGTGATATCTCATTTCAGTTTAACTAATCCTCACAAAATGGACAAGTGATTTAAATGATTTCTGTGAAGGAACTGCAAGCTGAAGATAATATTAATGATGCAAGCCCAAGGAAACAGCAGGAGAATGGCTGACTTGATACTCTGCAATTCCTGGTGCTTGCTGGCTTCTGGCTAATTACAGGATAAAATTAATGGCAGTCTAATTACATAAATCACAAAATTGGTCAAAAGACTTAAAAATTATTAAGAAGTCTGCTTGAAATATGATCTTCCATCCACTATCATTAATGATGATTCTCTCCCTGAGTGAATATTGTGTCTTGATAAAACTAATGAGAGTGTGAAGCCATTGCAACTGACAACTTAAAACACTTCATTTTTTCAACTGTTTAAAGTCATGTTTAAAGTCATGAGATTCTCATTATAGCCCTTTACAAATTTCAATTAAATTTGATAATTTTTGAATGTATTACTTAACAGTGAACATGAATAGCCATAATCCATTGGTCAAACACTTGCTGCTCTTGATATGGTGAAAATGGCTGAAGAAATAACCTAAAAACTACTTGGCGACACATTAAAATGGACCCCTCAGTCATTCAATACTGTTGGAAGATGCATAGAACTTGTTGCCAAAATTGAAGAAACAAATATAGAAACAAATAACTTAGTGTGAGAGATTTGTGATATAATTGCTTGCAAGTATAGATGTTTCCAACATATTTCAGCTGATGTCATTGCTGGATTCTTCATTTCAATAATGAAATACATTGGAGGGTCCTTTCTTGTGAAACCTTATAGGAAAAATGTACCAGAAAAAAAATATTCTCAATGGTCAATGAATTGCTTAACAAAAGCAATGTTTTGGGTATTTGTGTTGACTAGAATGGGGGGGGTGTAGGTAAATTTCCTGAGCTAGCACCTCATGTGAAATTTATTTATTGCATTGTCCATATCAAGCTATTAAAGCAAAGAAATTAAAGTCATAAGAGAACAGAGCACAATAGGATGTCATTGATATGGGTCATTATATAAAGGCAAGACATTTAAAATAGAGCAGAATCTTTACAATACTTTGTAATTAGGTAGGAAATGAACCTGAAAATATTTTGTGCAAGAAGAGAGGTCCTCATTCAATTTTGGCAAAATGTTTGAAACAGTGAGTGAACATAACATAAAATCAAAGGTTCTGAATTATTTGATCTTTTCAGTGATGACAAGTGACTGTTGAGAGTGAGGTATATAGCAGGTACATTCGAAGAAAACACAAACATACACATAAATTGTCCCTTCAGGGTAAATGTCATGATTTAATAAGGAGTGAGGTAGTAACTGATTTTCAAAAGTAACTTGTAAACCGCAATGAGATATCATCATGCAAGCACCAAAATGGCTAACGTGAAAAAGACAGATAATACCAAGAGTTGGCAAGAATGTGGAGCAACTAGAAATCCCACAGTGGTGGAAGCATCAATTCAAGGAACCAGTTCAGCCAGTTGTTTGGCAGTCTTCAGGAAAGCAGAACATAAGGAAACCCAACTATCCAGCAATTCCATTCTAGGTGTATACCTAACAGAAAGTATACATGTGTTCACCAGAAGACAGATACTGAAATGTTAATAGCAGCACTATTTCTAATACTCTGGCACTAGAAATTACCTCAATGCCCATCAAAAGTAAAATGGATAAACGTATTCACCCAAGAGAATACTGCATGAATGACTGACTGATCCACAACAAAACTCAGTGATATAGACAAAATCTTACATATAAAATTTTGAGCAAAAAGAGCCAGAAACACAAAAGGTTATCTCCTATAGGACTCCACTTATAGGAAGTTAAGAAGAAAGCGCAGGCAAAATTAATCTGAAAGTTAGGACAGTGGCTACCCTTGGAGGGAAAATAACTGTCAAAAGCATAAAGAAGCTTGCAGGGGTGATGATAATGTTCTGTTTCTGAATCTGTGTCTTGAGCAGGGTGTGTTCACTTTGTGGAAATGCATCGATCTGTACACTTATAATATGTACACTTTCTTGTGTGCATATTATTCTTGAATAAAAAGAAAAGTCACTTGTTCTATGAAGACAGTGTTTGAATATTGATGACTTGAAACACTTTCTGTGTTAACATTGTTAAACATAATGTGTATAACCTATACTTCTTTTTCTGAAAAGATCAAAATAGAATAGCCAGTTTTAAAAATTTTCCGTGCGTATGAACTATTTTGTTTTTTTAAAGAAACAACTTTCAATAAATTGTGGGAAGCACGGATTGTCATCAAGAAAGTTGGAAATTTACTAGCCAAATTTCACCAAAACCTTTGCATAATTGGTAGATGGAATTTAAAAATGAGTATGATGACTAAATAAGGCAGCAATGCTGCATTCCTTTCACTTGGATCTACATATATTTTTGAGACATCTTTTTCAGCTATCTTGCTTCCATTAGAAGCAAGTATCAGAACAAACTGAATTTAGGACCAAACCATCGATTACTATGTCATACAGATTAAACCAAGATTAGAAAGAAATTAGGAAAGCATGTTTAAAATCACATTGTGCTCACTAAAATAATTTTTATTATTATAAATTGTTTTAGGAAAGCAAAAAGTTTGTTAGATATTACTAAATAAAATAAAATTATTAAAATTGTTTAATTCATCTTGATTCCAACTTTTAAAAATTGCTATTTTTATGTAAATTTTATAATATAAATATATTAGGATAATAGTATGTACATATAAGTTAAAAATACATAGGCATATATTCCAAGTGCATGCTTGAAACTTTGTTATTGGTATAGAACCAGATCATAAAAAACTCAAAGAGTGCTAGCCTGTGCTCTTTACTTGGTGTTTAGCCTTTAGTAACAGGTTACTTTAGTTGATGTGGGTTAGTGGCCAGGCCGATAAAGGTTTGAATACCAGCTCTCCTACTTACTAAATGTATGATTTTGAACACTTAGTCAATGGATCTGGGTCTCAGTTTTTCATTAGTAGGATGGGAATCTAGCACCTATCTGAAAAGGAGTTGAGATAATTCAATCAGTCAATATATGTAAATGTGTTAGTACCTTCGCTGGCTTATGGAAGCTGAAACAATGGTCACTGCTACTATCATATGGTCATTTCCTACTGCTTTCCAAACTTGTCTCATAATAACAATCTCTTGGGATCTTGTTGAAAATATTTGAGTCTCACCTCAGATTTTCTTGGGTGGGGCCTCGGAACTTGCACCTTTAGGTTTCAAGTGATTCTTATAGTCAAGGGAGTTTGAGAAACACTGATTTTGAAGGTGCTGGAGTCCTCTTTCCTCTACTGTTCTCCAAAACTGAGCCTTATCTCCCAAGTGCCATGAACTCCCATAGAACCATCTCTGTACCCCACAGGTGAGAGAGAGCAGGGAGCTCTCTAAGCCACTGAAGGGCAATGGGTGGTGACGGCACATCAACAAGCAGGAGACATTTCCTCCTGGGGCCTGGGGCTCAGAATTAGGACCAGGTCCCTTGAGGAGTGGGGCAGGGGGATGTTGGGGGTAAAGCATGGTGCCCAGGCATACTGGGAAGGCGCTGAGTCATTGAGACTGAGGTCCAAGGTGGGAGACAACAAGAATTGAGACAAAAAATCAGATAGGTCCAGGAGTAGGACAGACTTGTGCTTTGTTGTTTGATCCTGGTGAGGATCCATCAATTCCATTCCCATTGACTTAGAAGAGATTGCTCCCCAAGCTGCGTGAGGATCAAGCAGTCTGAGAGGTGCCTGCTCCTGCAGGTTTGCCCATGCTTGGTGCTTAATAAACGTGTGCACACTCAGCACGCTATTGGGCAATCACACTCAATCTTCTCTTGTCGTTCTCTCTACTGTGCATCCACTTCTTTCCCCAGTTGCTCACTTGCTTCTCCAGGGAGGATCGCCTGGCTGAGCAGCACAGAGCAGGTGCTCTTACCAGCATAGTCGTCCTGCTGTGTCCTGACAGCCCCTTGTTGCCCTCAATCTGAAGGTGTGGATAATTAAAGTAATGAACACTTTTCCACTAGCTGCTGAAAGCCTCATTAATCTACACGCATGTTGCCACAGGCAAATTATGGCGTCAAGGGTGGGAGGATCAACAAAAATAACTTTAGAAATTCATTAATCAGACTTAGTCAAGCATGATGTTCGGAACTGAGAGTTCTTATCCTGCAGTAGTCAGTGTAGATGGGGTGTGCGTATGTGCGTGTGTGTGTGTGTGTGCGCGTGCGCGTGTGTTTTCCCAAAGACATGAAAGGGACTTCTTAAGCAATATTTGAGAACACTTAGGTTATTGTACTTGCATTTATGACTTTAGTGGTTGATGCTAATGGAATTTGTCCAAGGATTTCAGTGTGGAGGATTCCATAAATGCTAAGTATGCTAAGGTGGATGATCAAGGTTTCTAAACACATCAGAGGGAAAAAATGATCATGAGGTCACACATAGAGCCATACCCAGCTAGGGCAGAGATGGTTACTGCCTTCAAATATTCATTTTCTCCTCGACATTTCACAGGGGCTCTTGGAGTCAGGTTGGAGCCACGTGACTACTTGAGGGTTCACCTCCCCCAGCCCTCTCTTTCCTGCCTTGGAAGCCTTGAAGGACTCTATTCCAGATACCAAAATAACAAAATGGGACAGAACTGTCTGATGCATCCTGGACTTTGTGTGCATGAAAACTAAAGCTGCTCTATGTCAAGCCACAGAGATTTCCTGACCGATCTGTCACTGCAGCAGTCTACCCTATCCTGACGAGTACACCAGCCACTCAAGGCCAAGTGCATTTTTCTTTTGAATATGGTTATTAGACCAGTTGTCTCATTAGCTGAGTGTTTGTATTCCAGCATGGCCTTGAATAAGATCTTTCATGGACAAGTTGGGGTCTTTTCTGGACAAGCTGGGGTCATGGGTCATGGATGATAAAATAGTTATGTGGATTCTAAGTTACTTGAATAAGATTACCCTAAAAGGCTGGTTGAGAAATCAACATGCACCTTAGGAGAGAACATTAAGAACATAGTCCCTTTTCTGTGTCATTCAATGCTTTAAACAATGCCTTGGGATAAGAAAGAGACACCCTACTTTTTAAGTTTGTGTGTTCCACAGAGAAG
The DNA here is from genome assembly GCA_008086735.1 of Cheirogaleus medius. Taxonomy (NCBI): domain Eukaryota; kingdom Metazoa; phylum Chordata; class Mammalia; order Primates; family Cheirogaleidae; genus Cheirogaleus; species Cheirogaleus medius. Next base: position 64,149,660 of record VBSM01001124.1, read on the forward strand.
TGAGAGATGAACATCTTGACTGACAGGCTCAGAACACAAGTAAACTCTGGCAGGCCAGAACATGGGCCTAAAATGACAAGATGAGAGTAAAACAGCACATGCAAATATGTGTGTGTGTTGATTTGAACTTCAGAATCACAGGAGAGGAATGACGAGGCTCAGGAGCATTTTGAAAATAGCTATAAGTAGGCCAGCATTATTGGAGAGTGGAGTGAAAGGATAGGTATATGGCAGTGGGGAATAGGCTGGGAAGTGGTTTGGGGCTTGAACGTGGAAGGCCCTGATCAAGCCTTACCTGAAGGTCACCTGACTGCTGGTCTTTTTAGTTGTGTGTGACAGTGAGGCAGTTCTAGTTGGGATTTCTAGACAAGCACACTAACTGGTGGGTGGCATCTTTGCATTATTGTGTGCTGTCTTAGTCTGTTTGTGCTTCCATGACAAAATGCCAGGGACTAGGTAGCTTACACAACAGATATATATTTCTCATAGTTCTGGAGGCTGGGAAGTCCAAGATTAAGGTGCTGGCTGATTTGGTTTCTAATGGGGGCTTTCTTCCTCACTGTGTCCTCAGTGAACTTTCCTCAGTGTGTGTGCGGGAGGTAGCGGGGGGAGAGAGAGAGAGAGAGGGAAAAGGATGGGATTAGGACTCTCCCTTATGACCTTATTTAACCTTAGTTACCTTCTAAAAGCCCTATCTCCAAACACTATCATATTTACAGGTCAGGACTTCAACATATGCATTTTAAGGGAAGGGACACAATTCAGTCCATAGCAAATGAATCAATCACTCTCTTTCCTAGAAAAACTTTCTTCCTTGACTTCTGTGACACCACATAACTCTTCCTCGGTTTCTCAGTTTCTTTTTTCAGTTTCCTTTGCTGGGTCCTGCCTCTGCTCACCCCCTTAGTCTCAGCTGTTCCTCAGGATTGTGGCCTCAGCTCTCTCTCTGCTCATTCCACACAGTGCTTGGATCAATTTTCCTGAGCGGACTCATGAACTCTGCTGGCTTTAAGACCACCGATTCCCATGATTCCTAGATCTATAGCTCAAGCTCACAATCCTCTACTGAGTGCCAAGCCTGCACCTGTCACTGCCAACTGAGTATCTCCTCCTCAAACTCAGCTCCCTGCAGCCTGAACTCACACCTGCTCTGTGCGTGGTGCTAACATCTTAGAGACACTCCATGTTGGAACCTCCCTGTGCTTCTCCTGTTCCCTGTGCCTCTCCCATCCCATCTGCCTCGAGTCCCCTGATGCCACCTCCTTCTTCTTCATGCTTCGAATCCTTTCCCTTCCTCTTCCCCATGGCTACTCTGTGGTCCAGGTCCCCATCACTGGTTTCTGGATTGCCCCAACAGCCTCCTGTCTGTCTCTTTGCCTCTAGTCTTGATCCTTCATATTCTTTCTCCTTACTCTACCCAAGCCCTAAATCCTATCATGTCCCTCCCTTGCTTTATATTCCTCCAGGACCCACCACTGCTATAGAATAAACTTAGGCTGCTTAGCACTGCCTGGCGCACAAGACCTCTGCGATAGCCCCTGGGCAACACTCCTGCCTCTTCTGCATCAGTCTTCCTGCTCCGACGATGCCTTTAATCTTCGGCCACACTGACTCTCTGCAGTTCTTGGAGATACCCCATCGACTCTCTTTGCATATGCTGTTATTTCTGCTCCTCTAGTTGAGGTCCCTCTTCTTCCAAGAAGCATTCCCTGACCCATCCTGTTTGGGTTGGGTGCCTCTTATGGGCTTCCATAGCACCCTATGTTCATTCTTACCATACCCCTTATTACATGTTACTGTTAATTGATTACATGCCTGTCTTTTCTACTAAACTGTTAGGTCTCTGAGAGAAGGTGCTAGGTCTCAGCCTTTGTAACTCCAGTGCCTAACACATGGTAGGTATTTAATAAATATGTGCTAAAGTAATAAAGTATGGTGCTTAAAAGCATATGCTAGAGCCAGACTTTCCAAGTTCAAATCCTATGTTCAAATATTAGGTCTAATATTTACTATCCTTATGACCTCGGACACATTTTTAGCTTCTCTGTATGTCAGTTTCTTTATCTGTAGAAATAGAGCAATTGCACCATGAGTTTTATGAGAATGAAATGAATTAATATATATAAAGCTCTTAGAATTCTGCATACCATATAGTCAGCACTCAACAAATATTTGCTCTTATTACTTGCTGAATGATTGAAGAATGTCACCGGCAAGATGCTAGTGTTTTTACATGCAGGTTTTATTTTTACTAATCCTACAGGTACCCTCATGTCACTAACAACAAAGCTGAGGCTGGGAAGCCATGTTCACTCCAATCCTGTAACTAGTGAGCCTTAGAGCTGGGACTCAAACCCAGATGTGCATGGCCCAAGGCTCCTTCTTTTCTGATCAACTTGTCTTGAAAGTCCTTCAGAGCTCTCATAATCCCTTATTCTCAATAATTCCCCCACACCAAACCCAAAGATCTATTAGGGGGCTGGGGAGGAGGTGGAAGAGAAAAGGGAACAGGTAGGCAGTCTGGGATTCAGGTGAAAAGCCTCCAAATCCTTCAGTCAAGTTGAAGTCAGGTCCTTTGGTGTTGGTAATGAGAGGAGAATCTTCATGAAGAGGAAGCTGCTGATTCTTTTAAGCTGTAACTTCAGCTCTCAGAGACTGATTTCCTTCAGTGACCAACCTTAGAGGACATGAGTTTGATTTATTAAGAAGGCTGGGGCTCTCCTTCCACAGGTGGGGCAACTGAAGACCACAAGTCCAGAGTTATTTTGGGGCATTAGGAGGTCACCACCATGCACAGACGTTACACCAACTCAGACCTGCTGCAAATAGAGGTGAATTTGTTGGTGCTCAAGGTCCTGGCTGAAGTTTCTAGTAGCTTTCCTTATGCACAGACACTTTGCTTTGTGAAACTCTGTCTTACAGAATAATAAAAACAATACCACCAAATAAGAATAACAATAGTAATAATAATAATGATTCTGATGATAATAAAATAAGTATGGGCCCAGGCTTTTATAGAATTTAAAAGGTCACATTTCCCTTCTCCATCCTCTTTTTTTTGATGCCTCACTCAGAAGAAATCATGCTCTCAGAAGTCGAAGTAAGAATCAGGAACCAAAGGACAGCCTCCCAGCCTTAGCTCGGGTGTGTCTCTGTCTCCCTGGGTTCCAGAACTGGGGCCAGAGACTGACTAAGGGTAAACACAGGTTTTAGCAGTGAGCTCAGAGGTGGAGTGAGCAATTCTAGAATGCAAATAGAACGACTCATAACACAACCAGACTGCTCTCCAAAAAATCATGAGTCCACAAAACAGGAAAATAAACCTCTAAGTCAGAGGTATAATGACAGGTAATTGCTCTAACTGTTCAGTCAAGTTTGAGACCACGGATCAAATCCCAGCATAAAAGCAACACATTTGTTTAGGGCACTTTGGAGGACCACTGGGTCACCTTCTTGGTCAAATGATGGACACTGATGGAGAAAAGATATTTGCCCTTTTAATGGAGATCCTTGGGATATCCTACGATAGGTGGAGCCTGAGATCTCTGGCAAGGCATGGAATGGTTTTATCCTTCCTGTGGGATCCCAGATGAGAGAAAAGATCATGGCCACCGTTCTGAAGCCAGGTATGCCAAGTCTACAGCCCCATTTCCTGAAGATGGGTTGCACACCTGCACCAGGGCCAGTGAATACCAAGTAGAGTATCCTTGCTGAAGGCACCTCTGTTTAAGAATTCCACTGGCCTGTTCCTTTCGATATGTGTGTTTCTATCAGTAGATTGAAGGAAAAGTATCCCTTGGTTTTACAAGTAAGAAAAAAGAAAATTGTGATTGGATTTCCCATAGGCCCACAATTTGTGCTCCAGGAAAATGATTAAATGGTTGTGACATCTCTTCCCTCTATCTCCCCAGCCCCCACCATGCGTCTTTGCTGGAGCATGCCCAGTAATTCCCATGTGTTCCCCTCTGTGGGCTGCAGGCTAACCCTACCCCTGTCCCTAGGCCAAGCCGAGAACCAGGGCACCTCTGTGGCTCAGGGGCCAGGCATTAAAGACACTGAAGATTTATTTCTTTAGCAAGAGGGCTGGAATCAGTGTGGGAAATGTTAAGCACTGTTTTCTATAATAGAGGGAGCAAAGGGCATGAGGAACATCTGACTTGTGTTTTCTCTTGATGTCCTAATATTTAAATCTCAATAACATGAGGTTTCCCTAAGTGTAAGAACCTCACAAAGATCCATAAACAGGTGGGTAAAGAGAGCAGCCTGAATGGTGTGCCCACAGGTGGAGCAGGAGCTACGGCCTGGACCTTAAAGACAGGATTTGTGGTCACGCCCTGTTCCTCAGGTCTTTAGTGTGGTCAGCACAGCATAGTTGGAAGACCTGAGTTCTTATTTCAGTTCCGCCACTTCTCCACTTGGTAACTTTGGACAAATGATTACTTTTAGCCTCATTTTTTCCTATCTGTAAAATGGGAATGATATCACAAAGGGTGTTGAGAACATTACCTGCAGCCATGTATATGAAGCACCTGACCAAGTCCCTGGATGTGGCCGACAACCCATTTCTATTGTTCCAAACTCTGAGGATTTGTTTCATCCTGCTCAGTGAAAATGGATAGAGTCTAAGTGTGAAGAAAGTTAAGGGAGTCCAGACTTCTCCTTTTATAAATGAGGAATCTGAGGCCAGAGAAGTTAAGCCATTTTCCCAATATCATAGCCCCGAGGTCCTGACTTTTTATCCAGTGATTGTTTCATGATTTGATGCTTCTGTTGAGATTGTGCGAGCTGCTAACATAGGCTTCACTGAGCAAGACAATTGTACAAAGTAAAATATTAAAAAAGGATTTATTTAAAGTTACAAAAGCATGTTGATTGGAACAAAAATGATACATAACAAGTTAAGTCTAACTAAAGCCCTAGTGATATTCACAGTAAAAGTTAAAAAACCTGGCCAGAGCAATTAGGTAAGAGTAAGAAATAAAGGGCATCCAAATTGGAAAGAGGAAGTTGAATCAGCCTTGTCCACAGGCGACATGATCTTGTATCTAGAAAGACATAAAGACTCCACCAAAAATCTCTTAGAACTGATAAATAAATTCAGTAAAGCTATAGGACACAAAATGAACATATAAAAATCAGTAGCATTTATATAAGCCAACAGCGAACAATCTGAAAAAGAAATCTAAAAGGCAATCTCATTGACAATAGCTACAAAAATATAAAATACCTAGCAATCAATATAATCAAATAAGTCAAAGATATGTATACAAGGAAAACTATGTAACTACGATAAAAGAAATAGAAGAGGACACAAAAAATGGAAAGATATTCCATGCTCATAGATTGTAAGAATTAATGTTGTTAAATGACAATACTACACAAAGCAATTTACAAATTCAATGCAATCCTTACCAAAATACTAATGCCGTTCTTCACAGAAATAGAAAAATAAATCCTAAAATTTATATGAAACCATAAAAACCCTGGATAGCCAAAGCAATCCTGACCAAAATGAAAAAAGCTGGAGGCATCACAATACCTGACTTCAAAATTTACTATCATACAAAACTATAGTAATCCAAACAGCATGCTACTGGCATAAAAACAGACACACAGAGCAAGGGAACAGAATAGAGATCCCAGATATAAATCCAAGCATTTGCAGCCAACTCATCTTAAACAAAGTTTCCAAGGACATACAGTGGGGAAAGGACAGTCTTTTCAATAATTTCGTGCTGGGATATGCAGAAGAATGACACTGGGCCCCTATCTCCCACTATACACAAAAATCAAATCCAAATAGATTAAAGACTTAAACCTCAGACCTGAAACTATGGAACCATTAGAAGAAAACATTGGGGAAATGCTCTAGAACATTGGTTTGGGCAAAGATTTTTTGCGTAAGACTTCAAAAACACAGGCAACCAAAGCAAAAATAGACAATTGGGATTAACTCAAGCTAAAAAGCTGTTGCACAGCAAGGAAACAATCAACAAAATGAAGAGACAACCCACAGAATGGGAGAAAATATTTTCAAACTATCCATCTGACAAGGGATTAGTAACCAGAATACACAAGCAGCTCAAAAAACTCAATAGCAAAAACCCAAATAATCAAATTAAAAATGGGCAAAAGACCTGAACAAATATTTCTAAAAAGAAGACATACAAATGGCCGACAGGTATATGAAAAAACTCTCAACATCACTAATCATCAGAGAAATGTAAATAAAAACCACAAAGAGATATCATCTCCCCTCAGTTAAAATGGCTTTTATCTAAAAGGGAGGTGATACTAGATGCTGGCGAGGATGTGGAGAAAGGGGAACCTTCATACACTGTTGGTGGGAATGTAAATTAGAACACTATGGAGAAGAGTATGGAGGTTTCTCATAAAACTAAAAATAGAACTACCATATGATCCAGCAGTCCCACTGCTGGGTATATATCCAAAAGAAAGGAAATCTATATATCAAACAGATACCTGCACTCCCATGTTCATTGCAACATTATTCACCATAGCCAAGATATGGAGTCAACCTAAGTGCCTATCAACAGATGAATGAATAAAGAAAATGTGGTGCATATACACAAGGGAATATTATTCAGCCACAAAAAAGAATGCAATCCTGTCATCTGCAGCAACATGTGTGGAACTGAGGGCTACTCTGTTAAATGGAATGAGCCAGGCACAGAAAGAAATATCTCGTATGTTCTCACCCACATGTGGGAGCTAAAAAAGTGAATCTCATGAAGATAGAGAGTGGATTGGTGGTTACCAGAGGCTGGGAAGGTAGGAGGGATGATGGGAAAAAAATTATAAGTGTATTTATTCCCACTGCACTATACATTGAAACATGGTAAAGGTGGTAAATTATATGTTTACCTTAATAAAAAAAAGCTTTAAAAAATTAACATTTTAAAATTATAATAATCTGTGCTTATTGTTGAAATTTTAGTAAATACACATATATACAACATTTAAATCACATTAATTCCACCACCCAAATTGTCCACATACTTTTAACGCTATCTCCTTCTACTTTTTTCCTTAAGTATGAAATTGTTTCCTTTGACATCTTTATGATTATGTTAATTATTTTGTAACGTGAGTTCCATTTATTTGTAATGATCTTTTCTTCATATAATTAAAGATTCTTAAAAATATTTTAATGACTGTGTAGTATCAGTGTAACATCACTTCTTTAAATCAATTCCCGATTTCGAATATTTAGATTTATAATTATTATTAGTATAAATTACGCTTTTTAAAGCAATGTATTTATAGGTATCTTTATATAGTTTTATTGAAAGCATTACATAATTTTCCTAGTATTGGCTTTGGACAGATTGTTGAACGTATGTTTGCTCAGTGAAAAGAAATGAACATTTTGAAGATTCTTTGTACTTCTCATCTTCCCAGCCTGAGTTTTGAAGCTTGCCTGTAGCTCCTGAGCTGTGGTCCTGCTTCCTGGCTCTATCCTTCGTCTTGCTGCCTGGATCTGATGCTTGTGTTGTTGGCCTCCTTTCCTGCTACTGTCTACATACCTCTTTGTTATTCTGGGCCATACATCTCTCAACCAAATCTGGCCTATGCTCTAGATTCTCCTCGGTTCATCTTCACTCCTCTGGAGGGGAATTGGGTGGGAAGGAGAAATTGGATTCCTTTGAGAAAATTCCCTCTGCTCCTACATCCAGTAAAAATTTATGAAATGCCCACTGCCTGGCAGACTTCTGAAATTCTCTCCAAAGGTCCTGTCCTCTTCATACCCTGTCATGGGAACAATAAAGGCACCTTCTGCCATCTGCGTGTCTCTGTCCCAGGGCCATTGACTGACCTGTGGGATGTCACTGCAGGCCTGGATCTTCAAGGGCCATTGCTCTTCTTCTAGCCACAACTCCTTATCTGCCCAACAGCCACTTAATGGCTCAGTCACTTAAGAGTGTGGTTGCTTAATCCCTTTCTATCAATTTTCCCATCTGCGGAATGGGGACTGTGATTCCGGGCTGACGGGGTGTTGTTGTGAGCAGTAATGAATGTTTTGAGGCACGTTGAGATCTGTAGATAAACAAACCTCAAGAAGTACAAAGTGCTAATGAGCCTGTTGTTGAGCAACCTGCTCTGAGAGACTGCTTTGTTTCCCACAGAGGAGGAATCGGTTCCTAATCCCTGGGCAGATGGATATTTTCCGGCTGCTTCTGGATGAACCAAAACAGTGGATTCCGAAGGGAATTTTCCCTAGATATACGTAGCTCTCAGGTTTAAGGGAAATTCAAAATTAGGTCTAAAGGAATACCAAAATAACTCCCAAGTGAGCCTGTCTGATGACAGCACCCCTTGATATGGTTACATGGCGCTTTCTAGAACAATGTTTACCCAAGTGTGGAATGAATACTACTGATGACACACAGATTATTTTAGATGGTCCATGGATGGACTTTTAATAACTTTCCATGGTTATGTATTTTTTGGTGGTTATTTTCTATCTGTAGCAAGAGATACTGTTTTTTTTTTCATTTGTCATAACAAGAATAACCTCCTTTACCGAGTCCTTACTATGCTCTGTTTTAAGTACTTTACAGGAAAGCATTTAATCATCGCAACAGGGTAATAAGAGATTAAATATTCCTATTACTCCCTTTGTACCCAGGGGGATATTGAGACACAGAGATTTAAGGAGCCTTACAAACTGTCCAAACATACACAGCTGGTAAACAGCAGAGATGGGATTTCTATCAGGCAGTTTTGACCCCAGGGCCCAAGTTCCTGTTAACAACCATGTCATATTTCCTTTCAATATATTTGCATTTACAGTCCTGATATAATGTATACTAAAATGGATTTATTTAAAGTTACAAAAGTATGTTGATTGGAATAAAATGATGCATAACAAATTAAGTTGAAAGTATTGAGAGGATTTGAGGATATGGTGGACATCGCGATGTGGAAATCAAACGACTGAAGGGCAGTGTGCCTTGGAGAGTGGTCTCGTGACCACCTGGGTCAGCATTCCCTAGAAGCTGCTTAAAAGGCCACATCTACTCAATCTCTATGGGCTAAGTCCAAGAATCTGTATGCCTCAGGGCATTCCTATATATCATGAAGCTGTGACACACCTGCTTCCCACACCTCCAATTCCTACCCAGGATTAGGACAAGTAACAACAACAACAGCTGATTGGCTGGGTGTTGCACTGGGTTGTCACTCTTTTGGCCTCATGTCCGGGAAAGGCAGAAGAGAAGGGACAGAGAGCTACTGTCCAGGGAGCATCTTCTGTGTCTAGGCCTGTGCTGGGTTTGTACCTAACGCTAACAGTGAGGCCGTTGGGATTAGGGCCATTTTACCAGATAAAGAAACTGAAGGTGAAAGAGGACAAGGGACTTGGCAGGTGGTGGGGCCAGCAGTCAGACCTGGGCATGCAGTCTTCCCAGCTGATCCCTTGCCATTGCATCCGCCCTCCAAGGCCAGCGTTCAGGGTCAGCGCATCCACAGACCATCTGCAAGGGGCCCAGGGGAGGCCAATGAGCTTGCATTTGGAGAACTGCACAAACTCTTAGTGCTAGAATTTAAAGTAAAAAGAGAGCATTTTTTTTTTTTTTGAGACAGAGTCTCACTCTGTTGCCCGGGCTAGAGTGCCGTGGTGTTAGCCTAGCTCACAGCAACCTCAAACTCCTGGGGTTAAGCAATCCCTTTGCCTCAGCCTCCCGAGTAGCTGGGACTACAGGCACATGCCACCATGGCCAGCTAATTTTCTCTATATATTTTTAGTTGTCCGGCTAATTTCTTTCTATTTTTTTTTTTTTTTAGTAGAGATGGGGTCTCGCTCTTGCTTAGGCTGGTCCTGAACTCCTAAGCTCAAAAGATCCACCCACCTCGGCCTCCAAGAGTGCTAGGATTACAAGCGTGAGCCACCACGCCCAGCCTAAAAGAGAGCATTTAAATCAAAGAAATGTTTCTGTTCCTAAGTGTACCCAGTGTTTGGTGAGAGGCATGGATATAGGATAGAATCACACTCATATCCTTTATGAGTTGTCTCATCTTAGTCACTGAGCGCTCCAATACCTAGGATAATTTGGTAACTTATGGGAGTCTAATTCTCATTGTCATTTGTCTATCAAAAGGTGACCCCCATAGATCCAATCTCTGGGGGTTATTTTCAGCATTAAATAGGCTAATGCACGTTGAGCACCTGATACTCAAGAAAGAGTCGCTGCCATCTCACATAGGTGACAATGTGCTGGTTGTTGCACAAGTAGCAGCACTCCCCCCTCTGCCCCCCCCCGGAATCTTCAAATCAATTGAATTGCACAATGAAGATACTTTTGTTCTCAGACTAATGTGTGCTTATTGGGATTGTTAACATTTTCCTTATTTGAGAGGTAAAACTGCCCTACCAACTGCTGGTCTTAGGAGTGAAAGAGAAAACACAGAGGCAGCAAGTGATCGAGCCCCCCACATCCAGGCTGACGTGCTCACAGCATCTATGAAGACAGCCACGGTTAAGTAAATAAACAGACCAGAGATGCTCAATTGAGAAAAGAAGAGTTAGCAGTCATCTGCTAGTAAATTGGAGTCGCCAACACTTAAGTAGCTGCAATATCTACCTGAGAACAGAGAAAGTGGAAAATAAGAATGCTTATAGGGCTATACCTCCTTTAGATGTTAGTAAACGTCTTGTAATATTTCAGTATTAGAATCCTTTATAATGATGAGTATATATTTTCTAATAATTACTCTGTGCTAGGTGCTGCACCTATAATGTATGTACATTATATTCTGTCTTAATCCTCAGCATTAAAAGCTTTTAGTGAAATTTTCAGGATTTGGTGAAAAAAAATCATTAATTTTCTCATTTAACAGAGAAGGAGAAGAAGGTTCAGGGCAGCAGAGGGTCTTGTCTCAGTTCTCACAGATGCGTGGAGAAGCTGGGATTTGAATCCAGGTCTGTCTCATCCTGGGGACCATATTCTTTCCTGCCTTCTATTAAATAATAATAATACTCTTTATTTAGCATTTACTCTGTGCTGGGTTTTACACAAATCACACTCGAATCCTTTTTGGGTTGTTTCATCTTAGTCAAGGAGCCCTGCAATACCTAGTATAATCTGGGTGCCTCATGAGAACTCAAGAACTAGTATTCGTGTCCTAAAATGGTACAATTTCCTAGCAATAAAGCACCTATTGAACATTCGCTGTACTGACAATAGCCATGCTGATAATAGCAACTCCAATGACAGTAGTGATTGAATTAGGGTTGTTGGTGGTCTGTTGGTCTGAATGATGAACTCTAGCTCCTGTTATGACACCCTTGAAACTGAGTGGACTCACAGTTAAAGATTTATTTCCTGGTTTGATGCTGGTGGTGTGGCTGTCTGGGGTGTTTCTTTTCCAAGTGGTGATTTGAGGGTCTAGTTGCTTCCATTTTGTGGCATTGTCTTCCCGACCAAGTAGCCTCCGAAGTTGCTAGGGAAGGGGAATAGTGTGGTGATAGCTCAATGTGTTTTATGACCCTGTTGGCCAGAATCCCACCAACCTGACTACAAAGATGACTGAGAAATGTGGTCTTGCGTGTCTAGGAAGAAGAGGAAATGGGATTGCTTAGCATATAGCCAGCTTCTCACACTTTGCAAGCTACAGAAGCAGACCCTGCCTAAGTTTCGAATTCACTGGAAGTTTACAGGGTAGCTGTCAGAATTGACAGAGGGTTGGAGAACCAGCCGGGGACCGAGGGTGGCTGGGCAACAGCAACCACAGCCAAGTTCAGCCTCAGGAGAAGGACCACTAGAATATTCCACCAGCTCTGTGGACAACACCTCCCACTCCAGCTGTTGCTGGACTTTGGATACCACTGCTACCATGAAATATGTCTAACTCCTTCCTGCATCTTTGTGCCAGCATCACAGCTCCAGACTGTCACCACGCTCTTCCCAGTGTCTGAGATTCGAGGGGATGGATCAAGTATAATCTCTCTCCATAGGCTTCCAAAGTAGGAGGTGATTTGAGATGTCCTGATACTAGTGAAATTCTCCCCAAATAGGTGGGGTTGATTGTTGAGAAGAAAAGAGAGCAAGAAGGGGAGAGAGAGAGAGCACAAATGCTTGCATGAGAGAGATCTACTGTATTCCATAGCCTGCTACAAATTTACAAAGTGCTTTTTTCTTGTTCCTATTTGCATGATGGAATCAAGGGCAGTAAATTGGTAGGAAGAGGTCAAGACAGAGTGCACGAGGTACTTCATGGATCAATTTGCTTGTTTGTTTATTGATTCATTTATTCATCGAGCATACAAGGGCTGTCCAGAAAGTATCCAGCTATGTAATATACTCTCGTTATATTAACAGTGACTGGATACTTTCTGGACAGCCCTTGTATATTGTGTTCACTATGTGCTGGGCGCTGCACTGAGCTCCAGGGACATGTTGGTGATCATGACAAGGTTATCATCCTAAAGTGGGTCTTACACTAGTGAAATTCGAATGTGGGATCCAAGAGGCAGGAGCAGATGGAGAACAGCAGACAGCCCAAGTCTAGGAACTGCACCAGGACAGAAATTGACAGATTATATGTTTGACTTGAATCTCAGGGAGGTGAGGTGACCTGCTCAAGTCTCACAACTAGTCAATCATTGACCAGGGACTGCAGATGACATCTTCATGTTCATGTTCAGAAGCCTCTCTGTACCTGGAACAGCTCTGTGCAAAGCAGAGGGGGGAACAGTAGCTTAGGGTGATGGGGAGATCACAGGCTTTGGGGGTCCTGCATCTTCTACTTGCAAGCTAGGTGACATTGGCCTAGCATCACCTAACTTCCAAGCCTTAATCTTCCGTCTGTAAAATGTGGATGATAATACTCACTTCCCAGTGTCATTGTGCAGTCTAACAGACAAGAAATCTAAAGAATGCAAGTGTCCTTTATAGTGCTAGATATAGTTGGTGCTCAATAAACAGTAGCTATAGAGAAAAAAGTGTGAGATAGGGTCATTGCCTTCAAGGAACTTGCTCTTCACCTGGAAGGGGGGGTATGTAGGATAGAGTGAGAGGGTGAGATTTACCTGTGTGTATGAGAGAGAAGGAATAAGTACAAATCCATGTGAGCTTGGCTATACCTGCTCTCAGAATTCAGAGAAGAGAGAACACTGTGTGGGCAGGTATCAAAGACTTTGTGCAAGGACCAGTGAGGTGGCCAGGGTGGGGGCTTGTGTTCTTTAACCAGGCTCCATGGGTTCATAGCTGAATTCCATCTCCCTTATCAGCTCTGTGTTCTTGGGCAAGGGGATGTTATTTCATGTCATTAAGCCTCAGTCTCTTCTGCTTAAAACGGGGAGAACAGTAGTACCTACTCATTGGGTAGTTCTGAGAGTTAAATGAGAGAATCCACAGAAAATGCTAGCACAGTGCCTGGCACTGAGCCAATAGTGCCCTGGATATTGTTATGGTGGAACTGATCCCTGAACTATGAATATATAAGCCCTACCTCATCGTAGTTGTTACAAGGATTAACTGAGACAGTGTGTATTTGGCGTCCAGTACAGTGCCTGGCACACAGCGGGCATTCATTCCTTGGACGTCCTTGCCATCCAGGGGAAGGGCAAGGCCTCATATTTCTTTTTATCTCCCGTGGCCCTTAGCACAGTGTCCGGCTCAAGTTAGTTTGAGCATGAAGAAGTCAGCTGGGAGGTTGACAACAAGTTAACAGGTGAAAACAGGGACATTCTAAGAAGGGAAATACCATAAGTGAAAACATAACAGTGGAAAATAGTTCCATTCATCAAAGAACTTCAGAATTCCTTTCATTCTTTGAAACGTTAATTAAGCTCTATTTGTCTCCCTCTGGTGGCCATCAAAAGCAAACACAGCTCACTTCTTTGGGGAGGGCGTCCGCGGCTTAAACAATATCACATTGCTCACCTGAAGATCCTAAAGGTGTGCTTGGGCTGTGATTCAGCCCTGTAGAACGATTCATGATCTGTCTTGACTGCAGTGACTTGCTCTTGGTGACATTTCCCAAGCAAACAGTGTCATAAGAACTAGCCTAGAAACTCAAGAAGGAGCTAGTTATTTTGTCTCTTCTCTCTTCATCCATCCAAATCCTTTGAACTCTGCTCTTTGATGTCCTCCTTCAGGGACATTAGCAAGTATTCTCCTCTTTTCTGTGTCATTTTGGGCAATTAATCACACAACAATGACAATAACAACATTTCAGGTGCTAACTCTGTGGCAAACCCTGTTCTAAGCTCTCTACGCATTTAACTCATTCAAGCCCCCAGACAACCATACAGGTATTGTACTATCTTGACACCAGTTTTTCAGAGAAGGAAACTGAGGCCCAGTGAGGATACATAACGTGTGCAAAGTGACATAGCTAGGATGGGGCAGAGCCAGGTTTGAGACCCAAGCAACCTGGCTCCAGACACCAGGTTCTTAAGCCCTGTGGATCAGCCTCCCAGCCCATGTGCTCTGGTGGGCAGTTGCCTAGTGTTACTGGACTTTTGGGGTATAGGACACCATTCTCACCCTTTACCAATCAAAAAATCATGGAGAGAAATGGCTTTTTGAAAGTACATTGCTGGGTTCTGCCCTCAGCGATCCTGGTCCAGAAGGTCTGGGGTGGGGCCCAGGAATCTGCACTGTTTGCAGTGGTGCTCTCTGGTAGAGTGGAAAGAGCACAGGTTTTGGGACTTTTCGTCTGGTTACTGGTTCTCGGGTCTTTCATGAATCGCTTTTAGCTTCCCTGAGTCTATACCATAAGTATAATGAGTCCAGCCCCAGTAGACATTGCAAGGGCTGAAGTGAGATGATTTAGGTCAGTGCCTGGTACACACAGGCATTCCTTAGGTGCCCATGCTCTCAAGCCGGGAGGCTGACAGCGAGGGTCTTTAGTCACACATGCCGTGGGAAAATGGGACTTTTGGGGTCAGGAATGGACATTTTCTCCTTGGAGCAGCAGTGGTACAGTGACAAGAGTGTCATTGACTTGGCATGAGCTGTGGCACAGTGACTTCACACCTCCATTTCTCATGGCAGCAGAGTGGGTACCTGTGGCTGTCACAAGGGTTGTGGGGAGAACTCTCGCATAAGGTTATACCTGAGACAGGATGTTTTGTTTTTCTGAGTATCATCCTTCTTACTCAGACCATTTCCACGTGGGGGCGCGGCGGAGTGTCAGTCAGGACAGGGGCTGAGTGTGCAGGTCCGAGAAAACAGGAACTGGAGCCTGACTTTCCAGAAGGCAGATCCTCAGGACGAGGCAGCAGGGCAAGGCAGGGAATGGCTCTCGGAGGCTGCAAAGCCTTGTCCAAATTCTCCGTAGAAGGGAATGTTTCAGTTCTGATGTAGAAGAGAGAGCAAGGACATTCAGGGAGGCTCTAGGACAATTCCACTTGGCCCCTCAGGTTCATGTAGCCGTGGGATTGAGAGCTTCTATTCAAGGAGAGGGCAGGCACAGAGGTGGCAGCCTGGCTCCTGTGTTGTCTCCACAAAGGGGATCAGTAATGATCGCTTATCTTTCACTTAACACAGGTCTCTCACTTCTGCTTTGAGCACTTTGGTATTTTCTCACTTTCTATCTGTGAAGCCCATATGTCTCATTGCTCACTGCAAGGACCTGAAATGCAGAAGCTGCCGCTGTTATAGACCACTGGGGAGTCCAGAGCACTTCCACATCATCCTCTGAGTCACCCCAGCAAGTGGAGCCTGGGAAGGCTGGCAGGATTCACCTGGGCTGGCCACTTCTTCCAGGCGTCGCACTGTGGTCTATGGCGTGGCGGCCTCTGCTCTGGGTTTCCAACCAACGTCTTCTTGCCTCTGCACTTGGTGCTCTGCCTGGGATGTTTTCTCCACTCTTCTCTTTCTGGATAGCTCCTATTTATCCATTAAGACCAACCTTAAATGTCTCCCCTAAGAAATCTTTCCCGATTCTCCCTTTGGTTCCTTACCAGAATGCCTGTGTCTCATCACTCTCGTGTTCCCACAGCACCTCAAACGTCTCTGATACGGCAGAGACCCCACAGTGTTGTCATTGTCTGTCCCCGTCTCCCACCAGACTGTGAGCCACTTGAGGGCAGGGATCATTTTGTAGCTCCCATGTAGCCTGAGCATCCGGCACGTGGGAAGTGATTGGGGAATATATTTAGCATGAATTATTCACAGTGTGGCTCGATTTTCTCATGGATCCTACTATGCACCTGGGTCTCATGCCCGCCGGGTTGCTGGTCTTTGGACTCCAGCTGCTGGAAGATTCTGTTCAATTATAACCTTGACAGAAGCTTGGACAGTCTCTACTCGAGTGTTGTGTGTGCTGGGAGTTGACATCGTCATTCGTCCATCCCATTGTATTGTGTAATAACATGGTTATAAAGGCCATTTTGGCATGTCGTTAGTAATGACAGCCAACTATTTATGTGAGTTAGAATTAGATTCAGTTGTGAGTAACAGAAAACCCAAAAGACAGTGGCTTAAAAAGATATTTATCCTCTCTCATGTAAATACCCATCGGCAACCCCGTCCAAGACTGCTATGATGGTTCTGGGTTCTGCTCTACAAAGTCCACAGGGACCTGGGCCATTATAACCTCCCATTCTACTCTCCCTAGGGCTTAGCTACTGTCCTCCTGGCCCGAGATGGAGCTTTAGTAGTCACATGCCCATTCCAAACACAGATGGAGGAAGGTGGGCAGAAGGGGGCAGAGTGGGTGGGCCATCTGTCTCTAAAGAAGGTTCCCAGATTCAACAAAAACCACCACAGGACACTTTGTGTACATTCTATTGGCAGAACTTAGTCATATGACCACTCCTACCTGCAAGGAAGCCTGGGAAATGTAGTTTTTATTCTGAGAAGCCATGTTCCCAGCTATGGAAGAAGAAGGAAATGAAATTGAAGAATATTAGCAGTCTTGGCTATAATATTTGCTTAGTGATTTAACATATCATTTTTATATCTATTATCTGGGATGATACTCATATGGAAGATGGGGTAAGTAGTCTGTGGAAGGACACACAAGGTTGAGTAGCAGAGTCAGAACAGCTGAGAGGTGTTTTGAGGCCACACCCTTGCTGCTGTGTACTTCCCACCCTGGGCTGAAGTTGGCTTCTTTTCGATTACCCACCAGTCCTAGTTGTGTCAGCTTGAGAGAAATGGAAGGAATACGGTCTTCCTGCTGGGTAGTTAGTGCCCCTCCCCCCAACAGGGCCATGGTATATTCTGAATACTCTGCTCTTCAATGCCCCCACATGTGCGTGGATGGCAAAAGTACGTGATAAATGGTGGAATTGATAAATCATCATGGAACCCCAATTCTTCTTGTTTAATAATTATAACAATGTATATTCCTGTAGCATATTACAGTTGGTCTTTGTATCTCTGTGGTTTCCAATCAGCTTCATAGTTTATGGAGAAATTTACAGTCCACCAAGCTGTATTGTTGAGGAAGCCCTTTCTCCGGCACATGTGAAGGGGTTAAGACTTGATGAGGCACTTTCCAACGTGATGCCCCTTTAGTCATCACTGAACTTTTCAGAGTGTCTTAGTCCAGTTAGTGTCACTACAAAGGAATACCTGAGGCTGGATAATTTATAAAGAAAAGAGGTTTACTTAGCTCATGGTTCTGCAGGCTGGAAGGTTCAAGACTGGGCACCTGCTGGGGGTCTCAGGCTGCTTCCACTCACAGCAGAAGGTGTGGAGGGGATCTGGCACATGCAGAGATAACGTGTAGAGAGAGGGAATGAGAGAGGGAGAGAAAAAGGGAAAGAGAAGAGGGAGGTGCCAGGCTCTTTTTAACAACAAGCTCTCATGAAAACTAATGAGTGAGAACTCACCCCTAAGGCAGGTCATTAATCTATTCATGAGGGATCCACCCCAATTACCCAAACACTTCCCTTGTGGCCCCACCGCCAACAATGAAAATCAAATATCAACATGAGGTTTGGGTTACAAACATCCAAACTGTAGCACAGAGCTTGGGATTATTATCCTCATTTCAAGATGAGGAAACTGAAGTTTAAAGAGGCTGAATAACTTTCTGTAAAGGGTAGAGTTGTGCTCAACCCTACCTAATGGATCTGGTCTTGGGATTTTTCCATTCTTGATCACTCCTTAGACATACAATGAATTACCAACATGTGCAAAGCACTGTTTAGAAGACACCAAGGATTACCAATGTGATACCTGCTGTTCTTGGAGTCCCAGGAAAAGCCAGCTGCAGAGCCAGTCAGTATTGGGGAGTGTGTGTGTGTTTGATTCAAAAGAGGGTGTCAGGGGGTCAAGTAGTTCTTTACCCCAGTGGGGACCAGGGAGCTGGGAGGTGTGGACAGTGCAAAAGAAAGTGTGGGAAGAATAGAGGAAGGGTCCTATGAACCTTGAATACTTTTCTGCCTCTTTTTGCTAATCTTCTTATACAACACTGATGCAGAATAGAAGTCAGACCCATGGGAGTTCAGATCTTGGCTGTGCCACCTAATTCCTGGGCAAGTTACTTCCCCTGTCTGTATCCATTTCTAAATCTTTGAAATTCAAATACCAACAGAACCCTCCCCCCAAATAGAGTTGTTGTGAAGATTTAATGAGATTATATGTAATAATATATAATATATATTTTATATAATATTATGTATAATTATATATATAACAAGTTCTGACTAAGTGTCAGCTATATTCATGATGAATATTTTAGAAAATTATACTATGAGAATTAAGGCACTTATAAGAAGAATGCAGTAGGTACTTTAATGGTTTTTAAAAATATTATTTAAAATTAATCATTATTTTATTACCATTAATTTTATTAGGATGTTCAAAGTTGAGATCATAGTAATTAATGTAGATATTTCTCATATTAACCAGCAGGTGGCGCCCACGTTGTGTTTAAATTCTGAAAAAGCCTGAAAAAATACATACATATTCATATTTTCTATTTTTACCAGAAAAAGTAGGAAAAAAAATCTTGAAAAAGACTATTGTCTGTGCCATGGAGAGATAATTAGGGTATGTAAAACAGCTGATACAGTAATTAATAAGCGCAGTGACTGGAGAGTCTTGAAAAGCCTTGCTGCAAAACTGCAGGAGAGTAATTGACCTCATTGACATAGGAAAAAAATCACGAGCTCACACACAGCAGGGAAAGGCTGTGCTCTTGCTTGGTGGATTTAGAACCAAACCAGGGGATGCTGGAGCTGCGCTTTGGAGCCACACCTGGGAAGACTTTGAAAACGTAAGTTCCAGGAGGGCAGGGTCTCCAGCACCTGTTCTCACCCATGTTCCCAGGGACTAAGCCGATAAGCATAGTAGATGCTCCATAAACATGTGTCAGGTGAATGGATGAACGCCACAGCACATACAGAGTTTGGAAATCCAGGCCTCAGTTTCCTCATTGTAATACTGGACAGACTCGGAGGTTCTGGGGTCTTGTCTCCATTCGGTGGCCTGGCCCCGGGCATCACCCTCCTCTTGTCTGGGTGCTGTTTGCTTTCCATGTGAAATGAGGAGCTGGGAGTCGATATTGTGACCCTGTGTGGCTTCTGTGTGGACATATCCTCCAAGTTAGAGGAGAGGGGTGAGTATGGAGGGAGGATGTCAAGTTCAGGCTGTTTTGGTTAGAGAGTCTGCACAAGGCTCCTGGGAGAAAGCCAGAGGCTGTCTAGGGATTACACGATCATCACCTGAATTCTGGTTCTGCCTGGACTTGCTGCATCACCTTGAATGAGTGGCTGAACCTTACTGTTCCTCCTCTTTGAAGGAGCAGCCGTCTGTCTGGGTAGTGGGATGACATGGTCCTCAAGTACTTTGTAGAAATGGGAATATATTCTAGATGTTGGGTCTATTACATGTGTTATAAGGGCCATGTCGTTGGGATTTTATCTCTAATATATTCCTCATATTACCCATTTTCCATGAATTTGGGCCCCACAAAGAGGTCTTTATTGTAAAGCTCAAGCATTGTCTTCTAACTCCTGCCAGGTGGCAGCCATGGAGATGCACCACTCAGGTCTCCTGCAAGAGAACGCTCTGCGGGGAGCATAGTGGGTCAACAGCCCCCAGCAGCTGCCCCATGAGCCGAGGCTATGCTTTCCCCAGAGCGCTGAGCTTGGCGGGGGGTATCTGCTCAAGCCAAGATGCCCCCAGTGAGCAGCTTTGGCTTTGGGACTCCCGACCCTCCTGGTTGAAACTCACTCAGAACTGCAGTCTGAATCTCTTCCCCGCAATCTTTCCTTCCTTCTCTCCTTTCTCAGATGTCAGACCTGCCTCACTGTCTGAAGGCCCTTCCAGCCGTCTCCGCTCCTGCTCGCTTAATCCCCCACTGGAAGTGAATCTCTTGTGTGTATGTCTAGTCCTGTTTTGGCATTGCTTCCTGGAAGACCTGGGTGGGCACACCAGGACTGTGGGATGAAGTCCTGGTCTCTGTTGCTGACCCATTGTTTGTATTCTAGACCATATAGGTTGAGTTTACCTCCGTATTGGTTTGTAGAAACCAGAAGTTCCAACCAACCACTATTTAAACAAAAGGGGATTTATTATCTAACCCACAGGATACAGGTTACAGCAGTTATCTATTTGTTACAGCTGGGATCTATAGTAGTCAGCTTTTCCTTGGTTATTATACAGTTCAAACTTCAAAATCTCAGTGGCTTATGAGCCCAGAGGTATATTTCTCACTTATGTTCCATGTCAGCTATGATTCCTGTGTCTCCTTCATTCTAGGGTCCTTGCTCAAGGAGCAGCCCTATTTGGAACATGCTGTTCTTGTGGCAGAGGAAAAAGAGTAAGAAAGTGGATAAAATCATGATTCTTAGAAGTTCTCTCTAAGATTGGTGTATGTCACTGCCACTTGCACTTCACTGGCCAAAGCAAGTCTCGTGGCCAGGTCTGGTGACAACGGACAGAGAAGTATACTCCTCCCCACGGGAGGCACTGCGAGTCACCTAGCAGCAGGTGGATGTATAATCCTCTTGCCACGAAGTCAGCGAATGCACGGTTCATCCTCACCAGTCACGATTCCATATTTGTGAATTTGCATACTCACTGAAATTTATTTGTAATCCCCAAATTAATACTCATGCACTTTTGTGGTCATTTGTAGACACACGTACAAGAGTGAAAAATTAGATTTTTCCAATGTGCACGTCCCCAGTGGAGGTTGAACAAGGCAACACTCGGTCACCTTTTTGAGCTCTCCTCCAGAGAGGAACAAGGGATGGAGGTGTAGAGGGCTGTGCGGTACACTGTATGGAGCTCCAACACCCAGCCAGATGGACTGGATCTGAATCCAACTCTGGCCCCTGTGAGTGGCTTCAGGTAAGCCACTTAGCACTTCTGGATCTTGTTTCTCTTTTGTAAAATACAGAAAATATAACCTAATAGGATTTTGTTTTTTAGGATTTAAAGTTACAATCTATGTGAGATCTGTGTGTGTATATCTATCTATATAGATATAGATGTGTGTGTGTATTGTGTATATAGACACACACACACACACATTTACCGCAGGAGTGATGGTTCAGTATTTGCTAATTCAGTATTTGCAACAACATTATAGAATATAACTACCACAAATAACAAAAATCAACTGTATCTCAGGGTCATTGGGGGACCCCAAGAAAGAGCACCTCTTTTTACCACCCAGGTTCTCAACCAAATGAGAAATCACACAAATGACTAAGATGTGGAGACCAAATGCCACTTTCATTATTGATGATGATTTGTGGGGACATAGAGCCCGGATGGGCTTGCTTATTGCTTACCCAGTATTGTCTACTCAAGGTCAATTGGGTTCTGCCGAGCAGACTGCACTTTCTCAAGGCTCTGCTGTCCATGGGTCTGGGTGGAGAGGGGAAGACAAAGGGATCAATGACTGTCACTCAACACCTTTTGTAAGTGATCTCCCTATTGAGAAATATGGACCAATGGCGGTTGCACAAGGACCAGGAAACTCATTCCACCTCTGCAGGGAGCAGTAAGGGGCCAGGGGCCAGAAATGTTTGGGGAAGAACTGCTCCTCATGGACAGCAGGTGTAGGGAAGGAGTATTCCCACCTAACACATCAGAGGAAGGTACAGACCCAGCTGTGGGCTTTGGGGATGAGCTGAGGCTTCCCTTCTGTCGCTGCCGAGTGCTGACTGTGGTTCTGGTCTCCGATCTCTAACATGCAATCAAGAAAAGGAAATCACAGGTGGTGTCCTGCTGGGGAGGTGACCTAAGACACTCTGGCTAGTTTCTCCTTGTAGGTCATTTGTATAGAAGCACACACCTAAGGTTGAAAATAAAAATCATTCCTGGCCACTTATTCCTGAATCAGTTTGGATCTGTGATGGAATTGTTCTGCCAATGGTTTGCAGTACGGAGGAGGGGACACCAGCTGTTGATGAGACCCCAGGAGACAGGGAACGCTGGTCTTGGCTGCTGCCACTACAACCTTGGTTGGCATTATATGCAGGCAGGGAACTGGGGCATGAAGATTGACAAGCATCACCCAAGGAGCAGGCAGTTCCAGAGAAACAATTCATCTTTGTTCTTTATCTTTTGCTGAGAGATCGTGGTAGCTTTTTAAGGCTAAGAACTAGAGCAGTTTCCTTGGTTACAAAGCCTTACTAGGGCAAAGGTGGGGTGCATGTGCCACCTGTAGGTATCCAAAATGGCAGATTGCAAGTGTGTGTGCATATTAGATATAATATCTTAGGGCTGCCAACAAGGTGGTTGGCTTAAAACAGCAGAAATTTATTATTTCATAGTTCTGGAGGCCAGAAGTCCAAAAATCAAGGTGTTGTTATGGCCATGATCTCTTTGAAGTTTATCGTGGAGAATCCTTTCTTAGCTTCTTGTGGTTGCTGGCAATCCTCGGTGTTCCTTGCCTTGTCAATGAATCACTCCAATCTTTGCCTTCATCTGCACATGGCCTTCTCCTTTGTGTCTCTATGTTCAGAATTTTCTATCCTTATAAATACATCAAGCCTTGGATTAGGGCCCATTCCAATTCAGTATGACTTCATCCTTACTTGATTGCATCTGCAAACACCCTACTTCCAAATAAGGTCGCATTCACATATTCTAGGTGCATATGAATTTTTGAGGAACGCTGTTCAACCCAGGACAGTGCATGCACGTGTACGTCCATGTGGAATGCATCAGACACAGGCTTTGCACACTTCTAGTATGCTCCGCCTCCTGTTACTGCCTTGACTTAGACCCCGTGGACTATATCCAGTGCTTTATGAGTCTATAAATACTTTCACATCTTTTATTTTATCTGATTCTATCAATAATTCAAAATTGTATTATTTTTCCCGTTGTTTGAAAGAAACTAGATCTCCAAGAGGTGAAGTAACTTTCCAAAGGTCACATAGCTTGTGTGTGGCAGGAACAGGTTTGTCCCGTTCTGTGCTCATTCCTTAGAGCGCCCATAACTTTAAGCAATAAAAAGCGGTGCAATTCACCCATTGCCTCCCAAACTTTTTTTCACTAATGAAGGAAAAAGCCTTTTCATTTTGCAACTTGAAGTTGTTTGGCAAAGTTCCTTTTCCAGAACCCCATCGGTGATCAATCAGTCATTCAGTCCTTCAAATAATATAGACCACCTAATGTGTTTGAGGACAGAGTGATGAGTGGAAAATACTGTTTCTGACCTCACAGAGACTTGTCTAGCAGTGAAGGAGACAGATATGCAAACAAATACACAGATCAATAGATACTTGCAAATGGTGTTGGTTATTAGGGGAGAAGGACAGGATAGGATTCAAGTTTAGACTGGGGAGGGGTCAGTGAGGACTCTAGGAAGGCGATAATGAAGCGAAGATCTGAAGGATGAGTGGATTTAAGTGGAGAAGGGGCATGGGACAAGGCAGGAGAGCCTTGGTGTTCCTCAGCTTGGAGATGCATCACTCTGATCTCTGCCTCCATACTGCCACATGTGGACGGAGCTCTGTGGCTTGAGGGGATGAAGGGACACTGGTGTGGCTGCCAGGGCCAGAAGGAAATCAGGAAGACAGAAGAGGAGGCAATTTTAGAAGTGCAATTTTAGAAGTGCAATTTTAGAAATGTGTTGGCAAGTTTTGGGGCTCAAGTTTTGGCAAGAGAGAAGGGAGGAAGGGCTACTGTTTGAGAGAGATTTTTGAGAGAGAACCCAAAGGATGAAGGTGCTGTCCTGGCTCCTTGCACAGATATGTGGCCTCTGACCCATTGTAGTGAATTTCCCCAGATAGGGCTTACTGCTCATGCTCACGTCTCCTGGGTGGCACCAGGAAGGAGTGCCCTGCGTCCTGACCACAGATTTGAGGACCTGTTCGTGATCATGTAGTGACTCTGTTGTCTGCGGACTGAGGCCACTGTCTGTTTCCACTGTCGGATAGCATGGGACTGCTGTCAGATGAAGCCAGCTGGGGCTACAGCCTCCAAACCCGGCACAGTCCACCCATGCTCCCCTTTCATTTGTAAACATTTACATTAATAATTGTTTTCATCAGGTTGGGAAGAGAAGAAAGAGAAAGTGCCTGGAGAGGAAGCCATTCATTTCTTAGCCAGGTACATCAGGACTCGGGCCATTTGCCTCAATGGGACTTTTTGGTGGTTCTTTGGGCTGCTGTCTGGCACCAGGCAGCAGAGGAAATCGATGTGTCTTCTGACTGGGAACAGCTCAGAGCTTTGCAGGTGGGTGGTTATGGGAACCCAGGAATTTTTAGAAATGAGAGAGAATGACCAAGAACAACATTGAAGTTTAATATAGATTTTCTGCTGGCGTCTTAACCCAACAGGCCATGACTAGTGGTGTGTGTATATGTGCATGTTTATCTGTGAATGTGTATGTGGGGATGGGGGAGGAGAGTGAGAAGCCACTATCTTTGAAGAATTTCTGGAATTTCCATGCTGAGAATGGATCCAGAGACAAGCACCCTTTGTTGAGCACCTGCTATGCCCCAGGCACTCTGTGGGGCCTGTTCATCTATATTGTATTTTGGATTCTATCTGGATCCTTTCTAGGGTTTGGATATTTGTCCCCTCCAACCCTCATGTTGAAATTTGATCCTCAGTGTTGGAGGTGGGGTCTAGTGGGAGGTGTTTGCGGCATGGGGGTGGATCCCTCATGAATAGATTAATGCCCTCCCTTGGTCTGAGTTCCCACTCTATTCGTTCTTGCAAGAGCTGGTTGTTAAAAAGAGCCTGGCACCTCCCTCCCTTCTCTCCAGCTTCTCCTCTGGCCGTGTGGTCTCTGCACAAGCCAGCTTCCCTTCACCTTCCCCCATGAGTGAAGGCAGCCGGGGGCCCTCACCCAATGCAAATGCTCAATCTTCAACTTTCCAGCCATCAGAATCATGAGCCAAATAAACTTTTTTCTTTATAAATTACTCAGCCTCAGCTATTTCTTTATGGCAACACAAAATGGACTAAGATAATTCTTACGTAGCTCAGTGAGGGAGGAAATATCATTCCCATTTTACAGATGAGGAAACTGAGGTTCAAAGAGCTGAAGTGGGTTGCACTCCATGCTCACCTCAATCCTTGCTCTCTCACTGTGTGGTAATGCCTGTCGTGGTGCTCACCTGTCTTTTGCACTGGTTTCTAGCCCTTGAGGGACCGACATTCTTTTTGTGTCCCCAGTGCCTCTAGCTCTGTGCCTGGCACATAGTGGATACTCACTGTATTTTTAAGGTTGACATTTTGTTAAAGTTTAACATATACAAAAAAGTGCACAAATCATAAATGCACAGCTCGATGCATTTTTACAAAGGGAACACACCCTGTAACTTGTGCCCAGCTCAAGAAGCAGAACTGCTATTCTCCCAGAAGCCTCCATAGTGCCCTGTTCCAGCCACCAGCTCCTCCTCTCATCATGCCCATGGCAGCTACTACCTTGACCTCTAATTCCAGAGATTAGTGTTGCTGGTTTCAAACTCTGTATAGATAGAATTTTATATATATATGCCCTATATTATGTTTGCTTGTTTATTCTCAGTACTGTAGAATATTTCATTCTATACATATGTTACAATTTATTTGTTCATTCTTATTTGGGTTGTGTCAAGTTTTTGGTTATTATGTATAGAGCTGATAAGCATACACACACACACACATACATATACACAGACACACATGTGACTTTTGAACAACATGGGGGTTAGGGGGCCAACACTTCATGCAGTTGTAAATCCACATATAACTTTTGACTCCTCAAAACTTAACTACTAATAGTCTGTCCACTGGAAACCTCACCAATAACATAACAGTTGATTAACATATATTTGTATGTTGTATGTATTATATACTGTATTCTTACAATAAAGTAAGCTAGAGAAAAGAAAATATTATTAAGACAATCATAGGGAAGAGAAAATATATTTACTATTCATTAAGTGGGAATGGATCATCATAAAGGTTTTCATCCTCATTGTCTTCATGTTGAGTAGGCGGAGGAGGAGGAGGAGGAGGAGGAGGAGGAGGAGGAGGGAGAGAAGAGGTTGGTCTTGCTGTCTCAGGGGTGGCAGAGGAGGAAGAAAATCTCATATAAGTGAACCTGTGCAGTTCAAACTTAGGTTGTTCAAGGGTCAACTGTATATTATATAACAGAATATACATTAGAACATATATACACACATATATTATAATAAAATTCTTTAGGTAAAAATGCTCAACCCATATTTGATGAAAGCATAATGACTTGCTACTTGAAGAAAGTACTCATATTTTATAAGTGAGGCCCCCAATCCTTTATACACAGTGAAGTCCTTGGGAGTCTGGGGGAGAGGTATGAGAAGTGGAAGGATCCCAGGAGGGAGTCCTTGATGAGCAGAGTTGGAGAGCTGCAGTGAGTGTGGCCCCAGCAGGGCGGTGTCCTGGCAGGGCAGGAGTGCGGGGGGCAAGGGCTGGGTGGGAAGCGAAAGGCTCAAATGGCCGGCATCAAGCTTGGCCTTCATGTGATCGGCAGGAGGGAGTTGTGGATAGCTTTAGAGCAGGAGAGCATGATTAGTTTTTTTTCTCTTTAATTTTTTAAAAATGGAAATTAAATTGTCTGTGGTTGCCGTGGTGATTGGGGAAAAATGGCAGGAGCCAGGGTAAGAGGTGGCTGCACCTGTTCACTTGTGTGTTAATGAGGTTGTTGGTGCGATGGAGCAGACCTGCTGGGAAGAACATTGTGAAGAAATAACTGCAAACACTAGTTAGGAAAAAGGAGGCCAGGAAAGGCGAATGCAAACACGGCTGTAAGGGTTTGAGCTTGTAGAAAAATGGGTACAGAGCAGGTGGGTTAGTACATTTAGGGAAGTGAGTGCAGTGAGGGGACTGCCACTTGTGGTTTCTATTTCCTCGATGACGACGTGGAGGTGAGGTTATCAATCAGCTGAGAGTGAGGAGGGAAGTTCAGTGGGGCAGGAGAACTGAAGAGGCAGAATTGGGTATAAAATAGTTGATTCTAAATAAATCACAAAAGATTATAGGCACCTAGGTAAAAGATTGAGAACCGCCAGAAGAAGTCCTAGTTGTTTGCAATCATTAGTTAAAAAAACATTGCCTTCCTTCCTAATCTTTCTAATCTGTCATTTGCAGTATTCTTAAGGTGAAATTTCTTGGTTCCTTTCTATGCTGACTGTTTGAAGTGTGGGTGTAACTGGTTTTCCTGCTGTGTCTGTTTTATTGTTCTTTTCAAATAATCAGCTTTTGGCTCTCCTTTTGTCTCTGTTTTGTAGTTTTGTTTCCAATTTACTAACTTTTCTCCTTGTCTTTGTTATGTATCTTTCTCTACTTTCTTTGGCTTTATTCTGTTGTTCTTTCCCTAAGTGTTCACAAGCTTAGCTCAATTAATTTTCAATCTTTCTTCTTTTCTAATGTAACATTAAAGGCTATAATTTCCCTCTAAGTACCACTTTAGGTGAATTACACAAGTCTGATGTACAGTGTTTTTTGTTATCATTTTGTTCTAAATATTTTCTAATTTCCATTTTGATTAATTGATTTTTAAGATCAATTACACTTTGGAAGTGTATCTAAACATTTCTGAATATGATTTTCTTTTGCAATTGCTTTAAAAATCAGTTGCATTGTGCTTGAGAGTGCTTGATTAGTATGGTGGTCTCTCTTTCTATGATGTTAGCAAACATCGATGACCACCATTTAGATCAGGGGTCAGCAAACTATGGTGGCCTGAGAGCCAAATTCTGACCACTGCCTATTTTTGTAAATAAAGTTTTACTGGAATTCAGCCGTGCCTGTTCATTCATGTATTGTCCATGGCTGACTTTTGAGCTACAACAGCAGGGGTGAGCAGTTGCCACAAAGACCATGGGCCTGTGAAGTCTAAAGTACTGTTTGGCCTTCAAGAAAAAGTTGTTGACTTTTGGATTGAATTTACCATTCAAAATGGTTGCAAAATGGTGATTCTATATTCCTTCTCTAATTCCCGTTCTCTAACCCTTCTTCATTTTATAGATGAGTTTATTTAATGAGGAGAAACTTTCCCTATCAATTATTTGGATACCTTGAGGCATTGTTTACACAGGAAAGGCAGGATAATGCTTAATTTTTCCCCCTTTTTCTGATTAGTTTTTAAAAATGAGTTTATTCCCTTAAAATATGACCATTTACAAATTACCATTATGATATATTTGACATATTTCACTTCATTACAGTCTTTTGCTTATATGTTTACTAGTAGATTTTGTGTGATTTATATTGCAAATGTATTTTCTGTGTTTCTATTCATTGTGGTTATTCTTACTGACGCTCAAATTGTCCTGACTTTGGGAGCCTCAAATGGGCTCCTGAATCCTTTTGAGGTGACTCTGCTAATCTTCGATAACTTTCTCACTTTCTGGTATAATAATGTGTTCCAGGCTCATCTTATATAGTTTCTTCCCCAAGCCTGATAACCATTTTGTCTGTAACGGAAGGGTTTAGTCTATATTTATTTTGGAGATTGATATATTTGGATTTAGTCCTTTCACCTTACTTTGTACTTTCTATTTGCATTTTTTATATTCTTCTTCCCAACATCCCTTTTCCTATGTTTTAGTTTGATTGCATTTCCTTTAGTCTTCTTTTTCTGCTCTAACCATTGGAAGCTATTTTATATTTTTAATCTTTTAGGGCTTACCTTTAATTTTAACATACATCTTAACTACACAAAGGATAAAGTTAAATTATATGTCTAGACTCTTTCTGAAAAATGCAAGGACCTTGGAATACTTTAACCCTGGGCCTCCCTCCTTTGGTCTTACATGTTATTGTTGTCTATTATTTACTTCTGACCTTGTTTTTATCCCAAATTAATCAATAGGATTTAATGGATTAATTGCTTTATTATTGACTTGTAAATGCTGGTTTAGATTTGCCTACCTTTTAAAAAGATCAATTTCCTTGCTTACCATTCTTTTTAGAACTTTCTGATTTCCATTGCCTTCTAGAAGAAACACATATCTTAACAATTTTTTCAGTGAAAATTTGTTAATGATAAACTCTTTTGGATTTCCCCTTTCAAAAAAGTCTTTAGCTCTGCCTTAGGTCTCTGCCTCTCGCAGCTCTACTTTCTTCTGTTAGCCTCATGCCCAGTGGACCCTCTGCACATGGTGGCACAGATGTCTGCAGACTTCCATTGTCTTCACAGCCAGTGATCACAAAGACCAGAGAGAACCTATTTCCTGACTGTTTTTCTGACAGAACTTTGATTTACCTGGCTAAGGTCACATGCTTATCTCTCAACCCATCACTTAACCTGAGACTGAAATGTCCTGGTTGGCCACACCTAGGTGACCTGCCCTCCTGAAAGCCAGGGGTGAGGATAGTGCCACTAGAGCAACATGACCAAGAATGACAGAAGGGTGGCTCTCCAAGGAGCTGCTACAACACCTGCCTGCTGCGATGCTGGCATCAGATATGACTAACACTGCAGGGCGATAGTTTTGTTGCATATGCCTTCTCTAAAAGTAAATTAATAGTTTAATATTTGGTCACACAAGCCTTTGCACCTGTAAAAAAGAACAACAGAGTATGGATTCAGTGTCCCTCCCCACTCATCCATCCACGTGGAGGAACCCTGAGGAGGTGTGAGGGAGCCTGGGGGCTGTCCTGCGGGAGCATCCCTGCAGAGAGAACCTTCTGTGAGGAGTGCAGTCAGCTGGCAGCTGCGGGCTCCCAGGACCCACTGCAGAGTTGCAGCAGCCAGGACTGAGCCAAGCGGGGCTTCTCGGGCTGCACGTTTCTACCCAGTGCAGGACTCCTCTGCAGGCCATCTTTGTGCTGGAGCACCCAGTAGGCTGGCTGAGACCTTCTCAGAGATGCACTGAGTTTGAGGCTCTTGCTATCTGATTTTCTCTCTTGTCTCTCTCTCCCTTCGTAGATGAAAGACTGCATCATGGTCTGAAGTCTCTCTCTGCCTAACCCTGCTCCCTCCAGCCTTTAACTCATGCAACCATTCCCTCCAGTATATCTTTCCCACTGCTGAGTCTGCTTTGGTGTTTGCTTTGGTGTCTGCTTCCTGGGGGACCTGAGCTGATGGAGGGCATTTCTTGGCAGCCAGCCACTTTCTTCTTTTTCCTTTTTCTTCCTTGCCTCTTTAAAAATCCTTGCCTTTCTCCCATTTTCTTATTCTCTATTCTTACTCTTCTATCCTAGAACTACTAAAAAATGCAACAATTGATCTGATGAGAGGAGAGAGGGATGGCTTCACCCAGACTCAAAAATTTGGAAGTGGTATTATTCAGTGTTCTTTAGAGAAATAGAATCAATAGGCTGTGTGTGTGTGCACCTGTGTGTATCAATAGAGAGAGAAAGCAAGAGAGAGAGTGATATACGCTAAGGGAGTGGCTCACGTGGTTGTGGGGACTGGCAAGTCCAAACGCTGCAGGGTAGGCCAGCAGGCTGGAGACCCGGGGAAGTGCTGATGGTGCAACTCGAGTCCGAAGGTAGTCTGGAGGCAGAATTCTCTCTTTCTGGGGGAACCTTAGTCTGTTTTCTCTTAAGACTTTCCCTTGATTGGATGAGGACCACCCATGCTATGGAGGGTAATGTGCTTTAATCAAAGTCCACTGACGTAAATGTTAATCTCACCTAAAAAATAACCTTCACAGCAACATTCGGACTGGGTACTACGTCTCTCCAAGTTGGCACATAGAATTACCATCACGAAGCTTGGAGGAAGCAACGTGGAGGAGCCACTCCTGGCTGGCAGCCCCGCCAGGCTCACATACAGCAGAAACATGGCTGGGCGGAGGGAGGGCAGTCAGGATGCAGAGGGGGGAGACACTAACTGGCACCTCTGCTGAGCCCTGGGACATGGAGAGACTGGGATGTTCTCTCCAACCTCGTTCAAATTCTGTTTTCCCTTGGTTGGAGTCACCATGGGGCCAGTGTTGCCTCTCTTTGTGGCTGTGGAGAGAGCAGCTCCATGGATGGTTTGGGGAGAGGCCAAACTGGAGCTTCAGATGCCAACAGACCTTTTCATGGCCCATTAGAGAAACTCTAAAACACGAGGCTTGAGACCATCGAACCCAGAGCTGGTGTGCAGTTGGGCGCAAGGGCATTGGCAGGGAAGAAGGAAGTGATTTCCAAGGCCAAGGGAGGCTGGTGAAGACCCAGACGCTTTTCATTTCAATCTCAGGGTTGACAACCTGAGATTTCTTCACAGACCCACTGGTCCAACCCAGCTGCCATGGAGCACAGAGACAGCTGGGAAGACTCTCAGGACCGTGTCCAGAGTCCAGGGCGGGGTCAGCCAGGCTGTGACAGTCCTTAGACGAGACGTGGCAGCCAGTCCCTCCAGCAGGCTGAGCAACTCACGGCATCTGGAGAGCTGAGCATTATCCTGATGATCCCACAGGTACTTCTTGTCTTCTCAGTCAGGCTGCCCCACTAGGGGGAAGGGGAGGGGACCGTCAAACTGCAGGAAGGAGACTCCAGCCAGGACTCAGCCTCCAAAAACACATTTCTGAGCCCTGCTTTCATCAACCTACAATGGCCTCCTCCTCCTCTGCACAGATCTTTGCACATCCCTACTTCAGCTCTGCTCAGAGTCACCTCTTCTGAGAAGCCTTCCTTGATTCTACACCCTCTGAAATCCCACGTGGTCCTTTCTTGGCTCATGCCTAGACCTGCCTCTTCATTCTCCTTCTTGCTACAAGTCTCAAGGATCCAACCTGTTTTTCTCTTGCTTTGTAGCCACCACACCCTAGTGGTCCTTTGGGTTCTTCTTGTCCTAAAGATGGAGGGAGGTTTAAGGTAGAGAGTTTTCCAGCAAATGGCAAGAGGAAAAGGGCTGGGAGGTGTTTGGAGGTTTCATGATGGGTGGGGCTTTGTGTCCCGGTGCTACAGAGGCCATGGCTGTGTGGTGACCTAGAGACTGACCCGAGGGCCTGGGTTTCCAGCCAGGGCAAAGGTTCCTGATGCCAGACTTGAGGTAATCTTGGATGGCGAGCACGTCGGCAGAACCACGTGGAGGAGAGACCGGGGGCCTTTCTTGGCTGCTGGGGACATAAGACTCCAGAGACCCTCAAGTGACCTAAAGGGAGGGGTATGGAAAGAGGACCCCACTGGGGACTGGGGTTGAATTTCCTGACACCCAGTGGCATAGTGGCTTAAAGCAGATTAAAATTTGATTTAGAAATGTGACATTTCTTATTTCTCATTGTTACAATGTCTGTAATTTAATTTTAAATACTTCAGTATCACAGTGTGATTTCACGTGTGTGCCAATTAGTTCAAACCACACCCTAGGTGCAGTCAGTTATCATAAATCAGGGATTCACTTCCCATGAGTGGCCAGCAAGTCATCTAATCAGAAAGTTCATATTCTGGAAATGGCTGTGACAATCTCTTTTGTTACCTTTTTCCTTTATCAATACCACTGACTTTACTAATTAGTGCAATGAGTTTAGAAATGGGTTTTCATTGGTGATATATGTGGGTTATTAATTAGCATAATGGATGTTAGAAAAAGACTCTTACTGGCAAAATTAATGCTGTGTACAGTATGCGGACTGATTTAAATATTTTAGAGAAAATCTCCACACTTGCAAGGACCAGGTCTGAGAATCTAGCAAGCCCTGGAGTCTGTGTCTTCAGAACTGGTGCCCAATGCCTGATCTCTAAAGGGTCCTCCCACCACTAGGTTAATCATTCGGGTTGTCTGATGTTAATTAGAAGGGAAACATAATTATGACTCATAGAATATTATTTTGGCGTGCAAAATGGTTCACATAATGGACAGAGATCTGGGTCTTCATTGAGCTTATAGAACAAGTTGTATGAACTGATTTTTACCTTCTTATTAATACATGCTTGCTTAATAAGTCACTGTATGTGTAGCACTGTATTAATCAGGGCTCTATAGAGAAATAGAACCAATAGCGTGTGTGTGTGTGTGTGTGTGTGTGTGTACACATATCTTTCTATCTATCTTTGTGCTGCTATAACAAAATATGTGAGCTTGGGTACTTTATAAAGAATAGATTTTTATTTCTCATAGTTCTGGGGGCTGGGAAGCCCAAGATCAAGGTGCATCTGATGTCTGATGAGGACCTTCTTGCTGTGGCCTTACATGGCAGAAAGGAGAAGGGCAAAAAGGAGTAAACACCTTCCCTCAAGTCCTTTTACAAGGGTATCTAATCTCATTTACCTGAGGTTACTCAATCACCTCCCAAAGGTCACCCCTCTCAACACTGTTGTGTTGGGTTAAGTTTCAACACGAATTATGGAGGGGACGCAAACATTCAAACTGTAGCTCATTCACTCACTCACTCACTCACTCTATCAAGGGATTTATTTTAATGAACTGGTTCACACAATTGTGGAGGCTGGCAAGTCCAAAATCTGTAGTGCAGGCTGGCAGGCTGGAGTCCCAGGGAAGAGTTGATGTTGTTTCTCTAGCCCAAAGGCATCCTCCAGGCAGAATTCCCTCTTCCCAGGGACACCTCAGCCTGTTTTCTCTTAAGGCCTTCAACTGTTTAGGTAAAACTCACCCACATTATGAAGGATGATGTGCTCTACTCAAAGTCCACTGATTGAAATTTCAGCCTCATCTAAAATATATCTTCACACCAATATCCAGACTGATGTTTGACCAAATATCTGGGTACCACAGCCTAGGCAAGTTGACACATGAAATTAATCCTCTCAAGCATTATCTAGTCTGAGTTCTACTTCCACATAACCTGGTAGTGAATGTGTAGATAAGCAGCTTAATCTGCTTTGACCTCTAATCTTTTATAGTTTTTGAGCTGCTATCATTTATCAGAAAGAACCTAATAATTGTGCATTTCTAAATTGGCTTATAGCATTCAAGTGATGGAGTCAAATGCATGCTTACCTGCAACCATGATCTTGTTGAGTCTCTATCACAGCTCTGCACATGTTATCATTTTGGTTTTCAGCTGGAAAACCTGAGGCTCTGGTGTCTGTGACTTGCCCAAAGTTATAGAACTCTTAATTGGCCAAGTGGATGCCTCTTCCCATGATATGAGGTTGCTCCCACAGCTAGCCCTTGCACGCCTTTTCATACTTTACTGAGGAGATGTAGAAAGTGGCTCTAGCAAGGAAGCAACTGCCTGGAGGTGCTGTGCTGCCTCACTCTTGGGGTTGCCTAGTGTTTCCCTTCCTGGCTCTTCTTGTGTACCTCGGACTCTGCTATGGCTGGCCATGGCCTACCTGAGACCATGGATGCTGTCTACTTTGGGCAGCTTTTGAAAAGCACCACTATCTGGGCTTACTTCCAACCCATTAAATCAGAATATCTGGGAGTTGAGCTCAGGCATTTATGTATTTTAAAATCCACCTGGGTGATTCCAATGTGCAGATAGGGTTGAGAAACACTACTCTCTTCCTGCAAACTTTTCCTGTAAAAGAACAGAGGATAAATGCTTTGGCCTTACAGGCTGTGTGGTATGTTGCAACTACTCGCCTCTGCCTTTGGGTAGGAAAGTGTCCATTAATTACTTGCAAACCAATGATCATGCTGTGCTCAACTCCAGTACAACCTTATTGACAGAGATGGAAATTTGAATTTTATGTAATTTTCATGTGTCACGAAATAGCATTCTTATTTTGATCCCCCCCATGATTTAAAATTATAAAGACCATTTTAGCACAAAACAGTCATGGACTGGAATTGGCATATGAGCAGTATTTTGCTGACCTGTGCTCTATACCATTGCTGTCTCTATCGAATTTCCCTGTCCTGTCTGTCATTCTCTCGGCATTCTACTTATTTCCAGGTGTCAGTTAAAGTATTTAATAAAGCAACCTGTCCTGGTAATGCAAGACTTATATCAGCTTCCTCTGAAAATATGCATTTTAACTGAGGCTTCTGGTAAGAATTCCTTCCTTAAAAATGTTATAATGATCAAATTTTTTTGTGTGTGGAATTGAAGAAGTTCAGGATAAGCCACCCCAAAATATGGCACTTTGGAATATCAATTACTTTGAGCTGAAGACACTTGAAAACCAGCAAACACAGGGAGAAGCTTTCTCTGAACTCTCCTTGTCTGCCTGAGACAGATGGTCCAGGAGAAACTCAATTGTCATCAGTCCCCTCTCTGCGGATTTCATCAACCAGGGAAGATTGAATTATGTCACAGGAAAGGAGACTAGATGTGGTCACCACACCCAGACAAACCTTGTCACAAACTCTCAAATTTCCCACCTACTCTTCTAAGGGCTCATTCGTCTTTCCTAAAAATCATTTATTCTCCCCCAAGTTGCATAATTCCTCCTGCACTCTCCCTTGTGAAGAAGGTACTAAATCTCACTGTTTTTGTGGGTATTCACTTTTTTTCTGTGTCATCTCTGTGCATGTCATAAACTTGCATATCTTTTCTCCTGTTAATCTATCTCTTGTTAGTTTACTTTTTAGATCCAGTTGTTGAACCTCAGAGGGCAGCGGGACAGCCTTTCCCTCCTCAACAGTTTGTTGGGAAACTCTTGTCTGGAAGAAGGTTTTAATTTGGGTTGAGTATTTCTTATCTAAAAATGCTTGGAACTAGAAATGGTTCAGAGATTTGAATTTTTTTCTGATTTTGAATTATTTGCATTATAGTTACTGGTTGAGCATCCCACATCTGAAAATCCAAAATCTGAAAAGTTTTAATGAGCATTTCCTTTGAGTGTTGTATCAGCTATCAAAAAGTTTCAGATTTTGGAGCATTTGGATTTCAGATTTTTGGATTTGGGATACTCAACCTGTAATGTACCATAGAACCAAGACATACAGAAAGAAGGGCTAGAAGGCACCTGAGATTGCCTCTTTTAGTTTAAATCATTTATTCATCCACCTGTTCAATATATACTTACTAAATGATCTTGGTGATACACATGGCTTCTCACAATAGAAGATTTTCAACAAATGACAATGTCTTGGTTTTGGCATTTTCTAAAACAAGGCTTCTGCTTTGGATCAAGTCCCTAAACCCTAGGAAATGCTATTTATCCCTCTAAGCTCAGAGCAGGAGTCAGTCCCTCAGGAAACCTCTGACTCTTCTCTCCTCCCAAGTGAAAGAGTTAGTTCTGATGGGTTGTCCCTGAACTTGTCAACCTTCTATTTCTGCTCCCATTTTATTGATTAATGAATTTATTTGCCATTATTTGTCTCTCCTGCTAGATGCTTAGCATCCTGAGGGCCTTCTCATTCATTTCTATATCCTGGAGCCTGACACGTAGCAGACGCTCAATAAATGTGTTGAATACATTTATTCTTTCAATGGATTTGTTTGAGCCCCTACTATGTACCAGGAACTGTTCTAAGTAGTGAACAAAACAGATAAAAGTCCCTGCCATCCCTGAGTGCTTCCATTATAATGAGGTAGGAGGTGGGAAACAGATAATAAACTAACTAGGTGAGCAAATTGCATAGTATGCAAGAAGGTAGTAAGTGCTTTGGAAAAAAATAAATTGGGGAAAGGAGCACTAGGGGTGGGGTGGGAACGGGGTTGTAATTATAAATAGGATGGTAAGCAAAGACTTACCACGTTGCTATCTGCAGGGAGGGAAAGCCAGTGTAAAAGCCCTAAAGCCGACGTGTGTCCGTGTGTCCGGAATGCCCTAGGAACAGCATGAGGGCCAGTGTGGCTAAGAGTTGAGTAAGCACAGAAAAGAA
Source organism: Cheirogaleus medius (assembly GCA_008086735.1). Classification (NCBI taxonomy): domain Eukaryota; kingdom Metazoa; phylum Chordata; class Mammalia; order Primates; family Cheirogaleidae; genus Cheirogaleus; species Cheirogaleus medius. The sequence continues at coordinate 64,186,707 of VBSM01001124.1, forward strand.
ATAACTTCTATTGCATTGATTTGAAAGGTAGAGACAGCATAGTCCCTGCCCTCTGGAGACTTAGAGACTAAAAGGGAAACCAAGGCTCAGAGAGGATCATACAATACAGCTGTTTAGGATTTGATCTGGAGCCCTGGGGCCACACCCCAATTTCTGCTACAGAGATCATTGCCGAGGCCCCTCCTGGTAGGCATAGGTCCACAGGCAGATCAACATCATAGTCCCAGAGATGAAAGTTCTCATTGTCTTGCAGAAACCATGTCCTTATATCCTGTTCCGAGCAAAACGGAAGAATAAGATACAACCAGACACAGTGTCCAGGGAGAGAGCGTCAGTCAGAGCTTTACCGCTGCCAGCAATTTTGAAGTTGCCCATATTTCTGCTCAGGCAGGATGTTTTCTTGCTCTGAAACCTTTTAGCAGATGACAAGGTATTGCCCCGGGTGTATTCCAGAACACAAGTCTTCGCTAAAGTGGTTAGACAGCTACTTTCCTTCAAAGCCAGGGACTGCCCTGGGGATGAAACCATTTGGAGAGCGTTTTATATTTGCAAAATGTTGCTCTGACATGTTATCATTTATTTCTCTCAACAGCTCAGTGAGATCGGAAAGCTTTCTCGGGTGCATTTTACATCTTGGAGGAAGAGAAAGAGACAAGAAGCCTGCTGATTTAGTAGCGGTCATTATCAGCGTCATCATCATCATCATCATTGTCATCGTCATCATCATCATTTTTCCTTGTGGGGAGGTACAGAAGAGTATAAAGCATGGCTCCTGCCTGTAAAAAATTCACAGTCAACTTGGTTAGACAAGTTCATTCATTCATTCACATATTCATCCAATAATGCCTTCATTCTGAAAACTTTTATGCAACTCTTTTTATATTTGAGATAATTATTGGAGATCCAAGTGAATACCCCTAAAATTATAAGGCATAATTCCTGCTGGTAAGAAAATGTACAATCTAAGTGGGAAGATAAGTTTATTCACTCATTCCTTCACTCAGATATTCATCTAATAATGCCTTCATACTACAGGCTTTTCTTGAGCTCCTGTTACATTCCAGATAATTACTGGAGACCCAAATGTATACTCCCTACCCTGGACAGGTGTTAGGAGAGGCTTCACAGGGAAGAGAAACTTTGCTTAGCCTTAAAAGATGAGCAGGATTGTATGTGGAGGGCAGAGGAAAAAAGATGCTTTGTTCAGGGCAAGGGAGCAGCAGGTGCCAAGAGGAAGAGTCAGGAAAGGCGTGGCTGTCCAGGGAAGTCCGTCTGGGGAGTCCAGTGCAGCTGGAACACAGCGGGGGAGGGCGGCAGAGGCTGTAGGGAGGTAGGTTGGACTAGACTGGGCTACAAGGAACCTTTTCCTCCAGGTAGCTAGGAATAGGGAGTGACATGATTAGCTATGGTTCTTTAGAAAGACCACTCTGATTGCTATGCAGAGGATGAGACGGGCAGAGGGGCAAGTCTGTGTGATCCTTCTAGAAATGACACAAAGCAAGTCACATGGAATGCACAGTGTGATGGAGACAGACCTAGAAACACAGCTTGAGAATAATGTGGTGAGAGGTAAAGTTATGAATGGGGCGTGGAGGGGCATGCTTCTTCCCATGCCTGATATTCCCTTGCACAAGAAATTTTTAAGAATCTCTGAAAAACACCCTGGCATGTGCCCTGTTCTGCCCCTGCAGAGGTGGGGTGAGTCTGAGGCTCGTCTCAGCTCTGTGAAACTGAACAGGTAAGTTTGTCCATTCTGGGCTTCAGGATTAGGAATTCCACTTGCTCTAATTTATACTACACATTCTCCAGTGTCAGTTTTTATCAGTGAAAAGATGACGCAGCATTTCTCTGTAAGTTGACTCTTTAGTTTTATTTCTCAATTAATTCAGAAGTGGGCAGGGAGGTAGCATTATTATTGGACTTCCCGAAGGAGTCAAGAGAACAGCCCTGATGCTGGCCTTGACATTATTGAGCCATTGAACTAACGTCAGCAACCACCTACCTCTGATATGTGAGCAGGATAAAGCTTGGCTTGTTTAGTTCAGGGATGCACGTGGGGCTCTCTGATACGGGTTCATCATGACACCATTAAATCCAGCCCTCCAGAGAGGACAGGGCTGAAGATTGGGGTTTGGGGCCATCAGTGTTTAGATGGAAGTGGAAGTCGTAATACCAGGTGTTGTGGGAGCTCAGAGGAGGAGCACTTTATTGACATCGAGAGTCAAGGAAGTCTTCCTTAAGGAATGGTCATCTTAGCCATCTAGAAGATTGAGAAGAGAACAGATATATTGGAATAAGATAGCGGGGATTTGGTGGGGGCGGAATGGGGATGGGCAGGGCTGCGGTCAAGGATGTAGGAGGGACAATACGTGTAAAGGAAGGAAGCTGGTAACAGACACGTGCGTGTTTGTGTCTGTGTGTGCATGTGAGAAGCGGCTTCAGTAAAGACAAATGGTGAGAGAGAGGTAGGCGGGGGCCAGACAACAAAGCGACTTCCCAATCTTGTGCAAGTAATCACATGAGGAATGACAAAGATTTGAACTACGATCCTGACAGAGGAGATAGAAAGGAGAGAACTGATCTGAGAGGAACTTCTGAACAGGCAGTGCGGAAGGCGATGACAACTTGGATGGTGGGCTGAGGGCGACAGTGTGGTCTCAGGAGAGTTACAGATTTCAGGGCAGACACTGCCCAGCTCTGCGACAATACCGGGGCCCCACGTCTTCCTGGCTAACAACACCTGGCTGGTGCAGGGTGTGTCTTGCAGTGAGGGGCAGCTCTGTCACTGGGTTCTGAATCCACCAGGTGCTCTGGGACGCATTATGCTTTTCCTGATGAAATGGAAATGGACGGTAGGCAATGTCTCTTCCCTCTTTCTTACTGCCTTGTATGCAACAGCTTCATGAAACTTTGAAGCAATAAGCAGGAGAAAAACTCAAAAAAACCAGCTTTGATGCTGGCCTTGACATTACTGAGCTATTGAATGGATGCCAGCAACCACTTACCTCTAGACTGCCTGATATGTGAACAAGATAAAGCCCTGCTTGTTTACTTCAGGGGTGTACATGAGGCTGTCTGATAACTTGAGTGAATGCATTCCTAACTGACGCAGGAAGATCATGACATCATTAAATCTAGCCCTCCAGAGAGGACAGGGCCAGAGATTAGGGTTTGGGGGCCGCCTGCATTTATGCGGAAGTGGAAGTCATGAGTGGGATGAATATAGAGTGGCAAGTGAAGAATCCAGGGGCGACTGACTTTTTGGGAGTTGGGAGACTGGGACAAATGAGCGAGGGGGTCAAGTGTGGGGCCTGCCGCAGGTAACATAACGGATGCCAGGATGCTCTCTCCCTGGGCTTCACGGCATTCATTCAACACTTGCTTACTGAAGGACAATCCTTTGCTTGAGGACTGGTGGCAGTTTGGGAAGCAATCCTCCTGGAATTGGGCTTCTTGATTTCTGGAGATCCCCAGCTATTAATAGCATTTCCCTGTGTAGGGGAGAGAGCATTTCCCTGTCCCATTTATAAATGAACCACCAGGCAGGGGTCTGTGTAGATGGTCCTTGTAGAATTCTGCATTGGGTAGAGAGCAGGAAAGATTAGATGCTGTTTGGCCTTAAACAGTCCAAAAATTCAACTTTCTGGTATCTAGGACTCTTTGGAAAAATCATGAAACATAAACAAGTTGGAGATGTCATTAGAGTTTTCTCCATAACTGGTTAAAGTGAGCAGACTGGGGTGCCACCAATAATCGTTCCTTATGGAGCAGCCCCGGCCTTCTTCCCTCCTTGATGACAGGACTGGGAGCAGATGGCTGCAGTGGAAACCTCCCAGGTGTTGGATTCCGGCTCTCCAGGAGGCAGAGCAGCGCTGTGGTCAGAGAACGCTACCTGTTGAACCAACACACCTGGACACGAGTGCTGGAGTCTGAGCCTGATTAAAGGGCTTCCTCTGTGCAGTGGGGACAGTACTGATCGGCGCTGCATGGTATTTGGCACGGCAGCTCTGTGGTCATGGGGCATTAAGGTCCATCCCTGTTTCCTACAGCCTCACGCAGAACACCTTCAACGACACGTTGGGAGTCTCAAGTTCAATCTTCTACTCTGTCTTCAACGATCTGTCTGATGTTTTGAAGGTCTCCTTTCCTCTCAGGGCCTCACTTTCAGTTTCACCCTTTGTAAAATGAGGGGCTTGACACGTCAGATGATTTCTGAACGCCATTCTGGTTTGCATTGCTCAACGATTCTCTATTAATGTCGGTTTCAAATTCTGCGGTTTATAGTTTTTCTTTTTGCCAGAAGGTGGTGCTGTTGAGTCCTTTATGTTCTTACAAAGCTCTACGTTTGCTTCAGGTTCTGAGAGATTCAGGTTGGCCTCCCTTAGGTGCTTTGAATGTGAACTTTTCATTGAGGGGGTCTGTTTGTGGGTCCTGAGTATTTTTCATCCCTGCATCCTCTTAGCTCTGCAAACCCACGCTGCAGTCTGGGCCAGTACTTTTCAAGTCTCAGCTCCATGAGCCTCAGTTCAAGGCCACAGAAGGGAGACTGGGAGCCTCCGGGCCATTCCAGCGCATGGGGCTGGCAGAGTCTGAGGGTTAGTCCTCAAAGACTATGGCTGGTGCAGGTGACACCTGAGGTTAAACTAGCTGAGGGCTTTGGCAGAAACAGCGTTTGGGCTTGACGAGGACTTCCAAGACCATGCCCTTCCCCTCACCCCACACCTGCATGTCCCCAAGTCCCTTCCACCGCCTGCTGGAGCTAATTCTCACTATTCGAACTCTCAGGTGTGATTCTCCACCTCTGACTGGAAGGGTAAGACTTCAAACTGGGCCTAGTGTCCTCACATCACCCTGGGTTTTGGTGGGTTGAGGGTTCGGGTATCACTGACCTCCCTTGGCTGTCTCTCCTCAGGAGGCAGGAGGCGGGGGCTCTTGATGGTGCAGGCCATGCTGTTGCCCAGCAACAATAGTCACCATCGCTTTCTCTTAGACATGGAACATTGATAAGAACGTGGCTGTCCGGAGAGACAAAAGGCAAGTGAACAAGTGTGATCCAGTCAGGAAGTGCTCCTCACTCAGGGTCCAGATCACAGAGTACCTGTCTCCCCAGCACTGGTCCTTGGGACTCATCGACCTCCCTCCCCTTCAGGAGCTGTCCCCACCTTCCAGGTCCCCTGTGCTATGGGCGCACTCACCCCTCAAGCCTAGCTGAGGAACTCGCCATGGTCAGACCACCTTGCATGTCCTTGCTTCCCACTAGGACAAATCTCGGGGTTTTTGGGTTTCAGGGTTTTGCTGTGGATGGCTTAGGAGAAGCAGACAGTTGATGCCTTCAAAACAGCAAACAAGTCATAGCAGAGCGAGACAAGCTCTGGAAATGCAGGGACAGGGTGGGACTCCCAGCACTGTAGCTGCCTGCAGGTTATTTAATTTCTCCGTTAAGCACCAGTTTCTTTATATGTGAAATGGATAATAGCATCTACCTTATGGGAATAGATGAGATAACTTTGAGTAAAAAACAATGATTTTATTGAAAATTTACTCTGTTCTAGGTCCTGTGTTAAGCACCTTATAGAGCAGTGTTGTCCAATAAAAATATAATGTAAGCTACATATATAATTAAAAAATTTTAAACATTAACATGTATGTTTTCATGTATAAAAAACATGTAGGTTAACATTAACATAAACAGTTTATATTAATAAAGTGAAAAGAGATAGTTGAAATTAATTTTAATAAAATATTTTATTTAACCCAATACATTATCATTTTAACATGTGGCACCAAAAAATGTTCAAAAGATACCTATGGCTAGTCCCATGAACAGTATATATGCCAGTCAATGGGAAATATAAATACCTTTTATATATATTTTATATCTATATTATATTACTTGTATAACATATAACGCATATATACTATATGTATTTTACATTTTCATGCAATGTTTTGAAAGTTTTGTGGTAAAATGAGAAACACACACTAGAATATTACAGTAATACTTACCACTTATTGACCATTTTGTGCCAAGGACCACACCAAGTATTCATTTATTCAACTTGTTGAAACTTCATACAAATTCCAGAGACCAGGGTGGAGGGACTGGGAAGAGGGATATGGAAGGAGGGAAAGCCGATCCCGTGGGTGCATTCTTGACCCAGTTACCACTGTGGGCAACTGTGTTACTGCTGTGGGCAACTGGGTCTTGCTCCTGCCGGGATGCTGCCTTGGAATTGTTCACCAGAAACGTGGAAAACTGTGTCTTGGTCTTCATTGGTCATGTAGAGTCCTGGAGGTGTTAACACCCTCACACTTCTGGTTTGCATGTGCACCAGCGTGGCTGAGCAGACTCCAGTGCACAGCTCATAAGGTGAGAGGCCCAGGCAGAAAGCAAGAGCTGACTGGTGCAGCAGAAGGGAGATGCTAGAGCTTATTGTTAGGACAGTGGCCAGGGTACAACGGCAGCCTGAAGATGAGAGATGGGGGTCAAAGACATCTGCCACATTGTGTTGCTGGTATCCAGCCCAAGAGAGCTGTTGGTGGGGAGGGTTGCCAGGGAAAGATCTGAGTGTGGGTGTGGAGGAATTGGAAGTCATTCCAGAGTGCATCTCTCATGACACAGTGGACGACCTTGTAGGGCCTCCTACGTGTGCCCATGAGACAGCCAGCAATTGGGTGCCCACCACTCAGAGCTCATAGCTGGCCTAGAGAACACCTGTCAAGTAAAAAGACATTCCCTCTTTCCCCATAATTCCCTCTTCTCTCCACCCCTGCCCTGGAGAAGCTAGAAGAGGTAGAGGAAGAAAGGATGTAGCCTATCCCCTTCAGCCCACGTTCGTCAGGCCAAGATACGGCAAGCAGCGAGAGGAGGGGGCGGTGTGAAGGCCAAATTAAACAGGACACTGTGTTTTCAGGTGGACTGTGCTGCATTTTAATATTTAAAAGCGACTGAAAAACTATAGGATGTCACTAAGGGTTGGAAAAAGCTTGCAACTTTGAAAGCAGCAATTAGAGGGAATAAAAGTTTCATATTTGTACTTCACCAGGCATAGGCTGTTTAAGCAAGAGCCACATGATTATTTAGCTATTTGTCTCTTAGGACAACTGAATCAGCAATACTTCTTATTCTTGGTGGCAGATTCCTTGGTTTAGGTGGCATTATGTATGTATGCTAGCTGCAATGTTAAGTGTATTCTATGATGGTGGTTTCCACCTCCAATGCCCTCAGGAGCCAAGCAGGTGGCATAGATGAGGAAAGCAGGCCTGGTTGGGGCTGAAGAACCCGAGAGCTCATGCCCTACTCTGAGGAGGTCACTGTCTAGCTTCCAGCCTGTTGCCTTGCAGAAGCAGCAGGGTGACGAGTTTGGATTGTTGGTCATGGGTGCCAAATACCTGGCGGATTGCTCCTCTCCCTCCTCCATGCCCGTGTTAGACTGCATTGATGCCCTCAATTCTTTACCCCTCACTGTATCCAGCCCTTTTTAATATCAATATATTAATAATTTTGCAGTGTCCTCCCATTGTGGTCAGGCGCACTTCCTCACTTCTTGTCACTGGGCTCTTCTCATTCGTGTCACTTGTTTTGGCTGATGGCGTGTTAGCAGATGAGCACAGATGGGGCTTGGGATGCACTTGAGTGAGTGGGCTTGTCCCCTCGCACCTCTGCCATGGCCACAAGGAGAACAGGCTTGAGCTGGCCGCTGACCCCAGGAAGGGAAGAGAGACATGGAGCAGAGTTGCACCACACCAGCCAGACCCATCCTCCACCAGCCAACCCTCGGTTCACCTGCAGATTATAAGAATACATGGTGGTCATTGTGAGCCCCTGGGTCCTGGGGTGGTTGGTTATGTAGCAATTTTGTAGCATTATTTAAGCCAACACAACATTCCTGCAGACACTGGTAACATGGCACTCTTTCTTGCTGAACCTCTAGGTGGCCCCAGATTCTTCTCCTGCACAGGTGTTCACGTGGCCACTGTGAATCCATGGGGTAAGCAGGCCAAATAAGCTGCTTGCCAGGCCTCCAGGAGGGGCCAGGGAGCTGCTGAAGGCTGGCCTGGGTGTTTGGTTGTGTTCCTGGTGCCATCAGGGGCCTCTTCTTCCTTTTCTTTGTCCTGTCTGCACTTGTCCCCAGAGAGCTGCTGGTTCAGCCACACTGAGCTGTTCAACACTCACAGGGTATAGGATTCATTCTATTTGGTCCCTGTTCTTAGCATTTGTACTCTGGGCTTTTTGCGACTTCAAAGAGCATCTCACCCATATTCACTAATTAATTCATTACTCCTGTGAGTAAAACTTGGAGCAGTGAGAGGAGAATGTCATTAGCAAGGATACCAGAGGCTCATTATTTAAAAGAGGTTGCCCAAAGCCAAGCTTCCTCCACCAGAGCTGTTAACCCTTTCCCCGCTGACAGGGGCTTCGTAGGCAGTGTGTCCCAGGGTAGGAATCCATTAGATGCTCAGCAGTCACCAAGCACCTACTGTGTGCTCAATTACACTAGGCACCGTGGGCTATAAAAAGTTGTAAAATGTGATTTCTAACCTCAAGGACCTTCAGTCTAGTGAGAACGCCACAGGGCTTTGGGGCCATGTGGACCTGAGTGTGAATTCTGGCAGTTCATAAGCTGTGTGACCTCGGGCTAAGTAGCCCCCTAAGCCTCAGTTTCCACATCTCTAAAATGGGATGCTAATGCCTAATTAGGGTTCAAGGGAGGATCACTGACAAATGACAGTTTCATCTGGGGTCCTGGCACATGGTGAGCACTCCGTAAACAACCAGTATGACTGGTGTCACCAGACAATGCCTTCCTTTCCTGACATTCCATTCCAAGCCTGTCACAGGCACACAGGATGGTGCAGCAGAAGAAAAAGGCCTTAGAGGGGGTAGAAGTTTGGGGACACCTTTTCATCAGGGTGGAGATGAGGAAGAGGTCACAGAGAAGGAAATAGAAGGGCTACAGGGGTAAGAGGGAAAACGGGGGAATGCAATGCAAGTGTACAGAGGCCAAGGGAGAGGTGCAGGAATGACGTGGGAGGAAGGTGGCCATCAGCTGTGTCCTGTGCTAAGGAGAGGTGGAGCAGGATGTCGACCAAGATCATTCATCCATTCAATCACCCAATAGTTACTAAGTGCCAGAGACGGCCGTGAAAATGCCCCATCCAGCTCTCCATCTGGAGAGCATGATGGCAGCCTGGCCTCTGTCCTCATGATGGCCCACGCATCTGTGTGGGGCACGTTTCTCCTGGGTGCTTCCCAGCCAATGGTTGAAGATGGCCATCTGTCCCTGTGAGATGCAGGACTCCTCTGCTGGGCTCCCCAGCGGGCTGGCTGAAATGTTCTCAGAACTGTGCTGCGGGATAAGACCCTTCCTGCCTAGCCCTCTTCCTTCTCCATCCTTGCTCCGCTCCCAGAGCTGCTCTGGGGTCCCGAGGCTCCCCAGCCCCTGCCCCTTTGGCTTTACAGGTGGTACCCCAGTCCATCTCTGCACTTCTGATTCCACCTTGGCATTGGCTAGATGATCCAAATTAACATTATCACAGTGCCTAATGAGTGTTGGGCATTTATGCACTGGGGGTGTGGTGGTGGCCAAGATGAATATCCATGTTACACACTAGTGGTGAAGGTGGCAGAGATGACGGGAAATAAATAGGTAAACCAACAAACAAAAATGCTAATTTGATAAACATTTGAGTGCAGATGTCTTTATTGTAGAATGTCCTTTTTTTCTTTGGGTAAATACCCAGTAGTGGTATTGCTGGATCAAATGATAGTTCTACTGTTAGATCTTTGAGGTGTCTCCATACTACTTTCCATAGAGGTTATACTAATTTGCAGTCCCACTAGCAAAATTCACAATTGAAAAAATGTGGAAACAACTCCAGTGCCCATCAGTCCATGGGTGGATTAATAAAATGTGGTATATGTACACCATGGAGTACTATTCAGCCACAGGAAACGATGGTGAACTAGCGCCTCTTGTATTATCCTGGATGGAGTTGGAGCCCATTATTTGAAGTGAAGTATCACAACAATGGAAAAACAAGCAGTACATGTACTCATCATCAAATTAGTACTAATTGATCAACACTTATGGGCACATATAGTAGTAACATTCATCAGGTGTTGGGCAGGTGGGGGTAGAGGGGATGGGTAAATTCACATCTAATGGGTGTGGTGTAAACTGAGGGATGGGCACACTTGTAGCTCTGACTTGGGCATATGTGTAACCAAAGTGCTTGTACCAGTATAATATTCTGAAATTAAAAAATAAATAAATAAAAAACTCAACAAACCAAAAAAAAAAGCTAATTTTAGACAGTGAAACTTGCTAAAAAAAAACAGTTTATAGAACAGAGAGGCTGCTTTAGATTGGAGTGTAAGTGAGGGCTTTTGAAATGGTGATGTTTGAGTGAGAGCAGGAAGTTGAGTCAGTTTGCAAGCAATGGAGTCGGGGTATGTGATGGCTAATGTCATCTGTCAACTTACTGGGCCACAGTGCCAAGACCTGTGGAAATTATTCTAGATGTTTCTGTGAGGGTGTTTGTAGATGAGATTCACATTTAAAATGGTGAACTTTGAGTAAAGAAGATTGCCCTCCATGATGTGGTTGGGTCTCCCCCAGTAAATTGAAGGCCTAGCTAAAAAGAACAAAAAAGACTGACCTCCCTCAAGCAAGAGAAAATTCTGGCTTTTCTAGGTCTCCAGTCTGCCAACCCACCCTACAGATTTTCAACTTGTCAGCCTCTATAATCACATGAACCAATTCCCTAAATGATTCTCTTTCTATTAATATATACATGCACATCCGATTGGTTCTGTTTCTCTGGCCAGCCCTGACTAATTCAGGGGGAGAGGTATTCTGTGCAGAGAGAACAGCAATCTCTGAGACAGGAAGTGAGCCTCCAAGTCGGCCAGAGGGCTGGCGTGTGGGGCTGGATGGAGGAGGAGACACAAGGCAAGGTGGAGCCTCATGGAAACAAGACATGGGGACAGACCACTGGACCTGGGAGAGGACTGCCCATCCAGTAACAAGGGGGGAAGGCAGGTGCCAAGGGATTAAGATGCAAGTGGGTGGTGAGGAAGCTGGAGCTGCTCTGGAGACAATTCTTTCAAGATGTTTAGTGTTTATAGAATGAAGAGAAGATGCAAAAGGGGAGTTTTAAAGAAAGAGAATCTTGCTCATGGGTATGAGCAGGCTGGTGAGAGACAGACTGACATGGCGAGAGAGAGAGAGAGAGAGAGAGAGAAAGAGAGAGAGGGAATAATTGGTGAGGGGAAGGCCCATTCATTGGTGGGTGGAAGGTGAGGGTGTAGTGGGATGAATGGATGAATGCCTCCACCCCAAACAAATCCACATCCCAATACCCAGCCCCCATGAATGTCGCCTTACCCGGGGAGAGAGTCTTTGTAGATATAATTACATTAAGAATCTTGGGATGAGATCATCTTGGATTATCTGTGTGGGCCCTAAATCAATAAACAAGGGTTGTATAAGAGACAGAGGAGAAGACATAGGGACACACAAACAGCAACTTGACCTTGGAGGAGAGATTGGAGTGATGCTGCCAAGGAAGCCGAGCATTGCCGGGAGCCCAGAGCCTCCAGAGGGAGTGCAGCCCTGCCAACAACTCGATTTAGGATTTCCAGCCTTCGGAACTCGGAAGGAATGCATGCCTGTTGTTTTAGAGCACCAGGTTTGTGGTGTAACTCATTACTGCAGCCCAAGGAAACGAATACAGGCATGAACAACCCAACATGACACCCCTTCCTCCTAGAAGCGTGGGACTCTCACCGGGCTGGGGAATGCGTGCTGCCTTGGGATGCCTCGTTGACCGTGGGCTCTGTTCCTGCTCCCATGGTTGTTAAACATTTTACATGTTTCCATCATAGGAGGGCAAGTGATGTAGGGAAATGACATGGCTTTGGGAGACAGACATACCAGGCTTTGGAACACAGCTTCTCGGCATTCTAGTGTGATCTCTGAGTCTCTGACTGAAGGTTCAAATTTATGTAGAATGCTTAGCACAGGCCTTGAGACCTGGTATGTGCTAGACAAACCTTGCTTCACTTACGCCAACTGGAGAGTCTGTTAAGCTCAGAAACTGGGTCACATTTCATCTTTGCATCCCTTTAAGAGCTCCTAGGTGTAATAAATTCACAACAAAGATTTATTGATTTGTTTTTGGCCGGCTGATGGTAGAAATATCTATCTATTGAGTAACTGTTGTACGGCAGGCACTCATCCAAGCATTTAAATGACTTATGTATTTAATTCTTTGGGCAATTCTAAGATACAGGTATTATCATCTTTGTTTTACAGGTGAGAAAAAAAGAATTGAAGCCATGACTGGCACCCAGATCCGATTCCTGGGCCTGCTATACCATCCTGATAAAGAGATTCTTTAGTAAAGAAAGTTGAATTCACTCAGGTTTTCGCCATCTGCCTCCCGAGAGCTAGCCTAAGTCCTTCCTGCTGCAGTCTTGCTGTGTTCCCCTGTGAAGCCCCAGAGCCAAACTCTGTCCTGGTTGCAACCCAGCTTTCTCGTCCAAGGTTTGTCTCTCCTTTTTTTTCCCCACAGTGGGGTGTAGGGTTAAAGCATATTGCTAAAACTGTGTCTCTTCGTGGATCTTTTCGCATAACATTTAATCGCTGGTAATGACTGTGACCCCAGCGGCAGTCATCTAGTGAACTTCAAGTTGGCATTTCAATTAGCGGAGCTGATCACGGGGTTTGGGCATTCCATATATTTGTGAGGAAGCGCAGCCCAAGAGCAGTCAGCTAAGGGACTTATTACCACTGCTTCTTGGGGGAAATAAATAACCTCATTACAGCTTCTTTTGCTCTGGTTGAGAGAAAGGAAGAAAAGTTGAATCTCTTGGGCAGTTATTTGCATGGGGAGGGGCTCGGCGCCCACAGCGGCCTGTAACAGGAAGGTTTTTCTCCCCTCCCTTCTCCCCCCTGCGCTCCCCTCTCCTCTTCTCCTCCCTTCCCCCTCATTTCCTTTCCTCTCTGCTTCTTTTCTTTCTTTCCTTTGTTAAAGCCTTTGGTGATAATAATGGTAGCTTAGTGTCCCAAATGGGTACAACTCCCCCCCCCTTGAAATGCTCATGCAGACCCTTGAATCCTCATGAAGGTCAAAGTCCTTTTCTTGCCCGGGTGTCCAGGAGTCCCCCCTCCGTGCCAGATGCTTACAAGCCAGGTGCCCTGTGGGTCCACCATGGCCTCATGTCCTTCCTCTCCTGCTGGGCATAATTTCACAGTGTCCCTATTCTCACCAGGCTTCCTGAGGCACCTCACTGTGGCCAGTGCTGCTGGCACCCCTGGTGGGGGGATGGCACCCCTGGTGGGGGGATGGCACCCAGAGGACACAGCGGCTCCTGCTCCTGCATAGCTTGGCTGTCCTGGGTGGGGTCACCCAGAGCACCCAGGACGTCACAACTTCACGTGGCATTGGACCTGGGCCCTGGAACACAGAGGCTTCGATTCCAGCTTGTCCCCCATCCACCCTCTTCTCTCCTCTGGATACCACTCTCAACTCTGCCCCTCTTCCTTGCCCCCGCCCCATGCAGCCAAGTAAATGAAACAACAAACAAAGAAATGAACAAAACCCCCCATGGCGGTAAACTCAGGTGGATACCCAGGTGCCACACAGGCTCAGCTGGCACACGCTGCCCCTTCAAAAGGAATCACTAAAAACGGGAGCTTGTTTTCAAGTTTAATGTACCCGACTGCACACACCCTATTCCCAGTCAGGGTCACCGCCACACATTACTGTGTCCCCAAGTGGACACTGGCGTGGTCCCTGGAAAGAGTGTTGGACTTGGTGGAGTGAAAGACCCTGATTTTGATCCCTTGTCACTTTACATTGTGTGATTTGGGGCTGTTACTTAATAATTTTTCCCTTAATTTCTTCATCTTGTAAACCCAGTAAGGTCAAATGAACTAATTTGAATAGTAGAATATTTTCCTGGTGCATAACAGAGAATAATTTTTTTTTTTTACCAACCCTGAAACTCACTGTGCTGCCTCAGAACGTGCGGATGCCTGCTGTGCCGGGCTGTGGCCTCCATGGGCCTCTCAGACTTGCCTTAACCTCTCCCGCCTTCCTGCCCCAGCTCCTTTTGTCTTCCTCAGCAGGTTGAGCTGGAAAGGCCTGGGATTTGGGCCAAAGAGACCTAGGATTCAATCAGCCTCACTACTTACTAGCTGCGTGAACTCCTGCGGGTTACTTAGACTCTCTGAGCCTATTTCCTTCTCTGCAGTGAGGGTCGAATGAGATGATGAGCATAAGGTCTTTGGCATGTATGAAGGGCTCAATGAAGCTAGTCTTGCTCCTCCACCACCTTTCTTTGGGGTCTAGTTCAAACTCCATTATGATCGGAGGCTGGGACAGGAGGGGGTGGGGATTTCTGGCAAGTTCGTGGGGAGGGTTCCCAAGGCCATGCTAAGAGATCTGTTCCTAGACAACATGAAAAAATGCAGTGGTGGTGAGGAGGGACACATGAATGAAGGGATGAGATAACAAGGTAGCCAACGTTTATTGAGCGCTTACAATGAGATGTGATGCTTAGAGCAGCCCTTGGAGGCAGCCCCTGTTTTTATTTCCATTTGACAAATGAAGAGATGGAGGAGCAAACTCAATACTACCCAGATATAAGTGGTGGGGCCAGGACTTCACACCCAGAAGGTTGATTTGAGATTCCAGAATCTCAGTGGATACTATGAGATGGTGGACCTAGGCCTGGAGCGGCCAAAGAGTCATAAGACTATGAATGACAATAGGGGACAGACAGAACGGTGGCTCAGCACAGAGCACAGCCATAGAGCCAGGGTGGCACGGGCAAGGCCCCTGCATGGCTGACACGCCTGTAACTAGCCGATTGGACAGGCATCCCAATGTCCTTTCAACCAGACCTTCTGGATTACTCCTTCTCCTTTCCTGAATAAAATTGTGGGCAGTTTCCATAGTTTTCTTTCAAGTCATTATTAGAAAATAAATGAAGAGTCCCTTTGTTTTGACATTAAAAGGCTCAAGCCAGTAAAAATTCCATAACCCCAGTGTAGTCTAGTGTAATCACATAACTCTGGTATAGTCCAGTGTGAACATCGACACTCTACATGCTTACCCAGTTTAAAGCTTTTCCATCCCTCGCTGCTTCAGGCTACGTCGCCTACAAGAGAGTGGGGGATGGCAGTCTTGTGAAATTATACCAAAGTGAATACTTTTGATCAGTTCAAATGCTTGTGGTTAAAATACCAGAATACCATTATTCTGTCTTCTTTTGAAAAATTTCTGTTCATGTCCTTTGCCCACTTT